>CM055972.1:1275000-1875000 GCA_029531755.1 Holothuria leucospilota
GCAGTCAAAGATAAATATTGTCAAGTAAAAATGTATTTTCGTGCTAATTAAGTCTGACCCCTGCAATTTTCGGAACATTGACTACCAGCAGGTACTACTGATTAGTTAGTACCGGTAATATGGTCAAGACATGGCAGTTTTGGAGGTTCTCCCCTAGGACAATTTGTTTGTAACTTAAGCACTGATAGATGCCGTTTCCTTGCCTTTGGTAGTAAAAATAATTGAATGAGCAAACATCGTTTTCGTTTCATAACCGGTGCCATGCGGAGTCACCACGGCAATTTCGAAGTAGGCTTACTACAGGCTACTGGTTAGTTACCGGTTTAAAATGAGTCAATATTACAGGAAGGAATATCGGAGAGAAATTTAATTTGAAACCAAACACGTTGGATTACTATTTATGAAATATGGAAATCGTAAGTATTATCAGAGAGTGTTTGGATATTATGCAATGTAAAAGGATAACGAATTTAATGCAGTTAAGGCTATCCAAGTAATGGAGTATCCGCAAATGTCTCTGGACCGAGGATCAGGATCAGGAGAAATTCCTAAGAAAATTTTGAAGTTGAAACCTGTCGACTTGATTTCCCTGGCATCAGACTTTCCCTGATTATTAAAAGGGGAGGCTCGGACGGTAGCCTCTTAGGCTATAACCCTAACATTCACATCATCATGAAACAGTGGTTTCGCTAGACTTTTTGAAGTTGAAGGGGGGGGGGACTGGAGAAAAAATGTTCTACACAGGGGCACACCAACAGGTTTGAGGGCGCCGGAGGTCCTACCTCGTAAAAAACGTTTTCATGACTCGGGAAGGGAGTTGTGAGGGGCACGAAAGATCATGTTACGGTTTGCTTTGGGCTCAAGTTAGAACTATACTTCTCTCATACAGCCCAATATAAATTTAAGTTGAGACATCTGTCTTAAATAGTATTTTGTATGTTTAGTGCATGTTTTGCTGCAGGACGGAAAAATTTCTACTCACTGATTGTGGACGAAAAAAATTTTTTAGTGTTTCTCTTAACTTATGTTCCTGGTATGAAGCTTACATCATCGAAAGCACATCTCCTGAGGCGAATTTCTGAAACCACATGGGATACATATAGAATAAAAACAAGTTGGGGTAGTCACGGTAATAATACTAGATTGGACGGGGCCCCCCCAAAAAAGTAAGGCCCGGGAACTTGTACTAGTATACACTGCCACACCTGCTGACGCATCCTTTGGTGCTCTTACATTGCAACTCCAGTGTGCCAAAATCGACTTAAATTTCACCCTTTATAAGTCGCCCAGTTGACGCCCAAATGCAAACTGCATCCTTACAATTTAGTCCAATGAAACTGAGATTTCGACATTTGGGGGGCACGTTGGACAGTCCAAGACCTTATCTTTTGCAAACGCCGAATGGGGTGTGCTTACATTGCAGTTCCGATGTGCAAAAAAATTTACCTAAAATCAGCCTTTAACAGGTTTTTAAATCGTCAGAGACGTCCAAATGCACATTGATACTTACAATTTTGGGGCTAGTGAGACCCTTACTTTGAAATTGAGGGGGCACGTCAGCATATGTAGAAAACCAAAAATCCACCCAAAAAGCATATTGCAACCCCACAATTTAGGTCTAATGAATTCGTTATTTTGACAAATTAAGGGAAAAATCGATACACGTCTCAAAGCTTATCATTTGATCTGCAAACGCCTTTCAAGATGTTCTTACATTGCAATTCCCATGTGCAAACATCGACTTTAAATCAGTCCTGTTTTAATCGTAAAAGACGTCCAAATGCACATTGCAACCTTCCAATTTCGGTCAAATGAGACCGTTATTTTGACAATTGAGGGGCATGGGCGGTACATGTCCCAAACCGTTTCATTTTACCTGTAAAATCCGCTTAGGGTGTTCTTACATTACAATTTATCTTGGGTAGTTACGAATGATAAACTGACTTAGGATAATCATGTTGATGTTACGATTAAAAAATTGCATTCAGGTTGTATGTTTAAGGCAGTTATCTATTTTAATGTGCGTTCTGAGATTTTAAAGTGCATCTTTTAAGAGGGTTTGGAGGTATTGTTAATTTTCTGGGATGGAAACGTTTGTAAAAAAGAAAGGATCGCATTGACTGTATTACTGAAAAGTTTCAGCAGTGGTAAGTAAGCCCGTGAGTAAAGTTAACCAGTGCTTCTTAATGAATAAACTTAACTTCATTTATAGAGAAACGTACGCACAGAGGCACTGGTAGACTGTGTCTCGAATTGAAGATCACTAATCGGTACAGAAATTTTCTAACCTAGTACAATAATGGTTTTTAACCAGAATATAACGTTAAAGATTTCTATGGGGGGTTTTTTCCCCTTCTAGGTTTACAATTTCTATCCATTTATTTTAGTTTATGTTTTTGTATTATTTAGGTTTTCCTTTTGTTCATTTCCCCCCCCACCCCCCCCCCCCCCCACCCCCCCCCCCCCCCACCCCCCCCCCCCCCCACCCCCCCCCCCCCCCACCCCCCCCCCCCCCCACCCCCCCCCCCCCCCACCCCCCCCCCCCCCCACCCCCCCCCCCCCCCACCCCCCCCCCCCCCCACCCCCCCCCCCCCCCACCCCCCCCCCCCCCCACCCCCCCCCCCCCCCACCCCCCCCCCCCCCCACCCCCCCCCCCCCCCACCCCCCCCCCCCCCCACCCCCCCCCCCCCCCACCCCCCCCCCCCCCCACCCCCCCCCCCCCCCACCCCCCCCCCCCCCCACCCCCCCCCCCCCCCACCCCCCCCCCCCCCCACCCCCCCCCCCCCCCACCCCCCCCCCCCCCCACCCCCCCCCCCCCCCACCCCCCCCCCCCCCCACCCCCCCCCCCCCCCACCCCCCCCCCCCCCCACCCCCCCCCCCCCCCACCCCCCCCCCCCCCCACCCCCCCCCCCCCCCACCCCCCCCCCATATGTTTTTCCCCTTTTTACGTAAACTAAATGCATTATGTAGGCTATACTGAGTACATGCCAACACCACCAGGATGTTACTTTGTCAAAGAAAGATCGTTTCTGTTAGAAATCAAGTTCTGTCAAGGGTGTGAAACCATTTTAACCTCTGCTGGCTAATTGGGTAAACAAACCTAGCCATGTTAAAATGGTAAGAGCTTGCAGTACAAAAAGAAGAATTCTGTCACATTTGTGTTGATTTTTGATGTAGCCAAGAGCAGTATGATAACCAATGGAAGGATGTGATAATAACAGAATAATATAGATTGCCTGTTTATGCTTGTTACTTACCATTCTTTGGTATATATATATATATGCTGTACAATGGAGTTTGCAAGATTAAAGGTTGGCAAACACATTTTACGTCATCACTTATCCAACAACATTGCTTAGTGTATAAGATGTGCACCGCATGTAAGGGTGCATTTTACACTAGATCCCGGATTCTGATCGCCCTGATTTTGATGCCTGGGTATAAGAGGGGAGGTCAGACGCGTGTGCAGGGCAATCAAAACTTAATTGTAGTGTAAATGCTGTAGGATACAATGGATGACGCCGAGATCAATGGTAAACCTCACATTATGCACATTATTATGGTCACACATGTGTTTTCTCATTTGCTTGTTACATTTTGGTGTCGCAGGCACATGTGATTCTATTCCATAATTCATTTGGAGGCCACTTCTGCTGAAGGCATGGAGGAGGATCAGAGTATGAGAAAGTGTAAGATAAATATTCCAGGCTCAACAACCCGTGATAATTCGAACTAGACTGATAAGATTGGGCATTAAGATCTGGAGTCTAGTGTAAATGCACCAGTAACAGAGCAATCACTGGCAAACTGTTCAAAAATTGCGGTATCGTAGTAGATGGCATCATAAAATTCCATACTCACAAGGGACTTTTGTGGTAGTTGTCATATTGCTATTTTAGTTGTTTCACTAAACCTTCTGAAATAAGTATAAAAAGATATTTGTTGTACAGCAGGTAGCCTTTCAGATTTTCAGAACTTCTTGAAGCAGTTAGCAATTCGCTTTCCACATTTGAGGTACAGTCCAGTACGCTCCAAACGCTTTGTTCAGAAAACTGATGATAGAATTGTACACCAATCATATTCACATACAGTGTACACTAAAAATACCACAATTGATCATATTGTGCGGTCACAGTGAATGTTATGATAAAGTACATTACATCAAGTTGTACAGATAATGGGGATGACTATATATTTGAGTATTTCTACTTGATGTAGAAGTACGTCAGAATTTTAAATGACACTTGTCTGTATTGTAATTAAGTATGTCTAGAGAAGAGCAGTTTTAAACAGTAGGTACACAAACCGTAAAATTATTTTGTTTGTTTTTAATTGTTGCCCAATTCTTAAATAAGATCCATAAATTTTGTATGACATTTCAAAGCAGCATAAAGATCATAACATAACCCATGTGATTCATGGTATTAACAAATGCTGTGAAGTAAAAAACGTTTAATATCCCTAGTCTGTCAGAAAACAGTTCTTTTTCTACAGATCTTACCACCTTACACAATTTACTTTCCAAATTTATTATGAAAGGTAAGTTTTTCCTTCATATTAGACAATATTCAGTTAAAACATATTGTTGTTGTACTGCAATATGCGATTTGTCAAACCCTCTGTCATAGTGTCCCAGTGTGTATATACTGTGCTCAAAGCTTGCAGCCATGGGTTTTCCTTTTGGATAATTGGGGACTGAAGGGCCATTAGGTTTATATGATGCTATGACAGTGTGTACGAGGAAATGACCCTTTTTCTCAAATAGCAATTGCAATGGCTTTGTGGGGACAGAGTTCCTGGTAGGCGATGGTGTTGTCAATGGCATTTTGCTTGTGGCAAAAACACAATGGCACACCCCAAGGAATTCTTATCCACAATCATTTGTAATTCCTATTGGGAAAAGAGTCGTGTGTGAGGGGAATTTTATTGTATACGTACCAGTAGCTTTGCACATAATACATTTAAACATGCGGGGCAGGTGAAACAATGAACTGAACAATGGTGGTAGAAATTTGGTAAGAAAGGGTTCTAGCATGGGGGTATTAACAGCCTGTAAGGTTTCTACTGAACTCAACCGTTGGGAGTGCAGGTGCACTGATTGAAGATGAGGAAACTGTTGGTATTGGTGTTTGTTCATTACGTGTACAACCCTGTTAGCTTTGTTGATATCATCCCCAAATAAATGTTCAGCTTTACTCGGGTGTCAACATGACCAGACTCAGTATGTCTGCTGCAAATGTCTGCATATCTAAAGAGATCTAACAGGGAATGCACCACTTGGTGAAAAGGACACCTAAGTTATCACCGAGGGCTTATCACACCGTGTAAAAACCAGGGATGGAAATCCAGCCACACTAGTTGCTAGAGCTATATATTACTTCAAATACCACGAATGTCCTCGTTGACTTCTTACCATAGCTGCTGGGTTCTTATGTTGCCAGAGTTACAAAATTATAGAAGTTGTTGGGAGTAAGTACATTCTTTCAAGATAAAGTGTGTTTATTCTAGATGTCAATAGAGCTTAAATTCTGTATACTACACTAACTGTATGGTTAAATTATTACTATTACCCATGTGTCATTACTATATTATCCTAATATGTTAGTTAGTGTGTAACTGTTTATAATACTAAAGGTCCTTCACCTCCTGGTTTAAAACAATGCTGTATGCTGTTGATAATGGTCCTGTGTGACATGCAGATGTGATGAATTTTAGGACTTACCAATATATGGAGGATAGCTACCTGTAACTTTAAACAACAGGCATATATATTGTGTATAAAAGGCTCTATGATCTCACCCAGAAGCAAAAATTCTACCTACTAGCATAGTCTAGCCCCTCACTCAATTTAAACAAAAAAACAGACATTGTCATAGTACACCTCCACAGACAGAGCCACAGTAGCCTGCACTGAGTTTTAAGGCCATAGTGGCACTCAGCTGTGTGTGAGCCTATAGTTGGGCATCCAACTGACTTTACAAGTCATGATTGACCTACCAAAGTGTAGCCATATTGTTTGATGTCAATCAAGGTGCAGTCTAGTGTTTGCACCGGGTCCAAAATTCGGAACCGGGTACCCGAAGTCGATGGTTGGTCGGGTACCCAGGTACCCGAAAACATAACTTCTGTTAGGCTACAAGTTTGTTGTAAAGTAATAACGAGAAATTTTGCTTTGCCCGTTGATATGACATAACACCAACGTATCTTACGTATGGGCATGACAAACGTGTGTTCTTAGGTGTGTGCACGATATATTTTGCCAGTAAAAAGTAACATGTTAGGTGTTCTGTCATACATGCAATTTACGTTAGTGAAATTTAGGATCCGGGTAGCAATTTCAGAACCAGGTCCTGACTTGGTCGGTCGGGTACCCGGTGCAAACACTAGTGCAGTCACCAATTGTATTTAGAAGTATAGGGCTATTCCTAAATAAATTTGGGGTGCAATACCCCTTTAAAGGACTATTCCTTGGAATCTCATACAGTTCTCACCTATAAGATTTTTCAAATTGTTTCCCATTTGTTGTATGAGGCATTTGCCAAAGATTATTTACGTATTTAAAGGGGAATTTTCATGATCCCAGACAGTTCCAATTCTCCCAACTATGCATCTTCTAGCTCCTCCCATAACTGTATGAGGCTCTTCCTTGTGCAAGAATAAACCTGTTTTATTGCTTAAGGCCATGTCCTGGTGAGCACACAAGGCTGTAAAATGTAATAAAGGTACTCTCTCTCTGCCTTGTGTGGAATGTGAGCTACTCTGCATCTTTCAAATTTTCAAACTTTGATGTCAATCAAACAGCAGTCACCAACTGAGAATTTTGATATACATACATTAAAAATATACTTTGGGGTGATGACAGTCTGTCTTTAAGTAGATTGGTAACAATTTTGTTACAATACTATATATAGCACTTCAGTTTAGTGGCTTCTGGGACCCATGCTGACAAGAGGGAGCCAGAGGGCTTTGCACTCCTGGAGCAGTTTTAGTGATAAATGCATTAGGCCACTCTTTCCCCCTTTCTGCATCACCGGTGTCTACTACCCCGTTACCAACTTTGAAAAGAGCTTTGTGACTGCATGCATTCATTTACATACTGTATAGTATTTTTCGTGACTGTTTTAAGTCCATACAACAGGTAAAGTTTCACAATATTGTGTTCCACAAGTTTCATATGTACTAGCCATTTTTGTAGCATATCCTGAAATTATGGTGATACACCCTTTATATTCCTGTACTCCCCTCCCCCTCCCTCCATGCTCCTTTCATCTCCCCCCCTGTTGCATTCCTTTCTCTTGGAATCTTCCATGCAAAGGTTAAATGGTTGGAATAGATCTTGACTTAGGAAAAAATGAAAGTATGCAGTGATGCAACGTACATTGCCACAGGATAAGAAATATTTATGTACTGCATACCGTATATGTACAGTATGGGCATGCAACATAAAGTGTTGAATAGATATACTGTACATGTTAATTCATTGTGGTAGGCCTAACGTGCTGTGATGTTGGGAAGTAGTAGTGGCTAGTGAGCAATATGTTAATGTGAATTGTTCAATTCACATGCCATTAAGTTTTTGTTTCTCACGCTCCTCAGATGGCCTCTTAAATAAAGTGCGAGGTGCAAAGAGAAATACTACAGAACAATTATACAGAACAAAATGGGACAAATGAGTTTTCATAGTGTCGACATTCATGAAGTCTTGCATTTGCTTTCGATTCGTAAATAAAGAATGTGATTCATTATGATTCCAAATGACAACAGTGGTTCACGAATACAAAAACTCTTCTGTTTTGTCTTTTTAATTCGCTTAGGTTACCTGAAGAAGAAAGGTCACAATTTCACCAATTGGAAAGAACGTTATTTTATTCTGAAGCTTGGGGGGGGCCCCTCCCCCTAGTTATGTCCATACTTCGTAAGTTCAGATTTAACAGGACCAGAAAGGGAGAAAGAAATTTGACTGTGAAAGGGAGGCATTGGAGAGTAGAGGTAAAACTGTTTGATTTTATATTACAGACGGGTTCCAGCTAGGACACATTTATTGTCGGCTAAATTACTGTAGTATCAAAATAGTGAGGTGAAGAGATTTTACTAACAGCCTGATACTGGGATCTATTTCACTCCTACTTACCTTCTCTAAATTACTTACTATGGACAGATCCATGAACGCGGAATGATCACTGGCAATGAAATCCTTCTCTAGATGGCGCTTTATCCTGTAACTGCATTATAACTGTAATGGTTCTGTACAGCAAGATACAAATACTATCAAGAGAATCTCTGATTTATACTGCCAACATTGAGAGTTTACAAATCCAGGTTGTGTCAGTAAAAGCGTTTTGGTTGTTTATTTCCTGTATAAAGTAAGTAGTAATGCTCCATTTGGCAGTACTATTAATCTCAGTCAGTATTCAACACATCTTCAAGGAAGACTTTCCCTTCTCCCCCTCCGAAACACTGCCAGATATGAAAGCTTTAAAGATAGCTCTAGTCATTTAACTTTGTTAAAGAAGGAGAGGAGGAAGAGGAATCCAAAGAAAAAGTTCGATATGAACTACAGGCACCAGACCCTCTGGTCAGGCAAGAGTGGATAACAGGTGAGTTAGATGAGGTTTTACGGCTCAGTTTCTAACCGACTGGTTTAAGTCAGGCTGGCCACGGCCTTTTCTCCAGTTGTGGCTGACTGGCTTGTTTCACCTACTCCATTGCTTATGCTGAGCACCAAGCACAATGGCAGTAGGTTCCATTTTTAAAGTCTTCGGTATGACCCGGCCAGGAGGCGAACCCCAGACCAGTTCCGGCTGCAAGTCGGATGCTCTAACCACTTGACCATGCAGTTGGCCAGGGATAACAGGTGAGAATGGTCTTTAGCCATGGGGGCAATTTAGGGGCAGTGCCCCTGCTCCTCCAAGAAAAAAAAGTGGTTAGCACCTCTGCAAATATCTCAGGCTGCTGCATACACCTAGTTTGCAATCAGTGTTTGCAAGCTCTCCTTGACAGAAACACAGCCCATCCAAATGTGAGTAGCTGGCTAAAGGCATCATGTCCCTACAGGGAAGTATGACACTCAACACAAAGAACTTTTTCGTATGAAATAGAAATGCCAATAAATTTGGTGCACAATTCAAAATTGTACATACATGAATGTCTCTTGGATACTTTAAAGTATAAAGGGCCCTTTTCACACTTTGCTATGTGATATGATGGAATAAAATGTTGAAACGCTGTACTTACTTTAATACACCCTTTCACACTTGGTGAGATAAGGCGTGATGCAATAAAATTGAGTTGCATTTTTCTCAACTTTCACACACTTGTTTGACGAGCGATATTTTGTGTGACCAGTAATTAGGTAGAATTGCTGTTTTGTAAGATTATATGACTAATTGGTCATGGGAACATCACTGAGAGAGGCAGAAAAAACACTGGTAGTGAGAATGGGCTGGCAACAGTTTTATAGTGTTGTATTGTATTACGTTGTATTATATCGCGTTGTATCATATCGCATGGTATTATATCGCCTTAAGTGTGAAATGGGCTTAACTGACACTGTATACATCTTGATTCTGTTGGTCTTGTGTGAGAGTTTTTAATGGAGTAATATCATTGACATTACACAATTGGTCTTGCTGCATGTTGGCTTGAATATAGTCAAATTTTGTATACCTCCTTTGGTGTAATTATTTGGGGTACGTATAAAAAACATAGTTTCTGGCATGGCCTTCCCAGGGCAAAATGAACTTAGTAGAAAGTTGGGATGTGAAGGTGCTGTTTTGAATGAAATAAGATATTAGCATGAGATGTATTAGTGTTGTCAAGCCCTATATAACTAGATAATGCAGTGGAAAAGCTGTATGGGGTATATACTGTGGTCGCATGTTCTTGGAGGGGAACAGCAGGGATATGGTCACTATATGGTCACTGTTGTATCAAATGTAGAGTGAAGAAAGCCTCTTGTATTTTTAAGTAAAAAATGTTTCCATACCATAATTCAACTTCAGATCATTTTACTTCAGTTCTATATATAGTTTAGTTACTAGTTGTCACTCATTGTGTTTATCCCAGTATTAATTAATTCTACTGTCAGATCAACATCAGTTCAGGTCCGGCAGATATGGGATCAGTGTTCATTAAAGCTGCACAGTCTGGTTGAAAAAATTATTGGAGGTGACCAACCTTGGCAAAAAAGTATTCATTAGTTGTTGTCGACTAAGTTGTTTTCAAGATTTATACACCCACATAGTTCAGATTACTTCTGGGAATTTTACTCTTAATACCTGGACAAAATTAAACATTTGCCCCTTGACTCAGGACACTTATTTTAATTGGAAATAAGTTTCCATTTTATTTTTGATGGAAATTATTATTATACCTATTAATATAACAGTCAATCATTTACTTAAAAGACAGGTAAATTGCTTGGATAATGATGCAGTGAGAGTGTTAACATTTGTATTCCATGTTTCTGTGCAAGGTTTGTACAAATGTAGGATTGATGATCTGTGACTCATCAGCACTATATAGATCACATTGCTGTCTGATGTGTGCTAAGTTAATGTAAAACTTTACTATATACTGTAGTATAGTGTGAAATGTGTACCAGTTGCATGAGATTGTTAGATATTAACCTGGCATTTTCCTCACCTTAGCTGTGTTATTTCAGAGCCCTGGCTCTCAATAGACCTTATGCATATGATGTTCACAGAGCAGAAAGTGCTCCTCGTTGGAGGAAAGCACGTATCATTTGCAAGTTACACCAACAAATGCTAGCAAAACTGGTTTGTGCACCAGGGGATAGCTATACACACACTACTACTACGATGCCCATGAGTGCATGTGTGCTTCATTGTTTTCCTCCAAAATGCGGTCAGCCGTGTGTCATGCATAAGGCCTATAAGTAGCTGGCAAGTTGATAGCACAGTAATAGAGGGTTTATACCTCAGAGGATACATGTATTCCTTCACTCTCTCTGCTTGACAAGTCTGGAAAACTAGTACTACAAAATGTATCTTTATAGATTGTAAAGAAATGACTTTCATTGAAAACCATTGAAGTACAGTATTACCATTGGATGAGCATGAAGAAAGTTCCTTGCTTTGAAGTTGAATCACGAAGTAATGAATTTGACCACAATTATAAAATGAAATGGAAGTCAACAGTGAAAAATGTAAATGGAGATATATAAGTAATGTTAATTTTGCTGAAAACTTTTTGTGGTTGCCAGGATGGTATACTTTCAGTCATGAGTATGTCTTTTGCTGAATATTTGTAGATTATTGTGAGGTGATCTTTGATGTTGCAGAATGATTAATGACAAGGAGGCACTAATTACAAATGGAATGACATCATTTCTGGTGGAATCTAGATGGTGGTAGGAGATTACCCCCACCCAATCTGTCCCGTTTCTACACAGGAAAAAATGGCAAGAATTCATCTTCAGCTTTAAACAAGAAAACAGTGATTTCTGAGATTTACACTAGACATCATAGGTTGTTGTTAGCTTATAATTTGCTACTGGAGTAAGTATTATTTACAGCTTCCAAACTTATTACCATTATCTAGGATTCATTTTAGCATTGTTCAGATGGTAAATTATTAATTCTGGTTGTGTGGGAAACCAATTTTTATCTTTCATCTTTCGCGTTAAGAAATTATTTGTATCATGGCTGTTAGTGATCCTGTTTCTGAATTTTTAACATATAAAGATTAGATAAACATACAGTCTTTTGTGATCTTCTGGTGTGTATATTTTATATGAAGCATTATGGTGATTGCCTTCAATTTTCATGAATATGCACTAGCAATGCCTTCTTTTGAACATTCAGCTTTACAGTACATGATTCAAACGTACCATGGGACAGAGGACCAGACCTTTGGAAGGAATTTCATCGAAGGCACCAGATGAGGCTAGAGAAGAGACAGTGGATGAAGAGGCGGCGAGAGGAAAACAGAGCGAGGATGAGAAGAGAGAAAGAAGGAGCAGAGGAAGGCATGGAAGACCTTCAAAAGGTGGAAATATACATAAAGATACTTGGAATATGTATCTCCTTAATAGTTTGATGGAGAATATGTTTAAATTCCAAGAGATAGATTTGTGGTCAAGGCTTCACTCCTTTTACTGGAGGGTAATTCTGAAGGATAACTGAACCTTCCTATGATTAGGGATATTATACCATGTATATATAAAGAAACAAAATTATCACTTTGTTGAGCGACAAGGTTTTGGCTGAACAGGTCAGAGCCTGTGATTATAACCCTTCTAGTGGGGGCCAGGATCAAGGTGTGATCAGGTCTGATGTTCTGGTTTAAGATGAAAGATGCCAAGGGATCAAAGGTGATCCTGGATCATTGCTAAAAAAAAAATGATCAGACTTTGCACTTCAAATCATAGTATTTCACCTAACACAGTAGCATGATATCTGCAGAGGATGTGTTCATCTTCTTCCCTTTGGGGGATAAAAAACGCTGATGGGACCTTCTGTTCGTGATCCTGATCATGAGATGTAAGTATGAGGATTTAAGTATGAGTCCAGGGTCTAGGGTTAAAGGTTCTAATCCCACCCCAGACTGTAAAACTTCTCCCTGCTATGTTTACTTCTGGCCCCTCCTCCAATTGAAAAACAAAACATGTTTCTAGTGCAGGTCCCAGACAAAACTACAGTAGCTTGCACTGAGGTTAAATTGCTCAAGGCCACATTCACACAACCACACTATGTGTGAGCTTGGGAAGACAACCTGCTGAACAAGTTATTATTGACCAACCAGAGTGAAACTGTTGAATTACTGCCAATCAAATTGCAGTCACCAGTTGTATTTACAGATGTGATCATATTCCAGTAGTTCACAAAATATGAAAGAGAGCACTGAACAAAATTCCATACCCATATTGTGGAATGTTTCTTTGAAGCAAATGGATAATTTTTCCAACAAATGTTAGAGAGAGTTGAAACTACTTTCTTCATTGTAAAAAGAGTGGAACTACTGTAGGATTTCTCAGTAAAACATGTCGGTTTATCAACAGCCTTTCTATATAAATAACAAATGTTGGCCTTAAGCTAACAGTTTTTGTTGGTTAAGTCTTGTTGTTGTACACCTATAACCATACTTAAACTGTAAAATAAACACGTCCACTTGTTTGTGCTCTGCCAGGTCAAGGAGGTAAACAAACACTCCTGTTTATCTGAGGTTTGACTTTTGACAAGGAATATTCTGCAAGGATTCATGAATTGGTCAAATGTTTTAAACACAATGCTGTTGTAATTTGTAAATTTAGCAACAAGCTACCAAGTAGCTGTGTGACTGATATTGCTGGCAGGTCGCTTTGTATGAATATCTGGTAAAGGGCTAAGGGGAAGTAGAAAACCTACGCAGGCTGTATAATTTTAATTGGTACAGAAAATTCTGAATGGACATTCTTGGCATTTTAAAGTACAAATGCCGTTGCCAACCAGCTTTAGAACTAATCTTGTACAGATGATAATTCATGTTTGATTTTATTTAATCATGTGACGGTATTTAAATAAAAATTGTCAAGACTTGTATGAAGATCAATTCCTTGATTTTCAATGTTTATGTTCTAAATCAAAACATCATGAAAGATACTTTGTGGATGAAATTTAGTGAAGATTTGACAGATTTGGTAATATTTCAAAATCTGCGTTGCCCCCTCATACCAAGTATGGTTGGAATTGATATTTGTCATGTCCATTTATAAATCCACATGTTAGTTCCTTTCCCCAGAAATCCTATTGACAAAACATACTTCGAGGTTTTGGCTTCTTGCAATAAACCCTTTGGTATTACTTCAGTTGGTTTTGATTTCAATAAAACACTTCTATTGAGCCTCCTGAGTGATAAAATTGTTCATATAAGCAGATGAAATGAAAATCAGTAAGAGCAGCCATAGGGAAGCTCGCGAGAATAAAACTTCTGAATGTGAGTTCCCAATTTAATATGTAAATCGGAGCCTGAACATAGCATCTTCCATGTTTACAGACTTGACTGTCATAACAGACCTCAGCTCCATGATAGGCAGCACATTCTGACTATTTAAAAGCAGTACCACCAGGGGCGGCGCCAGGATTTTTCGATAGGGGTGGCAAAGCATGCTGGGTCGGACCCAGCTTTATTGTTTGGGGGGGGGGGTTGGGTTGGGTGGGTGCAGGCATTGAAGACTTCCGAGCCTCACCCTACCCCCCTACCCCCCCCCCCCACCCCCCTCCCCGTGTCAGAACCTGCGTCTTGGCGTTTTCATTTTCTTGGAGTTTATTTTTCTCTAAAAAAAACTTTTTTGTCTGAAATAAATACGAACTGTGAGAAGGTTTGTTTGTCTGTCAGTGAAAATCGGCCCCTCACTGAATGAGACGCTTCAACTATGCAGCAGGCGCGGCGGAACGAAAAAATATTGGGGGAGGGGCTAGGTGCAGCAAGACTGACTAAGAGGAGCGCCAACAACTCAGTTGGCGCGGAGCGTACAAGAAAATTTTGGGCTTTAAGAAACCCTTCCAGATGGCCGAAAAGGCACTTCCAGAGTGTTCTAAGCTGCATGTACCAGCTTGAAATATGGATCTCATTTCCTGCAATTTCTCAATTAAGGAGAAAAATAAATCTATGAAAAAACTGGGTAATACATATTTCTAAGCGGGAGCGCCACCATCAGGTGGCGCGGAGCGTTCAAGAAAATTTTTGACTTTGCAAACCCTCCAGATGGCCGGAAACGCACTTCCCGAGTGTCCTAAACTGTATGTATTCATCCTTGAAATGTAGATCTCATGTCTGCAACTTCTTTAATAATGAGAAAACAATTAATCCTCAATTATGTGATTTTTTTCTGCTTATAGAAAAGCCGAATCACTGAGGAAAGGAATATACGCAAAATTGAATTTTTATAAAAGGGAGAGGAATCATAACTCTTATGAGATAACATTAAAAATTTTACCTGTAGTTTTTCGAGTTTTTGAACCAAAGGTGTAACCAAATTGCAAGCTAAAGTAAAAACTTTACGAAAAAACAGGAGTGACGTCATTTCCTCACAATTACAGACTGAAATTATGTGTATTTTTTAAATTTAAATCCGATTAGTGTCCTCATAATCGTAGTTGTATGGTATCATTACGGAAATGCATAGGAGATATTGAAAATTTGCAAATTGCACTCTTAAGGTCTGTTCTGTACGCCAAAACGATTGAAAGGCCACAGAAAAGGGGAGAACTGCTCATCAATGTGAGAATGTGAAATCGCTCCAGCTTGCTTTGATTCACTTTGCTTTGAAAATACAGTTAAATCAACTTTTATGTTGAAAGAAACGCACATAGAAAATGCACTTGTGCAGTCTACAAAGAACTGCCAAAATTTTAGCTAAATTTAAAGTGTACCTAAAGGCTAAAATTCAAAAACATATATTGCAAACCTTGAAAAATGAATCCAAATGGTCCTAACTGCCATCTTTACAGGAATTTCTGAGCTGAGATATATAAAATGTTTGGTGCTTATTTCAAATTTTAAAATGGTAGGATGGCGCAATAATTGTAATGTCAGTTCTTGTACTACTCACATTACATTCTTTGTTTTCTTTATTTTCGAAAAGCCTCTGCACCTTGTGGCAAAATGTGATCACCTTCTCACTGTTATAGGGTGACTTGACTATCACAAAACCTCTCCGTACAACAGTAATTTTTTGCAAGGTTGATATAACTATTTTTCAATTTCAAAACGAAACAAAAGCAAGTAATGTGAGTTTTACAGAAGATCCATCACAAATTATTGCGGCCGCGGCAATCGGGGACTATTTTCAAATAAAAGTGAAATAAATTTTAACTTATTCATATCTCAGCAACAGGGTGAGCTATGAAAAATGAGAGTTGGATGAGTAAAGTTCGTATTCCAACGTCTAAAATATATATTCTTATAATTCTACACTTTAATCTACTTTAAACTCCTAAAGAAACGTGCATGTATGGGATAAGAGACAAAACTGATTGCAATTTGGTTTTATTGCAGTAGTTATTTATGTAACATTTGGACTTAAATCTTAAGAATGAATTCACAGTGCAGAGGTACAAATAATTGGTTGGGATGGCGTACACCAGGGAAGGAGAGGGAGGAGGAGGAGATGGAGGAGGGAGGGAGATACCGTACCATAAAACACGTCAGTGTTTAAGCGCCTGTCACACCCACCGGATTGCATAACGGACGAGGAAAACGAAGACCGAAAATGTCACTCGTTGATGTACGTAATATCCGTTTAGTCTCCGTGTTCTCCTCCGTTCCGACATTCGTTTCATGAACCGGAACGTCCGGTGATGAACGGCGAGAGATTTTGAACATGCACAAAACTTGGACCAGACTCAAACCGAAAAAGGTCCCCTTTACGTATTCGTTACTTATCCGCTAGCCTTCCGTTTTATCATTTTCTAGTGCGTTTCTCATACTGAACTTCTCCGTTAGTATCCGTTCGTCTCCAGTGATTGCTATTGCTCACCGGATCACCTTACCGGACAACAAACGGATGCAACGTAAAAGTACAGTACCCGAATGTTCGACGGATACAACGCATAAGTAACGGAAGCGTTAAAGGGAATAGAAACTGACCAATGAACGAATAGGTACCGTACGTTTAACTGAAGAAACTAAAAAACACAGGCAAAGAAAGTTATTAGGGGACGGACATAAACCGAAAGATGCAGCGTAATACATCCTGTCCCACTCCTCATACTATAGCTTAACACAAAAGTTTTTGCCGTTTTTTTCTTGAATTTTTTGGTGCGACTGATTCCTTCCCCCTGCATTCCGCCCCAGGCATGAGATGAGGGATCGCTGGTTTCTGAGGAGGTTTCAGGGGAGGGGGTCGTGAAAGATTTCTCGACTACCGGGAAAGCCTTAGACGCAATCTGGTACAATATTTTGCATCCTTTTGAAGTTCAATTTTCTCGAGAAATCTAGTTTCTAGGTAAGTAATCCAACGTTCTTTACTTTTGGTCCGACTACAGTTTTCCAACTTTGTTGCACTTATTGTCGACGATTACATACAACAAAACGGGCAAAGGCGCGAGTGTTGTTGGCTATTGGGGGAGGGGCGCAGAATGGAAGTGCCATCGAAGCGGAGCCATCATAGTTTTGTGCGAAGCGTACAAGAGAATTTTCGCCCTAACAGACCCCCCAGACTGCATGAAATGGCACTTCTCGGTGATCTTGGAGGCGTTTTGAACCGTATGAGACTTGATAAGTGACGACTGACAGGCTTTCCTATGAAGCGTGTGAACGTGGTTTTGGTTGCGTTTGTATAGAAGCGGAGCTCCACTAACGTTTTTAAAATGTTGCCAAAATAGCTTCTATAATCGCAATTAAAATGGTCCTTCTCAGACCTTTCAATTGCACTGAAGCATCTTTGATATGTGGCATGATTTCTATTGGCTGGTGCGGACTGCGCCGATAAAATTTTGCCAAAACAGCTCCAGATCGCAAAAGAAATGGTCCTTCCCCAGATCTTTCAAATTGCACTGAAGACATCTAGATATGTTAAACGGGCCTCATCTCATATAATTTTCCCACTTTCACGGAACTGCTCCCTCTGGTATAACCTTCCCTGCGTACCAATTTAACCATTTTGTGATTGTGTGGACATGACTGAACAATGTACACGGAAGTGAAAATCCTACACCCCCCCCCCTCCACTGATTGGATACGATACTGCACTACAGACATGTCACTGCATGTGTTCAGCGGCAAGTGTACAACTAGAGCTGTAGGTCAAGCGTACTGGATTACACACTAATAAAATATAGTAAGGTCCTACTTCTCCGTGAGCCACGGTCGTTGAAGGTAGCATGGAATTCAAAATAGATACCACATTCGCTTAGTCCGAGAATTTACAGAATAGTGATAAAATACGTCGGTCAAATACGGATTTTGAATTAACTTTTAATCACTCAAATTCAGGCAGTTTAGTGATTGAATACTAGGTTTGTGCTTGTTTTCAAATAGACAGCAATTTTCACAGAACTCGCTAAGGGGACTATACTGCATTTTGGCCCCCTTATGTTTACGCTACTAGGTATTAACCCTAAAACGACAAAAAAAAAAAACTCAGAGAGAATTCAATCATGGTGTCTTCTGGGATGTAGAAGGGGCTAAGTGTAAGCTCTGCGGCGGATTGAGTAACGGGCGGATGTACAATGATGTTAGACAGAGAAGACAACGCGCGCGAGGATACGCGCAAAATTTTCGAGGATTTACCACCGAAATGTCATATATTGCGACGCGGATAATGTATCACAATACTTTATTCCATGATACTGTTACACCTCACCCCACCCCCTACAAAATTATGTGTCTTAAAACGTTATTAAGACGATTTTATTTTTTGGGTCAAAAACCATAGGGGGGGCAAATGCCTGCCCTGCCCCCCCCTGTGGCGCCGCCCCTGAGTACCACGTACATGGGACTAGTCCCTTGTGCAGAAAGACAAACAAAAAGAAAAAGCAAACCAGATTGGCAGCACAGTATGACTATCCTGCATTCCATAGAATGTTATTTTATTAACACAGTAGGTTGTCAGAGTAGGAGAGCAGAATTACATAAACTACATAAATGTTGTCTTAAGCAGCATTAAAAACCAAGTAGCTACTGTATTCCAGGAGTGTATTTAAAAGCAGATATAAATGGCAGCTTCTCACCTTTGTACCCACCTAGGTGCTGCCAAGGTCACCTGTAAAATGCCCTTCGGCACTGAAGATTCAATTGGCTTAAACTTATTTATGGTATTTGACAAAAAGTTCATGTCGTCTGCTATGTTGAAAGAAATGTCAAAATATTTTCGTCTATATGGTATAGCATTGCCATTCACTTCCTTTTGAAAATTAATTTGCAGCTCCAAATGCGATCCAAGGCTTTATCACAATAGGCTAGTTAAATTTTATGTAACATATCAAATTGATCATGCACACCCTTTTTCAAATTTGCGAAAGTTTGTGGGATAATTAACATAATTATTACAACATTGTATAGTCTCACACCTTTCTTAGTCACTACACGTTGTGCCCGCATAAGGGACCCTTTTCCTACAAATTAGTCTTTTTAGACCCCTTTAGAGATTAGCAATCATTTTCGATTGATTAGACAGTGTTTTTTACTTGACTGTCCGTAACAACGTTTGGATTAAAGCATTGTTCCTCTAATCTATGTAAGCTGTATAAGTAGATGGGGTATCAGCCAAAGAAGTGGGTAACCTAAGCTCTTATAATCATTTATGAATTGAAACTCCCCACACGATGAGGTGATCTAATAATGTTGCCTATAAATTAAAGTTTCCAATGTATCTCCTTCTTAATACAAATAACTGCTATTTATTCTCAGTACACATTTCCATCACTTTCATAGCATTATTTTAAAATCCTTATGGATTTGAAAACATGTAGATTGGCATATTTTAAGAAGGTTGGTTTCCATGGAAATATCATTACTGAAATGCAAATTTAATTTGTATAAATATTGTGGTTGAAGCTGTTTACTTAGCTGCAAAATTTGTGTTCCTTTTTAAATTGAATGTGGGTTTACCTTCAAGCAGAGGCCAAATACAGTATCTGCAAGATTGAAGGAATATACTTGTGAGAGCTATAGGTGTTTTGTTTGTGCACAGTGTGTGTGCT
Source organism: Holothuria leucospilota (assembly GCA_029531755.1). NCBI lineage: Eukaryota > Metazoa > Echinodermata > Holothuroidea > Aspidochirotida > Holothuriidae > Holothuria > Holothuria leucospilota. The sequence goes on from CM055972.1 coordinate 1,294,647, forward strand.
TGAAAGTTATGGGGAGTTATCATATTGACGGTAGAACGGCAACACTGCACCATTAGTCATCTAAGCGTACTTGCATAATTACTGTTTAAGAATGGTTCCAATATGAAGTCTTACTCCCCCCCCCACCCCCCCCCCGCTAAAAAAAAAAAAACAATAAATAAAACTGAAGGAAAAAGGCGATTACTAAAATCTTGACAAAATTTTGGGAAATTTTAATGAAAATTTTATTTTACTAGTTTTCTTTCAGAGATGGAATTGCAATAAATTGGAATCGTACTTTACCACTTTAGTACAAAAGTAGAGGGCAGTGTACTTCTAGCATGTTTGTTATTTAGCATTTGCAGACAGTTTTGGATAAACTGCTTTGCTGGTTGCCAGGACAAACAGGAGGTTACAATATTTAATAGCTATTCTCTAACGGTTTGGGGTGTGTGTTCCTTTGTAACTTTTTAAGAAAATGAAAAAGAGATAAAATACACAACAATTATTAGTGACCCTCGTCATAGTGAGCCAAGAAACTTTCCCTACTGCAGTGTCCCTTTTCATTTAATCGGGTACTTGTAGGCTAGCCGTCATGTTGGTCTGTTTGAGGCACAAACCTGTACATCCTCCTCAGATAATGTTTTACTTCAGTCTCTGACTCCACCTAGTCACAGTATCAGAGAATAATTTTCTCGCGGCTTCATCAGAGCAATGGGCAAATTAAGCTAATATTTCGGACACACACATTTCCTGTCATGCTTCTAGTTTTGGCCCGGGCCCACACCTGGCCCTGCTGTGCATCTAATAAAGTTACAATTCTACACAGTAGCCAGGTTCAACTAATTCCATTTTTAGACAAATAAAAACCTTGCTTTTTCACTTTTGAAAACAATCTAATGTAATTGGACCAGAGGGACAGCACTAGAGTTGTTTGTAAAAATGAAGGGGGTGGAATAGAATGTGTGCGTGTTAGAGGCTTTCAGTTGCCAGGAATTTCTTCTCTATGTTGCTTATGCAAAAAGATCCGTGGAGGGGGTTCTGGTTTGTTTTTTCTTCTACTCTTGTGAGCTTGATTTGACTTTGAAGTTATGGAGCAATTCAAACATAAGGTCATCACACCTACACTGAAAGTGAAAGACCATAGGAATTTGAAAGGGGGGGGGGGGGGGGGGGGAGGGGGCGCGGACGTCATTTTTCATGAATTCAAGTCATATAAGTCCTTAATTCAATATATTGATAACATGCACAACATCACAAACCTGTCTTTCAGACAGAGAAGTTATTTTGTACTATTTTAGTTCTGTCATAATATACTTAGGCGCAAGCTTGTGCCATGTTTTCGGTCATCTCTCACAAAAAAAAATTTCATAGCCATTTGACCTTTAATTGAAGCAGAAGACTTTCATATTCTCGAGTGTTTTACATCTTTATTGAGACTGTACTCACACATTCAAGCTGGTATTCTACAAACGTCAATTTAAATGGAGAAAAAAAGCAGGAAAGCCATTTATAGTATGCAGCAAGATAGTGCTTTGTTTGTGTATTTCACAGAATCTGACTAAGTGGTGACTCATCATAGCCAACACATCTTGCTTCATAACCACAGTTGTCAGTTTTTCGAGGAAGAAGCAGATTGAGTGCGGTTTTTGTTTGTTTTGTTTGGTGTTTTTTACGTCTTGTGCCATGAAACTCGCAACATCTGGTAAGGCAGTTACTCATCTTGTGATCTAGCAAACTTCTATTGAGTACACATCTCATATGTTACACTTTGGATCATTAGGCCGTATTCATACCTGTGAATAGAATGGATTTGTAATTATGCTGGCTGATAAGTGTTGTTATAAGGGATAGTATGCGATTATTATGGCATAATTCATTAGCATATAGAGCTTTTTTGATGTGTAGTTATGTTAGTTAATGTTAAAAGATGCGTATGCTACTCCGATTATAAATTCAAAGGAATACCACCTGTGCAGTGTTATAAAAAGACTGCACTTCCACTGAACAATAGCTTTTACTGTTAAGACTGAAAAAGAAGCTTAGAGTACTTGTGTCTACGTGAATAATCGAAAACAAAGGGCACATAGTACTTTCAAAACAGCTGTACAATTGCCCTGATATTGAGTTGGCTCAAATTTTACCTCATTTGATGATAAGAACTCTTTTTTTAACCTAGTTGCCATTTAGGTAGAAATAAAAAGTTTATATTTTCATTGCATTCATACATACATTTTTATTGCCAGTGTGTACAGATTGATCACAAATATAAGGCTACAGGAAGTGATTTGGTAGAATTTTTTAGTCTACCTCCCTCGTAATCACCTCATATTTACATATGTAATGCCCATTCTGCTAACCTGCCTGCATAGTAACCCATCTGGTGCAAATTATTAGCATGGCGGGTATGGCGACTGCCTACTGCCAGAGGGTTGACATGAGTAGAAACCAACCCTTCTCCTCTCATCTGTCTACTTAAGTAGAGTTGCCTTCAAATCAGCAGAAACAAGATTCAATTACTTTCAAATTATTTGATATGCATGACGTGTAATAGTAAGTACCTTCATTGTGTCGTACCGTACCAAGATGGATTAAAGGATGAAATGATATTGGAACCCTGAATACTATCAATATATCTAAATTGCTATGCACCTTGGGACGTCACATAATTTGCAGTGAGAGATGTGATGCAGTTTGATATATATATACATTCAACAATAGTTTATACCCACCATGCAAAGGCATTAATCTGAAAAAAATTTGTGCTAGAACTTAGCAAATTCTAAATTCAAAAGTGAAGAAATTTTCGGTAGCAGTTTTGTAGCATCTGTACATGTTTTATTGGCTTTATGCATCAGAATGTAGAAAGGCAGTGGGTTGTGAACGCTCTTTTAAGTTGAAAAGTTGTTGTTTGGTCGTTGCTGCTAACATGTTCATTATTATTTAGGGAAAATGAGGACACTGTATCAATCATTCCTGAATGGAAAAGAAAACACATCCAAGTGTTTTTCTATGATGGTACGTTGCCATACTGAGGAATGGTCCATTCATGTCTTTTTGTTTATTGATTTCTCGAGTGCTGACATAAATGTACTTTACGATAATAATGTCGTGTTTCCCCTTTCAGATGTGACATTACCCAGTGAGAAGAGAAAGATAAATAATTGAAGCTTAACCTTGCATTTGAGGGCAAGGAGTTAATACCAAGCAGCAGGTCTGCCTTCAACATGAAAAAGTAACATCTACTTGCTGGGAATGTGTCTCATCCACGCAGACCGACAGGATTAAACCTTTAAACTGTCATTTTAGGACGTGCATTGCATTGGAGAGTTTTAACAAAAAGATGATGTATATGACATTTTTGACAGGCTGCACGAGGAGGAAGCAGGAAAAGAAGGCTAAGAAGAGGCAGTTAAGAAAGGGCAAAAGATAGCTGAAGATGAGTTGATCGATCAGGGAACAGTGAACACAGGGGGGAAAACAACATAAAAAACGAAATTGAAAAGCTTATGGCTGTAAGGAATAATGCTTTGTGTTTTCAAAAAGGTGCAGGTTTTTTTTTTGCAAATTTAATGCACCATTTATACTGTTTGCTCCAAAATGTAAATTTCAGGGTACCTTGACTTTTCCCTTTATGAAAATAGTATGGACAAAAGAAAAAAAGCCTTGGTCAGAATTGGATATGTGAACTATCAAGACTACTTTTACAATAGGAATTACCAGGGATTGTGGAGATAGAATTTTTGGTGGGCATCATTTTTGCCACAACAAAATTGGGGGGGGGGCCATTGACAACAACACTCACATTCCAGAATTCTATCCCACAACCATTTGCCTATTGCGGGTTTGGAAAAAGGGTCTATGGGCAACCAACAGGTGGGGGGAAGTGGGGAACATTGCTCCCCCACTTTTGAGAAGTTGTTGATGCTCTGTGTGATTCTATAAGGTGAATGAAAGGTCAAAAAGAGTGAATTTCTACATGAAATTTTCTTTTAAGAATAGGTCATTATTGTAATCACTAGGGTCTAAATACTTTCACTGATGATTTGTCGAAGAATTCAGTCCCTTGGTTTCAGGGGAAAGTGGACATTTTTATCTGGGAAACAATCAAAAGGATTAAATTCTTCTTTGAAATCTATTTGGTTATCCATATCTTTTAATTTCTGGAGCTAGAATACACAATTATTACGAAAATACCATGACAGTGACCCTTATTATTGTATGATTATTTTAAATCAGGATAGTGTTGGAATGTTGCTAAGACAGTGAAAGTAGCATTGAACAGAATTCCTGTAGACTTGCTTAGGACAGGGGCCTGGGTGCGTAACATTCCCCCCCTCCCCCCCCCCAAAACAAAAAAAAAACACTGGAGAGCGTGGACACAGGACAGTTGTATCAAAACTAGTTCTGTTAATAAAAGAGAGCTATCGGCCATGGCCTTTTTGCTCAACACACAGCAAAGCCACTTTGAAAAACAAGAGAAAAAGAGCTTACAAAAAGATACACTACAGGTCCAACTTATTTAAATAACAAAATAGAAATAATATAGTTATCGCAAGAATACCCCGCTTACCTACGCCTTTGGCCCTTGAGAAATCTCCTTTTATCCGGTAGGCCAAATGAGAAGCTAGACGGCTAGCAAGGGAGGAAGCAGGAGAAGAGAGAACAGAGAGAATTTAGGAGTGAGGAACAAGAGAGGACGAAGGCAAGAGGTGGAAGAAGAAAAGAGAAGATGATGAGAGAGTTTGCAGAATTACACGGCAGGAGTAGATGAATGTAGTGTGACCCAGTTGATACAATCGATAACATCAGCAAAAAATTAAATATTGTGGCTAGGTAATACCAGTGCCGTTTCAGTTTGCTCTACAGGGTATCTGATCACTCTAAGTTGTGACATTTGACCAGAAATTCGTGTCACAGATCCTAATACCTTTGGAGTTAGTACTGTAGAATTTTAAATTCTGTAGAAAAGAAAAATGACTATATTAGTGTTTCTAAAATGCTTGGAATGTTTTACTCTCAAAAAGTTTTCTACAAGTATTACACAACACTGCGATTCAATAGTTTTATCTTATGTGACCCGTACACGTCTCTTGACATCATCCAATTCAGTTCCTCAGCAGTAAAAAGCCACGGGAAGTGTGGTGGCTCTATGCTGAAGCCTGGTGATTGATATTCATGTTAGGATACTTCCACCCTCTAGCTGATAAGGTGTAATAAGTACCTTGTTGAAGGTATTACTGTCTGGTAAAGAAGTCGTATTGGTGTTCATGACTCCAATACTCAGTAGATTTGCAAGGCTCCCAAGCCACAGTACCCAACTCTAAAAAATATGGCAGAGTACAGAGAGCTATTAGTTGGTGAAATTTCAAACCATTATGTGCAACTCATACCAGGGTACAGCAACTTTGGTACAGTTGCCAGATATCTTGAAACTACTCATACATATCCTCAGCATAATTTGAGGGCTTGCTCTTGTCTTGGATGATGTTTTTTTTTGTCTGTTTAATGGTCAGGGATGGTGTATAGGAGCAAAATATTGGAGAGAGGCTGGTGAGTGGGGGTGTTAACGTTAGGATACTGGGGAAAGCACCTCACCCCACCCCCATGGCATCTATCCTCATCTTCAGGACCTTAATTTTTTATTTTTCCCATTTTACTTTAGGGAGTAAATGTAGGGATAGTTTGAGGTCCCGATAGGCAGGAGTTGTGGGTGGGCGGGGGGATGTGTATTTGCCTGGAGTGCTGGGCTGGGAATACGAGTGCTGGGGTCACGCCCAGTGCCGCACCCCACCGTTAGTATACAATGCCTGGGTTATGTTGATCTTGTTGTCTTACTTTGGAATAAATCTACCAAAAAGTCAGGTGCAGGTGCGCAAATGTTTTTGACAACCTAGAGAAGAGATTGACTGAGCCAAGAGGAGGGAGTTAAACACTTAAGAATATAGTGTCACATACTGTATGCATGCTAATATATTCACTCGTCCCGGTACTCTGAAAAGGCTTTGGCAGAACTTTGACAATACCTTCTTCTAGAGTACAACTTATTGCCGTATAACAATACCACCATTTCACTATGTTTCTAATTCTCCTGTTTGACCTGCACCACTTCCGTGCACACACATTCACCCCGCCACCTTCTTCTCTTTTTTCCTCTGCCTCAGTTTTACACTTATCATTATCAGTTCTGACATGGATCATCTCGGTTGTTATAGACGGTGACACGACTTGAAGTGCGCCAGTATGTTAGTAATTTTTGTTTGTATTGTTCTGAAGGATCAGGTTTGTTTTGCCGTACAGTAGTGGAATAGCTGTATGTCATATACGCAGTAGTTTAATTCACATAACAGTTGGCATTGATTAATTCATTATCCTCAAATATATGATCATTGCTGCAGAGATGTCAAACACAGTGGAGGTGAGCTTGAAGATTTCCATATATCCTACCCTTTTGGTAGCTCACCGCTTTGGGCACAGAGGTAACTATTATCTCTTCTGAATGTTGTTCATGGAGGGTAATGTTGTAGTTTACTAACACAGTTGTTTATCAAGGGATTTGCCAGTGACAAAAATCACAATGACTTCCAAAACGCTGCAGAAAATTTTTACGTTAGGAGGTGATAAGAGCTGCATATCAATAGCCTCTGTAGCATTTGGAAGATTACTAATTTACAAGGAAATGCACATTTTCTCTCAAGATTTAAAGTGCATTATGGGAAACTATGTGATGGCATCGTGGTACATTAATTTGACAAATCGTTATTGAATTTTCTTATGATATTGACAATTTGTTGTAGGGAAACAAACTTAAAGGCAATCAAAGTGCTGTTTGTTTGGATTGCTGGTGAGAAATATGTGTCATATCTATGGCTCAAAGCTTGTGGCTACATGGGAAAGATATAAAATAATTACAACAGTATCAAATTTAAGGACAACAGACATTCAATTATAAAGGAAAACACAATGGAAGAGATAATAGGATCGGCACTATAGGGTGCCACTTTACTATGACCGAGACTCACTGTGATTTGATGAGGAACTGGATATTTTTGACAAAAAATAAGTCAGTCTTGATATAAGATATCTCTCTATTTCGAAAACAGTATTTCTACGGGGTTTAGAGGGTGATTGTTGGAATGAATTGAAATTATTTTCCTCTTCCACAGGGGACCCTTGTGGAAAAGCCATCTTGTTGTACAAAAGAATTGGATTCTATACGATTTCCTTATTATTTAGACCTTGGAGACTTGTGACACAGTGGTCTATTTGTAACTTACGATCTCTTTGTGAAGTTATGTTTGATGGGATCGTCCTGGTTGGAATTGTTAGTACACAGTTAACATTACTCTCGGAATCCACAGTTCTGGTCAATAATAACTTGTTGGTTATGGTCTCGATTGTGATTTGATGGAAGGGTCAGGTAAATGATCAAGTTGTAAAGACCCCCCTCCTCCAAAACTCCACGTTTGGTTGTGATGACAGTATCGGCGTAAAAAGTATTTGCATATGTTAAGATTCGTGACTCTATACGGAGGATAAGTGGTCCCCCGGTGGTGAATGCGATGTTTAAGAAGTTGTTCAGGATATATATTTCATTGTCAACTTGAAAACATAAGAGTAATATGTGTGTAGCTAGGGTTGGTGGTACTTAGCTTGCATTGGCCCTGGACTGCCAGGTTTGCCCAGTACTTACAGTTTACATGGACGGTTAAGTATAACCCTGGTGCCTTGACATCCACTACATTGTATGTATAATTAGGGAGATGCTGAACTGGTTATGAAGGAGAGGGGCAATGAAATTGTTTCATATGCTTTTGGTCTTTTCAGTCTTTTGCTTACGTAGAATACTCCTAATATAGGGCCAGTTATGCCAGGTGGTGTGGTGTTTTTTTGTGACCCATCTGAGTGTCGCCTACAGTATTATTGGGCAAACTTACCCCCATTTTTTGGGACCCCCTCTTTTTAGTGTCCATGTGTTGCCGCCCCCACCCCCAAACCTTCCAAGTTAATGCGTCTAAGGAACCCCTGGTTGGGATCACCTGCTTCTATGGTAACTTCGTTATTATTCGGTCTTTTGCAGGAATATGACACACTTGGTTGTCATTCTATGTGAGCGGCTAAAAGGTGTCAGCTTAAGGTTATAGTAACGGTTGTAAAGTATTTACAGGTCTCAAAAATGTTTTCATGTTAAAAACATTAAACCAGGAGGTTTGTATTAATGTTTATCATTCATTATCTTCATTCCATTCCTGGATATTGCTGACACTCTTTTATTAAAAACCCAACACCTGGTAACATAAGTTACTTATCTTGGATGATATATTTCCCTTAAACAATAAATTGTATGAAGAATAGCAACAGGATACTGATCAAACAATAATGGGTCGCAAAGTCAACCCAGTGTGCACAAAATAATTAGATTATCCAATAGGCTATCACGTATTAAATTTGTTATGATGAAATACATATTTAGGTCGCAAAACTGCATATTTAGAGTGCGGGAAATATTTGATATTGTTATCGTTGAAATAGAGATTTTTCTTTTTTGTCTTGGGTAGGCTCTCCAGGATGCTGAGAAGAAGGCCTGACTTTAAGCAGCAGTAAGCAGAGCTAATAAACAAAGACAACTTGGGAGCTGGAAGAGTCACGACAACAAATTGGAGGGATCTTCTGGAGAGGAGGAGAAACAGGCCAAACGAGAGTTGAAGAGGAGTTGTCCAGGGGGCTGCTAAGGCTAGGTGGGACGACTACGTACTCAATTCCTTCTGCCATTTAGCTTGGAGCAAATGCAATTTTAAGAGGTGATCGGGACAGAATTAAAATATACTCTCCTCCCTTGGAAGCAAATGGGAGAAAGAAAATTAGATGTGAGTACTGCCCAATAACATTACCATACCCATTCCATCTCACCACAACATCCACTCCCGCCAACTTCTAATTCCCTTTCCTCCCATCCCCACTCACCCTCTCCCTATCCTTTGGAACTCCTTCCCTCTATCTGTCATCTCTTTTTCTCTACCCTCCCATCACCACCTCCTCTCATTGTCTGCAATAAAATCTCTTGTGACTGAAGATGCCCACATGTGTTTTTCGCTTTGTTTTGACACGTGGTGCACATTATCCATTCGGGACGAAGCCCATATGCTTAATGCTTTTCTTTCGCATTAATATTCAACTGACAAGTGGTCTCCTGTTGCCAATTTTGCATAGATGAATGTCAAATAGATATGCTGTCATGGGAACAAAACAAAGGGCTGAGAAACGAAAATCCATGGTTTTGCCAATACAACGGTTGTAATTAAGTCATTATGAAAAGAATAAAAGATTAAGCTAATTATCAGACAGAATAATTCAAGTAGACGTATGTCGGCAATCTGTATTTAGCATGATCAGCCGGTAGGGTCGTTGTAGAGGTGAATCAATAGTGGATACGGTAGGTAAGCATTAGTGCATGTTTAAGGCCACACACTGTGTGACGTCCGCACTCAAAGAACTGAATACTGGAACTAAAAATTAAAACATCCATAGAAGGTCATTGAAGAACTAAAAAATTGAAAATTTTATGAAATAGGGATGATGGACATTATTAGTCCAAAAGCAGATTTCCACCTCCATTTTCTGAGAAGAGATTCTTTTTGTTTGTCACAGTCAAATTTTTGTCCAATAGCACACAGCTTTAATAACACAACAGGAACACAGTAATGCTGATTTGGACAATTGAGTTAGTGAAAGTGAGGAACGAAGGAAATGGTTTGTTTTCTAAGTATTATTGTGATAAATGTTGGTTTGTTGAGAGAAATAGTTACTTGCTTAGTTCATTTTTGTTTAGGGACCATAGTCATGAAATATTGGATTTTCACATGTCATAGTTTTTATATAAATAAGAAAATTTATACACTGTTTCAAAACCTCAATTTCAGCAAACCCCATGGATTTCTCCGTAAATGGTTGAGACGGTGAGATAGCAAGTATGGTGTTCATTTTGCTCTTTGCCGTGTTTCGATCTCTGATTCATTCCAAGTAAAGTCAGGTATGCCAGTCCAAATTAAAAAAAAAGAGGCAAGCAATTCCAAATTTTGTACTATTTTGCAGTTTCCTCTGAATTGACAGGTTATGTTGAGTTACCCGCCATGGATTAGTTGAGATAATCGCAGGGACATATTTATTGTGTTCACTGCTGCAATAGAACCAAATTGAATCAACCTATCTTTGACAAATTACAGTCATTTCCGGAGGACACAACACTTTGCTCTACTTTTCAAACTATTGTTTTGGCGTTGTGTGTGAACAATTTTTTAGCGAAACATCTTTTCACTGAATACGGACCTTGTGTGAGTGGTCTCTGGAGGTGTCAGCATGTGTACTCGACAGGTGGTGCTATAAAGATATAGTTTATTTTTCAATGACACAAAAATAGTATAAAGCAGCAAAGTTTGTATGAGTAAATAACCGAGATCCACCATAGTTTGCAAATAAGTCTGATAGGCACAAACAGCGCCTGCTAATTAGGTTGTCGGAAGGAGAAGGGCTGTTTTCCCAAATGCGGCAAGAACTTGAAGTAGACCTTTGCAACATGATGTGTTGAACAGATATGGTGAATGTGAATTCATTTACTGGGATGCGGGTTTCACCCTAGGGGAAGTTCCAAAACATTGGGTGTTTTTATTAGCATAAACCAGCTGATTTATAGTAGCTGTTTGAGTTGTAGCCATCAAGCCACATGTCACGCCTCTCTTTGTCTTTCATGTCTGTCAGTACAATTGTTGGAATGAGCTCTCAAACATGTCACGTTTTCACACAGATTAGTGACGTTGTAATGTGTTACCCCCCCCCAACCAATGAGCAATGGATGTGGGACAAACATTTTTGATCAACAGGAAGTGGAGATCAAAAGTCATTTAGGGTCAGTGCAGGGACTATTATTGTGCAGAAATCTCAAAAATGTTGACCTCCTTTGTCTCAATTGAGACATGGAAGGTTCGATCGTTCAATATTCCTCAATGTAGGGCTTTTGTTTCAGTGTTGTGACAAAACAGATATGGATGTAAGGTTGGTTTTAAGGGCATCAGAGGCAGATGTTGGTACTCTGGGACTCAGAATTTGGGGTGGGGTGGTATTCCCCCATCCAAAATATTTTTTGCCCCCCAATTCAATAACTATTTTGAGTGTTGATTTGTTTTTCACAAAGGGGGGGGGGTGGGATTCTCGAGATAAGTTGTTGCACCATAAAAAGTCAAATTTTTCCCAAACAGGGTGCAGGATTGTTGAGAAAAGTTGAGGGAATTGATAATCCAGCCACCTAAGGATGAACACTGATAAGTGGTCATTAGGGGGTTTTCGTGGGGCGGGGTTTTTGCAAGCTTGACTTTGAATTTGTCTGTAACTGACACAAAGGTTGTGAGGGGAATCCTGAGTTAAGTGTAATACCGATCATTTGTGGATACGCGCCACAGAAAACTGGGAAAAAGGGCCCCTTGGTATGGCGAGTCATCAGGAAGTCCACTTCGGTCTCAAAAAAATATATATTTCAAATAATTACCTCTGCAACCTAAATTTAGAATCTGCACCATCACGCATTAGATTGTTAATCACCAATTTGGTTATGCGAAAATCAAAAGTTCATTTTGAGGTTACCAGGGTTTCATTGGAGGTCAAAAGTCCAAATTTATTCTTTGATTATGTGAAACTTGGAGGTGAATTCAACATGAAGTTACCAACTTTCAAAAGGAAGGTCACTAATTCACAAAGAGCTGCTTTAATAAAATGCAAGTCAGTGAGATGTATTTAAGTTTTGTGTCCCAAATGTATAGAATGTACTGTGGTGGTAAGGAGAGAGGGGGGAGGGGGTATCATTGGGGTCATTCAAAGTAGCATTTTCCAGATTTCATGTGTAAGTTGTTTAGGCGTACCGAGAAGATTTTGTATGATGATGACTTTGGAATGGGTTTCCTAAATTTTCAAAGGAGGATCAAGTTAACAAAGATTGCTGGACTATACATGCAACTTCTTTCAAAGTAGCATTTTACAGATCCTATTGAACAGTTGGGTACTCAGGAGATTTGGTATGATAGAAGAAAGCACCACATTTCGAAGGTATACATAAAAGTTTCAAAGGTCACTCAGGGTCTGTCAGGAAAAGGGAACCTTTGTGCCCTTTTTTCATGATACTTGTAATATAGTATTAAGCATGCGAAGTAATAGTAAGCCTCAGAATTTGAACACTCTTTTACTTGGGTTCCAGTTCACTTGGGGGTCCATGAATAATACCATACCAAATAGTGCCACCAAAAGACTATACCTTCCTAGAAACAACTGGTGGATTGAAAGGTAGAAGGTTTGAGCTTCTTGTGCATATTGGTGCTCTAGTGTGAAAATCAAGGATAGTCAATAATTCAACAGGTGTCAACATTTTGCCAAATTTTGTAGGTAAAAATCTATATCCATGAGCTGTATTAATGGCTGAAGACTTTTTTGTCTGATATCGTCAACATACTGTGAAAGTTTCTTTTCAATAGTATTTTAAAAGTCTGCAGACTTTGAGAAATAATGAGACATATACCGAGTTACTATTCTGTAATGTTCTGTAAATTTGTTGAATCAAAGAAATGTGCAGACAACACTTGTGAGCGCGGTAACTCATTTGCCCTGTAGGGTGGCATCCACACATTTTCAACTTGTTTCAAGTATTGTAGTAAACCTTACATGACAGCCCTTGATACACTCAAGAACAAGTTCCTTTGCTTGCTTTTAGAATGTTATGATCTTTCATTCAAAGCCTCATTGTTTGAAAGAAATTTAACATTGTTTAAGGCTGAAAAAAATGTGTCAAAAATATCCTTGAAAGCAAAAAAAAAGCCAAATTTCCCTTCACTTCGCCAAAATATTCCTCCCAGAAAACATACTGAATTTCTTGACAAGAAACCGACCAAGAATATCTGGCTTTTTTAACCCATGACCTAGTTTATCTATTGTTAATTGTATCTTTCATTTGTTTAGATTTGTTTGGGTATATGATGTAAATAGTTCCCTTGATGGTTTTAATGTCAGTGATAATCTGATGTTTGGATGATTTGTACATTGTGAAGAGGAAGTATTCAACAAGGTGAAACAAGATCAAGTGTGGTCAATCAAGCCAATATATCACTTAACATGTGAAATAAAAAAAAACATTAGCTACAAAGATAGGGAAAAAACAAAAATTTTTTCATTGACATGCGGTTCTGAAAGGGGCTCTCAGGTTTATTTGCTAGAAGGTTCACGTGAATGCGTTCAGATATGAAGATTAAATATTATTTGCATGGAAGAATTGCTTGGGCCGCCATTCTAAGGAAGTGGTAATGTGGGGATGTATCATCAGTATTGAGAATGATTATAGTGTACAGTTATAAAATCATGTTTAAGTACAAATGACATACATAATTTGGTGAGCTGGTGCATCATTATGAATTATTTATGCGGCATGAAAATTTCATTATAAAAGGAAAGTCTTTCTCAGCGTTCGCAATGCTATGTATTATTAGACAGTAGGATTCCCACTGGTCAGTGAAAGTTTCTGAGTCGGCTGTGTGGCAAGCGCCAGTGTCGACGCGTTTAGCGGTACCGAAAAAACAACCATAAGGGACGGGCAGCATACGAGGGTAGCCGCCCCGAGCGGAGGTGGGAGCAGTCATCCACTGACTACCACTTCCCATCGCGCAGCCGAGCCAGCCAAAGCGGCAGGACACTGAGCAAGCCGAGCTCGCCCACCTCCCGAAGAACGAAATCCCGGGACGGGCATCCTTCAGCCACGGAAGAGGGCTCCGGTCCACGCTTCTGGAAACTCAGGAACCGACCGGCCCAAGCCCCCAGAGCCAATTCCTTGATCCCGAAGTTACGAATCCGGTCTTGCCGACTTCCCTGTACCTACATAGTTTATTGTTTGGTCAGAGGCTGTTCACCTTGGGAGACCTGCTGCGGTTATCGGTCTACGACAACGCAGGCCAGAGTCGACAGGATGTGTCTCAACTTTCACTCTCCCGGATTTTCAAGGGCTACGGGAGGTGAAAGGGTGCTCATTCCTGCGACGGCCGCGGCAGAGCAGCGACGTTTTCCGGAGCAACAGGATCCCTATCTTAGTGAAAAAACCAACAGTCCAGGGCGCCCTACACGCTCCTAAATTAGTAGAGAAGACAAACTTAACCGGGGACTCCACTTGTTAGTCAGCGGTCTTACAGGGCCGACCAGCCCGTCCCCGAGAGGACGGTACCGGCGACGAGAACCCTCGCACCGCCCCGAGGAGCACGGTCGCGACGAGCGATCTCTGGAGAACTTAGCCCACGCCAGAGCTGCAACCTCGTCACGCCTCAACAACCGGGGCTGGAGCGGTCGTCGGGGAGGACGCCGGACGGAGGAAATGCGCTACGGCCCTGCGACGATCGCCCGCCGGGCCGGTCTCTCCCGCAGGAGAAGATCCGAAACCCGACGGGGCGGCCGCACAAGTCGAAGCTGAATCCTCCGGACGCCCCACTTAGCAAGTGGCACTCATCCGTTTACTTCTCGGCAGTTTCACGCAATGTTGAACCCTCTCTTCAAAGTTCTTTTCAACGTTCCCTCACGGTACTTGTCGTCTATCGGTCTCGTGCTTAATATTTAGCCTTGGATGGAATTCACCACCCGTCTTTGGGCTGCATTCCAAAACAACCCGACTCTTGGAAAGCATCCTTCCGGCCGAGCGACCGCCGTACGGGCCTTACACCCGCTACGGAGCCCCACTCAAGGAGGACAGCCGACGGCCGCCACGGCACGGAATTCAGTTTCCTTACGCTACAGTTCCCTCGCACCGACAGGGGCACGGGGATTCAGCGCTGGGCTTTTCCCCCTTCGCTCGCCGCTACTAGGGGAATCCTTGTTAGTTTCTTTTCCTCCGCTTAGTGATATGCTTAAATTCAGCGGGTTATCTCGTCCGATCTGAGGTCCAATATTGGCGAAACGCTGTCAGGTTTCCCAAAAGATTACACATTTGTCGTCGGCGGATCCGGACGAAAGGAGATCCATGACCCTGCTCCCCGCATTCCGGGGTCTCGACAGACGACCGCAAGCCTCGCCGAATCATCGGTCGTTCACGCTCCCAGAACCTCCACACCGTCCGGCCGCAGCCGGGCGCACCGACCTAGAGACGTTCGGTCGATCCGTCCCGCGTTCGGGGTCCGAGCGGGCTCGACGCCAAGGAATCGCACCGGCCTAGAGACGTTCGGCCGGCCGCTTCCCCGCGACGAGTCCTCGCTCGCACAGACCCCCGTCGGGAAAGGTGAGCAGAGACCGGAAAGAGTGAGCAATGTGTTTCGACGAAACGTTGTGGCGCCGCCGACCTCCGGCGAAAGCCTGAGGCAGGGGCCGAAAATGACTCTGACAAGACGCAGTAGCGAGTACCACGCCGAGCGATTCTCGGGCCGGTTTCGGCCGATTCGACCCAAAGGTCTCTTTGTCGTTATTGTGGACGCTCAGTCGGGCGTGGTTCGAGTCACAAAGGACCGCGAACCGCCATTTGCGTTCGAAATGTCGATGATCAGTGAGTCCTGCAATTCACATTTGCTCTCGCATCTTACTGCGTTCTTCATCGACGCACGAGCCGAGTGATCCACCACCGAGAATTGTGATAAACAAAGTTTTGGTGATAAGGTGTGGACGAGAGCGCTGCGGCCGTGACCGCTGCGTCGCCACCCGACGAGTCTCCGCATCGGGGAGCTCGCCCTGTCAGCGTCCCGGCGAATGGGAGCCGGGAGGCCTCAGCAATCGAGGTACTCTCTGTGCGACAGATTATCTCAGAGGATACGAGGCGTCGCCTCTCCGCGCATCCCGCTTCTCCCCGAGAACCCCTCTGAGCGACCACTTCGCGCTCAGACGTGGGCTCCGGGACCGAAAAGATCTGCCCAATAATGTCGCTGAGGCTACGGGGGGACGTCGCCCCCAGCAGCCCGCTTCTCCCGGACCTCCGGAGTGGATTTTAATGTTTTCTTCGTGACGAGGTCCGGACGCGACCAGACGGTGCCCTGGCTGGCAGAGGCCGCGGCACGCTTCGAACGGTCGGTCGCATCGGGAGCAGGGCCGGTCTTTGCTTCTACCCCATTCGGAAGAAGCCCATTTTTTCTCTCTGGGCGGACGCACCGGTAAAGACAGCCGTGGTTCTCCCGTTGACAAAAACCCGAGTGCGTCCCCCATTCTCTCTCTCTCACGGTTTCTCGTTGCCGAGTTGCCGTTAATGATCCTTCCGCAGGTTCACCTACGGAAACCTTGTTACGACTTTTACTTCCTCTAAATGATCAAGTTTGACCGTCTTCTCGTCACGCCCAGTACAGACGCCGTGAGACATCTGCCGGACGGTCGATCCGATGGCCTCACTAAGCCATTCGATCGGTAGTAGCGACGGGCGGTGTGTACAAAGGGCAGGGACGTAATCAATGCGAGCTGATGACTCGCGTTTACTTGGAATTCCTCGTTCAAGGGACACAATTACAAGTCCCTGTCCCCAGCACGGAGAAGTCTCAGCGGGTTACCCGGACCTGTCGGCCGAGGGTGAGAGACCCGCTGCTTGCGCCAGTGTAGCGCGCGTGCGGCCCCGGACATCTAAGGGCATCACAGACCTGTTATTGCTCCATCTCGTATGGCTAAAAGCCATTTGTCCCTCTAAGAAGTTCGCGGCGTACCTCGACGGGTAGCCGGACTATTTAGCAAGCCGGAGTCTCGTTCGTTATCGGAATTAACCAGACAAATCGCTCCACCAACTAAGAACGGCCATGCACCACCATCCACAAAATCAAGAAAGAGCTCTCAATCTGTCAATCCTCACTGTGTCCGGGCCGGGTAGGTTTCCCCGTGTTGAGTCAAATTAAGCCGCAGGCTCCACTCCTGGTGGTGCCCTTCCGTCAATTCCTTTAAGTTTCAGCTTTGCAACCATACTTCCCCCGGAACCCAAAGACTTTGGTTTTCCGGAGAGTTGCCCGCCGCGTCATGGGAGGAACGCCGGCGAATTACGAGTTGGTATCGTTTATGGTCGGAACTAGGGCGGTATCTGATCGCCTTCGATCCTCCGACTTTCGTTCTTGATCAATGAAGACATTCTTGGCAAATGCTTTCGCTGTCGGGCGTCTTGCGACGATCCAAGAATTTCACCTCTCACGCCGCAATACGAATGCCCCCGGCAGTCCCTCTTGATCATTACCTCTGGATCTAAAGACCAACGAAATAGAACCGAGGTCCTGTTCCACTATTCCATGCTGAGCTGTTCGGGCACTTGGGCCTGCTTTGAACACTCCAATTTTCTCAAAGTAAACGTTCCAGTCTCGCACGGCACTCAGTTAAGAGCACCGCACGACCAACCGGAGGACTGGCCGGGATCAAACTCCCGCCCGCCCGCTCCGCCGACGAGGACGCCGAACAGAGGGACGGCACACGGGAACGGGCAGTACTCGCCTCGCGGCGGACCACCCGCCCCGACCAGACATCCGACTACGAGCTTTTTAACTGCAGCAAATTTAATATACGCTGCTGGAGCTGGAATTACCGCGGCTGCTGGCACCAGACTTGCCCTCCAGTAGATCCTCGTTAAAGGATTTAAAGTGTACTCATTCCGATCACAGAGCCTCCGAAGAGGCCTGTATCGTTATTTTTTGTCACTACCTCCCCGTGTCAGGAGTGGGTAATTTGCGTGCCTGCTGCCTTCCTTGGATGTGGTAGCCGTTTCTCAGGCTCCCTCTCCGGAATCGAACCCTGATTCTCCGTTACCCGTCACTACCATGATAAGCGCATAACGTACCATCGACAGTTGATAGAGCAGACATTTGAAGGGAGCGTCGCCGGTGCGAGACCGTGCGATCGGCTGGGTTATCTAGAGTTCACCAGCGGAGACCGGGCACGCCGAAGCGAGACACCGGGCTGGCCTTGTTCCTAATAAAAGCACGCTTCCCCCGAAGGGTCGGCGCTTAGATGCATGTATTAGCTCTAGAATTACCACAGTTATCCATGGTCGTGAACTGGCTCCAATGAACCATAACTGATCTAATGAGCCATCTGCAGTTTCTCGGTTAATACACGATTGTACTTAGACGTGCATGGCTTAATCTTTGAGACAAGCATATGACTACTGGCAGGATCAACCAGGTAGCTAGACGGAGATCGCTTCCTTTAGAAGGAGAGCGACTCGCCGAGCCGAGATTTTCGGTAATCGACACCTTCCCGACAAGCGGGAATGGGGCGACAACCCAGCCATTATCGTTCTGTAACGGCTCGTCATTTCATGTCTACACGCACCCAACTAGGAACACGAGTGTTCCCGGTGATCTTTCTTCCCATGTGTCACAGTGGTTTCTCGTGAGAGGATGACGGGCCGATCCTCTAAAATGGACGGCATGTTCTAAGCATCGCTTGGGGCGGTGGCCGCGACAGATGTCTCGGTATTCCAACCGCTCGTCCAGAGCGAGCCATCGGTGCCTTGGTGAAGCAGGCGGGAGGCCAGCGGGCAACAGCATGGTCGACCGCAGGCTCGTGGTTCCCGCGAGCATTTGACAATTAAAACCGTCTTTCGAAAAGCGACTCGTTTCGAGAAACAGCTGACGGGCACTTTGGGTAAGAGGGAACCCATCGTGAGACCTTCTCATTCTCCTCTCTTAGAGAGGTCTGCTGCCCTCTCGCAGATGAATTCGATGAACTCTTGATTTTCAAATTCGGAATTCTTCTCGATATCCAAGAAGATTCCGAGAGAAAATCGGAAAATTTTCAAGTAGCGACTCTGAGAGGAGAGCGCCACCTGCTCGCTCGGGCAAGAGGAAACCCAACGTGCGAGCTTTTCGTCTCCTCTCTTAGAGAGGTCTGCTGCCCTCTTGCAGATGAATTCGATGAACTCTTGATTTTCAAATTCGGAATTCTTCTCGATAATCGAGATACCGAGAAAAAAATCTTTCCAAATAGCAAATAGCGACATTGGGAAAAGAACCCAACGGGCGAGGTTCTCTTCAACTCTTGGAGAGGAGTCTGCTACCCTCTTGCAGATGAATTTGATGCACTCTTGATTCATCTTGATACGGACATAACCAAATACGGTTACACCAGTTTTCGAATAGCGACTCTCGAGGAAGAGGAGACCCGTTCGGCGAGCTTCTCATCTCCTCTTGGTAGAACGAGTCTACCCTCTTGTGGAGGAATACGGCATACAAGACATTTTTAAATACAGAAAATTTTTCAGCACACGGAATTTCGGAAATCTTTTCGAGGGACGGGGCTAGTGGAGAAAATCGCAAAAACACACATTTCATCGCCGCCTTTCTTGTGCAAACCTACTGGTGACCATTTTACTAAAGAACAGGGTACCCGTCCTGGTCGGCCCAAAGCCAGACCAATATCTGCCTCGTAGCGGCTGAAAAATTTTCAGCACACGGAATTTCGGAAAACATGTCAACGGATGGACTTAGTGGAGAAAATGGGAAAAATATCATTTTTTCTCCCGTCTTTCGGGTATAAACGTACTGGCGACCATTTTACTAAAGAACAGGGTACCCGTCCTGGTCGGCCCAAAGCCAGACCAATATCTGCCTGGTAGCGGCCGAAAAATTTTCAGCACACGGAATTTCGGAAATCATGTCAACGGATGGACTTAGTGGAGAAAATGGGAAAAATATCATTTTTTCTCCCGTCTGTCGGGTATAAACGTACTGGCGACCATTTTACTAAAGAACAGGGTACCCGTCCTGGTCGGCCCAAAGCCAGACCAATATCTGCCTCGTAGCGGCTGAAACATTTTCAGCACACGGAATTTCGGAAAACATGTCAACGGATGGACTTAGTGGAGAAAATGGGAAAAATATCATTTTTTCTCCCGTCTTTCGGGTATAAACGTACTGGCGACCATTTTACTAAAGAACAGGGTACCCGTCCTGGTCGGCCCAAAGCCAGACCAATATCTGCCTCGTAGCGGCTGAAAAATTTTCAGCACACGGAATTTCGGAAAACATGTCAACGGATGGACTTAGTGGAGAAAATGGGAAAAATATCATTTTTTTCTCCCGTCTTTCGGGTATAAAGGTACTGGCGACCAATTTACTGAGGAGCAGGGTACCCGTCCTGGTCGGGTTAGTCCATTCCCTGCCTGGTAGCGAACAAAAACTTTTCAGCGAAGGGAATTTCGGAAATCGCTTCAAGGGATGGGCTAAGTCGAGAAAATCGCGAAAAATGAATTTTTTTTTTTTTTTTTTTTTTTGAACCCGTCTTTCGGGTACAAACGTACTGGCGACCATTTCATTTTCATTTGGTGCTTCACAATGTTTGATAATAATTGAAACAATGCACAGGAATGTAGACAATACGTAACATTAAGGTATTGTGAAGGGAAGCAGTCTACAAAAAAATAATAATCCAGGGGGCTTCTCGAGTAGGGTACTCCCCAAACATTAGTCACTTAACAGAGAAAAGAAAACATGAAATTACCTTAGGAAAAAAAAACATCCTACAGCGCTCCAACTCCCCTTCAAAACACCCGCCCATTTTTCCCGTGAACCCTTCCTCATATCCCAGCCCACCTCCTACCCTACCCCCCCCCCCCCACACCCGCCACCTTCAAAAAGAAACATCTAAAACAGAAGGCTAGGGTTACTTCAATCAGAGTAATAAACGGGCAAGTGACATATTCACTTAATATATGATTAATGTTTTTGAGGATTCTGCTTAAATTATGTTTAAAAGAGTAAACGGAGTGCTTAGTTATTAAACTGTCTAGTAAGGAATTCCAAAGGTTGGTGGCACGAAAACATAACCCGGTCTTAAGAAAAATTTTTCTGGTTTACTGGAAGGCGAAGACGATGTTTCTGAGGTGGTATTGTCATTGTGAATTAAACAGTTTTGACTGAAAATTTTAGAGAAACCAGGAGGGAGGAAGTTGTTAACGTAACGATAAGTGAATGTTGCAATTGTTTACTTTGATAATGTCCTTCAATTTCAGCAAGTTCAGCGACTTGAAAAAGTACTAGTGTAATCACGTGGGGCAGCACTACAAATGTTACTAATGGCTGGTTTATGCAGAACAGTTAACTTATTCAATGATGATTTACTTGTGCCAGACCATGAAAGGCTGCGCTGGGGGAGAGATGGGGATAAACTTAAGTATATACTGAACGAAGCACATTTTTAGGCAGGATTTGTTTTAGTCTGCCGATTATTCCAGCACCCTTTGCAACACCCTCTTCGGCGAACATTACTACTGAGAATTTTTTTTTTTTTTTTTGTTTGTTTAAACAGAGGTAATATCATTCACATAAATAGTAAAGAGTTCGAGAATAGAGCCCTGAAGTACACCACAAAGAATGGGATGCAAATCAGATTTTTCATTTTTTGAAGCAGGTAAACTGTTTTCGGTTAATCAAATAGCGTTTTATCCAGTGAAAAATTTTTAAAAATTTAGAACCTTTACTGTAGTTTTAATCAGTGCAATCTTTTTAGATATTAACTTTTTTAAAATTTTACTAACTGTTTTTATACACGTTTTGGTATATCTGTAAATTACTTTATCATTTGTTGTAATCTTTTTGATCTTTGATTGCTTTTGCACTCCTGTTTATGAATGCCTGTCATTTATACTGGTTTTAATAAATGAAATGAAATGATATGATATGATGATACGATGTACCACGACATCCATTTGTAAGCAACTTTTCTAGAAGAGTAGAATTATCTATTGTATTGAACTTAGATTTTGTGTTTGTTTAGGAAAATCTGCATTTTTTTTTTGAACATAAGCCTCTGTGAATTATTAAAAATGCACGGACGGACAGAGATTCGGCGGTAACTGATAAAGTGACAGTGATTACCTTTGTTTTTTTTTTTTTTTTTTTTTGTTTGTTTTTTTTTTGTTTTTTTGTTTGTTTGTTTTTTTTGTTTTTTTTTTTTTTGTTTTTTGTTATTGTTGTTGTTTTGTGTTTGTTTGTTGGGTTTTTTTTTTTTTTCTTGTTTTGGTTTTTTTTTTTTTTTTTTGAAATAGAAACAAAAAAAAAATAACATTTCAAAGCTTTGAAGTAAGAGTTAGATGAGGTTTTACGGCTCAGTTTCTGACTAATTGGTTTAATTAAGTCACGGCCACGGCCTTTGCCCTTTTTTTTTTTTCCAGTTGTGGCTCACTGGCTAGTTTTCCCTGCTCCATTGTTTTGGAGAGATTTCTTTAAAGCTTTGGTAGGATCACACAGATGCCCTCCGTGCAGCCCCTCATCGTGTTTGCAAAGGCAGGCCGTTAGTGGCCCAGATCAGAGTTCAAACCGAGAAACAAACTGATGTTTGCTATCAAATGAGGCCGTCAACGATCGATTTTGTCAATATTGGTCTGTACCTGCCAATTAGGACCCTAAGCCCTTTTGTTTTGTCCCTCATTGCCTTGAAAAGGCAGTTGGCCCAGATCAGAATTCAAGACTAGTATTTTAGACTTACTCTATCGTTCCGTCAATGACGCCTACAAACCCACCTTTCACCCGCCCCTCGGAAATTTGGACCATAATGTGATTCCGCCGTATCCTACCTCTACACCAGTGCTTCGTAAAAGAGTAAGCCGATAAAGAAAACAATAGAAGTTTGGACCGATGAATCTCAGGCACGTCTAAATAATAACAATAATAACAATAATAATAATAATAATAATAATAATAATAATAATAATAATAATAATAATAATAATAATAATAATAATAATAATAATAATAATAATAATAATAATAATAATAATAATAATAATAATAATAATAATAATAATAATAATAATAATAATAATAATAATATAATATAATAATATATAATAATAATAATAATAATAATAATAATAATAATATAATAATAATAATAATAATAATAATATAATAATAAGAATAAAAATAATAAAAAAAAATAATAATAATAATAATAATAATAATAATAATAATAATAATAATAATAATAATAATAATAATAATAATAATAATAATAATAATAATAATAATAATAATAATAATAATAATAATAATAATAATAATAATAATAATAATAATAATAATAATAATAATAATAATAATAATAATAATAATAATAATAATAATAATATTAATAATAATAATAATAACAATAAACATATTAACTATAATACTAATACTAATAATAATAATAATAATAATAATAATAATAATAATAATAATAATAATAATAATAATAATAATAATAATAATAATAATAATAATAATAATAATTAGCCACGTTTTTACCCTGACAAAGGTATGCAAGGTACGAACTGGAATTCCGAAAAAAAAAAAAAAAAATCTAAATGATCCGTTAATCTACCCAAATTTCCCAACGTCTTTACTTTCTTTTAAGCTTTGTCGTTTCCACTAAACAGCAACACCGCTTAATTATGAAATGTTACTTTAACGGTCATCCAAAGTTATTTTTAAGAAAAGTGATGAAATGGACAGTTTTGTTGTGGAAGGACGGACGTTGTGGGAGGACGGACATGTTGCTTATGGTGGTGTATACGCTATACCTGAAAATTATTAACGAATAGCATAGGAGTGTTACTTAAAGGTGCTTCTTGAGTTGATTCACTAATTTCATGATTTTTTTTCACTCCTGTTGAAATTTACTCACATCTTGATGGTAAATGATCAAACTAAGTGGTTCTGCATATCTGATACACAACTGAAATGGCAATGATAGGGTAATTAATGATTAAAACCATTATTACAAATTCGTGACAAGACACTTTTTACCATTAGGTATTAATCATATGCAACCCCTCTCCACAAAAAACTACAATTTCTCACATTTTCGGTAACTGTAGGAAGTGATACATGAGTAATGAGGATAATTAGAAACATTGTCATGCAATGACTTCATTCAAACTCGGCACTAAATAATCGATATCAACTCAATAAGCCCCTTTAAGCTTTCCAACCCAACTTTTTTCAGTTAAACTCGGTAAATTAATTCAAGCTTGCACATTCTAGTTTAAATTTGTCGTTCGAACATTGTATGAAAAGGGTGCAATAGTGGTGTCAGGCTTTCAACGGTTAATTAGCTTACAATTTTCATCGAAAAACTTCTCGAAGAAACCATCCCATAAACGTAAGTTTGAGCCAACCATGCATTGAAAGAAGTTGTAAGCTGACACCAAAACGTCTTTCGGGTTTCTAGCAAAGTAGATGATCTGAAGAATAATGAAGACAAAACAAGCAACTTACAGAGACATGAAATCTTTAGAGGGCGTATGAAACTAAAATTGGAGTAACGGGGGAAGAGCTGACACATGTCATTTATTCGGCAGTGTTGGAAAACCAAGTCAAATTTTTTTGAATCTCACAAAACGTGAACTACCAGCGAGTTGCCGCTGAAACTACCTTATGATACGTGAAAAAAAAAAAAAAAGAAAAGGAAAAAACTGGTCTACCAACTTACCATTTCTTTGCTCCCAATTGGTAAACACATTGAGCATGCAAAGCAATTAAACAGTAAAATTAGATAACGTATTAAGAAAATGTTTCTCAAACTTGATCCATGGAGTGCAGAAAAGTATTGTAGACCCAGCGGGGCGAATATTCTCCTGGCGAAGGCTTGCCACCCATGGTAAAAGTTTGTCGCAAATCGTAGAAAACATCAAAATGACATCGCTGCTGACAGTGGGTTCCGAGATATGGGCAGAGAGAATGGTATTTACCTTAGCATTCTTTGTACACCATAGCTGACGACATATGGACTCCGGGTTATGAGAGGACAGAATGGTACCCACTTAAGCTTTCTCCGTAAACGATTTCGGAGAACATGAAGGTTCCAGGATATGGGTAGACAGGATGGTATACTTACCTTAGCATTTTTTGTAAACCATTGTGGTGGACATAACGGCTCCGGGATATGAGAAACCATTATTCGAGGGGAAGATAATTTCTCATATATTTTGTATCCAGGTATTGACTGCTTGAGTTTTTCTGGTGAGGGGGCAAATGTTATTTCTAAAATTGTCGCCATCAAATCTCGGTTAGTCTTCTGAGCGTCTCCACCTGCCATTATGAGTTGTACAATTTCCAATATCCAGTGAGTCCCTACAAAAATTAAACAGATATGGTTATACCATAAAAATAAGAAAGATGATAACTTTAGCACAATTTACACACCTCAACCTCTTTACCATCAACGTTTCTACAAGTTTTGCAAAAGAGCTATAGCTGTGGAGTGACCATCAGGCACGTAGCAACGGGGGGCACAGGGGGCAAGGGGGTACGTGCCCCTCAAATTTTTCAATAAAAGGTCTTGCACTGAAGGAGGTAAAATTTATTACGAGACCAGTCTTTTTGGAATACAAATATAAGAAGGAAAAATGGAAAATCTCCCACCATTTTGCATCTAGAGTCCTTAAAATAGGCAAAAATTTTCAAACGGGACGGGGACACCCCCTCCCCTTAGACTCCTCCCCCAGGCCGGCGAAACTCCAACATCAGTGTGCCCCCCCCAAATTGGTTAGTCTGGCTACGGGCCTGGTGACCATCAATATATTACCCCTGCCCCCCCCCATCGTACACTTATGACGAGATGATATAGTATAACCACTCCCTCCCCCCCCCCCTTGCTTGAAGCTCACTTCATATGATGGTAACAAATGTAGTAACATTCGATCTTTTGCTGATTATCTCAAGAAACACATACGAGAACTGAAATGAACATTTCACCAAGGTGCTAATTTCGTTCCTCTTTCACATATTAAAGATAAGTTTTTACTTGTTCTTGCGATAGTCACCTACAAAGAGTTGTCCGGAATTCTTCAACGATGGTTGCACGATGTACAAGATACTGATCTGTATGTACATATAACAACACACCATAGAAATTGAAGTATGGGGGAACAATATCCTGTCATCTGGAAGGACGCCATGCACTGATGTACAGTAGCTGTATGTTTGTTGTATGTACGGAAGTAACTGCACGTAGTAGTGCAAATATTATGTCGCTGCTTTTGCCCTAGCTATCGGCGGAGGAAATGCAAGTTTCCAAAGTCGGGAGTAATAAACGAAGACTTAAGGCACCACGACGTATCTTTCTTGTGAAAATTACTTCTAGTCTTTCGAAAAGCAGATAAAAATGACATTTAAATTTATAAGGTTCCAGTTACGTATATGGAGACACATACAAATCATATCGCTATTTGCCGTACACTACAGCGGAAATTCCCTCACCCTTTTCGTGGTTTCACTAGCCTGGTGCAGGCAATTCTCATAGCATGCATAGGCTTACGAGGCGGGGGGCAGTCTCCAAAAATTTCTGAGTTTGAAAATTCGGGCAGGAAAAGACAAAAATTCGGGCACAGAATAGGTGAAATTCCGGCACTGATGAAGTAAAAGTGAAAAGATTACCCGAATTTTTACTGAGTTCCCGAATTTTTGATCGAATGCCAGAAAAATGTGCAAAACTTTTGGCACACTTCGCGCGCATGTAGTGGTTTAGTGATCTATTTTATGCACCTGAACTGCAACGAAATTTGGGCAAAATTTTTTGTCCTCCAAGTTGGAAGAGCCCCGTAAACGGTGGAAGACCATTTCCAGTAATTACTATGTTACTAGACATAAAAATCACGAATCTTTCCTAACCCTAACACTATCACCAACACAACACACACACACACACACACACACAAAAACCAAGGATAGTCTTTAAGGGGAATCGAACCAAGAACCCCGGATTAAGGTATTAAGAGTCTATACTCTTTACGACTGTATCATGCGGAGTATTTGAAAGCTTGTCTGAAATAAACTATTTACCTGTAAATTACGCAACCGTATCTTACCATTAACAGTTTCTGTAGCACATGCTAAGAAATTGCAGCACAGATCAGTAATTACTATACAAGCCATGAGGATCGGGTGCCGATATAGCGATACTCACGTGGTATCACCGTTCTCCCTAATAGACCCTTTTCCAAATAGCAATTGCAATGGATTGTGGGATGGAGTTCTGGTAGGCGATGTTGTTGTCAATGGCATTTTGCTGTGGCAAAAAACGATGCACACCAAACTTCTATCCCACAATCCTTTTTAATTCCTATTGGGAAAAGAGTATTATTTCAATTTTTATGTTACCCACTTACCTGACTTTGGGTATGTTACGAGGTACACATCGTCATCTCTAACTCCAAACGTCTGTAAGGCGTCTAGGTTTTCGGGTGTTTGCATCGCCGTAAAAGTATAGCCCTTGTACTTGTGTTTCCCAGTTTCCAGTGGCACAATGTCTTCCTTGGACTTGGCTTGAGTAAGACTTATTACAGGCTGAAGCTTAGCTGAATCTTCAGACATCTTGTTGAACCTGCAGTAATGTCGATTTTTGATGTGTGTTTCTGTAATTGTCCTAAGCCGGAAAACTGCCGAAAGCGAACATGTGTGACGGTTCAGTAATTACACTACGGTATACCAGCATTCAACAAAGCCCGGAGCTCTCTATGTAGTCAAATACTAGGAACATACACTATCATATTATTTACAACGGATTGTTTGAATTCAAAGGTCAATTCTAACTAATAATGAACTTTCTCGATTCTGTCAATAGCACAATGTGAGGCCGGGGTCATTGCCTGGAATGGCCGTCACTTTGTCAAATTAAGAGTACGACCCTTTGTTGCATTTCTGTACTACTTCAAAGGCCGCCTCGGTAGAAAAGAAACAAAAATTTACATTTCTTGGGGGAGGTGGAGGGATGGGGGTTGGGATTGAGGTGGCAGGTCTTTTCTTTCTCCGAAAATATCCCCTGAAGGATTTGTAGACGCTATTTTAAAGTTCACAGACGCTATTTTTATTTTGTTGATAATTATTAAGAGGTGTCTCAAGAGGGGCGATTTAATTGGGAATATTTTTGGAATATTTTCGGCAAGTTTGGCTATGGCGAAGGAGGATTGCAGGTCGCCCCTGTGTGATCTGAAAGAGCTTGTGGGAAGTGACTGAGCGGGGGTTCACAAACTAGGAACAAAGTGGAATCTAATGAGGTGGTGGGTGGGGCATAATCGGTCACTTGAAAGGAAACAGAAATATGCACATTGTCCAAAATCCCTTGTGTAACACTCAGGTTTCTCATCGTGCTTTTCGAAACTGACAGTCGTAAGGGATGTGTCATGTCACATGACTGACAGTTATAGTAAGGGTTTGTTCATGTCATGTAATGCAGATAAAAATACCCAAAATGTCTAGTTCTTAACAAAGAATTACAGTGCTACCGTCACAAATTGTGTGTTAAGTGTTAAAACCTTACGCGAGGCTCCATCTAATATAGGTTTTCTGAGTGATTAATACTCTCGCAACAGAATTTGTAAATGAAATGCAAATGAAATAATTGCTCGTCAAATGCAAACGAGGAATACAATACTTCCGATGACTGAATACATTTACAATCATATAGTTAATCAAATGAGCTTGGTAAGCTAGTTAGATGAGCTTGGTTGGTTAGTTAGATGAGGTTTTAGGGCTCAGATTCTAACCAATTGGTTAGAGTCGGGCCGGCTACGACCTTTTTTCTAGTTGTGGCTCACTGGCTTGTTTTCCCTACTCCATTGTTTATGCTGAGCACCAAGCACAATGGCAGTAGGTTCCATTTTTGAAGTCTTAGCTTGGTGATAAGCATCATCAGCCAAGATCAATATTGTAGCCTACGCGAAATCTCCAGGGGGCAGACAATGATAATATATAAGCGAATCGTCCAGTGGCGTGCCTATGCTATACTGGATTTTTGACACTCAGCCGGATCCTTCCTTTTTCACTTAGTGCCCCCTAAAGGAACTAAAGGAGCTAAAGGGTGTAAGGTGAGAACGTGACAAGTTATGTTAGGTCGCTTAGGTGCAAAATGGTGCTGTCTTTGAATTGGAAAAGCTTGAAATGATAATAAGTTTAACAATCCTCATTATTTAGTGCCGTTTCTATTTTTGGGTTTTTCGGTAGCCTAAAGGCCCTCGAGATACCGCTTTTCTTCGACAATTTTTTGTTTAAAGGCAATAGGCAGTCACCCCAAAATTTTGTTTGAAAAATCGGCAAACTCTTACAAATCAGCTCTTATTGCATTACAAGCACCTCTGAATATGTTTTGAACATAACTGTTACAAACAGCTATAAGGCAAGGTGAAATTCTCCTTGAATTTCACAATTTACCAACAAAAATATTGTCACATGCATGATCAAAATAGGCCAATCATGAACTAGAGTGACAGGATACACTCACTCTGATTGGGGTAACTGCATACTGCCTTTAAGTGGCTAAGATGCATAATAGTACTATCTTTGGGAAAGCTGAAAGGGAAAATGCAGTCATCTCAATCAGAGTTAGCATGCCATGTCACTCTAGTTCATGAATGGCCTATTTTGATCATGTGACAATGTTTTTGTTAGTGAATTGTGAAATGAAAGGAGAATTTCTCCATGCTTTACCTAGCTATTGCTTGTAATATAGTTATGTTCAAAATGTCTTCAGAGGTGCTTGTAATGAAATAAGATTAGATTTGCAAGAGTTTGCTGATCTTTTAAAGCAAATTTTTGGGCGACTGCATGCTTATGCTGGTTACATATTGTAACGCTCACCGTCGTCCTGGTCATATTTGTATTTAATATAAATGCAAATCTTACACTAATATTGAGTTGTTTTTGACCACCTTAAAGGGAAATATTGCGTTTGTTTGGCTTTTTATTGAATCTATCCTCGTTTATTTGCGATCGGGTCCCGTTCGATGAAAGAGACGTAACTAAGAAAAACATTCTACCCTCCGAGCACTAATTAACAAGTAATTAACCTTTCTATAACAACTAATAGATTTGTTCACCCAAACAATTATGCATGCAAAATCACTCCTTTATCATCCCTGATTTGAAATCTACCAATCAAATCATTTCTATCACATTACGTCAGACAATAACAAACGCCTTCTACAGCATGTACAAAAAGTTTGGAAAATACGAACTAAGTACAGTACAGTGCTTTAATGGGAATTATTACTACATTATGTCTGTATTAGTGAACCAGGGAGTTTCTATTTGACAACCTAACGGAATTACCGTTATATTACAGTAGGTGGTCTTATCACCTCCCTGGTATACTATACCCAAAGTTACAGTTATTCCGTAATTCGAATGCATGCCGGGGGCCTTAGCAGGTTTGATTTACTTTCGAAACAGCCGGATGTAAAAGAGACTGTTGGTGCTTCGACAATGGTACAAAATGAAAATTTTACGAACCTGCACGATGCCAGGGATTGCCACTTATCCAAAACAAAAGAAATATGCTGGCCCTACAAGTCTTTCGCAGATGAATTAACACGTTTTTAGTCACTCTGCTGTAACGACTAATAACACACACTCACGGTGAACCAGGGAGATGACACTGCGTCTAGTTTTGAATTCCAATGTACAGCACGGAGTGGTACAGAAATTGTGGTGGTAATTTGTTGTGAGCAGGGTCGTTGGAAGCAAGGTCAACGGGAAAACATAAATTGGACGCCTTTGAGAACCGCTTAATATTCATTATATTACGTACCTATTTTGACCCACCCTAGTTACATACGCCACCCCCGTGGTGAAAATCGAGACAAAACAAGGCAGCCACTGACACTGCACTGCGTGTATCTGCAGATCACAGCACAGTTAAGCAACTACTTATGCGTAAAGTGTAATACAGTGGAAGTCCAGCGTGAAATGTATAGGAATTACAGGGTCTCACGGAAAACCTGAAATAATGCTAACTGAAAACTTTTCTGGGCGCTTTGTTGTCTTCACGAAAGGTATTTTTATTATTACATACAAAACACATGGTGTTATAAGGGGGACAGCCCGATATTCATAAGGTTCATTGTTAATAAGGTTCATTGTTCATAAGGGTCGTTATTCATAACATGATGGAAAGGCAAAAATAAGGTTCATTGGTCATTTAATTGCGATAGTTCGTTATTCATAAGAAAAATTGTTCATAAGGGTCATTGTTCATAAGGTTCGTTATTTCATAATCGAAAAAAAGGTTCGTTATTTCATAATCGAAAAAAGAGCGTTCGTTATTCATAATCGAAAAAAAGGTTCGTTTATTCATTAATCGAAAAAAAGGGGTCGTTATTCATGAATCCGAAAAAAGGGTTCGTTATTCATAATCGAAAAAAAAGGTTCGTATATCTAATTGAAAAAAGGTTTCGTTATTCGTGAATCGAAAAAAGGGTTCGTATTCAAATCAAACAAAAAAGGTTTCGTTATTCATAATCGCAAAAAAGGGTTGTTATCATATCGAAAAAAAAGGTTCGTTATCATAATTGAAAAACAAGGTCAGTTATTATATAATCGAAAAAAGGGTTCTGTATTCATATAATTGAAAAAAAAGGTTCGTTATTCATAATAAATACAGTACAGTTGTGAGGTGAAAGTTGAAGTGAAAGGGCACTTTTCGCGGGTAAAAAAGTCCTCAAAATTAGTAGTAACAGCATTAAACAAGCTTTTTGCCATAGCACCCCCCCACCCCCTACGGGTCACGAGGGCCATCACGAAGGCATTCGAAAATGGACCTCGGAATTAGTGTCACGGGCAAAGAAAAAACCCAGTTTTTTTAACTTTGGGCACTTACAATTATCGTGAGAAGAGGTTTCTTTTTCAAAAAAATTCACTTCGGGGTATCCCCCGTGAGTTATATGGACATATTAAAGCATTTCAATAGCCCCTCTCCCTTGGTAACGGTAGATCTCTACGGAGAAAAGTGAAAATGGATCTCCGAATTAGTGTACGGCATACGGAAAAACCCGTTTTCAATCTTTGGGCCTACCATTAATGGTGAGAAGAGGGTCCTTCCTCAAAACACACTCGGAGGGGTCAACACGTGTTCTTCAATAACACACTAACGCACTTGGACCATAGCCTTTCCCATTGTCACGGGTGGGCCCTTTACGGAGGCAAGTCGCAATGACACTCGAATTAGTGCTAGGGTCCATAGGGAAAACCGTTTTATTTTAATGCCGGGTCCTCTACCATTTCCTGTAAGTAGAGGGCCTTCCTCAAAACACTATTGGTGTTATATATCCACCGACGTGGAGTATTAAGAAATATTAAAACGCATTTCCCATAGCTCTTCCCCCCCCCCCCCGGTCATGGCAGACCTTTCACGAGACAAGTGGAAAAGGGACGCCGAATCAGCACGAAATTTTAAAAAAAAACCCGCTTTTTGAATTTTTGCGTTACCTTATGATGAGAGGGGGCCATCCCAAAAAACCTTGGGGGGGCCCACACAAGGGGTTTTCAATAACTATTAACGCATTTTGGTCATAGCCCCCCCCCTCTTCACCTTGGTCATGGGGGGCCTTTTACGGAGGTAAGTCAATAAGGACCTCCGAATTATTTTTAGGCAAAGGGAAAAACCCGTTTGTTTGTTTTTAATTTGGGGGAGGACCATTTGAGGTCTGGGAAAGCCTTTGGGATTTGGCCCGCACTTTTAAAAACAGGGCCACCACTTGAACTTTGGGACCCAGAAAATTTCAAATTTTTTTTTTTTTATCAAATTTGGGTCGACAAAAAACTTTCACTCGAAATTTCCTTATAGGGGACCGCAAAAAGAATTTTCGGATCCATCAAAAAAAAAAAAATAAGCAAATTGAACCAGGGCAGGAAAATTTGGTGAATCGAAACAAAAAAAAAAAAAAAGCCCCCCTACGTCACAGGGCACGCATTTGGTCAGATAAAGTTTGCCCGGGGGCCATAAGGCAAAAAATTGGGAAAAATAAGGCCCGCAAGGGGTAGTATAAATTTTGACCCGAAAAAGGTAAAGTAAAAGGTCAAAATTTTTTTAAAAATTTTTTTAAATCACGGGGTCACAGAGGTTCGAGAAAAGGAGATCAAATTCCCCCTTTGTAAAAGGAGTAGCAGCACGATAAAGAAAAAAGCATTTTTCCATGAAAAAATAAAACCCGAAGTCAGGCTTTACGCCGCCATTTTTGAACCCTGTTTATTAACAAAAACATTTGCAACTGGGGTATAACAGGGTATAAAAGATTTTTTCCCGTTTTTGATAGGTAGGCGATCAGGCCCTTAAAAAGGGTGTCAGTATTAAGATTAAAATGAAAGACGGATAATGGGATCTTTTTTTTTTCAACTTTTTAACCCCGTGACCCCCTACCGTTTGAATACCCCTTGCTGGGGCTATTGGGCCTTTTTGTTGTTATTTTCATGAATTAAACAAATTATTCCTTTCCCTTTCTCCACTCTCTACTCGCCTTTCCCTGAATGAACCCTTTATTAGCACGCCCTCTTTTCTGCCGGCCTCTTTATTTTTGGCCGGATCAGTTAAGGGGGGATACGATATCACAAAGGGTAGAGGGAGTGAGATAAAGAAGGGAAAAAAATTTAAAATCGCATTTCAGTTTTTGTGAACAAAGGCCGAATACCCTAACAAGGGCTACCGTTTTAAAGGGTTTTTCATTTTTTTTTTTTTACTTTTTCCAAAAATGGTCAAGGGGCTATGTCCTATTAATTTATGAATTCGATTCAGAAAACCCCTCAAAACTTTAATTAACCCCTTAAGTGTGGCCCTTTGGGAAACCCCCAAAAGTTTAGGTCATTTCTGCACTTGTGGGGGGGGGCCCAAAAAACCCCAAGCTAATTGGGATATTCGCGCATGTTTTTTATCAAAACATGACAAACCTTTTTCCCTGGGACCTTTTCCCCTTTTTGGGAGGCAAGTCGAAATAGCCCCCCTTTAATAGGTACAGAGCCCATGCAGCAGTGAACCCGACATTTTAAGGGGTCCAAAAAAATCTATTTAAAAATTTTTTGGGGGGGGCGGTGCAAGGGCTTATGACCAAATTAGAGGTGCCTTTAAAACTAAAACATTTCCTATTATACCAAAATATTGAAATTCCTAAATTTAATCCAAAAACAGGGCCAAATGGCGGGGTTTTTTTATACAAAAAGGAAATTAAATGGATTTATTTTTATTGAAAGCCTAAACAGACTAAAAAAATTTCCATGACGCAAAAACTTTATATGGAATCAGCGTATTTGAATACCCTTTTACAGACTTTTGTCAAAATCTGAGGGGGGTCGAATTTTAGCCCCCAAAACCCTGGGGGCTACCCGTGGGAATTTTTGGTGTGACATCGAGGGGGCCCCAAAAAATGACCCAAAAAACACTATTACGTATTCGAGGGTGCTATTCCAAAAACTGAAGTTGGAATTTTTTTTTATTTCTGTTAAAGAGTTTGCCGCAAAAAAACCACATTTGCCCCGAGGGGCCCCTTTTAAAAGGGCCCCATCTTTAAAGGGGGGTTACAGGGAAAACGGATTTGTATTTGGAATCAGAGGCAAATCCCCCCAATTTTTTATTTTTTGTTTTTTGGGGAAGGTGATACCCGACCTATCCCTTTCCCCCAAAGGGGGGGGAAGGGGGCGTCTTCCGAAGTGACGTTATGAAAGAATCATTTTGGGGGTTTTAGGCCCTGCGCATTTTACAAATGAGGCCTCCGAGTTCATACGATGCACGCAAATCACGTGCGAGCCCCTAAACCCCCTTCCCTCAGTTTTTAACCCATGCAGGGGGGGACGAAAAAGGAGTTATGCGATCCGAAAGTTCCTATTTGCGTCCCCATATAGGAACTTGCGAGCCTGAAAGTTTTATTTGTGCGAGCCCTAAAATTCCGATAAAAAAAAAAAAAAAAAACTTAGAAATTTTTCTGGCGATCCCAAAGGTTCAAGTGGTGGGCCCTGTTTCAAAAGTGCTGGCAAAGATCCACACAGACTTGCCAGACCTAGTGGTCCTAACCCCAACGTCAAAACAAAACAACGTGTTTTTCTTATGTCCGTAAACACTTATTCGGATGTCCATTATTGACTTACCTCCGTAAATGGCCCACCAATGACCAGTGTGAGAGGGGGTGGGCTATGACCAAGTGCGTTAATATGTTATGAAAACACTTTGTGTGGCCACCCCCAGGTGTTTTTGAGGAATGGCCCCGTCTTCATAGTAATGGTAGCGCCAAAAATTCAAAAAGCCGGGTGGGAGGGTTATAATGTTTTTTTTTAGTGTGTTTTTTTCCAGAATTGCAGGGGGGGGGGGGGGATGATTCAGGCGGTCCTTTTCCACTTGTCTCCGTGAAAGGTCTGCCATGCCGGGGGGGGGGGGGGAGCTATGGGAAATTGCGTTAATATTCTTATATAACTCACGGAGGTGGATATTACACCAAGAGTGTTTTTGTGAGCAGGCCCTCTACTTACAAGAAATGGAAGGACCCGCACTTAAAATAAAACGGTTTTCCTTATGCCCTAGCACTAATTCGAGGTCCATTGCGACTTGTCCTCGTAAAGGGCCACCCGTGACCATGGGGAAAGGTAGGTCCAAGTGCGTTATTATGTTATTGAACACGTGGGTGAACACCTCCGGTGTATTTTGAGGAAGGACCCTCTTCACAAGTAATGGTAAGGGCCCAAAGTTGAAAAACGGGTTTTTCCCTTATGCAGTAGCACTATTTCGGAGGTCCATTTTCGACTTTTTCCGTAAGAGAATCACCGTTACCAAGGGGAGAGGGATATGTAAAAAATGCGTAATATGTCATATAACTCACGTGGGTGGAACCCCAAGTGAATTTTGAAAAGGAACCTCTTTCTCACAGAATTGTAAGTGCCCAAATTTAAAAAACTGGTTTTTTTCTTATGCCGAACACTAATTCCGAGGTCCATTTCGAATCGCCTTCGTAGATGGCCCTTCGTGACCCGGAGGGGGTGGGGAGGGGGGGGGCTGTGCTATTGTAAAAGCTTGTATGTGTTTATAGGAATTTTGAGACTTTTTTAACTCGCGAAAAGTGCCCTTTCCACTCAACTTTCATCTCCAACACTTTTACTGTTATATTATTATGGATACGACCTTTTTTTTCGATTATAAATAACGAACCTTTTTTCAATTATGAATGACGAACCTTTTTGTCGATTATGATAACGAACCTTTTTTTCGATTATGAATACGAACCTTTTTTTTCAATTCTTATACGAACCTTTTTTTCGATTATGATAACGACCCTTTTTTCGATTATGAATAACGACACTTTTTTCGATTATGGAATAACGAACCCTTTTTTTCGATTATGAATAACGAACCTTTTTTTTCGATTATGAATAACGAACCTTTTTTTCAATTATGAATAACGAACCTTATGAACAATGAACTTGATGAACAATTTTTCTTTTATGAATAGACTAACCTGATGAACAATGAACCTATTTTTGCTTTCATCCATGTTTTATGAATACGACCCTTATGAACAATAAACCTTATGAACAATGAACCTTATGAATATTCGGGCTGTCCTGCTTACTATCCCATGCCATTTCAGGGCTATTTTTGCGAGCATAATTCACTTATTCTTTATGAGTCCAATTTGCACACTTTATATATAGTGGTCTTTGGAATCTGAAACTTGAATTTGCAAGGGGGTGAAAATTTTTGGCGGCTTACACAAAAAAGCTATGGATCAATATGAACAGAAGGACAAAAAAAAAGAAAACTGTATGTTCTAGCCATATCGAGGATACATACATTTTATCGAAACACCTGGAGTACACCCTATGAAATAGTAATTGAGTCGCTCGCACCGACCGACCGCATGACACACACAAGAATATGAAATGAGTTAGCCAATGAATGGAACGTTCGACACTCCACTAACAGTGTGCCGTGTCTACAATGTTTTTTGGTGGTAAGTTGGCAGGACCGGTGCTATCTAGCATGTAGAATGAAACTGCCGAAGATCCTGGAGTGACTGTACGGGTGAGCGCGCTGTGTGTGCGAAAATTTTGGTTCTTATTAGAGCATTGTCCCCCCTCTCAAGTGTGCCAACAGGGACTGCAACTCTGTCCGTATCTATTAAGACTCCCGGATGCGGCTCATCCCTGTTTGAGTGTTCAGTGTGCCCCTCTTAAATATTTTTCTTTTCCCTTAACCCTTAAACCCCCTGACTAAGGGATGTTCCCCCATGACTTCGAAGTGGGGGGCCCCTTTGCCCCCCACCCCCCCTTTGAACTGCTACGTCCTAGGTACTATCCCCTTAAAGACCTTAGTTTTTTTCCTTTAAAAAAACAATATTGAATTTTGGGTATTGATGTTTAAACCCTACTGTTAGAGTTTTAGCTGCTTTCTTGACATAAAATGGGTTTTTCTTCCAGTCAATTTTCGTGGTGAATTTTACTGGTCATTGAATTCTACTACACTGTAAAATGCAATGGAATGTTTTTTTAGAGATGTTTTTTTCAAACACTTTTTTGTGAGGTTTTCACATTGATTTCCTTTTTTCAAGTCCCAGCTACATATTATATTTTGGGTAAGTGTGTGTGATTGCTTGTGTTGATATTTAAACTGGTCTTACTGGGGGTCTGGGATGGGTGTTATATGAGTGGTCATTGGGAAAAAATTATTTGAAATTTGGCTGGATGTATTTTTTAGGGTGTACGTTGTTTTTCTAAAGTGCTATTTTATAAGGGGCCCCTTTTTTTATTTTCCTTTTAAAGTTCAGATATAAATGTTTTTTGTGTCCAATAATGTGTGTGTGAACTTGAATATTGAACATTTTAGATGGAATGATGGGATTATAATGGAATTATGGAATCTTCCTTTTTTTGATATTCCTTTTCAAAGGGCTTAAATAAAAAGGAGGGGGCACTGTGACGGGCATAAGTCTTTTGGAAATTGAAAAATTGGGTTCTTTCTTTCCTTTATCACAGGAAGGAAAAAGTGCAGGTGTAGAATTATTCTGGTGGGGCGCTAGTGCGGGGGGGTGGGACGCTTCAGGCTTATGGGATTAGAGGATGATGGGAACAACAGTGGTGTAGGAAAATGCTGGGGACTTGAATGTAATTTCTTAACCCCCCCCCCCCCCCACCCCCCCCCCCCCCCACCCCCCCCCCCCCCCACCCCCCCCCCCCCCCACCCCCCCCCCCCCCCACCCCCCCCCCCCCCCACCCCCCCCCCCCCCCACCCCCCCCCCCCCCCACCCCCCCCCCCCCCCACCCCCCCCCCCCCCCACCCCCCCCCCCCCCCACCCCCCCCCCCCCCCACCCCCCCCCCCCCCCACCCCCCCCCCCCCCCACCCCCCCCCCCCCCCACCCCCCCCCCCCCCCACCCCCCCCCCCCCCCACCCCCCCCCCCCCCCACCCCCCCCCCCCCCCACCCCCCCACCCCCTCACCCCCCCCCCCCCCCACCCCCACCCCCCCCCACCCCCCCCCCCCCCCACCCCCCCCCCCCCCCCCCCCCCCCCCCCCCCACCCCCCCAGCCCCCCCCCCCCCCCTCGCCCGACCCCCATCCCCCACGCCCCCCCCCCCCCCCCCCACCCCGCCCAACCCACCCACCCCCCCCACCCCACCCCCACAAAAAGACGGGTGGTTGCTCCGATGTGATAGACAAAACAAAAAAGACGGGTGAATTCTGTAGAAAAATTGGTGACGATTTTTAAAAAGAAACCGCAAGCAACTGATAGAACATTTTAACACTAACTGAGAGCTACAATTATTTTAGTTATATCCTTTTTAGCATCATTTTAACAACTGTCCCCTTTCTTCACTAATAAGGGTTTTTTTATGTCCTGCTGTTGAAACACAAAGATTTGTTTGTCCCTTCATCAACAACCCCGTCTTTCCCTGCCCTTTTTTAAGTATACTGAAAACTAAATGCAAAACAAGGGATGCTCCATTGTTGTATTATGGGGTTTTTTTTCAGTATTGTAATGCCCTGAAACCCCAATTTACAATAAAAAAATGGTATGGCAAATTGACAAAAATGATTTGAACATTTCAAATCACTGAGTGATGAAAAGCGACGCATTGAAGCGAAAACGTATTATCGCTTTTATGGTAAAAAGGCTGTCATATTATCAGTCTTGGCCCACGGGATATTTTATCCTTCATAAATCTGTGTAGATAAAAACTTTCCGTGTGAGAGGTTTGACATAAAGTGCAGCTATCATATTGTTTCATCTGTTAAATCCCCTTCCCAAATTTTATAATGTTTTTAGAAAACCCCGGGTTACACTCGAAAGATACGTTACTGTAAATGCCCTAGGCCTAACATCCTTTTTTGGGAGTACAATAGCACCTCATTCCTTCCTAAAAGATGATAACAAAATAACACAACATGCAGAGATAATAACAAAAACTAGTTTAAAAATTTTACGTTAGGGGAACTCAGAGTAACTTTTGGGGGAAAATTTGCATGATATCTCACCTGATTTCTGAGATATTACGGGAAATTTCATCCATTTTCGACCCTAAAGAACTTGGGCAAGCACGTAGGAAATTTACGTAACTTTTTCTTAATAACGTCTTTGTTTTTCTTTAAACCAAAAGACCATTTTTCTCCTCCATGTTTAAATGTTTGTGAAATGTGAATGAGAGGCATGGAATTTTTAAAAACTTCAAATTTGAAAAAGAAAAGCATATCCCTATTAATTCGGGGCCCAAAAAAAAAACAGTTAAAAAATTTTTAAAACACAAATTTTGTTCACCCATGAAAAGGGGTACATTCCCCCTGCTTATTTGACCCCAATTTAGATCACAAAATTTTTAACTCTTTTTGCTCATCTCAAGAACTATTTCGGAAACAAAGGAAAATTTCCCCAAGACGTTAAATTTAGGGGCCTCTTTTACATATCTAAATAGTTCTTTGCTTCAACCTTCCTTTTAATGTTGCCCCCAAATTTTACATTTCTAGTAGTGAAAAATGGGTAGATTTTGATTGTAATACTGACACCCCCATAATGTATAATACAGATGTATGAAAAATAACACTGTATACCTTTTCCCCCATTCAAATGCTTACAATGTACATTTAGGTAAATTAGCAAATTAAGAAAAAAAAAGTCGGTTTACGTTCACGTGTGTTTTTAAATTTTT
Organism: Holothuria leucospilota; assembly: GCA_029531755.1. Lineage (NCBI taxonomy): Eukaryota > Metazoa > Echinodermata > Holothuroidea > Aspidochirotida > Holothuriidae > Holothuria > Holothuria leucospilota. The sequence continues at coordinate 1,334,506 of CM055972.1, forward strand.
GAGAGAATAACACACCAACATAGTCTCCCCAGAAAAAAAAACAACAAAAAACTTCTTGTACGCAATATACCCAGTGTAGTTGAAGAACACCTCTTCCAACCTTTATTATGTGTATAATGTTTACAGTGAAGTGCAGGAGTGCCCAAATATCACATACATTTTATGCAACTTTGGCTAAAGACCCAAAATTTTCGTTACTTATGGACTTTTCCCAGGGGCTTTACCCAAAGTGGGTTGACATGTACAGTATAGTATCGTACGTATATTACAAAGGATATGCAACAATGAAAAATCCCTTATTCTAAACTTAAAAGGTGCGATTTAGTGAGCCTGTGCCCCCGCTCACCCCATTTGTTTCTTTTTTTCAATCAGTGTCCTAACAAAAAGTAAAATGCAATTATTATGGATGGACGATGACATGGGCAGCCCCAAAAGACTAAAAAGCAGAAATATGAAATTCAAAATAGCAGGGACTCATAGAAATTTACTTTCACTGAGATACTTAAAAAATAATTTACATGTATTTTCCTACAGGAAATTAGCATGCATTATAACTATAAACATAAGTACGGAATACAAAACTTATTTTGGGGGGAAATTTGTTTGAAATCCATACAGCTTTAGAGCATTTTTTGTTTAGACTTGCACAGCTTTTGACGGTGTAGTGATGATATAGCCCCTGTTGTAGGCCCCCTAGTGGGAATGAGTTTGCCCCCTTTTTGCCCCATTAGTGAAAAGTCAAGACACAAGAAGCCATCTTGGAATTTTTAAATAGCTGATTCCCAAATGAAACTGCAAGCAAACCCATGTAGGCAAGCATTTTATGAAAACATGCAAGAGGAAGGGAGGAAAAGGAAAGGGGGTATAATAAGGGAAAAGGGGGTCTTAACTTTTTCTAAAATGTAAAAATAAGGCTAGGCTGTACCAGCTCTGTTTTCATTGTATTTTGAGCTTGCATATCCAATCGTATGATATGAAGCAATAGTTTTGAAAATTTTAAAAATTTTGAAATAGAGGAGCTTGCTGCGCATCGTATGTATTCACGTTTCTCGTTTAGTTAAATTTTCCCTGTGCATGAATTTGCTTTTAAGCCCATTTTCAGGAAAAATTTAGTTGTGCATGTAAGTTTTTTTTTTTTAATAAAAACCCTGCCCCTTTTACAGAAATTTAGCTTAAAAGGGAGGTAAAAAATTTTAACTCCAAAATTGGGGGCGCTGGCCCAATTTTTAGGTAAGCTCCAAGAAGGATTTTCCAACCAAGGGTACCTTTTGTAGTCAACATGTGATTTTTGAAGAGAGTGAGGCACTGCACTTTCCCCAATTTAGGGGCCCTTTCTTTCGAGTACTATGTCTAAACCTGGAAAATAATCAAAAAGCTTGAGGTTTTTCAAATTCCTCTAAAACCCCAGTTGAAACCCAATCATTTTTTTATTCCATTTCAGAGGAAAGGACTACTGGGCTTTTCGGGTCAGACCAAAAGTCTTGGTAAGTACTAAAAAAAATTATAAGGGCCCCTGCCTGTGCCCCCCCACTGTGAGTAGCTAAAACCCTGGCCCAATTAAAACCTTTTGTAAACTTTGTTGACATTTTACGGTCCCTCTCAAAAGAAGTTAAATTTAAAAAGAAATAATATTGCTATGTTTTTACAGTATCGCCCCAAATCGCATTATTTTGGGCTGATAAAAAAAAAGATTAAAAAAAAAGGAGAAGGTGTTGTCACAATTTTATGTTAAAAAAATTGCTAAATTTTTTATCTTTCTTTAATTTCTGTAAACAAAAAATACTTGAAAATGAGAGGACTTTCTGCTGAATTTTAACGGGTAAGTACTTCAACGAAAATATTTTCACATTGATGAGAGCCTTTTGGGGAATTACTTTGGGGATGATGGTGGGGTTACGAAATTTCAAATTTGGGGGGACTGCTTTTCCCTTTTAAATGTCGAATGCGAAGTTAGGAAACCCGGGCGATCTTTGACCTCCCCCGGAAAGGGGCCCCCACTGTACGGAGGACAAGAAAATTTAACCAATTACTTTGCCCAATAAACAAGCACCAAATGTTTTCAACGAATAAAGCACAGTGCCCAAAGAAAGAAAAGTAAAACTTTTTGCTCAAAAAGGGAAATTTCAGTTACTCAACAACAACAATAAAAAAAATGAAAAAATTAAAATTTAAAAAAAGCAAAAAAAAAAATAAAATGTTATATTCAAGAAACAGTAAACGTAAAAAGGCAAGATCAATGAAAACTACAGCATTTCCCTGGGCTTTCACAATAAAAAATAATGCCCAAATGAGGGGGGGCCTGGGGTGGGAAAATTTTGGGGGAAAAGGCATTATCTTCTAAGGCGAACCCTTCATAAAAGAACACTAAGTTTTAAGAATGAAGTTGGTTTGACATTAACGCTTTTAAGACATTCGGCCTACATAGTGTAAAAGAAATGTTGAAAAAGCTTTTAAGGGCTTGGGACTCTCCCCTGAAACTAGATTGGGCTCCTTGCTTTGCCAATTTTCAACCTTACAACCGAACCCGGGGGCCCTCAGGGTTACATTTAACATTTCTCAATTATCCAAACCAACAAGGACTGCTACAAATACAGTTTTTTTTCCTCAAACCGTCAGAGACTGGAACCTTTTCCCCCAGATTATAACAGATCTCGAGGACCCCAAGCAATTCAAGGACTCCACCCTGAGGATGCTCAGACAGGAGGAGTAATTTTTCTTGTGCACACCAAATCCTGCACGCTTGACTCCACCTAGGAATGTTGTGCAGTACTTTTCCAGATCCAGATCCAGATCCATTTTACCTGGGATTTGATAGCCAATAATATTTTTATTGAAAAGGCAGCTTTGCCTCAACATGGCTATGACCCGCCCATCGTATTTTTTTTTTACTTTTCATTACAGATTTTAAAGGGGGGGAAAAATTAATTTAAAAACTAATAACCATAAAAAATTTACAGTCTTTATGTCACAAATTTTTTAAAGGGGATTTTTTGCGAACACCATCAAAATGCACCGAAAATGAAAGGTATAAAAATTTTTATTTTCAAACCCTACATTTAGTTAAAACACTTGCCAGTAATTTCAACCAAACCGTTTCTAGGGGGTTCTCAAGGGGGAAATGAGGAAAGGGTTTTTTTCCCAAAAAACGCAAAGTGTGATAGTGTCCCAACCGCTGGAAACCCTTTTCCTTTTTTACTTGGTTTTCAATTATTTTTGGAGCAGAATCTTAAAAAGGTTTTATTTAAAAAGTCTAGTTTACAGTGCAGTTAGGAATTTTTCGGGTTTAACAACTGGGAGATGGCCCTTAATTATTTTATAAGTAAACACAATTTATCATTTTTTTTGCTTTTGCATGTTGGGGGCCCCATTTTTTATAGCAAAACGTATAGTATGCTAATAAATCTTGGCTTTTGGGCTGTTTTCAAAAGGGAGGTTACTTTGATAGGGGAATCTCTGCCACACTTTTTTTTGAACCTGCTAGTTTCCGACAGTAATCCCTTTTTTTTTGTTTTCTTCAAAATTTTAAAAGGTAAAAGGGGAAAGAAACTAAAAACAAAGGTTTACGTCGTCTGCTAAAACTTTAAAAATCGGCACAGGAAAACTTGCCCCTTTCTTTTACATTGCGGTCGTTCAGCCCCCACATTAATTCGCGCTTTTTTTGGGGCGTTGTGGTCTTTTTTAAAATACCCATTTTTATTCCCTGTTCATTTTGAAGAGAAAACCAGCCCTTTAAGTTTTAAAAAAATGCGCAAAATTGATAAAAAAAACAAAAGTAATTTTAGCCTTTTATTTTTAATTTGGATTAATCTAATAAATCAAAGAAATGGTGTTTTAATAGTAGGGTTTTTATGAGTTACTTGTTTATTTTCCTTTTTTCTTTTTTTTAAGTAAACCCTTTTTTTTTCCCGTTGTATTTTTTATGTCCCTTATGGTACCCCCAAAAGGGGGGGTTTACAAGCTTTTCAGCTTTTTAGACCTCCCCACAATTTAGTATTAATGTAAATATTTTAACAAAGTAGTAATATATTTTTGTGGAAACTTTTTCAAAACAATACAATACTTTTTCCTTTTTTCCGCATTTGCAAAAAAATAAGCTACTTTTATTACCCGGGTCGTTAGGTTTGTCGCGTAAAAAATCGTTTTGAATCTTAAAACATTGGCGGGTTTCTAGACTGTCGGTAACATGCTAACATCAAACTTGTTCCGATAATCGTTTTTTCAGGTACTAGAGCCTAGACAAAGGTTTGGGTAGGGAAAGGAAACAGAAGTTGTGGGAATTTTAACAAAAGAATCGGAGGCCCTGAAATCTTGATCCGTCATTAAATATTTTCTCCCCGTTCTCAATCGACCAAAAAAGGATAAGAAACCCTTCATTTTTAGTCGGGTTCCCCTCAAAGTAAACCTCCCTGCTTTAAGACTTTTTTATGTCCCTTGTTTTTTGAGGGTCCATATAATAGCCGCATATTCAGATCACTACCAAACCTTGAGGTGTAAAAAAATTTTTTTGCAATCTATAGGACAAATTTAAGGGTTTTTTTAGGAGTCCCCGCATAGAAGTTGCCCTTAATTGTTTTTAGTATATTATACTTATAATGTAGAAAACAAATAAATTGGATTTACTACTCAATAAAAACCTTTTAGTTGAAAAATCATTCCCATTGTTTGCCAACGTATGGATTATGCAGATTTTTTGGAGTGCGATAATTGCTTTGATTCTTATGGGCCTTTAGAGGAGGGGTCGTCAGCAAATATTCTCATTGTAAAGAAAGACAAAACAGAAGGTCATTTTCGTATAAGGCAAAAAAACATAGGGGAAGCACTGGCCTTTTGGGACCTAGAAAAAAAGGGCTACTTACTAGAGGTTTTCCCTCAAAAACAACATGCATCATCGCTGAGTAAGAAAAGATGTGTCCACTTCAAAAAAGTTTTTTTTCATACCAAAATTTTCCAACTTATAGAGTAGTTTTTAACATGGGCCCGTACCGAAAGCTTTGGAACATCAGTTTTTTGATTCAATAGTTGAGTCTGCCATGGAACCCTTTGTGAAAAAACCCGATTTTGTGAGGTAAGAATTTTTTACATAGGGTTTTAGTTTTTTTGATTGTTTTAATATTACGGGACAATATTTTTGTTTATTTATAACTGTGAGAAACGGGGGCTTCTTTAGGGGCAATCAAAAAATTTCTAGTCTATTAATTATATTTGCGGTTTTGGGGTGAAGTTCCCCCCCTAAAATATGTTTTTAAAGGCTAAACTTTACGTTAGCCCAAGTTTGGCCCAAAGAAAGGGAGACCACATGATTAGGAGAAAACGTACCCCAAAGGGGCAACATTGATTTTAATTCAGTACGTAGCCAAAGGGGGGGAGGGGTAACTGCCCCCCCCCCCCCGGGCGAAAAATCGAAATAAAAACGGGGGCGCCCGGGAAAAAAGAAAAAAAAAAAAAATAAACGAAGGGGAAAAAAAGGGAGAAGGAAAAGGGAAGGGGAAGAGGAAAGGGGGAGGGAGAAAAAAAAGAAAAAAGGAAAAAAAACAGGGGGAAATGGATAAAAAAAATAACAATGGGAAACATTTTCGATGGAAGGGAAAGGATGGGGAGAAAGGGAAAAGGGGTTATAAGGTAGACACTGGTTTAAAAAATCGACGGGGCGAGTATATGATACAGGTAGGGCTAGGGACCGGGGAAAAGACCAAAGGGGGAAAAGAAAGAGAAGGGCTGGGGGGGGGGCAGAAAAAAGGGACGAGCGTGAAAAAGGGGGCGATTGGCATTTAAAGTGGAAAAGAGAACTAGGAAAGGGGAAAAGAGCGTTAGACGATAGGGTCCCGGGAAAGGGCAAATATGAAACAGAGCAGTAGATAAGGGGTAAAAAGGAGAAAGCAAGGCTGTCAGTGTGGGAGCTATGGGATGTAGCTACCGTCCCGGATTTTTTTTTTTTAAATCACTATAAAAAAGGGATACTTAAAAATGGCCCGGTAGATTTTTTTAAAAAGGCCCCAAAAGAGGGGAAAATCCAGTTGCGTTGCCACTTTGGGGGTTTGGTGTCAAAACCCGTAATGAGGGGGTAGAAAAATTCCCAAGAAAAATATAAGCATGAATTTGATTAACATGGAAAGTCCCCCCATATTTTGCTTTCCCATGACTAGATATAAATTAAATCAGCCTAGCACTAAAATTTTATTTTTTTTCAGGGGACCCCTGGTGTGGCTGACTTGGCAGAAATCCCCCAAAACATCTTAAAACTCAAAAATATTTAGTAATTTTGGAGTGTAAGAGAAGGTGCGAAAGGGGGGGCGGGGACATGGCGCCCCCCTTGATGTAGTGGGGAAAAAATCAGCTAGTCGGGGGAAATCGGAGCAGTCTGACCGGAGGGCCCGAGATCAGGTCACTTCCCCCCCCCCAATTGGCGTTATGGTTTTTTAAACGCTTCAGAAGTGTCAAATATAGCAATTTTTCACTCAGCGAGTTCTAAAACAAAAATTCCCCCCCCCCGGGACGGCGAACAAAAATTTTTTGTCTCTCTATTAAACAAAATACTAAAAATAGCAGTCGAAGAACGGTCAATCATCATTTAAAAAGATGATCCCTTTTATATGGTATTGGGCAAGGTGAACCAGGGGTTTTGGAGGAAGAGGGCAGCGCACCTATTATTTATTTATTATGTTACTTTTTTCAATATGCTAGTGTTTCCCTTTTATATGCGATAAAAGGCCCGGGAAGTGCCATTCCAGCCACTGGGGGGCATTTTGGACCAAAAATTTCCCTTTCGCTCCGCGCCCCCATCCCTTGGCAGGAGCGTGGGACTTTCTATAGCTGCGCCCCCCCCATTCCTTTAATTTTTTTGCTAGCCCCGTTAAATTTTAAACTAGCCAGTTGGATTTTCCCCTTTTGCCCGTCGGGGGAATTCACAGTCACCCCACCACAAATCCTGCGCACGCCCCTGGTGTAACGTACAACACCCCGGGAAGGATCATTTTCCCCATGAGTTTGGGAAGGATTTTGGCCAAAATTTCTCTTACGTTCGCGCCAAAATGGTGGGGGGCGTCGGAGATAAAGTCTCAAAGGGGCCTCTGAAGAAAGGCACTGATCCCCAAGAATGATTCCTTCTCATCTTACCCGAGTTTTCCACGGCAGTCCCTCGGCTTCATAAACGAGTTATGGTAAATAGTTAAAAGTGATCATCGTTTACTATAAGTTGCATACTTTTAGGCCATTTTAATACAAGTGATAAATTTTTTTCATGCCCCCAAAAATATTCCAAAGCTTCCGTATTTTCCGGGGTGAAAACAGGGCCCAAAAAGAAAGGTGAGGGGGGGGGACCCCGTCTACAAATAGTTTGAAAAATCTGAAACGGGACGAAAATTTTACCCCCCCCCCGCCCCGGGGCCCAAGACCCACTACGCGCCTATTAAATAGTACTCACTGTATCATATCCTTGCTATTTGTGCTCAGAGTTTCTTAATAAAGAGGGCAGTTAACCCCAAACCCAACACCTAAAATGACTTAACCCTAAAATATTCCCCCAACCCCTTATCAAAAAAAGATATGGGTCAGAAGTGAAATTCCCTACATGGGGAGGTAGGGTTTTCATAGCTGGTCCTATCTGACGCGATATGGGGTCTAATTGGCCAGATAAAAAATGGGGAGATATAACCCAGATTTTAAAAAGAACCATATGAAAACCTATAAAAATAAAAATATTGGTAATATAAAGCTATTCCATACTTTTCCCATAAAACATACCAAGTGGTTTTTAACATTTTCCATATTTATCCCCACGGCCAGATGTAAAATTTAATATATGGGGCCGATATGGATTTGGTATTTGCCCAATCTGCACCAATAACAATTTTTCTTTTCCTTTTTAGCTATTTAACCCTTCCCCCTTTAGCTTTTCAGAAGATATCCAAAACGTTTGGGGAGAATGGAGTACAGGGTTCATCATAAAATAGCATGGACTTTTATTTTTTTGGATGATGATGATGATGATGATGATGATGATTATGATGATGATGAGATGATGATGATATGATAGATGTGATGATGATGATGTGGATGATGATGATGATGATGATGATGATGATGATGTGATGATGATGATGATGATGATGATGATGATATGATTATGAATGATGATGATGAGGATGATGATGATGATGATGGATGATGATGATGATAGATGATTGATGATGATGTGATTATGATGATGATGATGATGGATATGATGATGATGATGATGATGATGATGATGATGTGATGATGGAGAGGATGATTGATGATGATGATGAGATGATGATCCCTATATGATGATTGTATGATGATGTATGATATGATGATGAATGATGATGATGTGATATGATGATATGGATGATGATGGATGATGGATGATGATGATGATGATGATGATATGATGATGATGATGATATGATTGGAGGATGATGATGATGATGATGATGAATGGATGATGATGATATGAGATGATAATGCTATGATGATGATGATGTGATGATGATGATGATGATGATGATGATGATGATTAGATGATGATGATGATGCTGATATATGATGATGATTAGGAGGATGATGATGATATGATGATGATGATGATGATGATGATGATGATTATGATGATGATGATGATTATGATGATGATGATGACTAATACTAATACTAATACTAATACTAATAATAATAATAATAATAATAATAATATAACAGTTCTTATAAAGCACCTTACACAAGAAGTCTCAAAGCGCTAAGGTACCGCCCAGCAGAATCTTGGCCACAGCTAAGACGACTTGATTTAAATGATAACTATCAGATTTCGTTTGCTACCACTTTGTTTACTGAAACTGAGCAGCAACCCTCCACCTACCGCCTTTTGTCGCTGCTTGATGGGAAATACTAAATTATTGCAATATCTTGCAATACACTGAATTCGTCCAATCAGCTGGACACCGCCGCCATGTTGGAGGCCTTTATCGTGGAGGTATTTGGGAACATGCATCTACACGGTAAACAATATAAGCCTATCTTTATCTGTCTATAGGGTCTTTTTGATTTTATTTTTCAGTGAATAGAAAAATCGACCGCAACCCAGATAGCACAAAACATTGGCGTTTTGTTGGGCCAATGTTGGCAACCGTTGGCAACAGTTGGTATTATGTTGTGTAGCGGCAATTATAAAGGCAGGGCCAACATTTCGCCAACCATATGGAGCCAACAATTGTAAATTACATGTATTGCCAAGATTTGACCAACATTTATAGGCGAATTGTAGGGCATCATATATTGAACCAACTTCAAGTAAACTGCTGGATGCTTTACATTTAACCTACATTAAACAACTTTCTTGAACCAACCTTGTGTCATTATGTGTTTCAACCAACATTGAGCCAGCTATATATTTGGCCAGCCGTCGTCGGGCATTATGTTAATAAACCCACGTTGAGCCAGCTTTAAAGGACTGTTTGCATCATATATTGAACCAACATTGGACCAACACTTAAAACTCTTGAAATATCTAATATAGTCCGTTAACATTGATACCATATAATCAAAGCAGTACAACAGACTTTATGTATAGACCTATCAAAACTCCGTTTAAATCGAGGTTCAAAATTCATCAACTGGCACTTGTCTGTGATAGTATCATGTTAAATATAAAACAACAACAGCGTATGTGGATTGAAAAAGTTAAATTAAAAGTCATCCCCAACTGATGTGCTGAATCTGAAGGGCACTTCAGAGTTGGCCTACAATCTATGGTTGGCCCATCCTCAACACTAGTTATGGGTTGCTAAACGTTGACATTGGTTTCGGTTGGCAGAAAAAATATTTAAATGGTAAGCGGCCCAACAATGGACCAATTAATAGACCACCAGAAAAATACTAGCTGGTCATTTTGGTAACGATCAAGTCAAACTCTCTATTCTTTTAATAACAGCTATTTTCTAAATTTTACATTCACAGTGAATATTGTTGCAAAACGTCAGTTTCACTTACATTGGTGTGGGCTGCATGGTCGGATTTATGGGGGGTTCAAGGGGCCCCGAGTCCCCCTTTTCAAAATTTTTAAGTCTTTACAACTTCATAAAACAAAGGATATAGGCTCTATTCCAATGAAAGAGGCCTCATGAGATGTGTCAGAGTGAAAACTCAAAATTTGTTGCATTATTTTCTACCTCAGAAAATAAGTGGATGTTAATAACTCTGCTACTGACTTTCATCTGATAACATTTTGGCTTATTTTGGCCTCGTTAACTTTCTCTGTGGCATAGACTGGTTTTTCAAATAGGAATTACAAAGGAGTGTGGGGTAGATTTTTGGTGGTGCATCATTTTTTTTGCAACAGCCAAAATGTCCATTGACACATCATCGCGTACCAGAACTTTATCCCACAAGCCATTGCAATTGCTATTTGGTAAAACGGTCTGTCTTGCAAGGAGTTACGCATGAGCGCTGTATCTCGCTTGGAGTTTCAAACTTCAGTCTATTACCGGCCAGGCCCACAGAATTGGGAGCACTCCTTATACTTTCAAGGGAATTTCAGAGTTCTTTAACTTATTTAAAGGAATATTTTCGACAACATCAGGCTTTTAACTTGCTGCAATATTACCCTGTAGTGTCTTATTAAAGACTTGTAATTTATTTTAGTGCAATGTACTGTGAATTTAGGGTAAAATTTAAAATTCACTAAATTATGAACATTTTTCAGCGATATATGATCTTTCAAAAATATAACTTAATGCGATCACCATTTTGCATCTAAGCAATCTTAAATTAACAAAAATTTCTCAAAGGGGAGGCTACACCCCTCCCCAGAAAAGCATCTTTCACCCAATCAAAAATTGAAATTCACTGAATTATGAACGCTTTCTAGTCATATATGATCAGTTCAAATACACCACAGACATCACCATTTTGCATCTGAGCAACCTTAAATTAACAAAAATTTCCCCACGACGGCAATCACTCATCACATGTTTTTCTCCCTATCAAAATACCCTGCCACTGCCCCGGAAGCGCCCCTCTCCTTTGACCCCTCCCCAGATCGGAATTTTATACAAACCACTATGACCTGCCCCCCCCCCCTTTTGCCAAATCCTGGATCCGCCACTACTGCACTGTGGGAATTTTTGCTAAGACAATATGAAAAAAAATGTTTAAAATGCTGTGAATTCTATTGGAACAGTAGATTTATACGCCTTTCATCTGAATGGAGTATTCTAATTTTTCAAAGGATACTTGTGTTTATCACTTAATGCAGGTCAAATTGAAATAAATTGTGGCTAGCGATGGTGAATTCTTGCAGAAAATCATGTTTCTTTGTTGTACAATACAACATAAAGAAGAAGAAATTGAAATATCATGAAGATAAATTGTATTATTAATCGTTCTTATAATACCAGACAAGTCTCACTGAATATATAATAGCCAAACCAAAATGTTGCACTTTATATGGAATTTTTAGATGTATATCCTACTATTATAAATGGCTATCACGAAATACCGCTGGTAGCTTGTAGAAGTTGTAGAAGGTAACGTTCTCTGAACATTCTATTAATAGGTTCTTCTATAATGAGCAAAAGCGAAAAAAATTCTGTGTTATGCAGGGAAAACCCCATCTCACACAGCATCTGCATTTGGGAATATACGGATTTTTTGAATAAAAAAAAAAAACAAAAGAAGAATGCTATATTTTCAGCTTCCGCATTGCCTAATTGGAAATCGGTGATGTTCATTCTGGGCAAATGGATTAGACGTAGTCTTTTGTATTTCCTTATACTTTGATTTCGCTATACTGAATACTTTTACACTTTTTTTGCTGCCCCATAATTATGGAACAGTTTTTACACTACAGTCTACACGGAAAAAAACATCTAACATTCCAGGGAGTAGCTAGAATGAAATTTTTTAGGGGGGCCCATAGGTATCAAATGGGGAGTCACGGCAATCGATCGCCGTCCTCATTCTTACATATTTTAATGGGACACGCACATTTTGGGGGGGGGGGGGCATGGAAAACATCTGGTGGGCCCAAGCCCTCCCAGGCCAGTAGGACCTTGGGGAAACCCCGTAGCTATACTCCCCTTGGTTAAAACTTCCCAAGGGTATCAAAATTTTCAAGGACCAGCAAGGTCTCCAATAATAAAAACAATAACAAAAAGGAATCTGAGTCGATTTTTTTTGCCACTTGGGATCATGTGCTGTGGCCTTGAGGAACCCTTGGATGTACTTCTCATAAAAAGTAACCATAATCTGTTAGGAGGGATATCTTGAAGTTAGGAATATATTTTTTATATGGGGTTTGGATGACTTGTACTGATAATTTTTATCGTTCATACTAATGACCCCTACAGGAATGCCACCAGACAATGCCTTTAATTAGCGAAGCTTTGGAAAAGCGAGGCATAGTTTCGTTGTGCAGCATTGTCGCCAACCAATTATGTGGCACTGGGTTGAATATCAAATTTGTGAAATGTTGGTGAATATATAAATTGGCCCAAGCGTTGAAAACTGTCAAAATTGTTTGCAGCTAATAGTTGACACTACTTATTGTCCAACGTTAAACCCAAATGTGGCAACTATCAGTTGGTTAAATATTTGCCAAAGGTTGGCCTAACGCATAACCTTTGGTAGGTGAAAATGTTGTGGCCAATAACAAACTTGATTGTAGGCCGCACCCGTTTCCACATGTCACCCAACCATTCATATAACATTTAGCCAAAAACCGTTATTGCCAACGCGAGTTTTCCATTGTTGCGCGCAACAGTATTGTGCTGGGGCTGTCTGGGGAGTCTTGAGAAATGTCAAGCGGAGTAGAGTGAAAAACTCCTCAAAAAGCAAGTTCTTATGTATCATTCTCGCTATTACTAGCATCTAGAAGTAGTCACAGTAGACTTTGGACGGGAATTGAAGAAACCAAAAGAAGCAATGCCCTGATAACAGGGGTGACCTGATTAAGGTCACAAATTGTACCGCGCCAAGGCACTACGATCAGTATGCACTGTACTTTTTGGCAACTCACTCATAAAAATTTAACTGTTGACAACAAGTACTTGAAAATCCATTATACATTTAGGCATCCTTGCAAGATGCTTACACAAATTCATGGTTAGGTTTCGAAATAGGAGTAAAAATGTCAGTGATGATGAGTGCGTATCAATCTGAACTATACTGTGAAATAATTGGGAGATTGCTTTTGTGTGTCACAGTTTTGAGCTTCGCCAAGCATAATATCAGGATTGATGGGTCAAGTACTGTTTAATACATGTACCCACTGTTTTACCATAGCTTACACACTCCACAGAATTGTATAAGCAAAGTTTTGCAGGTGTTTTTTCGGACGTTTGCCTAGCTGCGTATCATTATACATATACCAAAGTGAAATGTTGATATATACCACAAAATATCACTCAAAAACATTACACAGTTTGGCTAAACACTCAATTGACAAGTTCTTCTGTCAGCGCTCCGAATTCGCAATATTTCGCTCTTGTTTTTTACTGCGTTGAGAATTGTTCTAATGTTTTCGAGAAAAGAGAGAAGCCGCTTGCTGGTAAGTGACTTGAAACCCACATGCATTTCGAAGTTTTAATGTTTTTCTTCGGCGAAAACATTTTTCCTCAAACTTTTTTCAGGCAGGACGTTAAAGGTCCTTCTTTTACTCCTCAGTTTGGAACGTTAACGTATTGTACACTTCCCTCCAGCATCTCCTATATTACATGATTTAGTAACGTGCTGCATTTATTGCAAGGTTCTTTCATGCTTAGGCCTGATGCAACTTTGTATAATTCGAATTTCTGCCTCCAAACTTCCATTGCTTCGGCGGTATTTCCACTAAAAACAAGGTTTTCTGGTGCACGTAGGTTTTTCATTCTTTAATTTTTATCTCGCTTTCTGACCACATGTAAAGATTATGCAAGATGTTGAAGGATATTTATTTTTTGCAGTTTTTATTTATCCGGTACTCATAATCTTGATTGCTGTTCAACCCCAATAAACCTGATGGCGCATAAGCATAATTTTAACAAAGACTCGATCATTACATACACAACTTTTCATTTACACAAATAGGCCTAAGTATGAACAGCCCGTACAAAAGCATGAGTATAATGCAAAACATATTACAATACACAATATACAATTTCACAGGAAGCATGGAAAGTCTGAAAAAGCAACATAAAGCTTATTCGAAGGCAGACTTCGCAATATTTAACAAAATTAAAATAAGGATAGAGTATAACAGAGATATAGAGAATGAGATAGAGGTGGAGACAGTTTTGTAACGAGTCACCCTTAAGGTCCGAGTCACAAGTTCCAATCAGTCCAACGGTGGTCGATTCACACGTCCAATCAAGTCAAGTCAACGGTGTGTGTTCGATTCACAAGTCAAGTCAAGTCAAGTCAAGTTCATTCGTCACATTCAACTCAAGCACATTTTCAAGTCAAGTCAAGACAAAAGCCAAGTCAAGTCAATTAAGTCACACATTTTGTGTTCGTAAGTCAACTCGAGTCAGTTTGCTGGTGTCTATAAGTCAACGCAAGTTCACACTATAATCGAGCAAAACGGGTATTTCTTCTTTGGTGTGACTGGAGACAACTTTGCTCCTTTCTGCTTCTTCTGATGTGTACCTGCCATGACTGTAATCTTTGTCTTATTGTAGTCTATGCCACAGGTGCATTGTTTTTCACATAACTTTACATGCAATTTACCAGGCGTACCCTGCACATGCCCTGCACATGCTAGTAAGGTACACACCCAGTCGCGTAGCCAGGGTCTTCGACCGGGGGGGGGCAAAATGAAAATTTTCGTGCTGATTTCATGATTTTTTCAAACTAATTGTAGAGGTGGGTTCCCCCCAACCCCACCGTTTCCAGTTTGGGTCCATTTTATAACCCCGGGCCAACGCTGGAAGCTTCGGAATAGAATTGGGGGGGATGAGACTTGATATTCAAATGGCCTTATCAGTATGCGAACTTATAGTCACGATGATCCAGATTTTTACTATTTACCATAACCCGATTTGTATGAAGCCGGGGTGAACTGTCCAGTGGGGAGGGTGAAACTCGGTGTAAGATCGAGGATGAGTCATTCTTGATGGATCAATGCCTTTCTTCCGGAGACCCTTTGAGACCTTTATCCATCTGCGGGGCGCCACCACCAGTTGGCGCGAAAAAAAAGGCGTACACAGGAATATTTTGACCAAAATGCCTTCCTAAACTACACTGAAGGAAATGATCCTTCCCGGGGTGTTGTACGTTACACCAGTGGCGTGCGCAGGATTTGTGAGGTGGGGGTAGACTGTGATTCCACCGACTGGCACAGAGAAGGGTCCAACCGGCTAGACGCAAACTATTAACAGGGGCGTAGCAAAAATAAGTCAAGGAAGTGGGAGGGACGCAGCTCATAGAAAGTCTCTCAGCGCTCCGCGCCAACCGATGGTGGCGCGGAGCGCAAGGGAATTTTGGTCCAAAATGCCTCCAAGATGGCTGGAAATGGCACTTCCCGGGCCTATTTATCGCATATAAAAAGGGGAAACTCTAGCACTATTGTAAAAAGTAAACATAATAAAATACTAAAAATAAGGTGGGCGGCTGCCCTCTTTCTCCACCCCCTGGCTTCACGCTTGCCTAATGACCAGTATAAAGGTAGTCATCTTTATAACTAGATGATTGACCGTTCTTCAGACTGCTATTTGTTTAGTGATTATTGTTATAATAGAGAGAGAGAAAATTGATTGTTCGCCGTCACGGGGGAGGGGAATTTTTGCTTTTAGAAGCTTGCTGAGATGAAAAATGGTTTCGCAATAGTTGTGACCGCATTTCTGAAGCATGTTAAAACACCCATAACGGCCAATTGGGGGAGGGAGAGTGCGCCTGATGCTCGTCCAGTCTCGGTCAGACTGCTTCCGAATTTCCCCCGACTACTTACAAACCGGTGGAGGCCATGGCCCCGGCCCCATTGCGCACGCTACTACGTTTACATATCCAAAATTACATACATAATTTTTGGTTTCAAGATTTGTAGGGAGGATTGCTTGCCAAAAGTCATCCACACCAGGAGGTCCCCTGAGAACAACATAAAAATGTAATTGCATAGAGCTAAGAATTTATCACTTTATATCTAAGTCAGCTGGGAAAGCAAAATATTGGTATAGCTTGCCCATGTTATATTCAAATTCATGCTTATAGTTGTCTCAAAGCAATTTTTTCTTGACCACTCATTAGGGTTCTGACACCAAACCCCAATGAAGTGGCAACGCAACTGGATACTTCTCCACTCATTGTGGTGACTTTCGAAAGAAATTCTGCACCGGGACCTTATTTTAAGTATCCCCTTTTTGCGATGAGTGATTATAAACTAAAAAATCTGGGACGGTAGCTATCTAGCCTAGCTCCCACCACCGTGACCGCCTTGCTTTACGTCCATTTTTTCTGTCCCCTTTTACTCTTGACTACCTCTGCTTCATAGTCTGTCCTTCCGGAACTCCCTAGTCGGCTAACGCGCTCGTATTCCCTTTCCTAGTTTTTCAATTCTTTTTCGTCTTTCTCATGGCACAATCGTGCCTCGCTTCATCCCTCGCCCCGTTTCCTGCCTTCTTAGCCCTTCTCGTTCTCATTTCTTTGGTCTTTTCCACGGTCCCTAACCCTACCTGTATCAGTGTACTCGTCCCGTCGATATTTGAACCAGTGCTTTACCTTATCAAGCCCGTTTCCTTCTCTCCATCCTTTCCTTCCATCGATAATGATTCCTATTGTTATTATTTTATTTCCCTTTTCTCCTGTTATTTTCCCT
Source organism: Holothuria leucospilota (assembly GCA_029531755.1). Taxonomy (NCBI): domain Eukaryota; kingdom Metazoa; phylum Echinodermata; class Holothuroidea; order Aspidochirotida; family Holothuriidae; genus Holothuria; species Holothuria leucospilota. The sequence goes on from CM055972.1 coordinate 1,351,304, forward strand.
TTTTTCTCTTTTTCTCCCTTCTTCCCCTTTCCTCTTCCCCTTCCCTTTTCCATCTCCCTCTTTTTCCCTTCGTTTATTTTTTTTTATATTTCCGTCGTCCCGATTTTACTTCGATTTTTCGCCCGGGGGGGGCAGTCTGCCCCCTGCCCCTCCTCTGGCTACGCTACTGGTACCACCGTCACGTAACTTTCAACTAACACACAAATGCTACAAGTACTCAGGAAAACAATGTTAATGTATTATCTGCTGTGAATATCGTGAATATCGATTATAAGCACTGTGAACTCGATACAGGTGATCAGACAGTTGCTGGTACGCTACGTTGCTGCTTGGTTAGTCATAGTTATCTGCACTGTGAATGTTCACCTCAAGTTAAAGGCAACAGGTAGTCGCCCCAAAATTTTCTTTGAAAAATCAGCAAACTCTTGCAAATCTCCTCCTATTACATTACAAGCACCTCTGAAGACATTTTGAACATAACTATTACAAACAATAGGTAAAAGCATGGCGAAAGTTCTCCTTGAATTCCCACAATTTCACTAACAGAAATCCTGTCACATGATCAAAATAGACCTTTCATGAATTAGAGTGACAGGATACGCTCACTCTGTTTGGGGTGACTGCCTCACTGCCTTTAAGTTTGACACAAAAACTGATGAACGACTATTTTCGTTTTTCTCAGAGTGTATTCCACTTTCTAAGTTTTCAGTGCATATTGCATAACGACCAACATTGGTCATAGAATATGGTGAGCTTGACCACCGATGGTGGAAACTTCGACTTCGGCGGATCCATAGATTTCACGCACGAAAGGGAACCTTGGCTAACTCCATAAGGGCAAATTTCTCCACTACTCCGCGGACGTGGACTCTGTTTGCCTCAGCCTCCTCAGCGTTTCCAAAAACCACCGTCCTCAAAGCGACGAATGACTGCGTCCAATTTATATAGACTGCAGTAACACTTCATTACCATAATATGACTTATTCATGGACTCTCTCATTATTCACGCTATTGTTTTGAGTATGTGTGTGTACTCCTGTAGTCGTAAACTGAAAGCCTAGACTGAAACCTGAGAAGTCCTATCATTACTGTGTTGCATAACCACCTGTGCAGTGGGCACTACCAGGGAGTGGCTATTACAATGACATATACCAACTCTGTGGGTGGCATAGGCTACTGCAAGATTTAAACCGGACCAGATGTTGCCTTCTTGTAAATATTCACTAACATTCAGCCAGTCTTGAGGCCACATATTTCTTTGCATATCCAAAAGAATTTGTTCGGTGTTCACTTTGGCAGGCGTTAGGGATATGACTGAACAAGGAATACGCGGTACAGCCTGCTACGTAGGCAAATTTCTCACCTACGAGCGACAATTGTGCTAAGCAATTGTGCAATTTTGGTGAAATGTACTGTACTTTAAACACATATTTGAAGGCGATTGGACTACATCTGGACAATTCTTACTTGGTGACATTAGAAGACAGGACAATTCTCACCTTGGAAACTTTCGTTTCAGTCAACTTGTATAATCCACCCACCCCCCCCCCCCCCAGCGAAAGGCCCATTTACTGCCCTTCAGTGGCATCTCATTCAAGCTCGTTTCTGAACAAGAGAAGGGTTAACCTTTGGGTTGTGATTTTTCAGGAGGTAATCGAAACAACTTCTGGTTTGTATCTGAACGAAGAATTAAAAACGCAAATGTTTGTAAAAATTTTACTCAAGTCATTTTAAATTGATAACAGTAATTTTACAGCAAAGACAGTAATTGAAAAGTGATTTGAATCTGTTTTTAAAGCAAGAGGGAAACGAAATACGTTTCCTTCACTGTCAGCTATAGTCACTGCCTACGTGGCCAGGCTGTACGGCATGATTCCTTGCTCAGACATTATTTCTTAGGAAGCTTCAAAGAGCAGATGAACAAACAGAGTCCTCTCCGCGGGGCACCACTTTTCATGATTCGGACTACCGTGTGCGAATACTAGCAAAGGCCGGCAAACAATGCACAGCTTTTGTGTAGGTTTCAGTCCGGATAGGCCTCGGCTGGCCCCTAAGGAACATTATTGTTAACTGTGAGAGACTGGCCTGAAATTTTTTTAAGTTAGATCTTGGCGCTCATAGACATTGACCCCACTGCACCCCATTCCCCCAGGGCTAAAGATGAAACTGATTCAAGATACAAAACATTTAATACAAAAAAAGACATATAGCATATATATTTAATAAACAACATTTTTTTAAAAATATAGAAAATTGCCTAAATGCCCAAATTTTTGTAGCCCGAATTTTTTGCTGTCCTAAAGCACGCTGCCTTGTCTGCTTAATGGGTAAGCCAGCGCTAGTATGTTGTTTCAGCACTCGGTCAACAGTCCTACACTTTCGACTTTATGAAAAACGGTGTGTTGTGAACAAGTGAAAACCATTGACCCTCACAGCTCCCTGACTACACGAGCCCTTTGTTTTTATCGTGGGTACATTGGCCGCGAAGTTGTTTCGTTTGGCCCAATTCGTGCACGAAATACACATCAAAACTGAATATCAAATGGTTTCAGTTGGCATTGTTCTGAAATTTTCTTGACTTGCACATGGTCAAAACGCCAGACATATGTTTTGCGCTGGGCACAAATCAATTTCTTCGAACGAAAGAAGAAGTAAATTTATTTCACATTTCTCCCACATTTGTCAATGAAATAAAATGAAATTTGGGCCAGAGAAGATTAACTAAAAAGAATTTAAAAGCCACTGAGGAAAATCAATTATTATTTTTTTTTTATTTTTTGCTCAGTCAGGAGTTAATCCTCCCAACGCGAAACGGTCAATTTTTTTTCAATGAAATCTTGCCCCCTAAAAACCATCGTTTTTCTTCATTTTGATTATTCCTTTACAAGCTATTTATCCATTAATCGTGACCCCTCGAACCAACTTCACGGTGCCAAAATTACAAACCGCAGTCCTAGTACTCAGTAAAGGGTTCGTTCGCCAAGAGCGCACTATACAAAGTCCTTACCAAAGACATATGGAAAATAGCGGGGCGGGAGGGATCGGTCATCTGTGTAATGGTTGAAATTGACTTTCTTCCTAGCAGCAAATTTTGGACGTAAATTCTTAAGTTCCTACCATGGACGTTTCTTCTCCAGATCTGTTACAGGATTTATCCACAGTTGTTTTCAGATCCAACTAAGATCATTTTTTGAAAGGACCTCAAAAACTTGAAAGGAAATTAGCAACTTTTTCACACCGTAATATTTACTGTGTGACTAGAGGAACTTTGTGTTACCTCAGTCAAGCTAATTCGCTACCTATTAAAGTCAGTATGGAATATTTGCAGAGGCCATTGCCATGTGTATATACATTGAACTATAGTAAATTCAAATTGTTTCTGTGTGATGTTCACTATGTTATATGTACACGGCATCTGAATATCAACAATAATTTCGAGCGCTACAGTAATTTGGGAAGTTAACAAAGTTTTTGAATGAGTTATTTCAAAAATTTTAGGAACTTTTTCTAGCAGGTTTAAAGGAAATGATTGCTTTTGAAAAAATACCACGACGTGACTCCTAATTTAAGCCCATTGTGGTCTTTTACCCCGTTTCCACAAACATAGAACACGAATAACTTGCAGCAAGTCAAACACTAATCTCACGAAATATGGAAAGAAAGAAGCAGTCAATTTTTGTATCTACCGGGCTCATTATAGACCGATAAGCCTCGCCCGACACTATGCAACGTTCGTACTGTCTGCATATTCATCCAGGAAGAGTGGTCAATGTCAGGACATATATGGGCACCCGTTACGCCATGACTGTTTGACCTTGGACAGAACATAAATTGGACACCTTTTGAGAACCGCTTAATATTCATGGAATTTGGCGTCATCACAAAAGAGGAGTAGACACCTCCCGTGACCCGGAATACGCTACGTAGCTAGTCTATTTGTGAACAGGTTAAGAATGTCACGATATTGTATGCTTTACATATTGCCGTTGTTGACGGTACAGTTAAGGTATCGTTGCCTGTGTTATGTGGTGAATCGGGAGCGCGAAACAAGTTAGTCCATCTAGTGATCATTTTAATGATAAATTTTACTCCATATATATTGGTATGTTCTCAATTAGATGGGGAAATATGCTCAACATTATTCAGCCTGCAGTGAGAGACACAGGGAGTTGCTATTTAATAGCACCTCCCTGGAGACGAGGTCTTTGGGCAGATAATTCTACTCGCCTTAGGACTTTTTGAAATTAGGTCCTAAACGTGCACTTAAGTAGTTTACACGAGAAGTAATAAAGGCTATATTATGCTAAGCCTAGCGTGGATGAGGCCGTTTTCCCTAGAGAAGGGGAAGGATGGTTTTGAAACCAGGAGTTTTGCTATTAGATAGCACTCCCTGTTTGATCGTTGTTTTGGACGCTGTTTTGAGGAAAAAGGGAAACCTTTGATTATTTGAAGCAAGGGCGTGGATCCATCTCAAAGATTGGGGGGGGGGGACTTTTTCACCATTTTGCTACTCGCCGTCCTGGGGGGGTCTAGGGAGGGGAGTAGCCCTACCCCAGTGGAAAAGTTGCTCACGAAAGGTGGGCTGTATGCAAATGGTGCTACATTGGGTGTAAATTTAAATTGAATATATCAACCAAGAATTTTTACTTTTAGGAAGTTTTTCATCTTCTTTGCTTTAGTGAATTTTTACTTAGTTCTGGGTAAATCAAGACCACACTTGTATGAGAAGTGGAACAGTAAATCGTTAAACTACATATACCATTTCAGCCAGGGACGTATATACATGAATCTGCATGGGGTGAACTATTTTTGGGACCAACTACATTTCTGAGACCGACTCCCATTGGCATAGTGTTGGTATGATCCAAATTTCCTAGATATTACAACTTACAGGGCGTAGTAATATCATAGGCGTGCGGACTCTTCTTAATTTGGGGGATAGAAAATCTTTGCCCGAATCTCAAAATTGGCCGAAATTCGTTGCAGTTCAGTGCATAACTACCACCAAGCCGTTCATCCGCGCGAATGCACGAAAATTTTTGCACAATTTTTGGGCATATCGATCAAAAAAATTTGGGGAACTCGTGAAAATTCTGGCAATCTTTTCAATTCAAATGTTTTTTCATGTCTGGTTACTGTACAAAGGCATACTTAACTGGATTCCACTAACGCTACATGCGCGCGAAGGGCGCGAAAATTTTTGGCACATTTTGGAGCATTCGATCAAAATCTGGAACTCAGTAGAAAACTGGGGAATCTTTTCACTTCAATGTTGTTTTCATGTTTGGTCTATTGTACAAAAGCATATTGAACTGGATTTGGATATGGAAGTGATCAGCTCTGTGTATTTCAGAGCTTCTTTCGAAAAGTCGATAGATGAGACTGGTAGCGATCTTTTCGTTACTTCCCTGTGTACCCTTTTCTTGCATAGTAGTCGACTCTGAACGAACCTTCCATATTTTCCTTCACTGAATAAATTAGTTTTAGGAAGTTTTATAATAGTGTGAGTTGAATTTTGTGGGTCCCCCACCCCCACCCCCCCCCCGGGCCCCCGCCCCCCCCCCCCCCCACCCCCCCACCCCCCCGCCCCCCCCCCCCCCCACCCCCCCCCCCCCCCCCCCCCCCCCCCCCCACCCCCACCCCCACCCACCCCCCCCCCCCCCCACCCCCCCCCCCCCCCCCCCCCCCCCCCCCCCCCCCCGCCCCCCCCCCACCCCCCCCACAAGACCCCCCCCCCCCCCCTCCCCCCCACCCCCCCCCCCCCCACCCCCCCCCCCCCCCCACCCCCCCCCCCCCCCACCCCCCCCCCCCCCCACCCCCCCCCCCCCCCACCCCCCCCCCCCCCCACCCCCCCCCCCCCCCACCCCCCCCCCCCCCCACCCCCCCCCCCCCCCACCCCCCCCCCCCCCCACCCCCCCCCCCCCCCACCCCCCCCCCCCCCCACCCCCCCCCCCCCCCACCCCCCCCCCCCCCCACCCCCCCCCCCCCCCACCCCCCCCCCCCCCCACCCCCCCCCCCCCCCACCCCCCCACAAAATAAAATAAAATAATTTTCTTACCCTTGGTTCTTTTAAATTATTAAAAAATAAAAAAAGTTTGAAGGTTTTTTTTCCCAATCCCCGGGGTTAGGAGTTTTTAAATTAAAATTTTTTTTTAAGGAGCCGTGCTATTTAGTTTTGGTAGTATTTTTGTTGTTTAAAAGGGGCCCCCAAATTATTTTCTTTCTTAATTGTTAAAAATAAGAAAAAAAGGTTTGTTATTTGATTTTAAATTTTTTTTTTGGGAGATTACTAAGTGATTTTTCCCAGTTTCTGTTAAAAAAACCCTTTCGATTGAAAGAGAACAAATTTAAAAAAACCTATAAAGGGGGTTTGCTACATCGTAACAAAGGTTCTTCAATCAAACCCCTTATTATTGTAACGTAGACCTTGGGAAAATTAGATAACCGAATTATTAAAACATTTGGGAACAAAAATTCTAGGACTCTTCCAAAACGCGAAACCCCCTTATTGCATTGCAAATTAAGTTAGGAGGGAGGTTTTAATTGGGGAGTTTTCTCTTGGGGATTTTGCAGGGACTCTTTTTTTAATTTTAAAAATTTGGGAAACTTTGGGTGGAAGGTGGACAATTAAATTTTTTAAAATTTGGGTTGAAAGGAAAATTGGCGAATGCCCCCCCCCGATTGTTTCGGGAAAAGAAAAAATTTTACATCAAATTTTGAGATGGCGGCAATCCTTAGCATCTGACACCCTTGCTTATTTCAAAAGCAATCTCATTGTTAATCTCGCTAGACATACAACTACCCCAGGAGTGCATTTCTCTCATGACTCAATAAAATGTGTTAAATACCACTAGAGTGTCTTTATAAATGGGAGTAACTCTGTCCCCTACCCCCTGCCCCCCTCTGAGAAGCCTGATTAACCTTCCTGTATGTTTTGTAATATACCTTGTACCAGATTTAGTGTGTCATAGATCAATAAAGGGGGCAGTTTACCAGCATTAAGTCAGTTTATTCACTCCCACGCTCCTCAAACGTTATCATATCAAAACGTAACCTCACGCGATTATTAGCAATGACACTTTGACATCTCTACATGCACATAACAAGGTTAATTGAATGTGTCGTGTGATAACGGTAGTGTGATGTACCAAATAGTTTAGAAATTCTATCAATCCCTAAATTATAGCGTTGTGTGGAATTTGCATTCCTACATTGTCCCAACAGCTGTCTTTACGATGTGCTTACATTGCTTCCTATTAAATATTTCAATAACAATTATTGGTTTTATCTGTGCGTGTGTACTGATTTTTTAGAATCCCGGCCGATCATTGACACTTTATTTTAACAAACGCCAAGTGCGAAATCCGACCTACTGTAAGATTGATAACAGCTTCCTTTGTTTTTTTTTTTGTCTTTTCAATCCGGGGATCGCGGCCGCCCATACGCGCCACCCCCCATTCCGATAACCGCGTGTTGTGGATTTTAACCTCTTGCGCTCTAAAATACACTTAGGCTTATTTTCCGCTTTTAAATGTAACTTATTATCATAAGTTATAATTTAACGATTATCAAAATCACTTAATATCATCTTTAAAATCAAATTTCATGATTTAATTTGTTCAAGATAGCCTATATTTCTGATTTTTCGTAGCCAATTCCAATACACTATTGCATAGATATTACTCTACCCAGTATACAATCGTCAGTATGGACATCCACCTTACTGCCGCATTTAAATTCCATACAAATTGATATAATTCGATATCTACTATTGACAATCACAGAAAGTAGTATACTTTTATGACCAAACCAAATGTGTGTGTGCAAAAACTCCCTAACACATAAATCTTAGGTCTTTTATAATTCTTATTCATCTAAACTTTAACACCCAACACGCTAAGCATGTCCTCCATTGTAGCGTGGTTTATTATGTATAGTTCTTATGCTAACAGCTGACGTCATTACAGTCGCCTGTTGCTGTTAAAAAGGTCGTCAGATATTTGATCATACGTCTGTGGTTGGATTATTTTCTCATACGGGATTCATGCAAATTTTAAACCAGCATAACCGTAAACGCTTCACCCGACGCGATTTGGTCACGTCTACTACAGTACCATAACTGCACTAAGAGGTTATACACTTCGCCTGTACATATTGTCGAGGCCAAATCGAAGTTTGGTAGACGACTGTAATGCAAACATTATCTTTCCGTTTAAATTTGCTTTGAACTCAAGCGGTAGACATAACTGGCAGGGGTTCTTCCCCATTGATGGAATAGAAGTTCTAACGGCTAAGTTTATAAGTAACAAAATGTCTAGCGGACGCGACCAGATGATTATGGACGATATACGTTAGTCATTTCGAGCACTGTGCATCTGCTTCTTAGAGTGAATGCCTTTGTAAATACCACAATAACGACAGTCTATTAATTGTAAAGAGCTATTCCTGTACCATACTATGAACGTGCATAAATTAATGTCTAACAAATGGAGACTGTAAAATAATCCTTTTACCTAGATTAGGCAAACACAACACTATATCAGAGACACATTGGTAACAGATTTATGTGCTTTAAATGTAGGTGACTATCACTGCATTTCTCAACCAGAATGAATACAGACCAAGTTGAAGTAAGCATGAAATAAGTAATCTATGACATAGCTATGACATCGATACTTTACTTACTTTCAGTAATTAAAGTATCGATTGTAATAAATAAAAAAAAATGAAGCATTACACTTTCAGTAAGTGTATGCTCATTTTTTTTTTTATTTCTTACATTCGCTCCATGCTTATGTACTGTGAATAATTTTGACCGAATCTAATGAAATGGACCTATTCACAGAGGTAATGGATAACCTAACGAAACAACTATTCAAGTATTAGTAGTGCAGGGATAACCTCTATGCCAGTGGTAGCTAGCGTAACTCAGTAGTAGGTTAACCTGTACATATGCAAGCCCGTTATACGTCAAAAATTAGTCATTTTGTAATCACTTGCCAAAGTAACCACAAAATTATTGATCTACTTCACACTTTCAGTTTCAGTCGCCGATTATGACTTTTGTAAAAAAATATTTTGTTCAATGTGAAAATGAAACCTGAGTATAAATGTGTCTGTTGTTCCACTAGTGAATGGGAAATGTGCAACCGTTGCTTAAATTTTACCGAAACCTTAGCAAGGCATGATTAGTTTACGAATTATTTTTAAGGGTATGTCCACCTCCCACATCCACATAATACCCACGTAGTGAAATATTAATTGATAACCCCTTATTTCGTTTAGGTCACTCTATTGAAGTATCTGGGTCATCCTGTTCTGACGGTATAATTTGTTAGTAGGCCTCCGTGTTTTACTGATAGGATGCGTGTCTGTTCTTCGGCGGTATAATGTACAGTACATTGGCACTTGAGTCATGCAGACCCGATATTCATAGCGAGATTCGTCTTACCGCAGTGTGCCCAGCAAATTGGACTACAGAGTGCAGCTGCCTTAGAAGGCTGTCTGCGAGGATTATGAAGTGTGAGGGTGGGCGTGAGCGTTGATTCTGTTGTACTGGCAACAACGCTTCTATAGTCAAACACGATCAAAATATTTGTTAGGAAGTGAATGCAAATCCATGGTCGCTTTTTATCGTTTGCTAAGTGACACGTTTGTTTACATTTCTGAAGGTAATACTTTACCATGTCTTTTCCGATAAAACGTCATTATTCAGTTGGCAACCGAGGCCGTTTCTCTTTTTTTTCACCCTCATGTTGAAATCCGTCCTGGGGTAGGTCAAATAGGAGGGGGACATTTTTGTTCATGAAGGTGGCGTTAGTTGCTAAATGTATTTTATCGTTGACAACATTTGGACAGATCGTTTGTTGAAAAATATCATATTTTAGTGAATATTCATTAGGCTTCGAGGGGTGCGTATATGAGGAGGGTGACGTCCCGTTTCCTTATACTTTCTTTAGGGCTATGGTAAGGTGGCTTATATAAGCAAAATTTGTGTAATTTTGTGAGACTTTTGTTTAAATGCTCATGGGAGTCCTACTTATTTTAATTATTAAATGTTTTGAGTACTGCACAAGCAACCCCTACAATGCTGGCAAAGAGGTTTCCTGTTGGCTTGTTCCCTGACCTAAACTAAATTTGTTCTCAGAGACTTAAATCGAATTGTTTTTGTTCTTTTTAAGAAAAATCTAAAGTTAATTTTGCAACAGATTTGTAATAACTTTTTGTACAAGACTCCGGTTCGTGGCCCCCTGTGATTCAGCTGTTTCTAGAGTGTCCGTATTAGACCTTGTTTTTTTTTTATTTTTTTTTTTTTTTTTTTTGTTTGGTTGTTGTTTGTTGTTTTTGTTTTTTTGTTGGTTGAAAAGGAGGGATGGAAAGCACCTTTTGTCATGTTTACAATGTTTATGATTACGTATGTCAGTTAATCGATTCCATATTTGTTCTAAGTTTGGTGAATAATGCAGTATATCTGTAGATTATTTGTGCTTTTTAAAATCATAATTGATATAGTTCCTATGCTTCGAGGCTGACTTCGATTTGCCCTTGCGCTTAAGACTGTGTTATTAAAGCTGTTACGAAAGCAGGACAATAATTCGCTCTATGATATTTCAAATATGAATTCTGAAACTTTAAATCTATAACACGCCTTACCAATCAACCAATGTTAGCAGGGGAACAGCTATAGGGGAGAAGACTTACCTCGTTAACTGCATGGGAATTTCCTCTCCTCTGTTACAAAAATATCAATGTTTTCTTATTTTCTGTATACTGATTTTTACTCTCCGTTCCGTCCTTTGTGTCGTTATATTTGAAATGGTGCCCTCTAACTACTGTAGCCGATATCGGATGTGACACGTGACACTCGTGCTTTCCATCTTGTTGATGTATGGTAATCTGTCCGTCCGCAGTTACTCTAGCCTGTGTGCAGAATAAGCGATTTTCACTGTATTCGTCTGCTAATGCGCAATCCTCTAAAACCGTCGGGATAAACCAACACCCCGTACCTACAACACGTCTTCCAAAAATTTGAGGTTCCTTGAAAAATTTATCGAATCATCTTTTTTTTAACCCATCGCAAAATAAAAAGAGGATTGTCTTTCGTGTGTTTTGTGGGGGTGGTTTGCATATGAAACCTGCATTTTTGGTGTAACAATTTTTGATTTTATCTAACCAGGTAAGTTAAGTCTCATTTTAGGATTTGTTAGAGTTTTGAATGTTGATCAGTTAAATGCCTATTAGCTGTAATTATTTCGTTTTAAATTTTCCTCTTGGCCTGGCAAAACAAAATATGAACTTGAACCGAGTGTACATGTCAACATGTGATTGTGAAGCCATACGTGGATTGTCAATATGCAAAAAATGGTTTGGTGAGGTAAATAACCCAGTTAACAACCTTACTGATTAACCTTACGAGGTTTCAAAAGATGATAGGTCCGACATAAGTTTGTTTTTGAATCTGATCACAAGCAATAGTAACTCTTAGTGACAAAAAAAACCATTTAAAAGCTAGTCTGTCTCCTGTCATCCGGGTCTTCCAGCTGTTTGAAAAGAGCGAAGAGAAACCGAGCCTTGCTTAATGGATATGGATTTGATGGTATCCTACCACTCAGAATGCTTTAACAAGTCTAGATACCATAGAAGAGACAATGGCTTTACATCGGAATTGGACCTTGATCAGCATTGCGGTCGTTATTGAAGTGATTCTTTTACACACCCGCTGCGTGCACCCTGGCAATATTTGCATATATTCATTGAAGCTTACTGATTGGGCAACCGCTCGTAGTAATTATCCGTCTGATGGTCCTAGAACTTAAAACATAAGATTAAAATGGAGGTAAGGTCTCAGTGGAAACTTTCTTCAAATAGAAAACGATTTGATATATTTCCAACGATCGCCAACAGGAAAGTTTAAAATAGAAAATAATCAGAGTGACTGCGATAAATCAGTATTTTCATCAATTGAAGCACAGTGTAGCTGGTACGTATCTTATCTATCTCGGCTTTTCGCTCGGTGTGCTGGGATGTATGACTGTAAAATAAATCTCATGACACTAGCATAGTTGATTCGATCAGGACCCAGATTTTATTTATCTGAAAATAAGCTGATCAAACGTGGTAGGGTTGAAAAAAAAAAAAAAAAAGGTTACAAGTGTTAGATTGAGTAGGCTTATAGGTAGACTGCCATTGAAGTACACTGAAGTAAACATCCATGCCAGTATTTACATTTCCATCAGTTGTTTTCTCAGTCCAGGTCCTGAAACCAAAGAAAATAATACAACTTACTGTATGTCATATGTGGTTTTGTAGACTGATTGTTACGTAGCTAGGCCTATAGCTCAAGTTTTTTCTTTTCTTGTAATAGGTTAAAAGAATTCTCCAGGTAAGATAATAATTGTGCAACATATTTGCCTTGTGTTATTAACTCATTAAAGCCAACGCCGTAGTATATCAGCATACATATTTATAGCCACAATTTTATTCAAAGTCAATGGCGTGCTACAGTTTCTAACAAGATTTGATGATATTACAGAATTAACCCCATTTACTCGTTTCAGTACCAATTGCATTTGACTTTCGTGACAAAATTTGCTGCTTGCTCTTGCTGCTATCCTCTCTAATACACCTTTAGAATTTTCTAGCGGTTCCTCCAGCTCGGAAAGAATGACAGATCTCTGTCATTTTTTTCCCTGTAAGCCCGGAGAGAATTTCATAAAAGTAATTGGCATTATAGGCTCACAAGCCTTCACCTGTCAAGATATCGCAGTGACAGCCAACATTGCATGAGATTTCTGGAATGCTTTCATGATGAGACGTACAACCATGCCCTACTACTAGACTGGTTGTGAAGCACAACATGAAAAGAGGTCTTGTTAACTAGACCCTTTTCTACAGACCTCGTCGAACGTTTTGTCTGGAGCCAACGTCTGACGAGTGTCTGTAGAAACAGGTCTAGTTAAAAGACCTCTTTTGTGCTTCACAACCAGTCTAGTAGTAGGCCTGGTTGTACGTCTCATCATGAAAGCATTCCAGAAATCTCATGCAATGTTGGCTGTCACTGCGATATCTTTGACAGGTGAAGGCTTGGTGCGCCTATAATGCCAATTACTTTTATGAATTCTCTCCGGGCTTACAGGGAAAAATGACCAGAGATCTGTCATTTCTTGCCGAGCTGGAGGAACCGCTAGAAAATTCTAAAGGTGTATTAGAGAGGATAGCATGCAATGAGCAAGCATGCAAATTTTGTCACGAAATTCAAAATGCAATGGTACTGAAACGAAGTAAATGGGGAACTGAATATCATCAACTCTTGTTAGTAAACTGTAGCACGCCATTGACTTTGAATAAAATTGTGAGCTATAAATGTATGCTGATACTACGGCCGTTGCTTAATGAGTTAATAACACAAGGCAAATAGTGTTGCAATATATCTTACCTGGAGAATTCTTTTAACCTATTACTAAGAAAGAAAAACTTGAGCTATAGGCCTAGCTACGTAACAATCAGTCTACAAACACATATGACATACAGTATAGTTGTATTATTTTCTTTGGTTTCAGACCTGGAGAGAACACTGATGGAAATGTAAATACTGCATGGTATAGTTTACTTCAGTGTACTTCAATAGCAGTCTACTATAAGCCTACTCAATCTAACACTGTACTCACCTACCACGTTTGATCAGCTTATTTTCAGATAAAATAAATCTGGTTTCCTGATCGAATCACCTCTGCTAGTGTCATGAGATTTATTTACAGTCATACATCCCAGCACACCGAGCGAAAGGCCGAGATAAGATACGTAACAGCTACACTGTGCTTCAATTATGAAAAATACGATATCGCAGTCACTTCTCGATATTTTCTATTTTTAACTTTCCTGTTGCCGATCGTTGGAAATATATCAAATCGTTTTTATTTGAAGAAAGTTTCCACTGAGACTTACCTCCCATTTTAAATCTTATGTTTTAAGTTCTATGGACCATCAGACGGATAATTACCTACGAGCGGTGCCCACTCAGTAAGCTTCAATGAATATATGCAAATATTGCCAGGTGCACGCAGCGGCGTGTGTAAAGAATCACTTCAATAACGACCGCAATGCTTTCAAGGTCAATTCCGATGTAAAGCCATTGTCTTTCTATGGTACTTAGACTTGTTAAAGCATTCTGAGTGTAGGATACCATCAATCATATCCCTTAAGAAGGCTCAGTTTCTTTCAGCGTCTTTCAAACCAGCTGGAAGACCGATGACAGGAAGACAGACTAGCTTTTAAATGTTTTTTTTGTCACTAAGAGTTACTATTGCTGTGATCAGATTCAAAACATAACTTATGTCGGTCCTATCATCTTTTGAAACCTCGTAAGGTTAATCAGTAAGGTTAATTAACTGGGTTATTACCTACCAAACATTTTTTGCATATTGACAATCACGTATGGCTTTCACAATCACATGTTGACATGTACCCTCGGTTCAAGTTCATATTTTGTTTTGCAGTGCAAGAGAAAATTTCAAACGAAATATTACAGCCTATAGGCATTTCCACTGATCAACATTCAAAACTCTAACAAATCCTAAAATGAGACTTAACTTACCTGGTTAGATTAAAATAAAAATTGTTACACCAAAAATGCAGTTCATATGCAACCCACCCCACAAAACCACACGAAAGAATCCTCTTTTTATTTGCGATGGGTTAAAAAAAGATGATTCGATAAATTTTTCAAGGAACCTCAAATTTTGGAAGACGTGTTGTAGGTACGGGTGTGTTGTGTTTATCCCGACGGTTTAGAGGATGTGCGCATGAGCAGACGAATAAGTGAACTCGCTTATTTTGCACAGGCTATAAGTAACTGCGGACATTGTATTACCATACATCAACAAGATGAAAGCACGAGCTGTCACGTGTCACATCGATATGGTACAGTAGTTAGAGGGCACCATTTCAAATATACCGAACACAAAGGACGGAACGGAGAGTAAAATCAGTATAAGTAAAATAAGATAAACATTGATATTTTGTCACAGTAGGAGAGGAAATTCCCCCATGCAGTAACGAGGTAAGTCTTCCCCTATAGCTGTCCCCTGCTAAATTGGTTGATGTAGGGCTTGTTAATAGATTTAAAGTAAAGTGTCAGAATCATATTTTGAAATACATAGGCGAATTATGTCTGCTTCGTAACAGCTTTAATAACAGTCTTTAAGCGCAGGCAAATCTGTCAGCTAGAAGCTAGGAACTATATCATATGATTTTAAAAAGCCCAAATAATCTACAGATACTATATTCACCAAACTTATAACAATATGAATCGTACTGTACGTAATCATACTGTAAAAATGACAAAAGGTTGCTTTCCATCCCTCCTTCAACCAAAAAAAAAAGAAGAAACAAACAAACAAACAAAAAACAAAAAAAAAAAAATAAAAAAAAAAAAAAACAAGGTCTAATACGGACACTCTAGAAACAGTGTAATCACAGGGGGCACGAACCGGAGTCTTGTCAAAAGTTTTACAAAATCTGTTGCAAAATTAACTAGATTTTCTTAAAGAACAAAACAATTCGATTAATTTCTGAGACAAATTTAGTTTAGGTCAGAAAGCCAACATGGAACCTCTTGTGCCAGCCTTGTAGGGGTGCTTTGTGCCAGACTCAAAACTTAATTCATTAAATTAGGCCTATGAGCATTTTAAACAAATAGTCTTCACAAAATTACACAATTTTGCTTATATAAGCCACCTTACATAGCCTAAAGAAAATGTATAAGGAAACGGGACGTCACCCTCCTCATATACTCCACCCCTCGAAGCCTAATGAATATTCACTAAATAGTGATATTTTTTCCAACAAACGATCTGTCCAAATGTTGTCAACGATAACTACATTTAGCACCTAACGCCACCTTACATGAACAAAAATGTCCCCCTCCTATTTGACCTACCCCAGGACGGATTTCCAACATGAGGTGATAAAAAAGAGAACGGCCTGGTTGCCAACTATCATAATGACGTTATCGGAAAAGACATGGAAGTATTTTACCTTCAGAAATGTAACAAACGTGTCCTTAGCAAACGATAAAAGCGACATGGATTGCATTTACACTTCTCTAACAAATATTTTGTATCGATGTTTGACTATAGAAGCGTTGTTGCCAGTACAACAGAATCAACGCTACACGCCCCCTCACTTCATAATCCTCGCAGACAGCCTTCTAAGGCAGCTGCACTCTGTAGTCAATGCTGGGCACACTGCGGGTAAAGACGAATCTCGCTAATGAATATCTGGGTCTGCTGACTCATTGCCCAATGTACTGTACATTATACCGCCGAAGAACAGACACGCATCCCTTCCTATCATTAAACACACCGGAGGCTACTTACAAATTTATACGTCATGAACATGGGATGACCCAGATACCTTCAATTAAAGTGACCTAAACGAAATAAGGGGTTATCAATCTAATATTTCACTACGTGGGTTATTATGTGGATGTGGGAGGTGGACATACCTTAAAAATAATTCTTAAACTAACACTGCTTTGCTAGCGTTTCGGTAAAATTTAAGCAACGGTTGCACATTTCCCATTCACTAGTGAACAACAGTACACATTATACTCCAGGTTTTTATTTTCACATTGAATAAAATATTTTTTTACAAAACTGTCATAATCGGCCGACTGAAACTGAAACGTGTGAAGTAATCAATAATTTGTGGTAACTTTGGCACGTGATTACAAAATGACTATTTTTGACGTATAACAGGCCTGCATGTGTACAGGTTTAACCTACTACTGACGTACGCTAGCTACCACTGGCATAGATGTTATCCCTGCACTACTAATACTTGAATAGTTGTTTTCGTATGTTATCACTTCCCTCTGTGATAGGTCCATTTCATTAGATTCGGTCAAAATTATTCACAGTACTATAAGCATGGAGCTAATGTAAGAAATAAAAAAAAAATGAGCATTACACTTACTGAAAGTGTAATGCTCATTTTTTTTATTTCTTACATCGATACTTTAATTACTGAAAGTAATTAAAGTATCGATGTCACTAGCTATGTCATAGATACTTATTTCATGCTTAACTTCAACTTGGTATGTTATTCATTCTGGTTGATGAATGCAGTGATAGATCACCTACATTTAGAGCACATAAATCTTTTACAATGTGTCTCTTTAGTGATAATCTGGTAAAAGGATTATTTACAGTCTCCATTTGTTATGACATAATTTATGCACGTTCATATTATGTACAGGCATAGCTCTTTACATTAATAGACTGTCGTTATGTGGTATTACAAAGGCTTCACTCTAAGAAGGCAGATGCACAGTGCTCGACACTGCTCGTTATATAGTCTTAATCATCTTGGTCGCGTCCGCTAGACATTTTGTCTTATAAACTTAGCCTTTAGAAACTTATTCCATCAATGGGGAAGAACCCCTGCCAGGTTATCTACCGCTTGAGTTCAAAGCAAATTTAATAACGGAAGATAATGTTGCATACAGTCGTCTACAACTTTCGATTTGGCCTCGAAATATTTACAGAAGAAGTGTATAACCTTAGTGCAGTTATACTGTAGTAGCTGCCATAGCGTGTGAAGCGTTACAGTTTATGCTGGTTTAAAATTTGCATGAATCCCGTAGAGAATATCACCGTATACCTTGCGGCTTTTTAACAGCAACAGGCGACTGTAATGACGTCAGCTGTATAGCATAAGAATATACCATAATAACACGCTACATGAGGACATTGCTTAGCTGTGTGTTAAAGTTTAGATGAATAATAATTATAAAAGACCTAAGATTTATGTGTTAGGGAGTTTTTGCTTTGGTTTTGTCATAAAAGTATACTACTTTCTGTGTTTTCAAAGTAGATATGAATTATATCAATTTTTATGGAATTTAAATGCGGAGTAAAGTGGATTTCCATACTGCCGTTGTATACTGGGTATAGTAATATCTTGCAATAGTGTATTGGAATTGTAGAAAATCAGAAATATAGGCTAATTTGAACAAATTAAATATGAATTGATTTAAATCATGATATTAATTGATTTTGATAATGTTATAAATTCATCTTAATGATAATAAGTTACATTTAAAAGCGAAAATAGGCCTAAGTGTATTTTAGTCGGGTAAACCACACGCGTATCGGGGAAGGGGGGTGGCGCGATGGGGGCCGCGATCCCCGGATTGAAGAAAAAAAAAACAAAGGAAGCTGTTATACAATCTTATAGGTCGGTGCACTTGGCGTTTGTTAAAATTTAAGTCAAACGCGGGTTCAAAAATCCTACACACGCAGATAAAAACAATAATTGTTATATCAATAGGAGCACATGTACACATCGCTAAAGATCAGCTGTTGACAATGTAGGAATGCAAATAAAATTCAATCGATAATTTAGGATTTATAATCACTACCGTTATCACACGTCATTCAATTAACCCTTGTTATGTGCATGTAGAGATGTCAAAGTGTCATTGCTAACAAGGTGAGTTACGTTGTATGATAAGTTTGAGGAGAGTTGAATAAACTGACTTAATGCTGGTAAACTGTTTATTGTATTATGACACACTTAAATCTGTTACAAGGTATATTACAACATACAGGAAGGTAATCAGGTTCTCGAGGGGGGTAGGGGGTAGGGGACAGAGTTACTCCCATTCTAAAGACACTCTATGTGGTATTTAACACATTTTATTGAGTCATGATGAGAATGCACTCCTGGGGTAGTTGTATTGTCTAGGAGATAACAATGAGATTTCTTTTGAAATAATCAAGGGTGTTCAGATGCTAAGGATTGCCGCATTTCTCAAATTTTGATGTAAATTTTTGTCCAGTAGTTGATCTGAACGCAACTCTGCAGTCGGGAGTGGCATTCGTCCGAACTTCTCGTTCCACTCCTGTCACGTGCCTGAAGTACAATGCACTGATCTTCCAATTAAGTACTTGACCTTCTCACACACATACAAGTAGTTATGCACACACATACACATCAACAGCAGTGTCAAATATAAAGAGTTCCATGCATGCAGAGAAATAAAATATTAATGCATTCGTCCATACACTGTATTTGACGAATGCATAAGCGCGGGTTGGCAATCGGCTGTTTCGTTGTGAATTTGATGCCTGGATTTGAGTGTCCTCACACGGACTGTTTGCTAGCGATAATATCAGTCGTCGGTAATCTAAGTTCACACATGCAGATGCTGCACGTGTTGTACACTACCCGCAACTATAGGCTAACTGAACTTGAAGACGTGCGTTTAGTCTACCTGCTACTGTAGGCAAACTCTGCTTAGTATAGGACTATTTGAACTTGGAATGTTACGGTCGATGCAAGAGCATAGAAAAAGATGTTTTTTTTTTTGTCAAGTTAAACAGTAAACTAGGAGGATAAAAACTCACCTTTTAGTGAAGTCTCCAAATAATAAAAATGATTCCCAAATCATCCAGAGTAGACAGAACAGATCACCGTTTATTCATGTTGATTAGGTTACACCGCAAAGGACAGGAATAATAATGTGGCGGCGCACGCCTTATTAACAAGCAATAGTATATCACAGTCAAAACCTTAAATTAGCACGCGCTCCCTGTCAAAAGAGAAAGACTGACTGAAGGGTCGTTAGAAAGACTGCGCGTGCCAAGCTCCCGGGGACTTACGAGTGTTTTAAAGAAACAGCATGGGAGTCATTCTTGCGATGGTTTGAGGTTGAGGTGATGATTATAGATAGAACCTTAAGGAAGTAAGAAGATTAATTTTGACGTCGTATTTATTAGTGGCTGACAATTGAATCTATAACTACCTACCAACCACTGGGAAATGATAATTTCTAACATCTAATTAGGTATCTTTTCCCCACGTTCATAGGAAACTTTGGGGCTTGAAGAATTCACACATCTGGGTTATAAAAAACTTAAAACAAGGTTGTCCAATCCTTTTATTTTTCCCATACGTTACTGTGATTCTGTGACAGAATTGTTCCTGGTTTGCTAGTAAGGGGATGAGAATAGACGCCAGCTGTCGTTTGAGAAGGTGAGAAAAAGGACGATTGGATGGGAGACTTTTATCGGCATTATTTAAATACCCGAGGCAGATTCGCATTGTTCATGTGTACACAGATTTCAAATGTTCTCCCAGCAAAGATCTATATGTAGCCTACGCATCGTTTGTTAAATTAGACACAATCAAAATTAACATACGAGATATTAGGGTATTATTATGACTACTCGTTCGTTCAATGAAATGATATTAGACCTAGCCTGTACTGATAGGTGTTTATGTTCCCCAAAGGAATAATGGGGTTTGCGTACCTTCTTGTGCACTTTATTTTTCACGTAAGAATGAGGTAAACATGAACTTATACAGTTAAACAGGAATGACTTCAAATGACCCTAGCTCGATATAGTGCTGTCAAATGTAAGTTTGTCTGTTTCTCTGTTTGTATGTCTGTTTGCCTATCTGTCTGTCTTTTTGTTTGTTTGTTTGTTTGTCTGTCTGTCTATCTATCTGTCGGTCTCTCTGTCTGTCTGTATGTATGTCTGCCCTTCTATCTGTCTGTATGTAAGTCTGTCTCTGTCTCTCTGTCTGTCCATCTGTCTGTCTGTCTGTCTATCTGTCTGTCTCTCTGTCTGCCTGTATGTATGTCTGCCCTTCTATCTGTCTGTATGTAAATCTGTCTCTGTCTCTCTGTCTGTCCATCTGTCTGTCTGTCTGTCTGTCTGTCTGTCTGTCTGTCTGTCTCGTCATGATGCATCCATTCCCTCAAAAAACTCACGTGACAAGTTCTCTGTTAAAAATATTGGGCCAAAGTTGCCCAACTTCTTGCCCAATATTGGGAATCTATATAACAACCTCAAAAAGCAAAAAATGACCAACTAAGTTGGGTATACAATTATCCCAATTATTCGGTAAACTTTGAATATTTTTAGGTCATATTATCAGTGATTTACCACTGGGCGTTTTTTTCTGAGAAGCGCTGGGTAAACTTTTTGTATCCATCACTTATTGAAATTGTGTCAATTTGGAAAGGCATTAACCACTTCTTAGGCAGTATATCTTTCGATGTTTACTGCGCACATATACTGACCGATGATATTTATTTCTGTCTAGTTTTCTGTTATATTTATAATGTATCTCTGCTATGAGGTCATGAAAGTCTGATCAACATACGGATTCAATACTTTATTCTACACTGTGGAGTTTCTTTAGTGTAAATTAAAATATGACACCGGCCGTTGGAAAACACGTCACAATGTGCACCTACACAGAGAGGCACATTTCAGGTTATGGCAACCCACCAGCAACTAAAAAAAAAACTTTGGTCTAATCTGTTTGGTTTGTCCTCTTGACACTTATATCCAAAACAATAATGTTTAAAAGGCACTGTCAAATGATGTTTTGTACTTCCATCAATACACAGTTGTAATAATACCAGCCATAACTGAGAACTAGCTAATATAGCTAACATAACATGCTAACATAACATAGCACTATAGTAATATGGGATTATGAATAAAACTTTTCGAAGTGGTTTATCAATGCCCTTTTGAACGTGACAGAGAATACCCAAGATTCTGGACTCTCATTGGATAGCAGTCTGACACTCATTAAGACCTGCTTAATCTCATACAAATGTGTTCTAGTTCGTACGTAGTGCTATTTTAACAATGTTATGGAAAGAAAGGCCGATTTTGTGGCTGAACAATAGTCCTCTTTTGCAAACGTCAAAGATTCTTGAGGGAATTTTCAGTGCGTCGGAACCATTATCTCATTATCCGAACAAATATGAAGCAAAATCGAGTCAAGTGATTGGTTGCTCCGAACAAATCCTGCAGGGAACGATGTACCCAACTATAAGCAAACATTACGCTAATTAGCAATAAATCGCCCAACAAAAAGGTAAACCCAAAACATTTCCAACTGTTGAATGTCACTTGTCAGTTTGACAAATATTTGGATGATGCAGCAAACGTGCACCAACATGTTACCAATGAGTTTTTAGCCAACCAAAAATTGCCCAGTGTTTTAAAATGTGACTCACATGTTTATCAGATTTCCTTCACTTTATTTAAAAACTTGATTTACACACAGACATTGATAAACGTCTTTTCTGTTTCATCATTTTTCAAGCATTTGGCCGGTAAGATTAACTTTTCCTGGAACATGAGTCACCATTTGTGTTATCATACGTAATCATTTGAGCATCTGTAACACAAAAATTAAAGTTGCCGTACAGACGCTTTCCAACGCTGACACAGGTACGAGTTACCGTCTTGGATAAAGGGGGACATATTATGAAATTTTGCAGAGATCTTTTTATGTTATAAAGATAATGTGGTTTTAAAGACGGATTTGCACCACCCCGAGTATGACTTTTAGTTGGGGGTAAGCAAAAGTCTTAATTGGTGACTACTCTTTGATTGACATCAGAGTTACAAAATTCAAAAGATGCAGAGCAGCTCATATTACACTGCACGCACAGAGAATGCTTTGATTACACATGGGGTCTTTTATGCTCACCAGGATGTGCCCCTGAACAGTGAAATATGTTTGTGTCTGCACAAGGAGAAGCAGTAAAAACAATTATGGGCGGGGCTTACCACCAAGTAAAAGTCATATTTGGGGTGATGCAAATCCCTCTTTAAGGATGGCATGTAATGCGAACAGAAACGATGAACGATAATTATATACCCTTAGAAGAGATCTTTTGACGGAAAGAGAATCGTTAAATAAACAATTATAATAAGCACATAAAAATAATGAAGTAAAGAATAAATATGCGAACATTTAACCAGGCCACTTTGCGAGCCAATTGACCTTCCAAGGAACCTTTAATAAAAGTTTTGGGACAAAACCCCAAACCAAACATAAATCTGATTAAAATTGTCAAATATTTGTGTTTTTCCTTTTTTCAAGAGTTCAACTCGGATCCTGTGGAACCATAGGCTGTGAGAAGATACTTCATACAAAGAGAAAAAAAACGAGTAGGGGGGGGGGAGGGGAGGGGGAATAGGTGTTTGACCTGAAAAGTTCCCAATTTTCAAACCAGCGGAGAAACTACAAGTTTTCAAGTTAGGAGTATAAAACAAAACAATTATGGCACCATAACTTGTCCTGAAGTAAATTTTTTTCCTAATCGAAAAACGGATAAAATGCCATTTAACTTCTGAAGTTAAATGCTCACTGTACGTTCGGAGACTCAAACAGCTCTTTGCCGTACAGTGGAAGCGCCCTGACAATTTTTTGGATTTACCGGTTTAACACGCAGCAATGCACTGTGTCAGCGTTACAGACTTCTCATATATAAATATGGAGAGAGGGTCACGTGACCAAAAATGTCGCCACCGAACAAACGAAATGAGAGTTGCCAAGATGGCCGCCGCGCTAATATCGCTTGAGTAATTTGATGATGAATCTGCAACATTTCAGATAAAATACAAACATGAATGGTAAGAAAATATCACAGTCCTTCATTCTGTTCGTTGGTTCTAACCAAAACATGCACATTTTTTCGAAAATTTTCCAATTTTCTCTCATAATCAGTCGATACCGAACCACTTGAGTAAGTCCAAACTTTACAAACAAGATATATGAGACAGCCATATTGGTAAGCCTAAACGTTTACGTAGGGTGGTGATACTCTATGAAGAGGACGTTAGTACAGGATGCTTTGCCCAGATAAATAAGAAGTCCGTGGTCAGCGTCCTCTCTTATTTTAATTTCTATGGTGTGCAGCTACTCTCATCATTCCCCCAACCTTGTTGACCACTCACAGCCATTTACAAGGTCCTGTCTAAACTTCAAATCGACTCCAACAAAAACAGAAGACAATTGAAAGAGTGAACTCTTTTCGAATTTATTAAAACTGGGTTTGTTTAATCGACCTTGAATGTTTGCCCTTTCAATGAAAATGACAAGTGGATTGGATTACTTCGAGATAAATACAATAATAACTAAAGCAGAGCAGTGCTAATGCACTTCCGCTACAAAAAATATTGCATTGTTAATCTACAATGCCTTTGTAATTTATCAAAACGTTGTGACGTTTATTATGCCTTTTCTGCCGCAAAATATAAAATACAAGCAATGAAATGAATTTGTAAAGAAAACTGATTTTCCGAGTAGACTGGCCTATTAGTACGTAACTGCTTTCATGTAGGTCGGGGGAGATGAACATATAGAAAGAATTGCATTAGCATATCGGTACCTTTTCTTGAAAAGTTGAAGGGATTTTCAAAATTTAGGAAAGTATTCGTGCCCTCCCCCTCTCAGCGGGCTATTGGTTGCCAACATGGTTTTTCCATAGAAATTAAAGTAAGGGAGAATGATGTCTGGAGATCTGGACTGAAGCCATTGATTTGACCCTCTGCACAACAGTAACGCAACGGCATGTACTACAAACACCACGTCATTCCTTTTGGCCCAGTTATTGGTGGAGAAACTACCGATATAAGTTTTCAAGTTAGGAGTAGAAAATAAAACACTTAAGGTACCATGACTTGTCACTGTTTTGTAAATTACTCCAAATCTTTCCAAAAACGAATAAAATGACATTTAACTTCTGAAGTTGAATGCACACTGTACGTACGGAGACACGCCAGTCAAGTTTTTGCCGTACAGAGGAAGCGCCCTCACGATTTTTGTGAATTCATTGATAAAATACGCAGTGAAATACAAATCTCAAGCAGACAATATTTTTATACCTCTTGTATTAAAATGTACAACACTCAATGCAAGATGTGAGGATTAGTTTGCCTTGTTTAAAATGTGTCCTATTTGATTATGCTTAAAGGGAGAGAGCAGTCGCCCTAAGTATATTTTCCAAAATCTGCTAAATCTTACAGATCTCCTCATATGTTGCTCATACGTATCTTTCATTACGTTTCTGTATAAAAGCTTTGAATATTGATGGTAAACCAAGGAGTTATTCTGCATGAATTTAACAAATAAGATACAAAAATATTATCACGTGATTAATCGGAGCCATTGATGAATTAGGATGATGGGGTACACTAATTTAAATTGGGGGCCTGCATTTACCCTTTAAAAAGTGTACTTTTTCCATACACCAACATGTTGACGAATGCAATGAAAGACAAAAATGTCATTAAATATAAATTGAGGGCACTATTTCACAATATATACAAAATCACATCTTCCGTCACAGACAGATTGCCTTGACTGCACATGTATGCTCATCCATATGTTGAGTTTACAAAGGTTTCCAG
The DNA here is from genome assembly GCA_029531755.1 of Holothuria leucospilota. Taxonomy (NCBI): domain Eukaryota; kingdom Metazoa; phylum Echinodermata; class Holothuroidea; order Aspidochirotida; family Holothuriidae; genus Holothuria; species Holothuria leucospilota. The sequence goes on from CM055972.1 coordinate 1,376,536, forward strand.
CGATCCCAGAGAAAAAAAACATAGAAATCTTAGAGTATAGAGGGACGTCACGCGAGTGGGATTCCCAGGCACTGAAGGGCAAAACACACACGCAGTAAGTGCATTTACAGCATACGCGCACGGCATATTTATAAATACTTCTGTCACACAATGGACGCGTGCCCCTCATAATCAAAGAGATGATCTTGCCCTTCAAATCCAAACAGACGCGCGATCACATGACGTTGGTGAAACCCCTCTACAAAGGAGTTACGTAGGAAAGCCTACATGTTATCGCCTTTCCAATGTGAAAAAGATTGACTGGAGGATGAAAGATGTAGCTGTTCGTCTCCTTGTCTTGACGACGGTTAAGTTTTATACCAGTGTTGTTTACTGACACATGAAATTGCAGGAGATTCTGAACCAGGCAGTTATCCTCCTCAAATTATGGGTCATTGAGGAAACAGTGAAATGTTTCATAGTTCAAAGTCAAAGGTCAAACCACTTCCAGCCATTTTTTCTTCGTAATATTTGTCAAACAATTCATTTTGCTTAACGGTAAAATAATTTTTCCAGTCGCCCACGACACCTGTAAAGAAACGAGAAAATCTGTTATCAAACTGAACGGCTCTTTGCCTCACAAGTAAACTTATGATCAGAAACGCTTAGACAACTTAAAATAATGTCGAGATGTAGCAGCATATCTCGCTATTAAACAAGTTTCGAATCATTATTTCTCTAAAGGTCTATTACTCTTTCTCAAAGATGTAATTTGAAACTTTTGAGTCATAAAAGTATGAACGAGAATGGGGTGGACACATCCCCCTGCATTTCCCCAAGGTCAATAATATGGCACGCGGAAAGTGCTTCCATCAGAATTAAAAATTTGCCCTTTTTAAAAGAGCTCCATCTCTATTTTACGGTTACATTACTGCTTCCCTCATAGTTTCGCGTCCCAACGCCTTGAATCCAAGTTTATATTATACCCTTTTTACAGTGTTATACCTCAACGCATGCAATCCAAAGATATTATAAGCATAGATACCAAGCTCAAACGGGGAGGGTGGTGGCTCCTGCACAGCAAAACAACAAATAGATAAATTAACTGAGTAATGTCTTACACAAGTAGTACTACTTCTTAATTCGGAAAATAGTCATATCTAAGGAGGCATCACTCCTAAATATATTCCATTTTCAAGTTTTCGTACGCAGTATTCCAAAAAACAATCAAACATGAACGCAAAATGACTGAGTTGATGTCCATAAACGTATTAGTTAACGCAAGCGGATTAAGTTGCTGTGTATAACAGCAGTAGTTGTTTTCTTGGCTTGTTCGGTGCTAACCTGTTGTGACATCACAGACAGCCCCGCTCATATTTCAGTAACCATGGTATCTTCAAGTAACGCAGGTCAGTATGCGCATTGATTTCTTACGTACTAATCACGGAGCGCGAAGTTCGTTTCTTGGCGCGCTGTAGTGCACGTCATGTGTTCAGGATGAATACACAGAAAAATGCATAGACCATAGACATCATGCATGACGTCACAGAACAGAAATTGCTTCCTCGGCTGAGGTAAGCGCGTAGCATTGCAACTAACAACACAGACGCAGACAACTAATTTCTTTACCAGCCAGATACGCGCCTAGGTCTAAGTGTGCGAAGAAGGCTACGTCATGCATACTTTTGTTTTTAGAAAAGTCATGTACCTTACCTCTAGCTTCATGGTTTGCCCTCTGATATGAAATCTGCGTGACGTCAATGCATATGGTCTAGGCTATAGACCTTGTGCATATGACGTCAAAGAACAGAAAGTGAGCCCTAGGCGGAGGTGAGCGCGTATCATTGTCATTTACAGGAACAAGTGCAGACAGCTGATTTGTGTATCAGTCGTATGGTCTGAAAACGCCTGTAAGTCTGCTACGAGCTCTTGCGAAGTCTACGTCGTGCGTGCAGCGTGCTTCAATTGTTTATCGCCCAAAATGACCTCCCGTGACGTCAATGCATGGGTCTATATGCGCGTACACCTCTCGCTCGCAGGTGAGGCCATTGACCCTATGCATTGTAGTCACCATCTTCTTGATAAGCGACCCCGATGACATGTCAGAGGACAAACAATGAAAGTAATGTATACGAAGTTTAGCTACGGGCTTACCTTATCCAAGGGCGCACTTCGATATATAGTCCTGCGACCTCTTATGCATACGGTCTATTCTAAAAATGGCATTTGCTGTAAATCAGAGCCTGTAAATCAGAGCTTATTTTCGTACACAGATTGCTGAATAGAACAGCGCGCATGTTAAATTCACACCGCTCGATATATGCGTCCCTTGAGGCGTCACTTTCCATAATAGTGTGGGTATAGAGGGATTTCATGTGACGTCACGCGCAATGGATTCCCAGGCAGTGAAGGGCAAAACACACACGCAGTAAGCGAATTTACAACTCACGCGCACGGCATAACCATAGATACTACTGTGACACAATGGACGCGTGCCCGCCAAAACCAAAGAGACGGGCGATCTTGCCCTTCAAAATTGAGTCTAGTTGGTTAAAGTCACGTGACTGAAATCCCTCTATAGGAGTTTGGTATCTGTTTACGATCGGATCTTTATATGCCGCCCTCATTTTTTAATTTTCGTAACCTATAATGCACTGAATCTTCTTCATACGAAGCCTGTAAAAGTATCCCAATTTATCCCAATGTAAGTGCATAAGACGATCTCTTCTCAAATGATATAGCCAGCTATTCCTGAAATTACTGATAATGGTCACTGGTGTTTGATTTACCTTTTCGTAAGAACGGTATTTGACCAAAGAAATGTGTGAAGACTTTCCCGGCTTCTGGAAAATCTTCCTCTATTTTGTTGTAAGCCTGCTTCATCCCTTTGAGGGTGCACTGGTCTGTTATACTGGCGATGACATCATCGGAGAGATCTTTTCCTAGAAATCTTGCGACTTTTTCAACGTTGCTCTTTAAATCCTAGAAGACGAAAATTAATCTTAACATAATAAAAAAATTGATACTTTCAGGTGAAGAGACATAACAATTTTTTTTTAAGCTTTTTAATATCTCCTTTTAATATATAAATATATAAATATATGTAATAATATATAATATATAAATACATATTTTAATATATAAAGTCATACCGTCACATTTCAAACAGTACAACCATACATGCCAGTTTACAGATCTATGATGAAGGAATTGTCTAAGGATTTTTCTGTATCTCATTAATTGTACAGTTAAAGAATCTCTGAGCTCAACAATCATTACTTCTAAAAGTTTTTGCCAGACATTCTAAATGCTTTTACTCTCTAAATCCAAAAGAGTGAAATTAGGGACGGATCTAAAATTAAGACTGAATATTCACTCGAAAAGAGTGAGAATGACTCTTTTTGGATTGAAATATTTCAATCCAAATTTAGATTGGTCCCTAATTTCACTCTAAAAGAGTGACTTTTCACTCTAAAGGTTTAAGAGAGTAAGTGAGTTCAAAACGTAATTCGGCAGGGACCGCGGAGACGGGGGGGGGGGGGGGCCCTTTTTATTTTTTCCCTTGGGCATTTTGGGCCGCCTTAAATGGCTTTTATTTTCTTGAACATATTGGACAGCTTTGATGATTTGTCCCCCCCCCCCACTTCAAAAATGGCTCCGCGGTCGACTTGCTCATGCCCGAATCGGGCATGAGCAAGTCGACATTTCAGGATTACAACGTATGCCAGGGAGGATAGCTGTAGCAACGGCAGAGACTCTCTGAGATAACGTTTCATTCCATACACACGATCATCACGTTAAAATCGAGATTTCCGACATCAATTGCAGGCTGAAATGATTAGCTTTGAAAAAATGTCACCTGGAAAGGAAATGTTTTAAACTTGAACTGCAAAGGACTGAATAGAGTAACGTTTTTGGAGAAAGGATCGAAACAGTCACCCAAAGAGTGCGGTCGTATGCCAAAAAAAAAAATAAAATAAAATAAAATAAAATAAATAAATAAATAAATAAATAAATAAATAAATAAATAAATAAATAAATAAATAAATAAATAAATAAATAAATAAATAAATAAATAAATAAATTAATAAATAAATAAATAAATAAATAAATAAATAAATAAATAAATAAATAAATAAATAAATAAATAAATAAATAAATAAATAAATAAATAAATAAATAAATAAAAAATAAACATCAAATAAAATAAAGTAAAATAAAATAATGAGGAGTCGTTTGTAGGTATGGCAAAATTTTCGGCATGCATTGTAAGCATTGCAAATTTTTAATATCAGACTAGGTTACCAATTTCTTAATCAAACTTGTGTCCTCAATTTCCATCGTTCCAAACACTTTCACCTAGCAACCAAGAGTCACTTTTACCTAGCAACGTACCTTATGACAGTCCTCGTATTTCAAAAACAAAAAGTTCTGTTCATCTTTGTGTTTCCAGTATCTCAGTACATGATCAAACCACGACCCATTCGGAACTGAAAAAAAAAAACAAAACAAATAGAATCTTCGTGAGGTAGGGTAAGTGAAATGTCTTATCTCAAACATTAATGTGTAGCCTAATTAAGATAGTAAGTAAGCAAGTCAGAGATTGTGCGTACATGATAACCCAACCGTAGTTTTTAAGGAAAAGTTAAGCAACATTTATTCGGTATTTGTCAAAGAGGAACTTTGTTATTAAGGTCAAATCTGAATTGAATTCATATAAGCTTCTTTGTTGAAAAAATGACAGTTAAGTCTCTCAGATTTTAAGTCAAGCAGTTTTCCAGATTTAATACCATGAGCACACAATGCCGCCATCATTTTCTTTAATAAATATGTCCATTATTGATTTTTACCTGACATTAATTAGCTTCGCTGTTTGTCTAAACTTCTGCTACATTTTTAAATACCAATGTCTGTGATGAACTCATACTATGGATCCCTCAAAATTTGAGCATAAAAGTAGATGAAACTTCAAATGTTAAGTGATAAAGACTTCCGTTATAAGCTTCCCAATCTGGTTTTTAACTTATGAAGTGTGCCATAATCTCTTTTGTAGTTCTTATGAGAATATCACTATAAAATAAAATACCATAGAACGAGCGTAGCTACGCAGAACCCCATCAGTAAAACCTGTGAAATGCAAGCTGTCGCGACCATTTTGGTAAACCTAATTTGCTGGCCCGTAGCCAAAGTACCTAAGGGGCGCGAGATAGATAAGTTCCAGGGGGCGAAAAACTTTTCTTTTGAGTGGGCATGGTGGGTGGGGAGATACAAGCTAAAACGTGTTAAGGCAACAGTAGTTTTGAATTCTGAATTTTAAGGGGCAAAAATTCCCCTCGCCCTCCCCCTTGTCCACGGGCCTTCTATTTAATCGTAATCGCACTAGGCGTTCACTAATACTAATACCTCCTGAGTAAAATTAATAGTGGACCTATAAAACCACAGGCATAAGATTTAAAGTAGGAGGGGGAGGGGTAATTCGACCCCGAACAAAAAATTGTCCTTTCAAGTAAAAATTCATGTCATCAATGAGCTGATCAGGGAAAGTTTCAGGCCCTTTACTTTTGTTCCTTGCAAAATGTTTCTTCATAACGCTGTGACCTGCAGTGTTTCAAAATGGGCCATTAAACACCTACAACTACGCAATGTAGTTCAAAATTTATTCACAGTCATAGAGAAGACTGACAAAAGGACTACTTGGGCTTAGTACAATGGTGACACTGGTGGCTCGCCATAGGGGCACAGGGGGAAACTGCCCCCTCCCCAAAGTTTGCATGGTCGTCAATCTAAAAAAAATGAAATAATGATAACATGTTATCTGGCTAAAGTACAAAATAGTCACCACACTCCTGCTTTACCACATGGAGCAGACCATTGATATTGCCGGAGGGGGGGGGGGGGCGTCCGAGACTCCTTGAATACCGATCTGGTTTTGACCAGTCAAACAAAATTTCTTAGAGCCGCTATTGAATGGCGAATTGTCTTTGATTCATTATCCTTTCATATGGAATTTTAGTTCAGTAGGAGATAGAAGGTCTACTGGCATTTAAGTCTAGGAGAAGTTTAGGCCTAATTAACAGTATATTATAAATCTGCATGAGCGTATATGGGACCTTTTTTGATTTGGATAGTACAACTTTTTTGCTCGAATCTCTGGGTATTTCATAAAGATTTTGCCCGAATGTTTCTGCAGATTGGCCCGAATTTTAGGTTCTCAAAAATTTTTGGGGTGGGGGCTGGGGAACAATGCTCCCTGCCTGGCCTCATAGCCTTTGGTGATCTGTTCAAATAAATTCATTCCTCAAATTAAGATTTTTAGGTAAACTTAAAATGTAGCTAACTCACTTTCGTCAGACAGAAACAATTTCATGAATCCTTCCCACGTACTGAATTCAGGATCAACAGTGTCTTTGGCAAAATGATAGAAGGAAACGAGCAGATCTTTAGGATTGCGTGCAAAATAAATTATCTGTAAGAAATCATAAACAGAGTGATAAGCGAATAACACGATACTGCACGTGGCTTGATGAAATCATTGTTGCAAAACTGTGAGAGAGAAATTACTCTGTTCTTCTTCTCGTTGATGTCCTTTATCTCTTATTCTTTATTTCAAGCAAATAGTTCCGTGACAAGGCAAGACAGCCAGTGAATTTTGAAGAAGCACTTCCATTTTAAGGAGACATCGTCGATGCACAGTAACTTAATATACAATTGTAAATAATGAATCACAGACCTTGCATTCCCTGACACAGGTGGTCTGTGATTCGTCAATTATAATATTCTGTAAAGCAGTAAGAACTTTTTTTGAAAAAGATAATGTCACCTCTGGCTACATTTCTCCCAATGTAAACGGAAATTACGGCAGACCAAAATCAGTGACGAAGGCGTTATCTATCATAACAAAGGCTTAATAGTGTAAACGATGTTAATATGCTCAAGCTAAGAACAATGACAATCAGGAGTGTATCCTGGATTTGGTTGGTTGGGGGGGGGGGTCAGATTGACCCACTGACTGTAGAGACCACAAAGCTCTCTAAATGGAGTGGGTCCAGAAGTCCACCTGCAGGCTTTCTTCGTATGAGGATTGCACTTCATGGGGTTTGGGAGTCATATCTGAATATTGCGCCAAAAAGCAGGTGATTTTTGTGAATCATTTTTAATCATTCAGCATGGGGGCTGGTGCCCTAAGCCCGCACCCCTTTGGTTATGCGCCCGCATGTAGAACGTGAAGATTTCCTTAATTTTATGTTGTAGTTTGCATGGATGAAGTGATCATATACATATTGGGGTGGGAGTGGGGGAGAATTCGGACTGCGGACTCAGACAGAATATTTGCTTTTTCGGGCAAAATTACAATATGTGGGGAGGGGGGCGAACTTTAAAATATTTTCAGGCAAAATGTTCAACGAACCCCAATTGTGAGTAGTCCTTGTTGCCCATGATTAAGGTTTCCACTCCCACCATTCTTGTAGTTAAAGAGATTTCGCCTGTCAATGATAGTTTTGCTTCATGTTCGTTGTATTCAGCAAATTTTATGAGTGATGGGGTATAAACTACTCATGAACTTCTGCCCCCGTCGTGGTACAACAGTTGTTTCACTCCCTTCAACGGTAGAGGTCCACATATATTTGGATTCGTATGAACCGTATTTAACATTGTTGTTAGGATTCATACTAAAGACGGGCGATGAATTATTTACCTATAGCTCCCTAATATCTACATGGTATTAATATGGAAATATAGCAAAAAAATTCATACCTTTGGCTTTTTGGTAGCCCACTGTGGGGGAGCGAGAGGTTCCATGACGTGAGTAGGAATTAGCCGAGGGGTAGGGAATGCTTCTACTAATTTGTACCCTGGTGTTGCGAACTGTACTTTATCTGGTGAGGGCGCTACTGTCAAATCTAACATCGTGTTCATAACACTTCTGTCAATTTTGGTGACGTCTCCTTCTGCCAGTACTAAACTTATAATTTCCCATATCCAGTGTGTTCCTGTAAAACAAATGAGTGGAAGCATTGTTTTTAGTTATTTACCCCTGATTTAAGGTTATAATAAGGCAAAATTATGTTTTAATCACCTCCAAACAGTTGCCTCCCCCACATGAAAATTCCATCTCCCAACAATGATTCTCTAAGAATATAACCCCGTAACAATACAGATTATTTTTGAGAAAATTTTTCAGGGTATAAAACAGTTTATTCGTTAAACACTTTTCCATCACCTATTGTGAAGTGCATCTGTAAAACAACCCTGGACGTCGTAATGCTTTAAAGGTAAGAAAGAATTTCTTATCCGTAATATAAACGAAAGAAAAGAAAAAAATCTAAACCCAACACAAATACCTCATATCTTGTTCGGTTATCGAGACATTCGTATTAACTGAAGAGAGGTGCCATTTTACAAACGATTTGACACTTGTTCAATTAATTTTGATACGCCGGAAGGGTTACCAATGGGTATTTTGACCCGCAATTAGGGAAAATTTATCTGTAAAATCTCGGATGGCATTGAAAATGTTTTAGATTTAAAAAATATAGAATCTTAAAAGACGTAAATCCAACAAATTTAAGGTTATATTAGTATTTTATGTCCTTCTCTTCAGACTTATAAAGTTTTATTACATTCTCTTCAAATTGGCAACGAAAAACTCGATCTGGAATTATTATGGTAGGATATTTTGCATTAAGATACCAGTCAGGATTGGCAACCCTGCATGCCAGGCTCACTTTGTCAGTTAAGTACAGATCGTTTTGTAACTTTGCGTAATTCGTTTCACTTTCCGCACAAAGTAAGCATGTATTTGATGTTATCAAATATTAAAATGGAAATAGGCTACTCAGTCTGTTCACTCACTCTGAATATTTTCAGAATGCTAATTTGACTCCAAAGATCAATGAAAAATAGGTTATAAAGGAAATGTAAATTAGTCCAACAAGTGAGCCCGTGAATCATTATAGGACTGCCAAAAATGAGATGTGGTGAGGCCCTTGTTAATCAATACACCGGTGGTATTTCGAAATTCGACAAGCAAGCGCAACATAAATTTGCGGCATTTAGCATTGTGTTAAAATGTTACTGTCCATTCTTTTGAAGTAATGAAATCTTCATCTGGAGTTTGAACCTTTTTGCTCTAATTAAAGATGGAATTAGGTTGATTCAACGTGATTTAAGTAGATTATTACTTGACGGCATTTGGTTGTTTGCTTAATTTATAGTTTATCGCACTTGCTCATAAACTGAAATGTTACGTTTTAGTGTTTAATATACATGTAAGTTGTAACGTATATAACACTCAGTTTCGTAACAGGGAAAATTAATATGGTAATAGAGACCCTTGCTTTGTCAAATAATATACATGCCTTTTTGCCACAATTGAATTAAAGTTTTCTTGATTACTTCTTCCTAAAACTATTGAAGCATTAAATTCCTGATTTATTTATTGCTTTTTGCTTAATTTCGAAAGTGCAAGTATCACGCCTCTTTTTCTGACTTTCCTCCCCCACCAAGACTTCCCTCCCAAATTCCATTGGGAGACTTGAAAAAACGACTCACACCTCATCTTTCCCTCTTCCAGACTCTGGCTAAGTGTCTGTATTTATGAAAGTACAGTGTGGGAATACACTCGACATGCTATGAGAATTGAGAAGGACTTTATGTTATAAGAAACATGTCATAGGCCTAGTGAGACCTGCCCAATTTGATAATCCCTCCCTGATCTAAGCCCCTGTAGCTGATAATCAATTCCGAATTGTATGATTTGTAGTAAACTGGAACATACATATATAACCAGTGAAATGTAAACAGGGCACCAAACTTTTCTCGAAATTACACCCATCCCATCATTTGCAAACATTTATACTGGAACTAGAAATTTGCTGTCGTGAAATTTCCTCCGAAGTAATACTGAGGGGATCGTAGGGTGTAGATTTCACAAACCTTCGGTATTATAATTAATTTACCTACTTATTACGCAATAAATATGGCCCACGAAAACTAGATCGTGGAAGATAAATTTTACAAATATTAGATATAATAAATTTTTACCTGCTTTGGGATATGTTACGCAATAAATATCGTCCTCACGAACTTCAAAGTTCCGAAGAGCTTCCAGATTTTCTGGTGACTGCATCCAACTAACAGTGTAACCTTTGTACTTATAGGTTAGTTTCCAAGTATCAATACCATCTTTTGAAGTAGTACGAGCATTGGCGGCTGCTTCTAACAAGTCAGACGAATTCGAAGACATACTGGACGAACAGAAATGAATGAACGGCTAGTGTAAATACTACGCAATGATAGTTACTCAAGTAAAACTTCCGATTTCTTGATAGTTGTAGAAGAGTCAAGTTTCGTCGACAGACAGGTATTGTGATCTGATATGTTCTTGCACTAACTTTGACTGTGAAACAAATCCCAGCGACTGCTACCTTTAATAGTTTGAACTCTGTTTGAAGATTTGTTCTAATTCCGGTTGAAGACAACCCAAGTAAACACCATGGTCTATTTTTCACTTTGAGTATCAAGTAATGATAACGTTTCCGATTAATCTTACTCTGTTTTGTTTAAACTCGGTTGACCATGCAAAAGGCTTTGCCCACATCAAATTTGCGGTAAAGATTGTGAATAAATAGTTTTATCTTTTCGTTAGTATGATTAGTGTTACTAATCGAGCGAGAACGGGAGTTAAATTCGGATTACTTGCTATTTCTGTTCTAGAAGACAATGTTGTGACCGAAAAACAAGATAATAGGAATAAAAACGGATGTTTCACCTACGTCACTGATTGTTACAGAAATAATTCACTATCTGAATGGGAAAGATGTTTTCCGTGTGAAACTTAACTGTCACGAGTAACCATAGTAACATCTCCGTCCAAATTCGGGTTCTGTACACTGAAACATTCCGAAATTTCTTTTGACCTAAGACTTAGTCGATACCCTTATAAAGTGTCCCCTTCACTGGACTATTCGTTCAAAGGAATGCCTTATAGTTTGAAGAGGCAACCACTACGGTGATTTACCGGTACTTCTAGTTCTGCATTTGAAGTAATTGAGAGCGATTTGTAGCTTTAAATATCTTAAATCTTAGTATACTCCGTACCCCTCTTTCGAAACAGCGACAATTTTTGTCTTTGAAATCGACAAGTTTTTTGATGGGGGAGAGGAAGATGCCGCATTCTAGATCTCGTCCCTCATACGCCGATGGCAGTAAATGTACTTGTGCCGCTTAACTTTTGAAAGCATATGAAGTGACGATAAAAACTAGAATGTTATAAGTTTCAAGGATTTAAAGTATAATTTTATAGTTCAAAGGATTGCCTTAGTTTGTAGAGGTCCCACATATAAAGGCCACAACGTTACTGTTAGGGCGGTCAGTATAATGTTTGGTCAGGGGACTCAGTGGTCTGGTCAAGAAGAACGTGTAGCGAACAGTGACAACTTGAATACGAACCAGTCTACATATGCATGCAAATAAACTTGTACCTTTTTATAGTTTTGTCGTGAAGGTTATTGAACTGTCACAATGGGGTGAGATGGGTGGGGTGGTGGACATGGGGAGGGGTGAGGTATAGTCCCTTAGAAACGAGAAAGATAGTACTGTACGAAGTCATTATTCCAAAGCAGTAAATTACTCTAATTTCGAACGACGATATTATGGAAAAACTGTTTATTTAGAGGTTTTTTTACCAGGTAAGGGTAAAATGATATTCTAGCCCTCCAGTTTGCATCATGTGGTATTGTTGCAACAACCTTGCGTTTGAAGTGGATGCACATGGCAGGTACCAGTGGATATCAAGGCACTAGGCTGGGTACATCGCAGATGGCAGGAAATTACATACACCAGGCTAGGGCCGGTGCATATGGCACACACGTGGCAGGTGGCAGGGGCCTGCAAAACACGAGACTACTTTACCTTGAATACCAACACGACAAACCACGGAGTACAGTTCTAAATTTTCAACGAATTGTGTACCATATCAGTTTATTTGTATACACAAATTGAGTCCCATCTCACGAGGACGTGACTGAACGATACTCAAGTGAAGTGAACAATATTTGAACTACGAAAAGCCCACTCAGCAGTAGAGTACTTAGACAAAGTTCAGGAACAGGGTTTTCCATCAGTACACTGTACTATTTATTTACTAGGTAAATTTGTGCAGTGACCAGAATCCAAACAAAAAGATTCTAGCGTAGCATGTCCGCCGAACAACCTACATCAAACCTCTACCGCAAGATTTTCAGGGAGATATTAAGAAAAATCTCGATGAACTCATTCAGTCATTTCATTTATTAAAAACCAGTATAAATAGCAAATATTTGTGAAAAGATTAAACAAAATTCATTAAATATCGAAATAAATACAACAGGTAATACATTAATGTACATAATTGAATAAGTACGGTGGGTAATATTTTTAAAAGGTTAATACATATTAAATGAATGGCTAAGAAGAATAAAAGTGCTGAAGTGCTGGGATTTAATTTACACCATTGGATCCAAGGAAGTACAATACGTAACATGTAAAGTTGTTTCTTAAATCTTCAAAAACACATTTCTTTGATTAGCAATGGGTGTTCGAAGGAAAGTGAATCGATAGTTGGAAAACTCAAAATCAGGCTTTTTCGCCAGGCGCGTAGCTACGGGGGGCCTGCCCCCCCCAGATGTTCGCTAGGCCCCCCAAATTTTTTGTGTCCTAATAAAAGGTGTAAGATTTAAGGACGGCGATCAATGCCGTGACCCCCCCCCCCCCCATTTGATACCTAGGTCCCCCTAAAAATTTCATCCTAGCTACGCCCCTGTTTTTCGCAAAAACAAGAAAACAAATCCCCGTTTATCAGCTTTTCAACTATCCCACCTAGTTGTTTCTTTCTTCACCATTATCTGAAGGCACTGCAACATCTGATATGCCCGTCTTGATTTTACGGCTACAATCCACATGATTTAACTTCTCTTTTTAGGTCCCAAAGCTACATTTTCTTCCATGCCATCATACCTTTACTTCCTATGTGCTTTACCTGATTTCTTCTCCCTGTATAGTCAGGAAATATTGTTACATGCACGTTCCTCTGCCAGCAACGATGGGTCTGCCCAGTTATCATAATTTTCTTGTCAACTAATGATAAATACATATGCTTCCTACAAATAGAGAAAAACGAATGTCTGCACAAAACGCAAAGCTTCTGCGCACAATTCAAATGATTCTCTTCATAAAACCGCTGTGAAGGTTTCGGTTTTTGCCACGGCTGTGTAAGTTTACACGAATAGAAATCTAGAAAACGGGAGTTCAGGATGCTTTGTTGATGTATTCTGGATTCAGTTTACGACAAAACATTGTTGAAGTTACCATTAAGTAATACGTACAGGTGAAATCACATATGGGTCACATATATGTCAACAGTCACGTGACGTATTCTTGGTCGAAGTGGCGGAACGGCACAAAAATCACGTGACAGCTTGAAACAACTATGGGATGGTAGTTAAAATACTCTCAATTAACATGAAATGTCATTATTTTTGAAATGTACCACTTCACTCTTTAAAATTGATCAGTCCCACCATAGGCGTACGGGAAGACATTTCACAGGGAGGCGGAGGGTGTTTGCCCTGAAAATTTTGCAAATTGCCCTGATTTTCCCCTTTTACCACGATAGCACTCAGGACGGGTATGGATGAGCCCCCCCCCCCCCACAAACTATAAAGAAAGATATTATTTCGGGAGTTTTGGTTTATTCTTGTATAATTGAAGAAAGAACGAGTGAAGCAGAAGCTTGGTTGGTGTCCTGCTGTGTGCACTGAGTATTGCTACATTTTCTACTCCATATATTCAACAGTATGCGTTGTGCAACTAACAAGCATTTTGCCCTGTTGGCAAACGCCGCTGCCCGCCTCACTGTCCACTGCACTGCCCCCTTGCCCTGAAAATACAAGTGTCAGTGCCCTGAAATAAGCATTTTCCCTGCTCTGGGAGGGCTGCAGCCCCCCATACCCCCCCTCGTACGCCTATGAATCCCACCCTCCTCTTGTACTTTTTCCAAAGTCCCTTGACTCTTTGGCTTAGAGCTGAAGGGGGAACCAAACATTCCCCTCGAAGGAGTTCTGCTGTAGCTGTAAATTGTTGATTTCATCTCTTCTACAAACAGTGGTTACCGCTTATGTGAACCCATTGGTAGTGGGTGGTATCTTACAATTCCTGCTGCTTCTTAAGTGATGGCGTCGTTCACAAATACTACAGGCTTAATACTTGTTTTCAAATAATCGTTACTGTTTGCCAAAATGTTGCACAAGTACCGACCACTTCATAATCTGCCACAGGGGTGGCGCCAGGATTTCCCCGACAGGGGGGCCAAGCTCCCCGACGGGGAGGGCCAGCAACCCAAAGTCTCAACGAAGGAAATAAAGTGACGAAACGATGTTTGAAGGAAAATTTTGGCGCGCGAAGCGCGTCGAAAATTTTGGGCTCTTTTTGGAGAAAATTTGAAAAAATTGCCGGCATTTTCCATGGAAGTTTGAAAAAAATGGGGCTTTGAAGAAGAAAATTGGAAAATTTGGGGTTTTTATTGAAGAATTTGCCCTAATTTAGACCAAAATTAAGTAAATCGTCGGGGCGACTGGGCGTTGTCGGGGACTACATATTTTATCGTATACATAACAGCTCCCCTACGAAACCGAAAAATTTCCCCGACGGGGGGGGGGGCATGGCCCCCCTGGTCCCCCCGCTGGCGCCACCCTTGATCTGCCACGAGCAAACAGTAAATGTTTAGTCACCCATATATGCTTAGAGAATCTCAAAATGAACAGTGCAACACATGACAACCAGGTAAGATTTAAAAAGTTTTTCATAATTTCTACACAATCCTGGAACACCATAACTTAAAACAAAGTTGTGTGACTGTATGAACTAACACTGAATGCGTATAACATTTCTAATTTTTGGGTGACCAGAAGATAAATGCCGTTCATAGCATGATTAAGTGCCTCTTATCTAAAGTTCAAAATCAAAGGTCAAACCACTACCGGACATTTTTTCTGCATAATATTTGTCGTAAAATTCGTTCTGCTCAGGTGTGAAATATTCCTTCCAGCCTCCCACAATACCTACAGAAAAAAAAAATAAATAAATAAAATTGGACAAAATGAGAATGTATTTAAAAGGAAATGTTTCCAGAATCAAGAGGTGTAAAGAAATCTTCATTGCATGCAACACTATAAAACTGAAAGACGGCGACTGAAACCAACATGCACAGTTCATATAACATACAATGCATAAAATTGTGCCAGATTTGTGCTACTGTTCTGTATAGACTTACGCATATGACGTCAAGTTGAGTCAAGCCACTGAAGTATATGCTAGGAAGGATCATTCCACAATAATGTTTTGAAGCCATCATGGAGGGTCACGTGATGTAGGTTAGCTTACTCAAGTCGCCACCGCCGTAGAAACGCGTACCTAGAAGTGAAAACGCTTAGGCTAGTGGTTCTCAAAGTGGTCCCTACCGCCCCCCGGGGGGCGTTGGGAAGTCTCAGGTGGGCGCTACAGAGTACACGTGGAATGGGGGGGGGGGTTTGGCACTGATTAAGAGGTCCCTGGCGATAACGACACATAACTGCAGCGATTAAGGGCACCATACGGCATCCAAGGGTCTGTTCCCTTCTGTTAGTTCTCCCCCTCCGCTTCTTTCTACTCCACCTCCACCCTCCCCCACATTCCCCCTCTCCCCCAAAAAATAAATTTTGTGACCCAAAATTATGCAAAAATGGAATTAGAAATTTTACAACTCCTCCCCCCCCCCCCGATCCAATTTCTTCCACAAACTGCTCGTTTATTGCAATCACCTTGAGAAGACTCGTGGAGATATGGAGCAGTATTTCAGAGACATGCTAGAACTCTCGGTGCCAGCATGGGTGATAAACCCATTCAAATGTACCATTCAAGATGTGAAGCGAGAATCGCAGGATGAAATGATCAACTTCCACAATGATGATGAGGCAAAGGCAAGATTCTCGCTGCATGAATATGACAAATTCTGGATTCTCAAACAAGAAGAATACCATGCAATATGGAAAGAGGCAAAACTTTTACTTATGGCGTTCCCTACATCATACCTGGTTGAAAGAGGATTCAGCACTGTCATGGTGCTGCTGACCAAGTATCGAAATTGCCTTGACATTACTGGAAGAGACGATCTGCGTCTCTTCCTCACTAAGATGGAACCAGACATTCGAAATCCCACAGCGTTACACCAAGCTCACCCTTCACACTGACTGAACTACATTTGGGCTCTCTATAGCAGTTTTATAGTATCACTACCTTCTGCAGGTTTTCTTGTCCTTGCAAATAGAAAAAATAAACTGAGAAAAAATATTGTTGAGCATCTATGAATTGTAGGACGAGGGAAAGGGTAGGGGGAGGGGGACATTACGACATTTCAAGATGGTGTAAGGGGGCGGTAGTCTAAAAAAGTTTGAGAACCACTGGCTTAGGCAATAATGTACATGTTAACGCGCCGTAGTCGCCCTTAGCGTCTCTTCAGCCTCTTGGACCAAAGATATTACAAGCATAGATTCCAAACTCCTATAGATAGTTCTCACATGACGTCATAGGAGCTTTTCACGTGTAGTATGTCAGCTATCTCATAGGGCAACCCCGGCATGTACGTACAAGCTTGCCCTATGACATGGCGGTTGCCAACCCCCAGTTGTGACGTCACTGAGAACTATCTATACCTACACTGTTACTCTCAGTGACTCCTCATGGAGACGCATATATCGGCGCGGAAGTATAAATTTGACATGCGCGCCGTTCTATTCCGCGATCTGTGTACAAAAATAAGAACGCGTCACAGAAAATTTCATTGTTAAAAGAGGTTAGCGTGCGTGCACTTTTACAACCCGTTCTATACGCGCAGAATACATTTCTCTGTGTATTATCCGGAATACTTGACGCACAGTTCTGCGCGCTCTGGGAACAAACGCGCTAGTTGCTTTCCCGTTGTGAGCGCGTAAGTAATAGAACGCGCATATAAAAGTGCGTCACTTGAAGATACCATAGAAACTGACCAATGAATGTCCATGAACTTGCAATACCAGTCATTGTGCGTTCATGTTCAAGTGTAAATACGTGGAATGCCGCGTTGAAGAAATAAGTTATTCTTGTTCAAGTGGAATTTATTGAGGCGTAGTACTTCTTCAGTCAACAACATTCCGAAATAACAAGTATTAATACTTTTGTAAGACATTCATTTGCCTGTTTGTTTTCAAAACGACTGAGCAGTGATCAGCACTTCCGCCCCGATATATTGGGCTCCATGGGGAGTCAACGCGCCATTTTGAGTTTGGAATCTATGCTTGTAATATCTTTGTCTTGGACGCTAATTTGCCGGCTACCACGCGTTAGCATGCACGCCATTGCGCCGAGGTAAAGTTGCCTTAGCAACTTCCTGAAAAGGCATACATCACAATAGCCGTATAACATACAGAACACCAAACGCTCACCGTGTAGAAAGCTTTGAGGCACATAGTTTGCCAAAGTGCAGCGCGTTTCAATTTGGCTTACTGGATGGAACTGCCATTCGTAGTAGGTGTGTTAAAGATACGCGCTCACGACAGCACCTTAGTAACAATTGTTGCACAATGTACGCCTGGATGGAAAAATAGAGAAACGTGACGTAGGTGCATAAGCTCTATAGAGGTTATGCACCGACGTCACTGTGTTGCGCGTTTCTCTATTTTTCCATCCAGGCCACTGAACTATATGCTAGGAAGGATCATTCCACAATAATGTTTTGAAGCCATCATGGAGGGTCACGTGATGTAGGTTAGCTTACTCAAGTCGCCACCGCCATAGAAACGCGTACCTAGAAGTGAAAACGCTTAGGCAATGATGTACATGCTAACGCGCCGTAGTGGGCCCGAGCGTCTCTTCAGCCTCTTGGACGCTAATTTGCCGGCTACCACGCGTTAGCATGCACGCCATTGCGCCGAGGTAAAGTTGCCTTGGCAACTTCCTGAAAAGGCATACATCACAATAGCCGTATAACGTACAGAGCACCAAACGCTTACCGGGAAGGAAGCTTTGAGGCACATCATTGGCCAAAATGCGAGCCTGCATGTGCGCGCGCTTGTTACTTTCCCTTCGTGCGCCTTTTTTGTCAAGAGTACGCGTTCGACGCGTTGTACATATTAATGAGTGAATCAACGCTGTATTGAATAGTCGCATGAAGACCTTAGGCCATTATTCCTCTAACATAGGCACTTGCCTTATACTGAAAGAGGATATTTATATGTGAATGGAAAACTTAGCCTCAAGCAGGATTCGAACCAGCGACCTCCCGCATACAAGGCGGATGCTCTGACCACTGAGCCATTGAGGCCTATGTGACAAAGCGCGGCCAACTAAGTTTAAATACTGATGAGTCAAGCTTTCCATTATTACGTCATAGGAACGCGTCCCATGTAACATTGAGTAGGTAGAGTGACGTAGCGACTTTTTATATGAATGAGTGAATCAACGCTGTATTGAATAGTCGCATGAAGACCTTAGGCCATTATTCCTCTAACATAGGCACTTGCCTTATACTGAAAGAGGATATTTATATAAGGATAAGTCGCTACGTCACTCTACCATCATCTATAGTCATCGCGTCTGGACGCACCATACGAAATGCGGTCACACACGCTGTACTTCAAATAGGCAGGACCACTCCTAAAACAAGGAAAGTTTGTAAAAAAAACAATCTTTTGATCACACAATCATGAATCATAGTGTACAGATGTCCTACTAAGTAATTACAACAAAAGCACTAGAGACGTAATGAGTAACAAAAGATTGCTTTAGCGTGTACATCAATGATTTTTTTTTTGTAAAAAAAAAAAAACAATCTTTTGATCACACAATCATGAATCATAGTGTACAGATGTCCTACTAAGTAATTACAACAAAAGCACTAGAGACGTAATGAGTAACAAAGGATTGCTTTAGCGTGTACATCAATGATTCTGCGTTACATTATTTTCACTTGTAGCTGCGCGTTTCTAGGGCAATGGAAACGACTTGAGTAAGCTAACCTACATTACGTGACCCTCCAGATTGGCTTCAGTTTCGTCGCGTATTCCGCATTGACGTGCGTTCTCCAGTTATATAGCTCAGTGATCCAGGCGTACATTGTGCAACAGTTGTTACTAAGGTGCTATCGTGCGCGCGTATCGGTAACACACCTACTACGCATGATCAGTTCCATCCAGCGAAACGCGCTGACGTAACGTGCATAAGCTCTATAGAGGGATTTCATGTGACGTCACGCGCAATGGATTCCCAGGCACTGAAGGGCAAAACACACACGCACTAAGCGTATTTACAGCACACGCGCATAGAATAACCATAGATGCTTCTGTGACACAATGGACGCGTGCCCGTCAAAACAAAAAAGACGCGCGATCTTGCCCTTCAAAATTGCGTCTAGTTGATTAAAGTCACGTGACTGAAATCCCTCTATACGACGGGAAAAGCAACTATAAATTCTGACGTAAAGACCAAAGAAGCGGTAAGAAATTTTACGCAAGCTATTCGACGCATAACGAATTGCGTACTTTGTAATGGAGATAGAGATTGGCAGTGAGCACATCACCACTCATTTCTCAAAATTATTATTTGGCAGTGAATAGAACAAAGTAATCCCCAATTATGTTACAAAAGATAAATGCAGATAATGTGAGGAGGTAATGGGAGACCGGACAAAGGCGATCAAATTGTTATTGTTGATTAAAAAAAAATGCCCAAAGTGCTCAATTTGAAGCATCTTACACTGCAACTTCTGGGTTCTCAGAAAGTTCTCTGGCTTTAAGCGAACTGGTATCGAAGAACAAATATTTTTGAAGAAATGGATATTATCTCTAAGCTGCACCCATCCCTGGCAAATTTGACAATCGTGCCCTGAGCTTTCCACCTCGTTATCTCATCTCCATACATGTAATGAAGAGAGGAAGTATATTGTACTCCACCTAACATCTGAAATGTGAAGCTGTGTGTGAGTGTCTGAGTTTGTGAGTGACTGAGTTAGTGAGTATGCTAGACAAAGTAAAAGAGCTACGTGATATGTTAAGACTGATAAGAAATTTTTTAAAAAATAGTCATTTTGGTTGCAGAGGGTAGGGTCAGAGGCCAAACGTAGGTCAAAGATCAAATTTGCCTAAAATTTGCGAAAAGTGTGTCGCAAACTCCTTCTAAACTGTAAGTCAGATGGAATTCAAACCTTGTTGGGTATAGCTACCGGACCATGAAACTTGTGCATGCAAAATTGATAACTTACTACGTCAAATGTCAGAGGTCAAAAGTCAAATTCGCTATAAATGGTTTTTACCCATTATTTGCCAAATTTTGAAACTGTACTTTTTGGTGGCTTAGGTGTGCATTTAAACGTAAAAATATAGTTACAAGTTGTATTTAGGAATAGCTATATGGCTGCTCCAAATTTTTTTTTGAGGGGGCGTAGGCTAACCTTGCAAAATTTTGCGAAAAGTCAATAGTCAACTCATCTTAAACCAAATCTCATCAATTTCAAAGTTATTGGATAGGTACCTGACCATGTAAAGTTTTGCATGCGTAATCATTGGCGTCATACTTCGAAAAACAAGAAGTCAATGTCCACGAGAGCCAAAATTGGTTTTTAGTCAATATTTGAATAAAAGTATGTTAGAAAGACCATAACATCACGTGATATGTAGAAGAGTGATGATAGAACTTTTTAAATAATACACTTTACTTGCTTGAGTCTGAGTTGGAAGTTTAAAGCACCTAATAGTGGCCTTTTTATGATTTGCTTCTCAGTATCTTAGGAAATTTCTTTAATCCAAAGGAATGTAGGAAATATGGGGGGGGGGGGATTTGCAACTCCATGGACTGCCCTCTCGTTTTCACTCTAATAAATACTAACCTTTCCGTAAGTAAGGAATCTGTCCAAACAAGTGTGTCACTATTTTTCCCGTTTCTGGGTAATCTTCTTCTATCTTCTCGTACGTTTTCTTCATCCCCTTCATGGTACACTGCTGGGTGATGCTCTCAATGACGTCATCAGATAAATTCTTACCGAGGAAATCTGCAACTTTGGTAACGGTACCCTTTAAGTCCTTTAAAAGAAGATCAGTAGAGGTATTTCCATCAATAGATTAAGTTCACCAACGATCAGTCTACTGCGGAAGTGTCTTTTTTGGATGTGAAGGTGTTAATTAAAGATAACAAGTTATCAACAACCTTGCATTGTAAATCCACTGATACCCACGCGTTATTTACGGTATAACAAGGGAGTTGTTATCCGAAAGGAGACAGCTCCCCAAAACTTCCTTTGAAGTGAGGTTTGCGCATTCAAGGTCATCTAGTAATCATTCGATTATCTTGCTCTTAAGATTTCTGTAAGCACTAAACTGGATTAAAAAGTTAACACAAAAGAGGTTTGTCGTCTGCTACATCTGGAGAAGAATTATGGCCATTTTACCCATTACCAAAGCATTGCCAGTTGCCTGAAAAATAAGTATATTTTCTCTCTGGTGTCGCTTGGTGTCGCAAATGAGACCACATCGGCTTGATTTTATGTAAAATTGTAAAATTGTGAAAATTGGTGAAACTTTCAGAATTCAGCAAAAGAATTAGGCTTCTGCCTCTTTAGCTCATTTGCATACGGTCTCTTTAGATGGAGTAGGGGCATTTGTATTGATCTAGTTCTATTAAACAGCCGTTTTGAATTTAAAAACCCTGCCACTACTTTGATGGCGGTATGCAAACCTACACATCAAAGCATTATTCAATTTCAGCCCCTTGTTAAAGTATTATAAGGGGTAAATGATGTGGGAAGGAGAAAGAAATCAAGTTGAAAGCATTAAATAAAGGGCATAAGTCCTTATAAGCCTTATCACCAGCTACTAGTTGGTAATCTTTTAACACTTAAATAGGTCTTAAAGTATTATCATAAATTAAACTTCTCATGCTACCTCCATTCGGATAACAACTCCCTGGTATAACAGTTCCCCAACCCTTACCCATATGAAAGGCTCACTTGTGTAGAGTCAGGCGCTTCGCTTGAAACGTATTTGCTCTGAGGACTCTGATTATTCTAAGCAACTAACCACACTTGCAGGTCAGTTCTTAACGGTTACATTAATTTATATTCGCTGTAAATTTTCAATTATATTCGTTTACGAAGATCCCAGGAGGGATCGAGATATATTAAAATAGAATGTTCAATTTTGTTTGTCACCACTTTCATTATTTTTCTCAAGCTTGTGTATTAACTATTCACCAATACGATGTAAACAGTATATATATATATATATATATATATATATATATATATATATATATATAGATATATATTATATATATAGATATGTAGATAGATATATAGATAGATATGTATATGTTTATTTATATATACAAATGTATACATATATATATATATATATATATATATATGTTTCCATACACGCAACAATTTACTCCATCCACTGCCGCATATATGTTAGTTCCCATGCACCCCACCTCCCAAAACGATTGTAGTGACGCTGAGAATTCTACGGAATAAGTGAATTCTAAAATGTGGCATTCCCTTAAAAATGACAAGCATTGATACATTTTCGAGAAATAGTCTGTTCAAAAACTCGTTTTACCTTATGACAGTCTTCATACTTGACGAACAAGAAATTGTCCCTGTCTCTATGCTGCCAGTACCGTAACACGTGATCATACCATGGGCCGTATACCACTGCTGCACGGAACAAGAGTACAAATTGGCACTTAGAAGCTATTGGAACCTTTCTATAAGCGTAATCAAAGCAGCTTATATATAGTTAGCAGTGCTGGATGACTCGAAACCGGTCTCGAGTCTCGATTGTCGTGACTCGTGACATTACTACATGTTGCGTACAGTGTATTAGTCAGTGTGCATTATATGAACAGTGGACACTCGGAATATCGACTCAATCTCAGGCCTTGAAGTCTAGATTGAAGATAGCACGGATTCAGCACGAAATGTTAAACACATCGTCCATGGGATTGCACTTGTGAATCTGTAGTAAGCATTCAGTGATCAAATGTTTGGAGAATTTACCTTTAGGTCTGAGCATGGTTTAATGTTGTTTGTACCGAAAAACGTGTACCAGACGAGGGTCGAAATAAGATATTGGCGTCCAGCCTGTCTAGGGCCATATAGTATACCTAAGCTTTTGTTTCAGACCTGAGACGATTTTCAGGAGCCTACAGGCTGATTAACTTGTTATAACTACAAATCATGTATTGCAACATCATAATTATATCAAAGTATCATTTAAGCATTCAGCATTCACCATGTGCTCCTCTTGCATAGCTCAATCTTGGTACCGGAAATACTTGGGACAACTCGGTCTAAGTTTGAAGAAATCAAACCCATGGGTTATTTTTAGAAAAAGTACCCCTAGTCCATGAGATTTGGCAATATCCAAGTAAAATTTGGGGGTTTCTGTGGGGAAATCGCAGCAAAGAACAAATTTTGGGAACTGTCCTGGAATTTCCCCAAACCACTTCCGATGGAGAGTGAAGTGATATGGGTTATCGGGGGCAGGGCTGGATTTATCTTTGGAGGCCATGGGCACAAACTAATGTGGGGGCCCCGTTGACCATAATACTCCACAAGACTACAGTGTCATGACCCGACCCTTGGAATTGATAAGGTTGCTTTATTTTTTATACCGCTTTTGTGGTAACTCCCGGTTTCACCTCAATTTAAAATGACGTCCAGGAACTGCCACGAAACACAACGACTTGTTCATACTCCTAATGATGTGATATAGTAGTGTGAAACAGTATTAAGAAGTAATATTTACGTTTTCCTGAGGATAAGATATAACAATTGCCAAAATACATGCAAATCAAACGGTATGCGGACCACACCATCTTTTAATGTTGTCTGTTAAGAAGTATTTTCGGACCATTTCAATTTTCAAACCCACTGTGCGAAGATTCGCACCGTCTTATGTTTGATAACGGAGATGATCAATAAACACACCTTTGCAACCCTAAAACAATAGCTTACATAAGACTTATTTATACGGGTTTTGTCATCTCACCTTCGTCATTGAGAAGGAGTTGGAAGAAGGCATCCCACGAACGAAACATGGGGTCAATCATAAACTTGGTAAAATTGAAAGATGACACCATAACATCTTTCGGATTCCTAGCAATATAGATAATCTGATGGAAAAATCAAGACAAACACTTATCCTAAGAAACATGCACGTTTATTGCCGTTTAAAATGCACCAACATGGCATGCAGAGAAAATAAGCCCTAATCACTATTAAACCATTCAGTTTCACCTATAAACTCCAGCAAGCCTAAAAAAATACAAGGTTTAACAAGAACGGAGAGCACTCAAAACTTGCGTTTTCTCAAAAACAGCATGGTGAACCACAGATTAGGACGTGGCTTTTCGGTAGCTATGACAATACAACTACCGAATATACATTTTTTTCCGATTACATTAGACAGAAAACTTGTCAAAGGAGTACCAAAACTCATTTGCCACTGAAAAAGTGTACCAGCATAGCGTGGAACTGTGGGTAAAAACAGGCAATATGGCGACGCCCATGACCACTTTTTATCCCGATTGGGGGAAAACAAGACTCTTCCACAAAAGGGAATCTCCAGAACTGGTGACTGACCTTTGCAGAAGGAAACATTTAGAAATGGAAACTTTGTAAACCATTACGGTAATTAATGACCTAGTTTATGGCCAATTGAACAAGTTTGAACTTGGGGAGAATAAAATAACATCCAAATATTCTATAAATGCTTTTGATGGGACTATTTTCTCCAAAGACACTATCACGACATTGCTGAAGAAGATCACGATCATGAGATGGCGCACGAAGAAGAAAACATTTATTTTTGCCCCGGTACCTACCAGATTGCCCAAAATGGCACTGCATAGGCATGGCATGCTGCATCTTAGCATTTTTAGGTTGATCTTTCAGATCCCGTCTACTGGAAGCTTACAGTTTTAAAAAGGGCAGAAACCAAACCTTAAGGAGAATTTAGCTGTACATAAGGCCTGGGTTATCATTGTTTAGCTCGCATACTAAAAAAAAAAAAAAAAAAAAAAAAAAAAAAAAAGAATGTTTTTTACCTTGGCATTCTTTGTAAACCATTGAGGTGGACACAGAGGTTCCGGGATATGGGTTGTGATTATTCTAGGAGAAGGTAATTTCTCAATTATTTTGTATCCTGGTATCACTTCCTTGACTTGTTCTGGTGAGGCAGCTGCTGTTACTTCCGGAAATATCGTCATTGTCTTTCGGTCAATCTTCTGGGCATCGCCATCTGACATTATGAGCTGTATAATTTCAAACAGCCAGTGAGTCCCTATAAACAAACGACAGACCAGGATAAAAATGAAAAAAAAAAAAAAAAACGAAAACATAAATACCTTCTTCCGAGAAGTTAGTTCCTTAAAAAGGGCATAGTCTCCCGGCATTCTTTAATACAGTTCTAAAACTTTTGTAACACAGCATGACTCCAAAGGTATCAAAGGGGCTCGGACAGCTTTCACCGTTGTAAAATGTCATTTTGGTCAAGTTCCCAAGAGAGTCATGGCTAAGATACATTGGCATAGTGGTGGGACCAGAGAGATGTTTATTTTCTGGTGGAACTCATCCTTTAAATATGAACTTAAATCACTCTGACCTAGAAACGGTGTAAATCTAGTGCATACAGCTCAAAAACCCTCACTCGGAAATTTTTGCATCAATTTTCTTTGTTTCACTTCTCCTAGTGGGACACTATGACTTGATGTCAGCTCTCATACCATGCGTCAAATTACACATGAAGAGAACCCATAACTACTCGAGGGACACTGTTAGTGAGTATCATGGATGCATCTGGACTCCCCCTTTGAAGTTTCTCAGTCACACACTAACGGTCGATTTACGGTCCTCTACAAATCAAGCAATGGTTCTTACAGTATTCGGTACAAAAGACACTTTGCAAGTTGTCAGTGGCTGCTGCACTCAGGACTTGATGACTAGGTAGAGGCACCTTAAACATGATGTCAAGGAACCTTGCTTACAGTAGTTGCAAAACGTTTTTATTGCTTAGATAGTAGTACCTTCACCAGAATAGGCCTAAGTATAGGCGCAAAAAGTTTGCTTCCTAATCCCTCAGTGCGATACAAAGGTGTGGGAAACTTTGCACGATCGACGTAAGGAAAGGGCAAGAAAAATCTTTGCTGTCTAGCCCAAACGACCTATAGACTAGGACGATGTGGAGTCTAATGGGGTGAAGCACCCTCAGCCTACCTGCTAGCTGCAAAATACAGAGATAAGTGTGAATATCTCAGCTGACCTCAAAATAACACAGGGTAAACTACAAGCACGTCATAAAACTGTTGCAATTAAGTTAATTTTGAACAAGAAATTAGTCAATAAGATTGTGTGAAGAAAAGAGTGTCAAGAGAAGGCCTATTATAACGTGTTTGAGAATGACATTTTCTTGCAATCTAAGAGGTTCGCAATGAAAAGAAATCTCTCTTGCTGGGGAACCTACATGTTAGATGTAGAACTGTAATTAAAATTTGGGTTTTGTAATTGCCATGTTTTGCAACCTGTGCACTTTTGGAATGCTACAGTTTATTCACTTTATCGGCAACAATCGCGTTATAGATTAAGAACCGTGGTGGCAACTGGTGTTTGAAGAGTGTAACAACCTACAATCTAAAGGATTTCGGAAACCAAGTTTCCTCCATACCGGAGCCTTGTCCTATTATAAGCAGACCTGTAGCCACTGCTTTAGAGGGCGAATTCCTGCAGTCTAAGACAGGGACGTAGCCAGAGGGGGACCAGTGGGAGCGACTGCTCCCCCCTTTCAGCGTCGACAAAATGCTAAAACTTATGTTTTGCAGGGTATTTTGTCAGTGCTCGTTTGATCTTGAATTCTCGTCAGCTCTGTTAACTCCATCATAATCCAGGGACGTAGCCGGGGGGGGGGGGGGCAGTAAATACTCCCTAAGTTTTCTAATCCTATCCAGATATCTGACAACTCGAATCAGTAACGATTAGGTGCAACTCCATCCCAGGCTTTGAAGGAGCGGACCTCGGCTATCGACTCGGTACGCTGATCCTCTGTGATGACGTCATCGTCTGTCTTAAATCACATTTAAGACCGGGCACCCTCCCATTTATCCCCTAATTGGATGACTAGGCAGCAAATTCACCTTGTAATTGGCAAACTGAACGCATTTTTGGGAACTGAAGATGTCTCGCGACAGTCTGCATGTAACTTTTGTCATGGAAATAAATGATTCCTAATGCAACATTTTCGCACCCCTGTCACGATTCGCACTTTATATCCTATGACCATTTTATATTAGGGAAATAAAATTACACATAAGTTTTCTGGCTGAGACTGGCACTTATCCGAAAATTAAAGGTACATCTCCATTCTCTGTCAGCAGGGGGTACGGTGAGGTGTCGTTCAAACGAATTGCCACGGTTTATACTCTATACCTCAGTGGCACCGGCATGAAAGAATAGAGCGCACCCCCCCCCCTCAAATCCGTTTAAGCTTTATTCTTGTAGGGGTAGGGTGAGGTGTGTTTTCGACCGAGTCATGGATCTATTTAACCATGTTCTTATCACAAATGATTCTCAAACTATAAATTTTTTGCTCGCTCTGCGCGCTTTAGACCTTACCTCAGTGTTGTCCTAATTATCACTGCCTTCTGATAACAATATCCGGAGAAACAGAGCAGAAAAGTTAAAAGCTATGTACGAATCATCAGGTAGAAGAATCGCCTTGTAATTTGCAGACAGGTTTCGATGAGGAATTAAACTGTTTCGATGAAGAATCTGAATGCATGTTTTGCCATGGAAATGATATGTATGTAATGCAAAAATTTCAGCGCGATTCTTTCGCAATCGTCATGGTTTGCACTCCTGTGTATAAGCGTATAATCTGATAATAACGATGTGTAATTCTGCTACAAAATATGAAAGTTTATATTGTCCATCAGTTAAGTTCGTCAAATGTATTAAAGTCCGGACATCAGACAATAAACAAGAATCATTCACTGGAAATATTGTAAAAGAGCACTATGTTTATCTTTCTGTAAAAGGTGCAATGTTTTGCCAGTTTCGACATTATCATACGATATCATATTACCAGCAAATTTTTATTTCCTGCTTGAATTTTTTTACTACATGTTCTTAATTCAAACAGGAAAAAAATCTGCTGATAATATGATATCATATGATAATGATGAAACTGGCAAAACATTGCACCAGACTGCATGTAGGGACCTTCAATTTTTCAAAAATTTCTCACAGGGGAGGGGGACACCCCCGATGTCAGTCACAAATGTGCTCCCCCTTGCAAATTTCTGGCTACGTCGCTGGTCTAAGACGCTTGAGGGATCAAACGTTTTCACCTAGCCTCATTCAAGGTGGTATCGAGACCGGCCTTTGTGCTGATACCCTCTGTAGGACTACTGCTCCCTATAATTCTTGGTCTCTCCATTGTAAGGACTGTGAAACTATTTGCAGCGCTTTCTTCAGTATCACATCGTCTTTGAAGAGTGACACGACCAAAATCTCTTTTTGCTTGATCAATTTATTTGTAGGAAGCTGTCTTCAGCTGGCGAGGGAGGGGGAAGGGAAGGGGTGAACGTTGTTTTAGAGCACCTTCCTATGGAGGAGTCTATAAATAGGGGGTGTCCCGCTCCCGTTCGGAAAATTTTCGAATATGTGTGGGTCCATAGATGCAATTTGGTGTGTCATAATGTGTAAATTAAGGAAAATTACTGCAAATATTTGCCTTTTTTAAAAAGAGGGAACAAACAGGCGGTTCCCCTTCAATTGTGTGTGTGTGTGTAGGGGGGGGGGGGAGGGCGTAAGCATACTTCCGTCCACCACATATTAGGATACTAAGGATACTAGGCTAAGCATTTCTATCTCGTGATGACACCGTCTGCTAAAGATCTGTCATAGGCCGTAATGAGTGTGTAAGATTAGCAACTTACTTCGCATATCATAAAATCTGAATTTGAAATAAAATCTCATTAGAGTATCGCTTTTCCGAATTGTGGTTTTGCAATTATAATAGAGCTCCAGGGGTTTTCCCTGGACCTTACTGAGGGCCCTAACGCGGTCCCATGGACTCCACGCGAGCAAGCACAAGCGGGTGGTGCAGCGTCGGTGTGCTTGGGATTCTCCTTGAAAGTTCCGACTCATCCTGAGTTTTTTGCTATCACCTCAGAAACACATTCGCAGGGCAATGTCACGGAGAGAAATTGCGATCAAAATTAATCTTGTTGGCTACATTTGAGGTTAAGAAATGCAGCCGAGTACATTTCACACTTATCGCATGTACAGAGGTCGGATCCGATAATAGTTGTATTACGGTAGTTTGAATACTTTCATCAACCTAAGCAAAATTTTTGCAAAAGAACATATTAGAATACTTTTGCCGTGCGTATTTATTAACCTATTTAATATTTGAACAGATAGGTACTTTGACCTTAACGACTCTGGTTGCTTTCAACTGGTTTCCAAATTAACGAACAGAGCTTTACTGTACGTTCGAAATAAGTCGTTTACATTAGTTATGCTCATCGTAGTAAATGTCACGTTAAGCACGAGAATATCCCTGGAGTTCGTTACTGAGACAGCACCTTACTGTGTAGCAAATATGATGTGCAAAAAGTTTCCTTTTCTTTGCAAACACAACTATACAGAGGAAAATCACAACAGTTCTTATTCGATTGATTAGCAACACCGATCAGTGGCGTGAACAGGATTTCAGATGTGGGGGGGGGGGGGGGCACCACCTGTGATTTACCTGACTGATACTGAGGAGTGTCACAAGTCCACTGAAACAGCACCTCGAGCGCGAAGCGCGAGTTTGCACGCGTGGGATGCAGGGACCAGCGTCAGGGCCCCTGGCGAGGTCCAGGGGAAGAGCCCACGGAAGGTACTGCAGCATAATATAAAAAGACCGCCGAAAAGTGTTTCTGTAGAGGCTTAATCGATCAGGGTTTTCGCGTGTTAGATTTTGTGAAAGCCTACATATGTCAATGACTAAGAGTTCAGCAGGTTAATTAGAAGCCAGCTCGTGAACTTCGAAAAAAGGCCTATTGTATTTTGCCCGATTTAAGAGCTGGTTTTAATATGATCAAGTGGTTAGAGCATCCGACTTGCAGCCGGAAGGTCTGGGGTTCGACTCCTGGCCAAGACTTTGAAAACGGAACCTACTGCCACTGTGCTTGGTGCTCAGCATAAGCACTGGAGTAGGGAAAGCCAGCCAGTGAGCCACAACTGGAAAAAAGGCCGTGGCCGAACCCGACTTAAACCAATTGGTTAGAAACTGAGCCGTTAAACCTCATCTAACTCTAACTTCTCGCCATATGTGAGTAGAATGGGTAGGCGTCATGGGTAGGCGATGGGGGCTCCCTTTAAACAGTGATACAAGAAAAGCTCAGTGTGCTGGAAAAATGAAAAAAAAAATAAATAAAATAAAAAACAAAAATACGTTCAACCCTCCTGGGTCGCGCACGTCAAGTAGGCCTACGAACGTTCGTATATACAAGCAACGAAAAACAATGATGTGCTGCCCGGGGGTCACTTTAGTCAAACAGGCTGCCTTAGGCTGAAAAGTTCACACGCCTTTATTTTTCCTGGAAACAACCTTCCGCCTAAACATTCTTGCCGACAAACACACACATACCCACTCTCACAAAACTTGCAGATGGCTGCATACCAAATGGAGTGACATACATACGCCCTATAAATACCGCCAGTTCTCTCTATGGCATTATAGTTATACTTTTACAGGACTACACGTTATATTATACAGAGGTTCTTCACGTGACGTCATTGCGTTTCAATTTGGCATACTGGCCGTCACTGAACATGCGCAGAAGGTGTGTTATCGATACGCGCGCACGATACGGCCTTAGTTTCAATTGTTGTACAATGGACGCCTGGCCGTCAAAATAGACGCCCAGCGCAGTGACGTCGGTGAAGAACCTCTATACTTACCTGATTTAGGGTATGACACGCAATACACATCGTCATCTCTAACTTCAAAGGTTTGTAATGCGTCTAGGTTCTCTGGTGTTTGCATCGCCGCAAAAGTATAGCCTTTGTACTTGTGCAAGCCGTGTGAACCCCATTGTACAATCTCTTCCTTGGACTCGGCTTGAGGAAATTTTGTTGCACTGGAATGGAGGTGAGCTGAGTCTTGTGACATCTTAAGATTCGGAATGTACACAGTGGTCTAGTCAAATGCGGCAACGTGGAATTGATGTACTTAACAGTTCGTGACACTGTAGATGGCACAAACTAGCTAGCGAGGATACTGTGTTGGCACCGTGTCAGTGACAGCTACCGGCACGGTTTCAACGGTCGAATAGGCCTAATATAATTGCTTTGAATTACAAACAGTTAACTGGGAACTAATTTTCAACAAACAAGGTCACGTACAAGATCAGCACCAGTAATACACGGTGGTAACTACGGTATCCTGGGTATTGAGACCATGTTTCATTGTCGTCCTTTGCAGTAGAGAAGTGACCCTTAACCTTCTTAAAATGGACTCACCACTTGAAAGGATAAACAAAACAAAAACTGATTATCACCATACAATTTAAGGTCATGTCATGCGCTGATTCAAGTTAAGTTCACAATATATAGGCCTACGCACTCGATCACAATGCACACGGATCTGCTAAGGCTGGAGGGTTGAAGACTTGGGAGTGGTGGAGTCGTGGTGGGTGGGTCTGAAGGTGCCAGGCATAGGCGTACGGGAAGACATTTCACAAGGGGGGCGGAGGGTGTTTACCCTGAAAATTTTGCCGTATGCGTTGTGGAACTAATAAGCATTTTGCCCTGTTGGCAAACGCCGCTGCCCGCGGCACTGCCCACTGACTGCCCCCTTGCCCTGAAAATACAAGTGTCAGTGCCCTGAAATTAGCATTTTCCCTGCTCTGGGAGGGCTGCAGCCCCCCCAGACCCCCGCCTCGTACGCCTATGGTGCCAGGATTAGTGTTAGGAGATAGGGATAAGGTTAGAGTAAGAAAAACTTAAAGCTTGGTCAGTAGCTATTCCGTCGCATCTGACAGTTTATATTAGTACACGAAGAAATACGTGTTTGAAATCTAATTGTTCATATTTTGCTTTGTGCTAGTCTGCAATCCATTTCAAAAGGGTAGCTGGTAAAATCAAGCATCCGCTAAAATGGCCAAGACCAAGGAGTCTGGGGTCATCCCAATATTTTTAAAGGAAAAGCATTCACGAAAACCCTCCAATTGAATCCCTGCCTGCACGTTCATGAATGTTCATATAAGTCAAAAATTCATCGTAAACTAGGCGAAACAAGGGTCATATAAGAGCATCCAGGCTGAGTTGCATCTATGGTAGGAGAGGTCCTTCCAGAAAAATTAGAGTAGCTTGACGAATGGTGCAGAAACTCAAACCTATCACATTTGATTCCAAACATTAGTTCTAAGAAGGTAGTATCTTTAAATGGAATACTAGTGGCATCTGGAATGTTTTACTCCGTGCACCCTATGTGCTTTTTACGTGCTGAAAAACGGACACGGCCAGACCGGCGAAAGGTCTACATATGGCCAACATCCAAAAAAACCAAAGACTAACAACACCCCCCACAAACAAAACAAAACCACCAACACAGCTCCCGAATAGCCTTAGACACCCGAAAAGAAAAGACAACACCAGACCAAACTACCAGAAACTGCCCAGAAGGGCCACAACCCCGAAGGGAAAGCTAATGGACTACCTTATTTACAAACTATTTACAGTATATGTACACTATTTACAACCAACCAAACAAAAAAACAAAGTCCCGAAGAGATCGAACGAGCCCGCTGAGGCACAAGCACCCTATGCGGCAAACCAGGGATCAAGTCTGAGGCCTTAATAAAAGCAAGGACCCTTTATTTTTTTAGAACAACTTATCATGAATAAGAGAACTTTAAGTGGACTCGTGGTGAACTTTGAAGTTTCGTAAACTTCAAAAAGCCAGTGTTAATATTTTGCATGATCATCAAACCTTGTGACACCTTTTGCTAAACAGCAGTAATGATGCTAGGCTATCAATTTTTGCATTTTAACTTTGAATGAGGCTTGATGACCTCCATAGGACTTTCAAAATGTTTAGCACCAAAGTTTGCCCTTATCTAAGTTTTGTGCATATCCAACAGTGTTTGAGTATTATTGACTTCAAATGACCCCTGGTGACCTCACAATAAACTAAAACTTTAGGCATAATATTATGGCTCTATCTACCAAATTTCATGTTAAAATGATCTTTGCAAATCTAACGTCCAATGACCCCTGATGACCTTGAAATAACCCCGGAGCTTTTTTACCCCAAATGTTTATTTTATCTCTACCCAGTTTGGGTACAATGCTATTTTTGGTCACCAACTTGATCTAAATCAAACTTTTGGCCTCAAATGGCTTTTGAACACCTCCAAATGACCTTCATATCTTTTCACACCAAATTTTGATTACACGTGTAACCATGTACTATTTACCATGATCGTAATACTAATTATCTTACCACAGTTTTCTTAATTGATTTTCCATAAAGTAAGTCGTCTTCTATAGAACTT
Organism: Holothuria leucospilota; assembly: GCA_029531755.1. Lineage (NCBI taxonomy): Eukaryota > Metazoa > Echinodermata > Holothuroidea > Aspidochirotida > Holothuriidae > Holothuria > Holothuria leucospilota. The sequence goes on from CM055972.1 coordinate 1,410,163, forward strand.
TAAATAAGCTTCATTCCTTCTTAGTCATATGTACAAAAGCCCATTACCGCCATGGATATTCTTTCTTAATTTGATTAATCAAATTATTAATTTGATTAAAAAATTAACAATTTCATTCATGAAATTAACAATTTGATTAAATAAAAGAATAATTTAATTAAACAAATTAATAATTTTTGATTCCTCAAATTACGAAAAAAATCATCCATGGCCCTAATGGGCTTTCGTACATATGTGACGTCTGCTGAAGAGTTCTCAGTAGACCCTTCTTGTATACTACCGAGAGACACAGTTCATTGCCTCAGGAATTCGTCTCTTGTGCTTATAGTCTGGTAAAGTTCGTTTGTTGCATTTTTCTGTTATATTTGCAAAAAGGTGGTATAATGTAAAGAAGGCATAAGAGAATCAGAAAAGTATGCATGTGCTCCATTTTTTTTTATCATATGTAGGGGGAGCCAGCAACTTCAAAATGGTACCCATTTTGAGCATTTTAGCTGATTTAGCTCACGAAAGAGTCTATCGCTCCATCATTTGAGTTTCAAAACCTTTCTAAAATTGATAGTGGTAAATTTACACAGTGTAACACTGTAATAAAAGTTCTTCAAAAATATTGACTGTGTTTTTTGTAAGTGACGCGTCAAATGTGGTCCTTTTTCGCCGGAAAACAGCAAATTTTGTCATTTAGGTACTACTCTCTGTGCTATTCAAAGTAAAGTAGATTGTTAACACACACATAAATTTTAAAAATCTAAAAAATAGGCAAATCGTTCATTGATGTGGTCCTTAAAGGGAAAATCTTCTCATTCCAGACAGTTCCAATTCTCCCAACTATGCTAGTTCTAGCCCCGCCCATAACTGTCTTTGGCTTCTCCTTGTGAAGACACAAACATAGTTTATTGCCTAGGGCCACGTCCTGGTGAGTATACAAGACCCTAATATGTAACCAAAACACTCTCTGTGCATGCTGTGTAATATGAGCTGCTCTGCCTCTTTTGAATTTTGCAACTCTGATGTCAATCAAAGAGTAGTCACCAATTGAAACTTTTGCTCACCCCTGTGTGAAAGTCATACTTGAGTTGATGCAAACCTGTCATTAAAATCTCCATATTTTAATTTTTCATAAAAAATAGCACTACAAGACCTCTTTGATAAGTGATGATCTCTTTTAGAGCCGTAAGATGTTACATCTTCATACAATTGGTAGTCAAGTGCCTCAGTAGTACACAGAAAAAATTTAGAATCACAAATGACAGCGGACATTGAATAATTGAAACCCATTTATTGGTACTTTTTCATTTTTTATTATAAAAATATTGGCTTAGGGGTATTTTTGAGCTGTAATATCTCTGAAAGTGCAACACAAGGAGGCCCCATCTTTATGGAATAGGAAGCCTTGTACCTCAGTAGTAGATAAAAAGAATTTTACCCCCTCCCATAAGAACGAGCATGAAATTAAGGAAAACCAAATATTGCAATTTTTCATTTTTTACTTGAAAATATGGATTAACTGGTTTAGAGGCACTTTTGAGCGGTATATCTCTATAAGTATCATACAATTTGCTTTTATTTTCATAGAGTGAGCAGCCTAGTGCCTGAGTAGTACACAGACTCTCAAAAGAGAACGGATATGGAATTATGGAAACCCAAATATTGCTATTTCTTCATTTTCCTGGAAAATATAGATTTAGGGTATTTTTGAGCACTTATGTCTTTATAAGTACCACACAAGATGCTCACAGCTTCGTGAAATCTGTAGCTTAGTGCCTCAGTGGTGCATAAAAAGAATTTCGACTCTCAAATGAGAACGGGTAAGAAATTAAGGAAACCCAATTATTGCTTATTTCTTTCTTTCTGTATTTTATATGAAAAATGAAAATTTAGACGTTTTGGGGGCTGTATCAATGGAGATGCGCCTAGTTTTTAAATTTATAAAATGTGTGTTAACAATCTACTCTGCTTTGAATGACACAGAGATAAGTATCTTTTGTCATTATTGGGTCCTAAAAACGATACCAGATACCAAAATTTCTAAGGAAAAGCAAAGAAATTGCGAATTTTAAATATCATTCATTTCTTATAGGTTTAAATGTGGGTGTTTAAATTTTCCCCATGAATTACGTAGCTATCTGGCTATCCATAGACATAGGATAACGTCGTGTGGTTACATTTTTGAGAGAATTTTATATTAAAAAAAAAGAATGGCCCAAGCACGAAAATTGCCAAAATTGCTGTTTTTTCGGGGAAAGGGGCCACATTAGACAAGTCACTACAAAGAGCAATATTTTGGGGGAAAACTTTCCTTATATTGTGAAACACTGTATTAATTTTACCTTATCAATTCTAAAAAGGTTTTAAACCCTAAATGTTGGAGAAAAAGAGCCTTTCTTGAGCTAAATCAGTGAAAATGTTCAAAATGGCGGCCACTTTGAAGTTGCTGGCTACCCCACTCTGCCCGAGCCCGTTACCAGACTTGGAGAGCAGGGAGCCAAACCACCCTCAGGGGGTGCTAAGTAGAAGTAATTGCGCAGGGGCCTGGCCCCAAATGCCCCCTTGGTTACTGGCCTGCCTCTGCCCCTTGCACATGATAAAATATGCACAGACGGTGACTCAGCAACTTTTCCTTAGGATGCATCAAACATCTAACTTCGCCTCAAGAGCACTCATGCCATTTATGCTTAATGTGGAGTAGAAGTGCACAAAGGACACATCACGTCTAAGTTTAACGTTTCAGGGTAAGGAATCTACATAGGCTCATCCAGGATTGTTCTCGTTAGACTTTGAAAGTAACTCGTTATAGCTATTTCCATACAAATTGTAATCGTTAACAGTTATTGGTAACAATGTTGAAAAAGTAACGAGTTACAGTAACTTTTGACTGAAAAGTAACTAGCTACATTTCTAAGTTACTTCAATTTGAATGTATAGTATCTCGTCCGAAATGGGGTTGGAGGGGGGGGGGGGGGTAACAGATACATAAAATATCATATGAGAGGACAGTCACACCTTACCTTGTACCGGATAGTATGCAAAGACAAAGAAATGATCCCTCCAGATCTTGACTGAGCGTAGTATGGGAAAAGGTTTCCAAAATTCAAAACGCAGCAGCGAATCAGAATAGTTATGTCGGAACTTATACGGCTATTTGTAAACGAATTAGGTCGCAACCAAAGGTTTTACCGTTACGACTTGATAATCCTATTGCATAATAAACCGAGAGTGATAAATATTCAAGAAGCAGATCGATGTTACTACCTTGCTAAAACTCATTTCTCTTCAGAGACATCTTAGGCATGGTAACAAGATGCTCTATAATTTTACCCAATAAAATTTAAAAGTATTACTGTCTTTACTTAGGCTAAGTGGCGTTTCCTACTTATGTGGTTGTAAAATAGTGCTAATGCTGAGACTGGGTAATTTAAAAATGGATGCAAAGCACCACTGTCGACCTTCTTTTCACAATATTTTGAAGCTTCAAGTCACATTTTTCTCTCCCTGTGTCATAAATAACGTTCCTTCAATTTGTTTTGTTGAGATATACTTAACGCCATTTGGCAATCTCAATATTCAGCTGTTTCCGTCGGCTAGACTAAGTGTCATGTAGTATGTAAGGCATTTTCAGTATAGATTGATACTGACCGCCATTTTGCTGTTTATCACTAAGATTGCAGACTTATGGTCAATACCTCTTTTGCAAAAAAGTTAGATAATGCACACCACACCTAGTCTGTCTGGTTTCCCCTTTCCTCAGTGATTGGTTGTTTATTTGTGGCATGGCACTTTCAGCCAATCAGAGGCCTATCCCATAGTAATGGACTTCCTGCCCTTACGGCGGAAGTCTGTATCCCACGTCACTCGTGCTGCAGACCTCTAAGAAGAGGCATGTACTCACTCTGTAAATATGTGATCTGTTTTTTTTTTAATATGGCCGGCCTTTCAATCAGCTTTAATTTCACCATAATTTTGAGAGGAAGATCGAATCAATAATAATCGTCGAGTAAATCAAGAATAAACTGTCTTCATTTTTCCGTGATCTGTATTTTTGTACTGGAGCTACACCCCAAGATCCCATGAGTCCTCGGTCTTGTTTCTACCGAGCTTACCCCCAAGCCTTCGCAGGAGCGATTGGCCTACAGCACGACATTAGTGATAGGCTGTTTCAGTCTAACGAGTTATCGATATTCCAAAGATGTGTTTTATCTTTAATTCATAGGGTACTTCTACTTCCTAAATTAAGGATGACAACAATGTCACATGAACGAAACTGAAACTTGGTACCGTATCAAAAACAGGGCTGTAAAGCTCAAGTCCGTTCCCAAGTCCGTTTTAATAGTCTCGGAACTGGAATGGGAGGTTCCGGAATCTGATCTGGCCCGGAATGGGCTGCAACCGGACTTGGAATCGGAGTCTATTCCCCTGAAAAGTTGAACTTATGTTAAGATTACTTTAAGTTCCCTTGTTATAGGTGCACAATAAATGACCCCTCATAGTCAACTGATTACTGTACTGAACAGGCTGGACTGCGAAACTGACTCCTAGCAAAGATTTTATTAATCACTTGATCATGCTTTGTTTCCAGAACATGTAAAGTAGTGCAAATAAAAAATATGCTATATATTGTCAAATAGACATGCCTTGGAATTGGGGCTGACCTGGCTGGGACTCAAGGAGCAATAGACTCGACACTGGCCCTAAAAACTGGCAACTAAAATCGGAATTGGCTTGGACTTAGATTAGGTGGACTCCGGCAGCCCAGAAATCTCCAAAGAAGAGGATTAAATCATGCAAGTTATTGCTTTGCTCTGTATGACTGTAGGTGGAACTGATGGTTAGGTGCAATATCGCCACTGTGTCCTCGGAAGGTCAGAAATTCATTTCATATTAAGTGAATTTAGCTTACTCAACGACTAAGTGAAAATGGTTATATGGGGATCGTTAAGTATCTTACAACGAAAGTCATAAAGTATAACACACAACATATATAAGATATAGATTTTGTTCATGAGCTATTGAGAAGGCACCCATATAATTTTTTTATCTTAAATGTTAAATTTTATATTTACCAGCAAAAGCAAAGCAATGCTCTCCCTAAAATTGATGATTTCTTTTTTAGATTTAAATTTTCTATAGAAGTGGAAAAAAGTATCTCGAGAAGCAATTGTGGTAAAACTAAACGTTATGTTTCATACGAGGAATTAAAAAAAACCTTAGCCGTTTGTGATATGTTGTTTGGAGATGACAACTAGCATTTTATATATAGGTTCTGTTGTGCCCAGTGGAAAATTAACTTGCTTCCGATACATTTTTTTCTTTTTCCATGTCTGTATATAGCCTTTGTAAAAATTGTTTACGAATCTTTGCAAACTTATTATGAAGTAAATGAGATTGAAAAAAAAATAACACACCACGTAGACAATTAGCTCAGTATTGTTTAATAATGACTTGAGACACAAATCAACTTTTAACTGAGTAATAAGAATGACAATACAATGTAAGAAGAACGCGCCTTCCCATGTCAGCTCGTGATCCTAAACCGTGAAGAGGATTTGATGATGGTGGGAATGACGACGATAAATGAGATAAATGATCAATGTATCGAATATGATATTACTATGGAAATGCGATCAGTTTGAATTTTCGGTTACTTTACAAACAACATTTAATTTGTGGTCATTGCGACTATTTGTAACGAGACAGTAAAGGAACCAAAATGGTACAGTTACTTTAAAGAAAAATTATAACTAGTTACTTGCTCCGTTACAGGATTACCAAATGCAACTCTTTAAACGATTCCGTTACACAAAAGGTAGCTCGTTACAGTATCGGCGTTACTTGTAACTGGTTACATCCTAACCCTGGAGTCATCAGGGACCCTTAAGCAGACCTGAGTCGACAACCTGATCATCGAATTTTACCTCTCTCTGCCAACAAAGTTTCCAGGTGGTTCCACCGAGATATGATCAGTACACGCAACGAAGAGGGAAAACCTACCCCAAGTAGCAACAGGGAGATTGTATCCATCCTCTAGTGTAGACCATGTAACGAAATATGTGTGCTCATGATGCTGTAGATGTGGCGGAGGTTGAATTGAAGTCATCATTGTGCGAAAGCATATAGGAAGAGTGAAGGTAGACTCCTTTTTGCATAACAGTTTTTTGCTATGCAAAATGGCATTTTGATAAAAAGAGAAGACCTTACGAACTACCACCATAGCGTAGAAGCCTTCTCAGCTCAAAATGTCAACCGTTATGACATCAATTTGAAATCCGCTGAAAGACTTACCTACAGTATGAGCATTCATATGAAAGGTAGTTCGTACCTGTTGACAACGTCAACATGGGATCAACGACCTGGAAACTGAACAATTTAGTACGTAGGCCAGACTTTTAATACTCGAGTACGTACTCGTACTCGAGTACAAATTTCTGTACTCGTACTCGTACTCGAGTACCTGGCCTCAGTACTCGAGTACCTGGCCTCAGTACTCGTACTCGATCGTACTCCGGTACCGCGTACTCGTACTCATACTCGTACTCTGCATCTACGTACTCGTACTCGTACTCGACATGTCTGTACCCGTACTTCTACTCGGGTACAATAATTCTCCTGCATATTAACTGCTGCATTTTATTTCAGTTATTCCATCATAACTTTACTTCAATTTATTATTCTCAATTGGTTTAATCAATTGGCCAAAAATTCAATTTTATCAAGTGGTAACCCTCTCTCTCAACAGAGGTTAACTCAGAGAATGCTTTCACTCTTTAAGGGAACAAACAAGATCATGCAGGCTATTGTGGTGGTCAGGCTTGGTGGGTGGATTAATTCTTTCGCCAATCTTTCGGGAAAGTGTTAGCCCCAAGTCAGAAAGATATCCATCAAATCAGATAAATGTTGGTTCACTGTAGATATGCAGTTTCTGTGATCTCTGGACTATTTTTGCTATCATGATCTGCGTCAGTCGGTGCTCTGGTTGGAGGTTGCGGAGTTTGAGGTGAAGGCCTACCTATAACAGAAGCATCTAACACTGTGTGTACATGGAGTCCTTGAGTGCATGCAGTCCTTGTTGCTCCACGTTATGTAACAATAGGGTGATAATGAAGCTGTGATCAATTCATAACAACAATCTGTGAAATTGTACTCGTACTTGCACTCGTACTCGTGAGCTGTGTACTCGTACTCGTACTTGTACTCCGGTGTTTTGTACTCGTACTCGTACTCTTGCCCTCACGAAATTGTGTACTCGTACTCGTACTCATGTATCGTGTACTCGTACTCATACTCGTTCTCTGGGCTATGTACTCGTACTCGTACTCTCAATTTTGTACTCCACTACAAGTCTGACGTAGGCCTTTGTAGAAAATACCCAACTATGAAAATATTTGCTAAGGTTTTAAGCCGTTGTTTTCAAAATTATGGAACTTATTGACTTGAAACATAATCATGTGTGTAAACTTGCCTAATAAAACATGTTTACTTCTTTTTCTATACAGTTAACATTGTTTACACACAGTGATCAAACTTCCCTGATCTACAGTTCAAAGTCAAAGGTCAAGCCACTACCAGCCATTTTCTCAGCATAATATTTGTCGAAGAATTCGTTCTGCTCAGGTGTGAAATATTCCTTCCAGTTTCCCACGGCACCTACAAGAGAAATGTTAAAATGAGCAAAAATAAGTGTTAAAGTATTATAATGTTAACTAAAAGTGCATTTTGGAAGATTAGGTTAGTTTAATTGACATTGTTGTGAGACGAAACCGAAAAAACAGTGAACAATTTCTTAAGACAAGACCTAAAATGCATAGTTTCAATTAGAGATCATATAAAAATCATATAAAAAAAAAACAGTCAGAAAAGTATCGAAAATCGAAACGACTGAAGTACGTCTATCAAGAGAAAGCAAATATCCAGCGTCCAGTGGCTCGGAAAGAGAATCTCGTATGCAATAGCAGTTGCAGGGGTGGGGCATTGTCGCTCTACCCGCCTTCCCATCCCATGCCTTTGTGCTTGGTGCTCAGCATAAACAATGGAGTAGGGAACACAAGCCAGTGAGCCACAACTGGGAAAAAGGCCGTGGTCGTCTCGACTTGAACCAATTGGTTGGAAACTGGGACGTTAAACCTCATCTAACCTAACCTAACCTAACCTAACCTAACCTAACCTAACCTAACCTAACCTAACCGCCTTCCTATCCGTAACACATTTGACAACCGTACTCATTGCTTTGTAAAATGTTCTGTTGTCATAAAAGCTTACCTTTCCTTAAGAATGGTACTTGTCCAAACAAGTGCGTCACCATCTTACCCGTCTCCGGATAATCTTCTTCTACCTTATTATACGCTTTCTTCATCCCCTTCATTGTACACTGCTGGGTAATGCTCTCAATGACGCCATCAGATAAATCCTTACCGAGGAATTCGGCTATTCTGGAAATGGTACCTTTTAGGTCCTTAAAAAGACGAGCGAAAGAGAGCAATTGGTCTCAATTTGTATGTTTTTTTTCAGCCGCAGTGGATCTTTATGTTCCATTGCTTCTTCAAGGGGGCATAGCCAATGGTAGTCACGTGATTAGACGTAGGGTAAGGGTAAAGGACCGAGTGCCTGGGAAAATACTCTTAAGTTTTACTAGGACAACGAAGAGGAGATAAGGAGAGAGAAAGAAAGAAAAAATGAGAAAGATAAAAAGAAAAGGCCCATAGGTGACTAAGAGTAAAATAATGAAAGGAAGAAGTAAAAAAGAAAGCAAGAAAAGAAGAGAGAAAGGAGAAAACGAAAGAAGGAAAGCAAAGGGATAAGAATGAAAGGCAGTTAGACCGAACGAAAGAAGGAAAGACAGGGTAAAAAGAGTTATAGGAAGTAAGAAAGAAACGAAGGAATGAGCGTAAAATGACAGAGACAGAAATGACAAGGAAAATTTCTTTAAGATGCTGGAGATTTTCATGCATTGTCTGGCATCTCGCTAGAAGTTCTCTCTCTCATTCCTTTGCGCGTATATTTTCCAAAGCCCCTCCGTTTCCCCGACGAAGAGCCAAGGGAGTGAAGCCAAACGTTACTCCCGAAGGAGTCCTGCTTCCTAAGGGCGCTACGTCCCCGAAAAGACAACAAACTTATCTGAGCAACCTCTAGCCAAAAGGCCGATAAGGGATCCGTTTTGCGTATGTCTTATGGGATTCTGCAACTACCAACGATGATGGTGAAGCACTCAAATTTGTTAACCACCCGAAATTAAGTTGTAACTTATAAGACAGGCTTTCACGTTTCTTTCACGTTTGTGGGCGCTTGGTGTCGTAAAAAAAATTATTGCCGATCAGGTCTGCATCAAAATGGTGCAATTGGACCATGAAGCTTATGCAGAATGAAAAAAAATTAAATCTACCATTTCTTGAAAATATTTAGAAATATTTAATTTGTCTCGCGGAATGTTGGGTTCGAAAAAGTTGACTTACCTTATGACAATCTTCATACTTGACGAACAAGAAATTATCCCTGTCTCTATGTTGCCAGTACCGTAACACGTGATCAAACCATGAACCATATGGCACTGTTTGAAGAACAGACAAAATGTACACTTAAAAACTTATAGCGCCAGTTTAATGGCGTATGTAGAGCAACTTAGGTTTATCATCTCTAGACCTTATGCAATGAGGGCACGCGACGTCATTTTGGAGGGTAAATAATGAAGCGCACTGCGTGCACGACGTAGATTTCGCACGCGCAAGTAGGCGCGTATCCGACCGGTAAACAAATCAGTTGTTTGCATTTATTGGTGTAAGGTGCAATGATACTCTCTTACCTCTACAGAGGCCCACTTTCTGTTCTGTGTCTTTATATGTATAAGGTCAATTGAATCTAACATACCTTCTCTTGCCTTTACCTATTATCTGTTTTGGTTCATTACACAAGGTTTGCATATTTCAGGTAAACTAAGTAGTTATCTTACATAGGCTAAATGTAACAATTTATAGAGAATGAAAGGGAAATATTGGGATTGTGATAGATCAGTTAAAAACATGATTTTTAGATAAAGGAGGGTAGGCAAATAAAAAAAAAAGTTAAATGGGTGACCTCATTTCGAAAAACAACACTGCTTTGTAGTCCATGCGTAATTTGGTCACCCAAACTTTCAAATTTTTAAAAGAGAAAACATTCATAACTATTGTAATAGTAAAGGATGCAACTGTTGAGTATAATGGTGAGTTGAAGGGTTGTCATATGAAAAGTGCTATTTTCCGTCTGTGTCAAGTTGGTTGACACAATACTTTTCTTTTAGTATTCAATTGATGAAAATAGAATACATGATTCATCATATGTAAAGTCAAAAAAGGATTATTGCATCTGCCCTTAGTTGCAGTGGGTGTGCCATGTGCATACTATGTTGCCGGATAGTTCTTCTAAGAGATTTCGCTCACTTAAGCAACAGAGAACACCTTAAATAAAAAGCCAACACTGAGCCTGGAAACCATTGGCCAGTAGTAAACCAATGCATAGTAAGGGCTCTGACCCATGTTTCAGAGGAATCTATCAGATTAGGATTCCACGAGGTAAATGTGAATCCGTCACAACGTAAACGTCCAGAGTGTAAAGTTAATCATCCTTCCTCCCCATAGTGTGTACATCCCCTTATCGCTGACACTGGAGAAGTCTGGTTTCACCCTTTTAAAGAAACAGTCTAGAGAAATCAATCCTTGTCTGGTCAATTAAACAGAAGTGTCCAGTTCCACCAAGGAGATGCAATCTGATCACAGCTCATTGATTAATTGATTAGAAGGAGTGGGAATGATCTAGGAGGTTAGTTACGGCTGTTTTCAGAATATGTTACGTAACATTTAAACGCAGGTTACACTCTGCCAACTCCACGTAAAATTAGTGCTTGAGCAGATCACTGAAATTTGAAACGTTGCAAACCCCGAATCCCCATATATTACTTGGGTATGCCATTTACCGTGGTAAAGGGTCGGCGTAATAGCTTCCAGGGGAGGATTGAAACTTTTCCTGGGGGGGGGGGGGGAGACATACTACAATGCATTAAGGCAATGGTAATTTTGAGTTTTCTAGGGGGAACTTTTCTATGGGGCGCCCCCCTGCCCCTAGGCTACGGGCTTGTATGCAGGATCACTTGTTGCTTGAGTCGTTCATGCATGATAGTTCACTTTAATCCTGGTGCTGATAACCTTTATCATCTCTGCAGTTGGAAACACTTGTGAGACCTCACCATTTGAATGATTAAGGTTGACATATCTCTATACTATTTGTGGTAACAAAAGGATTTAACCCAAATTAAAATGACCTACACGGATGGACGAAAAATAATGACGTCGCAGGGTCATAAAAACCACGCATGTACAAACTTTTACACACCACGAGGTACAGCATGTTCTCATTTAGAGGGCGGTCCATCAAGAAGGTGATGACTTGAATGCATAAGGTGACTTAGGTCTATTGGCAAAAGACAAGCGAATGAAATGGTATGGAGGGCAGAAGAATTTTTTGACCAATAAAAGATGAGAAATAAACATAATAAGTCTTAAAATATTTTCAAATAGAGATGAAAGAGAAAGTTAATTAGAGATACTACATTAGATTCAGGCATATCATTTCTGCATAGCCTACTTATGGTTGCAAATAAAACAGACAAATTTTCAACAGTAAATAGAACTGCATTTGCTTGCAAATACGCAGAATTGTAGTGCATGTTAGACAAGTCCTTGCAGTTTAAAGTAGGCCAGTTTTATTGTGGATTCGGTACGGCGTTTATTTGGTCAAACATTTTTCACTATCTTCAGAAAGGTTTGCAGAAATCTTTGTTTTTGAAGGGTTATTAAGTTCATATTCAACCAAAGCATTGACCTGCATAGCCCCTTATCCGCGCCTCTCTCTCTTATCGCCTCTGACCCGTTAATAACCAGAACTATACTTAACACTTTATTAACCGCTCCAAAATAATCTTAAAACATCCCTGGATTTACTCAATTATAAAAACAGGGCGAAGAGGTGGATCGCAGTGTCGAGGGAGGGGTGGTGTATCCAGCTTAGGTTAAATACCACCCACTATGAGACATGCCAGAATGTCTGTGAATTATGTCCTGAATTAAAAGGGAAATACGCAGCCGGTGGTGGGATTCATTTCTTTTTATAGGATTGTGCTTTTCCCAGGATTCATTATCCCCGCGGGCGGACTTGGTTTGTTCAGTACCCCCTTTAAGGCTTCACTGAACAATGACTGAACAAGGAATATGCCGTACAGTATGCTACGTAGGCAAAGGGTTCACGCGTTCCGGCCAGGTGATCTATCGTCCTCATTATAGACTTTTTTGAACGGTGTAAGCTACCTTGTATTATCTGAAACCTATTAGACGAAACCAGCTTGCGCCACTCACTTCCCTCCAGATCCCAAGCCTAGTTGTATAAATCCTCTAGTACGTGAAACTCCTTTCTCAATCTATAATAGTTAACCCACATATTCGGAAGGAGCGGCCTAAAGCCGCTCGACCAGCTTTTAAACACACAAACACATACATTGTCAATGTTCTGAAGGCACTCGTAGGCGTGTTGTGATCAACTCATCTGTGCATGTAAACTACACGTTGTGACCGCTGTATTCATCACACGGCACTCGTTCAGTTCCGTCCACATTGCTGTTGTCATATAAAGCGCTCTGTTCTCACCATTGAACTAAACGTGAAAGGAATACAGCACAACTCACTCAAACCAGTGTAATGGAGCCAATTCGCTTTCCAGCGGTATGTATGTCGTGTAGCATGCTAACTAAGAAGCAGGGATTACTATAATTGAAATATATTCCAGGCTTTACACCTCAATGGTAACCTGGTAACTAAAGCCTTAATCACATTTCATCGCGTTTTCTAGGAATTTATCCGCAGCGCTCTTTCATCGCGTTGACTCGTTATAACCTTTCATGAAGTCATGGTATTTGCTTTTGCTACATGGGTTTTGATTTAATGACGGCCACAGATCGACTTACTGCAGTTGTTAGAACGTCAAGAAAGAATATTTTTTCGAACTAAGTTACGGTACGCACAGGAACATTTTAGGAAGGCGTTATAAGCCATACTCAATACTTAACAAAGGAATTCAGCAGTCGGCCAGTAATGCCAACATTGTAGTGCGGCGCACTGCAATAATTACATCTTACCATTGTCTCTGAAAAAGAATTGAAAGAAAGTATCCCACGAACGCAATTTGGGGTCAGACGCCAATATTCCGAAATTGTAAGCTGACACCAAACGATCTTTTGGATTTCTAGCAAAGTAGATGATCTGATGGAAAAAAAACCAAACAAAACAAACACTTAACAAATGAATCATGAACCTTTAAAAGACGAAAAGTGACCTTTAAAAGACCTTTAAAGTGAACCAAGACGAAAAAAATTGAAAAAAAAATGGAAGAAGGGTTGTCACTCGAGAAAATGTGAACCGATTTTATGCATCAAAACTTCTTAATAACAAGTCAAGTTCCATTAGGCAGTTAGGCCTACATCTGATATCACATGGTAAAATGAGTTGAAGAACCACGTTTTCCTTTTCTTAAAATTCTTCCGCCAACGTACCTGGATGTTATTAAAGTAACCGAAGAAAATGAAACTACGTTTTTAGGTACCTGTTCCGATCCTAGTCATGGCCGTATGCTGCAATTTTCGGAGGGGGCTGGGGACTGGCGACATCTAAGACGATTTGCTAATATTAGTTGACGTATAGTGCACCGAAGAAAAAATGCCAAAAATGATTTCCATATTGCAGGAAATGGGTTTTTTTCACGCCTTAAAAGTTGTTTTTTAACTTTTTTATTTGGCAAAGATCCTAGTAAGGCATTTTGATGTGCAATACCCTTGTATTAGCTAAACACAGCAACGTAAACTGGAAACTACTGTTAATACGCCCAAGTTCTTTTATGACTCAATACAACTCTAATCGGGGAAAGTATTAATATGCCCGGCATCGATTTATTCTTCGGTGTTTCGTAAGGAAGGGTGTTTCACTCGACCTTGCGAAGTAGACAAGGGCAATTATTTAACCAGAAAGTGTGAGAAGAGCAAAATTTCTGACAGCTTGACCAAGACCAAAAAAGCATGGGTCTTTCTGGAATTGTTTGGAATGTTCTTAGTGCCAGTGGGATCTACGACCTTCGTGGAATATGAAAGATGTCCCTTTATAGGGAATATATATTTCTGGGAATTTTCCAGCTTTTTTTTATCATATTCCACGTAGTTATCAAAGTACAAACATCAAACTTAAAACACTGCGTTGCTGACCGTGCATTGTATCAAACTACTTGAGGAGGTATTATTTTGTGATTCCTTGCCGAAGGTGAAAGGAATCTATGCAATCGCACTGGCTCGTGTATTTGTATGTATGTGTAGGTGTGTGCGTATGTGTGAGCGTATGATTGTGTGTATGTGTGTTTGTGACGTTTAGCTTGAAAATTCGAGATCTCAAGGTAGGAATAGAGGGTTTCTTTCATACTTGGTGTATAGGTGAACCATATTCAAAGAAATAATATTATTACTTTTGATGGAGGTCAAAGGTCATTTGAGATCACCAGAGGCAATACCTCAAAGTAGGAAGCACGGATACCATTCATACTTAGAATGTGTCAGTAAATAAAGTCTATTGTTTTTGGAAGAGGGCAAAGGTCATTTGAGGTCACCAGAGGTGAAACTACGAAAACCTTGTATATAGCTTCTAAACACGTTATCTCATCTTAGGAATGATGCATACTTTTAAACTTGAGATCTATATTTATTTTTCATATTGAGAGAGAACCCTATCGTTTTGATGGAGATCAAAGGTCATATGAGGTCACTAGAGGCAAAAAAGCAAACCCAAGGCTTGTTAACACGATATTTAGGGAAAGGAATGGTGGACACTTTTTACCCTCGTATATCCATTTCTCATAATACGAGAAAAAGGCCTTTTTTGTTGGAGGCAAGAGGTCACCTGAGGTAACCTGAAGACAAAATACAAAAAACTTGTAAACCGCCTGTAAACAAGTTTCCTAAGTATAGCAATGATGGACAGTTTTCATACTGAGTTATGTACTTTTCATATTGCGAATAAGGTTCCTTTTGGATTTTGATGGAGGTCAGAGGTCATTTAAGGACACGAAACTTGAAACTACGAAAACCTTGTAACCTCTTCGTAAACACCATATTTCAAGAATAAACAGTGGACCGTACCTCCAAATTGTATCCTTTAGTGACCAACGAAAGAGGTCTGAAGGTTTGTACCACGGACAAGTATATAAAGAAAACAACACATATCTTTATGCAAGCATACCTCTGATACATTAATTAGTAAAGTTTCATTGTCTGATGATTGACTTGTGTGAAGGATGATGTGACTTAAACATAATTAAAAATAGCCTACACTCAACGTGTTATGGTGTAGTGGAAAGTGCTCCGGCACCCATTTTGACGGCCAGATTTCGAGTCCCATTGAAGTACTCGTTTGTCAGTTGCTGTTATTCAAGTTTTTCTATCGTTTCGTACGATACTTGGGATGTCATATTCAGAGGAAGAAACTATGGTTTTTGGTGGATGTCAATGGTATCTCATACTTAGCTTATGGATGCCTCAAACTAATGACAAGAATGCTTTGTTTTTGGAAGAGGTCAAAGTTCATTTGGAGTCATAAGAGGTCGAATGGTGAAACACTTGTAAACACTATATCTCATAAAAGGTTAACCTCGATGAATCTCATAGTTGGCATGTGGTAGGCCCCATATTGCGTTCTAAAAGTCCATTGCTTTTGGACGCTGGCATAGGTTATTTGAGGTCGAAAGGAGTCAAACTGTGAAAATCTCGAATGTTAACTGTGAGGATCTACTACGCAGCGTATGGACGATCCATGTTCTTTACACGAGAACCATTGATTTTAGTTGAGGTAAAAGGTCATGTGAGGTCACCATAGGTCATATTGTGAAAACATCGTAAAATATGACATCACAAGAAGGATAACTTTGTGGGATAAACCTAAGTGCGACAAAGCATTTCGACAAGGATCCACTTAACCTTTGGCCTTCATCTTCTTTCAAGTCTACAAGCATAAAGACAGTCTGTAAGTTGACAATTCTGTAGGGGTGGAAGTCTGTGCAACTTCGTAGAAATTTAAATTTACAGAAAATTTAAAGGTGCTAAGAAATTTATTGAAGATGACCCCTTGCAAAAAGACTTCAAACAGTAAGTAGAAATGCATGTATGATGCTGTCATCTACATAGGTCCTGAATATCTATTGTAGGAAATAGATTTCCTGCAGTCCTTGACAGTAGTTGTGTAATTGTAGGAGTTTTGTGTACTCCTTGTGAGTATCACATTTTCACCCACCACAGTGATGTTGTATAGCAAGAAAATAAATCAACAGCATTAATTTTGTCAAAAGAATTGTCTACTTATGATTGGCTACGGCCTTAATGGATTTCCATGAACAACTTTATGATGAAACAATAATTGTGTTCTATTTCATTATGCCGGGAAGTTGTAAATAAAAGGATATTTGCAGACTTATTGAACAATGTTGCACTTATCGATGGTTACTTTATATCTGAACATTTCTAAAGGCTTCTTCACTAGAATCATTTCCCACAAGAGACCATCAGTTCGACGGTAGAGTAGGAAGATATTTTATGTTCCTTTAGTTATTGTAATTACATAGCTTAAAAGCGACACTTTGTAATTTTTGGCAAGGAAACGGGAATACTTAGGAATGGGGAGAAAATAATAAAGAATAAGAAGGTGACAAGAAGCACGGAAAGCTGTAATTAGGGGGACGCTGGAAGGGAAGAGCGTAAAAGGGGATATTTTGAGAGCGCGATGGGTGTAGGGCCAGAAGGAAAAGAGTATATTAGGTGTATCCTGGAGTGGACACGTGTGCTTTGGAAGTGAAAAGAATGTAGAAAACACCCACCGGAGTACAACCGGTTGAACGGTTTTTCGAAAGGTTGGATTCTACGGAAACTGATGGGGAGACCGCAGGCTTCAGAAAAGGAGGACAGACAATCGTATGTGACTGCAGAGTAGAAAATTTTCGGTTAGAAAGAGACTTCTAATTGGTGATGTTTTTCAAGGCGATGTTGTGTGTGTACGAAAGCAGGTGACTGGATTCTACTATAATTGCACTATGTGTTATGTGTCCACCTTCTTGAGAATGACAGGAACATTGGAGAAATAATGATTGTTGCTAACATAAAACGTATGGTGCCGTGTGTTCTATGTGTATATTCGGGTACCCGTATGAAAATTGCCCTCCCTAGGCCTTGTAAGTTGCTTCTTAATATTTTCATTTTGAGATCTCAGCCCTCTTATTTTAAAAGCTCGAACTTCTAAAAGAATCTAGTGAATCCCTTTGTAGAATTTAGTTGTGAAGGGGCTCTAAGACAGGGATAATATTATTTGCATTACATAAAAAACGGATCACTTTTTAATTCCGTTTTTCATCATTATAAACAAGTATTTTGAAATATTGTGCTCAGGTTGATTCCCTTTTGGTCACCGCTGGTTGGATATGAGCAGCAGTCCGGAAGTACTTCTGGGATATGAGTAAACAGAATGGTACTTACCTTAACTTTTTGTAAACCATTGCGGTAGACATAACGGTTCCGGAATATGGATAGACAGAATGGTTCTTACCTTAGCATTCTTTGTAAACCATTGCGGTGGACATAAGGATTCCGGGATATGAGTAGCTATCAATCGAGGAGAAGGTAATTTCTCATATTCTTTGTATCCTGGTGTCGATTGCCTGACTTTGTTTGGTGAGGCGGCAATTGTAATTTCTAAATATATCTTCATTGCATTTCTGTTAATCTTCTGGGCATCGCCTTGCACCATTATGAGTTGTACAATTTCCCATATCCAGTGAGTCCCTACAAACATTAAACACACCAGGTAAAACTTTAAAAAAATGATGAATATTTAACGTCTTCTCAAAACTTGAATGCTCTTCAAATTGCATGCCTCGGCAATCTTTAACATGGTTCTAGAACGTTCGTAACACTAAATGACTCGAAATGATCTCAAATAATCTTTGATTGCTTTTTTCGTCGTGAAATGTCTTTTTAGCCCAGTTTCCAAAAGAGCCATGGCTAAGATACATCGCGACAATGGTGGGACCAAGAAGGTATAACTTCCCTGGTCAGAATCCCCTATTATCATGGACTTAAGCCGCTCTGACTTGAAAATGGTATAAAACCAGTGCACATACAAGTCACAAACCTCTATTGACCCTTTCCTGCACAAATTAATATGTACGTAACATCGAGGACTAAAAAGTTAGTCCAGATTCAAACTCGAGAACCACCCTGGTAATTGAACAAAGGGTTACATTAATGAGACATACTTTACTGTAAGGCCTGAAGTAAACAGGAAGTTTTTCACCAAGCTCACAAAATTTCTTTGGCTACAACTTTGTCAGGGGTCGCTTTCGACAACTTCTAGGCTGTTTTGTATGATTCATCTCGGTCATCTAGATTTGTATACATGTGCAGATGAGAGAGTTCAAACTGGTATGTATCGCAAAGCTCACTTTTCGGACTGTGTGTAAGCCTATCCGTGGCAGCTCCCTAGTTCAACCAGGGAAATCCTAACATCTCCCTGGTTGAACCAGGAAGTTATTATTTTAGCACCTTTGTTGTTAAACGAGTCTTCTGACCTTTCAAATTAGTGACATGTTTAATCGCATCTGATAGCAAGAGGTTGTTACCGTACACCGTACAAGAGTCTTTTACGTCCTGCTTGAGTCTGAGTAAGAGTTCAGTCGGTTCATTCCATTTCGAAAATTGCTCTTCTTCTTTTCAGCACTATTAACTGAATCGTTATGATCAGAACAGTAACATAAATGCTAAGTGTAGGAAATACATTTCATTTCTGTAACATTACGAGACCAACCGTAGTAGAGAATTTGGGGACCAACAAGGAGTAAACTCCTTAACACAATATACACAACAAAAAAGTACCCATGCCAATCAGTCCCCTCATTTGTAGGCAAAACCTACTCATTAAACTCGTAAAGATTAGCTTCTTACTTATGCCTAATGGATCCAGCAAATCCTTCACCTTTCTGACATGCACTATCGCAAGCACACTATTGACATCATCGCGATGGTGAAATACCACGTTATTTCATTCTTCGTAAAGTCAACCTGACACACTTCTCAAAGATAAAAAAATTAAGGCAATCGATAAAAAAGCTCTAGTCACAAATGGCAATTCTGTTTGATGATGTTAACGGGTCCCAGAGCTCAAATCCAAACACTAGCTTGTATGTAATTTCACTCTCTTTTCGCTCACAGAAAAAAGCAAAGCACAAATGAGTATTTACACATGGGTCTTTTGGCTATATTCAATCTACAATTGTCGGTTTTTACAAACGTGTACTATTTTCTCTTATTTTTTATTTCAATCAAGAATTTCCCGACGTAAAATCTCGTTTCTTGAGACAAGAATTCATTCAACATGTCTGCACGGCCACTCATATATGTGGACTTACTTTAGACCTTTTCATCACTCACTGCAAGGATAGGATCATATATCAACTTCTATCTCTGACTCACATGTCTCGGATCATTGTTTTATTACTACCTGTCTCCATTTTTCCAAACCAAAGCTTGAAGAAAAAACCATCACTCTTTAGAAAGTTTCACTCAATCTCTATTGACGCTTTTCAAAGCGATATTACAGAAAGCTTAACAAAACTAATGGATGTTAATCAATTGCATTCCTCGGCTCGTTCATGAGACCTGATCATTAGCGGCTCGCCATAGGGGCACGGGGGGCACTTGCCCCCCCCCCCAAAAGTTTGCAAAGCATGGTCTTCAATTTTCAAAAATAAAAATAATAAATAAAAAAAAACATGTAATTCGAGATGGGTTAGGCCCTCCCTTTTCCTTGAGTGGGCTTACAATTAAAGAAGTGAATAACTTTCCAATGCAATGCGAACTTAGGTTAAACATTAATAAAGTGCTTTCAAAACGACATTTTTTTCGGGGCGCTTCGCGCGCGTTTTCTCAGTTGCTTGTTTTCTAATATATATTCTTCAGACATCACAAATGGACCTGCCGTTAGTGCGAGCTAAGGTAATCAAAACAAATGATCACGCTGTGATATTTGTAATCTGATTAGCTTAGGCATCATGATGTCATTTACAGAGTGTAACGGTAATGCTGGAGTTAAATGCCCATAGTTTTGCAGACACTTCAGAGCTTTCGGGGTCATTAGATACACAGCCAATTAGCCGTGTTGATTATCATCCACGACTAAAAGCAGTTTTGCCAGGGTGTCACCTGGCCAGATTGACATAGGTATCTCTCTACAAAAACTTGTAACGGGCATGTAGTCTAAAAGTATTGTGTTTCCCATAGAAGGAGAGGTTTCCCTTCCCTTGTCCAAACTGACATCGCCGTTGGCCCACGAGCGGTCTTATGACTGTCAAATGGCCTGTTATAAGCAAAAGGTTCTCCACCTCTAAGCTAAAGTATGCCGTTTCAATTGATTTAAAATAAACACACCAAACAGTCAATCTAAGTTCAGTGTGATGAGACTTTTGACTAGTGGCCTAGCTATTTGTATATAGGATGAGACGTCGTTCTGAGTTGGGGAATTCCCCTCCCCCTTTAAAAGAATCGTTTCGGAACGGTACTGAGATCCAAAATACGAGCGCTATCATTTCATCATTTTCAAGTGTCTTCATGCTCGAAATTTTCCTTAGTTTAAGAAAACAATCCAGAAAACCAACATTTTATGGCTTCTTGGCAAAGCTGAAACATATTGTGACACAATGAAAGAAACAATAAAATGTTTAAAGGTGGGGCTCATTTTATACAAATGGATCAAGCCGCCTTGCCAATTTCACCTGCCTCTTACTCCACCCCTATAGTAGTACGGTAGCGATAGGTTGATATGGTTGTATTTATTTTTAAAGTAGTCAGCTCATGACTAACTGCCTGAAATGGTTTTTGAAGAGCTTTTGAAAACTACATGGGGCATCGCTGTAATACATAATAATAACCATACTCCCATAGGTGTAGGAGGCGGGGGACTGGGGGGCTGCAGCTCCCCCAACAAAATATTTTTGTGAAAATTCTGGCAATATTTTTCGGGCACCTACTAAAAGAAAAATAATGCAATAATGTAGCTTAACGGAAATCGATACTTTAAAAAACTTCCTTGGTAATTAATATATAGTTCTGATTTGGATTGCACCATCACCTATATATTCGGTATTAATTTACCAGTGTGTTTTTTAATGGTTAAACTTGTATGATGATTATCAGTGGTGTATTTGAGGAGCCATTAGGCCATGCCCCCGTCACTGACGCCGATTTTTTTAGTACCTAAAATAAAACACAAAATTTTACTTCAAAGGTAGCATATGTGGCACCAGATTGCATGTATGGACACCTAATTTTTCAAAATATTTTCTAAGGGGAGGGGACACCCCTCCCCTTAGACCCCTCCCCCAGGCCGGCGATCACACAACATAGTGCCTGCCCCACCCCCATGAGAGAAATCTTGGCTACACCGCTGATTATTATCATCATTATTGTAACGATTTCCCCCAGAATTATGACCAATATGGAATAGGTAGTAACGTGGAAAATTATTGTATGTAATTGGCTTGCGGTGTGATAACGGATGCATGCCTATATGATATGTACATTAACATTTTGAAAGCGCGCGGAAATTTTTGTTCCTATTTTTCGGGCAGATCGTTACCCCCCAATCAACTTGGGCCCCTACGCCTATGCATACTCCTATTGAGGCTATTGTACTATCCGGAGCTGACCATTAATATTGCTGGGGGGGGGGTCTTCCGAACCTCCCTGAATACGGACTACACTAAATATAATTTTATTTAAAGTCAGCTAAGAATTGCTTTAAGATTTACTTTTCGAATATGTTTCCAAATGATGGTAAAATTTGCTAAAAACTGAGAGAAATGTATAGGCTTGAACAATGTTTTAAGCAAGTGACGTATTAAAATCGTGTGGGTACAATTGAAGTACATTATTTAAACGTTTGTTGCCAGTCGTTTAACTGACAATCCTGATTAAAGTTTGTTCATTGGCGGAAACAAACCTTACTTGAAAGCTTGTATAGATAATGGCCATTGTATCGAGATTACTTGCAAAAGAAAGGAGATCAACATTAAAGTGGTTTAGTCAACAGAGACTTAACAATAGGAACCAAGAGACCTGTCAATCAAACGGCAGTGCCTGAAAAGAATTAAATCATTTTCAAGTACATATTGTCTGACAGATTTGGTCGTTGTATCTCCTTCCTAACAACTCCCTGCCTTAACGCACTAAAACAACTGTATTTATGAAGCAGTTGTGCCGTGATACAATTCTTACATAAATGATCTAAAACGTGAGAAACGCAAAGAAAAATGGAGACACCCAAAATCTAACACTGATCTTCGAACGTACAAATCTAAACGTAATGAGTACACTAACAAACTAAATCAAGCCAGACGCGATCCCAGCTCTAATGCCATATCTAAAACGCAGCGAAATTTGACGAAATTATTTCAAATTATGGAAAAATTACTCTATCGTAAACTGGCTTTCTCTCCTCCCACCTCACAAGGACGCAGAAGTTCTTGCATGCTATATTTTGGACAATTTTTCACTGACAAAATTGATAAACATCAGATAAGAGTTAGAAACTAAAATTGCTACTAATTTTCCTAGTGATGTACCTGTTTGGTGAACATTCAAGACCCTCTCTGAAGAAAATATTCGCAGATTCATCACTAAGGCAAATTCCACACAGTGCAAGTTTGATTCTTTGTAAGAAAATATCGACGTCCTCCTGTCGGCCCTGACAAAAATTGTGAACATAGGCGTAGGAGCTCAAGTTAATTTGGGGGGGGGGGGGGGGGCTGTAACGACTTGCCCGAAAAATATAACCAAAAATTTCCGCGCGCTCCACGCATATTCGACATGTTAATGTACATTCCACATAGGCATGCATCGGTTATCACACCCCATGCCAGTTACACACGATAATATGCCGTGTTACTACTTTCCACATTGGTTTTAATTTTGGCGGATGTCGTTACAAAAATAATCATAATTATCAGTGGTGTAGCCATGGGCGTCCGCAGAAAAAAATTCAAGGGGGGGGGGCAAAATTCTTTAGGGGCCCAACTTTTTCCATGGGAAATATTTTACTCCCAGAAAAGAGTTTAGATGCTACTTTTTCACACAGTGTTGACAAAGGCTTAGCCAGGAATTTGTCATGGGGGGGGGGGGGGGCGAAGCGCATAGACAGACTCTCAGCGCTCCGCGCCACCATGAGTTGGCGCGGAGCGCAAGAAAATTTTCGCCCAAAATGCTTCCCAGATCGCTGGGAATGGCACTTCCAAGGCCATTTTACCGCATATAAAGTTTTTCAAGTTTTTGATTTTCCAGGGGGGGGGGCAAGTGCCCCCCTTGCCCCCCCCTCCGGACGCCCATGGGTATAGCTAGGATTTCTCTCATGGGGATGAGGTGCAGGCATTATGTTGTGTGATAGCCGGCCTGGGTGAAGGGTCCCCCTCCCCTTTGAAAATTTTTGAAAAATCAGGTGTCCTTACATGCAATTTGGTGCCACATATGCTACCTTTGAAGTAAAATTTGTGTTAAAAAATTTACGTATAGTAGGTACTAAAAAAAAATCGTCATCAGTTAGGGTGGGGCATGGCCCAATGGCTCCTCAAATACACCACTGATAACCATAATATAAGTTTAACCATTAAAGACACACTGGTGAATTAGTACAGAATGTACAGGTGCTGGTGCAATTCAAATCAGAACTTCATTTAGGTTACCAAGGAAGTTTTTTTGAACTATTACATTACCTTTAGCTACATCATTGCAATATTTTTCTTTCAGTAGATGCACGAAAAATTCTCAGCATATTGCCCGAATTTTCGCCAAAAATTGCCCGAATTTTGCTGGGGGGGGGGGGCTTCAGCCCCCAGCCCCCCGCCTCCTACGCCTATGATTGTGAATATGTCTCTTCAAAATGGTCATTTTTCCACGGACTGGAAGCAAGCTACGGTGAAAACACTTTGGAAGAAACCTGGACTTCACCTTATTCGAACTATCGTCCAGTGAGAAACTTGTCTTCTGTTTCAAAGTTGATTGAACGAGCTGTTGTTAACCAGATGATTGAACATAGGCCTACTGATATTTTAACCTTCTACTCTCATGACAGTCAGGCTTCCTCCTCTTCTACAGTAAGGAAACTGCCATTTCGAAAAGTCATTCTGATATATTACACAATTGGATAACAGAAAGTGTGTCGTGCTTATGCTTCTCGATTTCAGTGCGGCGTTTGACACAATAGATCACAACCTGCTTCTTGATGCTCCTACCCGACATTTTGGGGTTGAAGGCACAGTGCCTACCTGGTTTACGTCTTACCAACTGCACCGACAACAGTACCTCATGATAAATAATGTACGGTCAAAACCACCTCCAATGAATTTTGGTGTGCCACAAGGATCTTGCTGTTGACCTCCATTGTTCACATGGTACGCTAGCTCTCTGTTTGATCATAGAGCTACTCACCAAGTATCATGGTTTGATGTTGTCGCTGCCCACTCACCAAGTATGCACGGCTATGCAAATGACCATAGCATACATACCTTAGTATTGATGCCGGGGACCCCACTGACGTAAATTATTTGATCGCGAATGACAGCAAAACTGAGGTGAATATATTTGGTTCAAACCAACCGTTGTCCGAACCTAACATTGAAAATACTATTGTTGGTAACACCCCAGTTAAAGTAAGTCCATCATCTGTGAAGTATTTAGGAGCTTGGTAAGATCAGGGTCTTTCTATGTCTGATCATGTCAACAATATGTGTAGAACTGTTTTTTTTTTATTTCTGTAACATTAGGCAGTGTGCTAAATTCTTAGGCAAGGCCGCTGACATTGCTCTTGTAAATGCACTTGTTCATAGCTGTATTGATTAATGATTATTGCAATATTTTACTGGTAGTCCCAAAAGTATGACGTACAGTTTAAGATACAGCGTGTGCAAAATTACCCTGCTAAACTAGTTATGAACAAGGGCAGGTTATTTTCATCATAAGGCTTGCCGAAGGAGTTGCATTGGCTCCCAGTGCTTTACAGAAATCGATTTAAGATTCTGCTTCTTGTGTATAAACAGGGAGCTGTTATTTGGAAGGAGATACATTGCTTTGAAGCGAGGTTTGACACCGCCAAGGTCACACAGTAATCTGTCTCTTATATCTTTCTTGGCATTTCTATAGGGCTTACACTGGATTAGGTAGTTCAAACAATGGACATTTGTCGTCTGCTACATCTACTGTAAGACTGTGGGTTTTTCGCCACTGTCACAGCATAACCAGCCGCTAGGAAATTAAAAAATATTGCATGTTTGGACGCTTTTTGACGCGGATGAGAGTATACCAGTGAGGTTTTATGTGTAAATGTGAACATGATTCTATACCTGGTATTTCCGGAGACTTCGGGAAACTTTCGAGATTGTTGTGACAAAAATTAGACTTCTCCCTCTGCAGCTCATTTGCATGAGGTTCGTTCTGTAGGAAGGGGCAAACCTCATTGGGTTATTTCAATTAAACAGTCGTTTCTAGTTTTGAAGCACCTGCTCCTAAATTAGAGGCGGTTTCAAACTGCACATCAAAGCATTGTTCTGATAAGGTCAATTGTGAAAGGAGTACTAGACGTGAATGATGTTGCTAGCGTATTGATATCAGATTGAAGCCAACGAATAAAGGAAAAAATTCCCTTTAGCCGAATGCATAGCTTATCACTGATAATCTTCACAGGATGAAGTGGGTCTTAGGGTATTAGCATAAACTAAAACTTTACGTTTGTCTCCTTCCAAATAACAACTCCCTGGTATAAAGCCCTACACTGCATGGCACCACTTTACCTCTCCCATATGTTCAACTTCAGGAAAACCAGATACGATCTGAGACCACTCTCAATCTGGTTGTTTCCAGATACAGGTCCACGATGGTGAGTGTGCTCTCGCTGTTCAAGGTCCTAAGTTATGGAATGATTTGTCCGTTTCAGGTAAGTCGTCGGGCTCTGTGTAACACTTTCAGAATTATTGAAAACCTACCTCTTTAGTTGTGCCTTCGATGGTACCTATTCCTTTAACTTCGTCTTTTTTCTTTTCACTTTCTCTTTTGTAAGGTGCATTAGAATACTTATTTTAAATAGTGCGCCATATTAATATCATGAACGTTAACTTGTGTAATGTATGAAGAATTCGTTGCAATTTAAATGGTAGGCACTTATGCTAAGAAAGAAGGCGTGACCTCCGGAGGTAGTAACGCCACACTTTTCATCAAATTATGTCAAAATCAGAACCAAACAACACCAAATACCTCCCACATATACAGAAACATTTGTCCGGAAGAAGATAGCGAAAAAAGGAAAAACTTGTTTACACCTACTTAAAACGGATAAGTTGCTTGAAGGGCGGATTAAGGGGACTTGGGGTTCGGAACCCCTGTCCCGATAAAATGACAAGGGGAAGAATATAGGGAAAAAAAAGGAGAAAAATGAAAAGAAGGAAACAGAGAGAAGAGGAAACAAATAAATGTGAAAATTGATCATTTGTTTGTGGTTTGGATGGAGAGTTGTCTTCTAAACATCAGCTTCTAATTTAAACCACCTTCACTTACAGTCCAGTGAGGAGGTTCAAGACGGAACTGAGGGATACAGCGTTCGAAGAGCAGATGAATGGCTCAGAAATGGTGCTTATTGTTAGGCCCATGGATGTGAACTTACATTGAAGTATTCATGGTTGAAGGGGAGCCACCGTTAACAGTAGTAACAAATCGCCATTGCCTGCAGTTTCCTGCAATCTAGAATCTAGGATGGCATATTTTATGCCATACTGGTGCATCCAGATGATGACAAAAGCAGAACTGTCGTGACTAATTTGAGGTTGTAGAGTGCACTATCATTTTGAATGTTTGGGATGCCAGAATTTCGTCCATATTTTAAAAACGTACTAGACACATAAGCTGCATAACTTCAGTTGTAACAAATTTATCCGACAGTTTCAAAATGCTGTTCCCTGCAATCCAAGGAATCAATGATGAAAAACTTTTCTCCAATGCCAGCAACCCTTACATGGTAGATTCATAATTATAGTGACAAATTTGTGTTTTAAACTTGCCGTTTCCTGCAACACAGGGCTTGTGGGAAGCTAAAGTTTTCTTGACCGAGCAAATCCTTCGAGGACAGTTCCCATCGTATAATTTTCTCGGGACAGTTCCTACACAAAGCAATTCCCACCAAGAAAACCCTCATGTGTGATCTTTCACCCACTGGGAAATTTCCCTCACGAGAAAATTTGGAATTTTGGTACTCAACAGAAAAGTATTCCTATCCTCTCTGTCGCCAAATATCAAGATCAGATAGTATTAAAACCTCTGAGGTAAACCCCCCACATTTTATCTACTTTCAGTTTATAAAAGTCAGATACAAACGTTTGTAACAAGCAAATGGACATATGGGCACTCCCAAGTCACCGAAGTCATTAATAGAATCTGTCTCCTCACATGTCCAGATAACGCCCATAAGATAAATGTCCCCGATGCAACCTTCCTTCTGTGAAAACATTGCGTTGTTAGGAAAAATGCACATTTTGACGACCGACAAAACAAAAAGGAAGAATTGCAGATGACTGCATAGAAATCGGAAGGGCGATGTCTATGCAGTATGACTACAGTTTTTACAATAACAAATTCATTAGTTATCTATTACACTATCACACTATTGTGTTACATTGCACTATCACCTGATTTAGGGTATGTCACACAGTACACATCGTCATCTCTAACTTCAAACGTCTGTAGAGCTTCTAAGTTTTCCCGTGGTTGCATCGCCATAAAAGTATAGCCTTTGTACTTGTGCCACCCCTCTTTACGCCATAGTTCAATATCTTCTTTGGACGCCACGTCAGGATGTCTTGTTGCATCAGAATTGAGATGAGCTATATCTTGAGACATCTTCAGACTTACAACACACAAGGTGGTTTGGTCAAATGCAGCAATCTTGAGCCGATGCACTCACTTCACAGTGTTTGAACATCACTGTATGTAGCACACTAGAAACTACCTAAACAAATAAAAATAAATAAAAGATCAACATAAGTATAATAAACGGTAAGTAAGGTAAAGCAATAGTCCTTATCTTTCCCCTCAGAAGCCTCTTAAGGAAAAGATCAGCAAAGCAAAATCGCTTTTGAACAAACCGTCCATGGGTCGTATCGGTTGTGGGTCCAAATTTTACTTTACACTTTGCACTCATTGTGATTTGGGTTGGTGGGACAGATGGGGGCCAGGAAAGAGGTAAAGAAAACATAAAATTATAGCACTCTCAGTGGAGCGATTACCTGCTATCTTGCAATCAATATAAGTACACAGAGAAAAATTTTCGTGGTATATGAACTTGCAAATTATGTAAGGCAATCATTCTGCAATTAATTTCCATGTGGGCTAGCAAGTATGATTGAAAGAATTCGTCAAAATGGGCAAGGCGTGGGAATCTGTGGTACTCCCCCATCTTTTAAAGGCTCTCTAAGCTCATCCCAGACCGTAACAATTCTCCCTACTAAGATAACTTCTAGCCCTTCCTCCAAATTAAACTAAGCCCCCGTGTAGTTTACCCCTAAACACAGCCACAGTAGCCTGCACTGGGCTTAATTGCTCGAGGCAATATTGTCAAGCACAGTGTGTGTGAGCTTTACTGGGAACACAAGAGACTGTACATGTCATGGTTGACCAACCAAAGTCAAACTAAACTGTTTGAATGAATGTCAATCAAAATGCAGTTATCAACTGTATTTAGAACTCTTAGGGTATCCCTAAATATGTTTGGGCAGATTGTTGTTAGCAACTCCCCTGTTTGGGGATGCCATATCCCCTTTAAATTCATTGCTTTGCATGGGTTTTTCCAGCATCTGAGACTAGCGATCAAAGTATGTAAGCAGGCCCTGTATATACTGAAGCCTAGAATGACGGATCGAATGACGGATATACATGCTCATTGCTATGGGGAACTTCTGGAATGCATGGAATACGTACGAGGAAAAAGGTATGATATTGCCATGCTATAATAAGATACGGTAGTCGTTCAACCATAAGTACCAAATATCATAACGTTTAATAAGGAAGCAGAGATTGTGAAGAAACTAAAAATTATTTATTTCCTTCAACGTGATAACAAAGGATTAAAATTTTCTTTTAAGCATTTAATATGATCATAGATACTTTCCAAGAGCACCGAAAGCTATTCAAAAGTAGGGTGATATGTGACCAGAAATAATTCTAGGGCGAAGCCGGAAGTTATCGTGGAGGGATCCTAATCAGTTTTAGGGTCCCGATGATTTTAGTCTCTAGATGCCCTGTGGTGTAATCGACAGCATGTTTCCCACCATTTTAATCCACTTTCATCCCGAGCTTTTGTAAGATAATTTTCACTTTCAAGTCATCTTGTTCTGTCACACATATGCCTACTATTTTTTTAATCAGGCTCTGGAAAAAGTTGAAGGGAGGGGGTCAAACTATATAACATCGTAGAGGAGGAACATGTCCCCATTATCCACCTGTTGAAGCCTATGATAAGAATTAACTATATTTTCATAAGAATGCATGTGGTAATCATGCATTTTAATATATTATTACATAGGTTTACAACATGAAAGTGCACTGTAATCGTGTACAGTTGTAGAGTATCAACCTTTACTAAAGGTTAGCTGTCTAATGACCATACGTCATATCAAATCTTTTCCAAAAATAATCACCTTGACGTGGCGTGACATAATCTTTCTTCACAAGTAGGTCTCGCCAAGATAGTCACCTGACATAGAACGCCGAATAATTTTGACATGATGCCATCATGTAGTTTCACTGCGTGATCTGAAAAATTACAAGATTGTTATTGAAAGTGAATGGAATTGTGTATCTCTTAATTAGACCATCAAATATGGTAGATCATTTGGCGTGCCAAGCATCTCTGATGCTAAACTGACTTGCAAATTCATAGGAGTTTTTCCTTCATTGTACAAAAGCGCGCATGAAACACAAGGAGCGTCAAAATCCTTTACTGTTACTACTTCCTGGAAAACTTCCCTGCAATCACAACTACCCTTCATCAAATATCTGGACCAGAAATGTTATGCAAGGACTTACATAGGCTAGACTTGAGATTGAGTTGAGCGGCATCTTCCACAGGACTCGTTATGTCTAGATATAGCTGTAATTTTTGAGTCCATTCCTTCCATTATTAACAGTGGTCATGTACGGTTTATGTACACACATATCAGTACGCAGCATCACATCCTTTCTGTTGCCCCTTGAGTGATGGTATCATTTGCAAGTACAATAAGTTTAATAATTTTTTGCCGGATGAATTACTATTTGGCTTAAATAACACATACCCTTGCTGCTGTATCAAGTGACAACCTGCCAGAAACAAATAATCAAGATCATTCCCAAAGATCGAGCCACCAATTCATTGGACTTCCCCGCGGAAGATGTTCACCCACAAACTAAACACCATTTTTTTGGGGGGGGGGGGCGATATATACATCAAGTTGCTTAAGGCATGTGTATCGTTTGTGATGTGGATGTTATAGCACATGAACTGAACCAGAAGTACTCATTATACAAAAATAAGTAAGATTAAATGTTTCATATTTACTTTGTGGGTTTATACCCTGAGTAAAAATACAGAAAGGGGGAAGGAACAGCCTTATTATACAAGACTTCCTAGCTTACAATTTCAGCAGCCATGATACACATATCTGAAAACATTTTGAAAGGCTTACTTATGAGCTTTTACATGTTGAAAAATTCTACATGGACTCACAGGCTACGAAATGGACCAAATTTAGGTAAGAGCATTTTCAATATTACAGAACAACACATGTCGAGTAGAAAATATTAGTAATTTCTCAATTTTTACACAATTCTGGACCTTTAGAACTTGATATAACACTCTGTGTATGAGCTAACGCTGCTGTAAAGAGAAAACATTTTTCTTCTTCTGTGTACAGACAATCTTGTTTAAAACCTGATTAAATCTGTATGATCTAGAGTTCAAAGTCAAAGGTCAAACCACTTCCGGCCATCTTCTCTGCATAATATTTGTCAAAGCATTCGTTCTGCTCAGGTGAGAAATATTCTTTCCAGTTTCCTACGACACCTACAGGAGAAACGTTAAAATCGGAAGGAATGACTTATAAGAAGTAATGTAATGTTCAAAGGAAGCAAGAATTTTGGAAGAATTATGAAGAACATTTTAAGTTATACAGACATAATTTCAAGTAACTTTTACCGAACAAAGCACAATAATTGAAACAACAGCAAACCTAAAATGCAAAGTTGAAGTAATAAAATAT
Organism: Holothuria leucospilota; assembly: GCA_029531755.1. Classification (NCBI taxonomy): domain Eukaryota; kingdom Metazoa; phylum Echinodermata; class Holothuroidea; order Aspidochirotida; family Holothuriidae; genus Holothuria; species Holothuria leucospilota. The sequence goes on from CM055972.1 coordinate 1,441,576, forward strand.
TTCACAAAATAAGAAATACACACAACGCCTGAAAGTCAAAAAGGCTGGTGTATGCCCATTCGGAGAACACAAATATCGACTTGAAAAGACCACCATTTTAGTAACGTCCTTATTTTTAAAACGGGACAGGTCTTGGTTCTGAAAAAAATTTCATTTCCCCCCAAATCACCTTTGGTAGTGGATAGAAAAACTCTGAACTTAGCATTTTAGAGCATTATGTTCCCCTTAGGTAGAGTCATTTCCGAAATCGCTGGTGTTTTGTAAGTAGCCATTCCGACTATTGGGCTAAAAAACGTCATGTCAGGAAAAACAAGTAAGAATTTCCATTTCTTAATGCCTTTTAAAAAGAAATATGAATCGGAAAGTCTCAGTTTTTATGGCATGACGTTTACTAGCCTAAGAGTTGGAAGGCTACTAACTAATACACCAGCGATTTAGAAAAAGAAATCGTTTCCGGCATTTTACAAAACATTGAGCAGCAGGAAGGGGTGATATACGTAAGGGAAGGGGACATGGCAATTCAACGGTTATTGTTACTGAAAAGTTGCCCCCAAATGCCCAAAGTTGCAGTTTGCAATAAATCTAAGTCTCTGCTGGAAGTTTGCGTATACTTACCGCGATGTTCCTAACATAGTCTTATTATATATAAAGGATTGAGTCGTAATTCCTACCCCTCTCCTCTGTGACACCTCGTGCTTAGAACTTTGCACCTTGTTCTGTGTGTCTTAAAAGCTTACCTTTCCGTTAAGTAAGGAAACTGTACAAACAAGTGCGTCATCATCTTTCCCGTCTCCGGATAATCTTCTTCTACCTTATTAAAAGCTTTCTTCATCCTCTCCATTGTACATTGTTGTGTAATGCTCTCAATGACGTCATCAGATAAATTCTTTTCGAGAAACTGGGCTAACTTGGTAATAGTACCCTTCAGGTCCTTGAGAAAAGTAGCGATGGCAGGTCTCAATATGCTTGTTCAATTATTAGCCACCCGATTGCTACGTTACTTTGCGTCTTCAAGAGGTATAGACCATGGTATCAATAAAATTTCGAGAACGAACAGGGAAGGAGACAGATTGCCCCCGGGAAGAAAAGACAGAAAGTAAGTAAGAAAGAAAGAACAAAACACAGAAAGAAAGAAACAAAGACTACTAGAGCAGGCATGGACAGTGAGGGTAGGAAAGATTGAAGAGATGTACTTGCCTGGACGACTAATCTACCGTTTTCCCATCTGCACTGACCTTTCAAAAAATACCAGATTTGATCTATATTCCTGGGTTGACCATGCATCAAACAGACGTTCAGTTATATTAAAAGCCACGTAGAGTCGTTAAGGAAGTGCTTTTCAAGGCCTGAATTTAAGTTGTTGAGTTGTCAAATAAAACTTTTACAAAATAAAAAACTCTTAGCTGTAGACTTTACTAAACGAGGAACCATTTAATAAATAATATTTCTTTCGTTGTGCATGAACATTTTCCATGATTTATAGATGTGTAAAGAAATGATAGGCAATTCAAAACAAGTTAGCTTTATAACTTTATTTTTACAAAAATAATTGAGTTCGCATGAAGCTAATCTCACTGTTTTGTATTTTACGGATAGTTTTTTCACCAAAAATTTCAAATTTTTAAACGATGATGCAATGTCCATAACTCTTGTAATGAGATTTATGTTTTGGACAAAAAAACTGTTGTCAAAGTTTTATCTGAGAGTTTGAATGGCTTAATGATGCTATTTTCTACCTAGTCCATATTGATGCGTGTCACGATGTTGGATGAGGTCAAGTAGTAGTGGACAATAAAATAATAGACACGAACAAGCAGTGTTTGTTGATTCCACCAGAAGATATTTTTATTGAACGTTTCTCCTCCGAAAATCAGCTCAAAATCTCAGGTTTTTCAGAAAGATGATGACCAAATAATTTTTAGACAAATTCGTAGACTCAGTTTCTACTTAAGCTAAGCTGAGGCTGTCTAGCTACCATGCCTCGTCATGGTCAAGAATCAACTACCTGATCCACCCTAGGACCATCCTAAGTACTTCCAAATCCATCCCATAATTTCATAGTTCCCAATAAGGCTCACCACTTCAGGAGACCAATAGAACACAATGGGCGAATTAAAGACACTTTCCATTGGTTGTGAAGTTTGGGCCATTTGCATATCTAAACTTACTCATGAATTATTAATTAACCAAGTCAGCAGTTTCACATCAGAAGCTTCTCACCTTTGATGGATGGATCCCAACTTTGTAATTGATAAAATTACATAGAATTTCTTGGCCCACTTCAGCTGTGCTAGCTGTCAGACTCGGGGACCTATTTAGGGACTGTCTTTTAAAACCAGACATGGTAGAAAGTTCCTTCTCTCGACCTAGGGGAGCCTAGGGAGGGTAAAGGTCAGGATGTTTATACACTCTGAGCTGAGTAGCCATCAATAGGGACCCAGTGATGCTTGCTGTCAAACAACAAAACTAGTTCAATTCATCTTGCTGGACCAGAGAAAATCTGGATCAGTGAGGTAAAAGTTGACTGTCAATGGGATTAAAGGCTTAGTATCATGACAATGCGATTTAAAGACAATGTTATTCTTTAAATGATTTGAAGCAACATTCCAGTCACCTTATGACAGTCTTCATACTTGACGAACAAGAAATTTTCCCTGTCTCTATGCTGCCAGTACCGTAACACGTGATCAAACCATGAACCATATGGCACTGCAGAAACAAAAGTTAAAAAATACCCCTAGAAACTATTGTGACGGTTTAAAGGGCATGATCACATATCTATACTTTGTTGAAATATCTATTGCATATTTCAGATATTTCCTTATAATAACGGGTGTATCCAATATTGTACAGCAATTAGTTATATGATTGTAACAATTGATTAACAACTTAAATATTCACCTGAAGAAAGAATACATGATTGATTATAATAAATGCAAAACAATGTAACTGTTTGGTTGTTTATTATCATTCTCTATGAAAACTCCGAGGAGTTCAAAGAGACTCAAATACATATAGATCATACATTGACATTATGAAATATCTTAGGGAGTATAAAACCATAGAAATGAACTAAGACAAGGAGAGGAAAAGAAAAAGAAGGAAGAGAGAAAAGAAGAAAAACAGAAAGGAAAAGAACAACACTTGATAAAGGCAACAATCTGCCCATTTGTAAGTGGAAACCACACTTTCAGAAAAATTAAAAAACGACTTAATATTTTAACACTAATGTAGCGTAAATTAAGCAAAATTTTTCTTACTACCTGTATTAAGCAATTCATCCATTTTAAGGGTGTTATGGTTTCTATAGTAATATGGCTTTAAGAACTTAGACCTTTCTCTGGAAAATGAGGAGTATTCAAACAAGTAGTGGTATTCATCTCCTCGTTTACTTTGATTACATAACTGTCAAATTCGATCAAAAAAATCCATATCAAGGTATCTGTCACCCAGAGTGGGGACTCTACTGCTACTGCAACTGAACTTGCAAAGACCTAACCTATTTTTAGGGGAGGAGTGGTGAGGTATTTTTTAAGTTTTAGTTCCCTCTTAAAAATCCTATAAACTTTGCATTGTGAATTGCAATTGACATCAAATATCCACTCTTGAGCACCATATCATTTAATTTTAAACTGTTTGTTGTCGAACAAGTTTGTATGAATGAAATTATAACCATAATTCCAGATAAAGGGCATGCCTGTTTATTCAAGGATGTTTTTAATCCAACATATACAATTCGATTTGTAGATATTTTCGTCATGCAAAATCCTTAGAAATTTATGCATTATACCTGCCAACTTATTATCTTTACTGTTGATCAATCTACCCCAGTACGCTACAATTCTACTCTCAATAACTCGAGTAATACTGTACCTCCCAAGCTCCCCATTGACCATACAATTTGGTGTGGATTTCTGTAATTTTAGAGTTTGGTTGCAGAAGTTAAGATAAAAAGCTTCGACATGCGTAAAGATCCTTCGCTACCATAAAGTAAAACTGGAGTAACAAGCTGATCAAAAAGTTGCAACAATAGATCATGGGGAATTAAGTTTATAATAATTAGTAAGCAAACTGAAAAGAGCTTTCGTTGCCTGACTCACTTGTTTACATTTTGCCTTAGTAAACTCATTATTAAAATTAAATGTTATACCAAGCTATACATAATCATCAACCACAATAATGCTGTCATCACCGAAATAGAATGACGTTATACGTTTGACTTTTCCCGGAGAAAAGATAAAAATTTTAGTTTTGCTTGGTGTGATAGTCATATACCAAGTGTCGCAGTAATCTTTGACACCATCTAAAGCCCTTTGTAAATGTGTCTCGTTCTCCGCTAAAACAACTGTGTCATCCGCATACAACATAGTGAAAGTTTAAGGTAGACTTCAACATCATCATTGCTTAGATGATCTTTTATTGCGTCAGATAAATTACTCAGACCATCATAACAATTACTCATAAATTTAAATGAATAGCAAAGAGGACTTGGGACAAGTTTTCGCCTTGTCTGACACCTACAGTACAGTCAAAGGGAGTATGATTTCTCCCCCATATTAACAACACATGACTTCGCATTTTTGTACATAGAGTAAACTACGTTCAATACATTACCATTTATATTGCTCGCAACAATTTAGCCCAGAGGGATGTTTTGTCAACAAGGTCGAACGCCTCTTTATAGTCAATAAAAGCATAATATATACATTTACGATTACTTATATAACAGTCAATTATAGAGTGACGCATCATAAAAATATGACTGATTGTCGTCCCTCCTAAAGCCAGCTTGTTCGTCTCCTAGGAACCCCGAACTATCCAAATAGTCTTTTATGCGATTGTTTAACGGTATGGCGTGTATTTATGATACCCCAATACTGTTTAGGGCTAGACGACTTTAAATTACGAATATGTTTGTGCAGTTTGTGAGTAAGCCTGCTCAGCCTTTCTCATTTTTCATATTATACTGCTTTGCTTCATTGGGAAGATGGATACGTGTGAAATCATTTCTTTGGCTTTTGTACTCCTTTTTCAATTTTACATAATTCGATTTCGACAATCTGCATCAAGCAAAGCATTTACTTTTCTGACATTTCTTGTAATCACTTTCTTAGTCTTAAGCATACCTGACTCTGAGGCAATCTTACTGTATAAATCTCTTAACCTATAAGCAATATCATCAATGACCTTTTGAGTTACATACACATTGTAACAAACGTGATTTTTGATTATACTTGAAATGCTTTCGATACTTTCAGAATTGAACGAGGCCAAAAAGTCATATCTTTGTTCATTCTTCCAATCATATTTCGTAAAAGTCTCATGTTTACAGCTAACTTTTCTTACTATGACCATGGTCGCTACATGCTTTACGGCAACCATTGGCCCTGATTTCTAGACAGATTGGGCAATGTTTGTCCGACAAGAATTGACCAAATGAATCCACATGAAAATCCAATAATTGAGGTAAAAGTTCAATCGAGGTAAGTGCATAGTCAATCACACTTCTCACTGCACACGTAAACTTCCCGATGTCTTTATCTTTTCCTATTCTCCCGTTAACAATTTGCAGATGAAGACTTTGGCACAATTCTACGAAATTAAGACCATTTTTGTTGGTAGCTTTGTCTTGGTTTATCCTCCGAGTGCAGATACCTAGGAATTCTAATTCATCCATCGAGTTGATGACGTCATCTATGTTAGACCCGTGACCGGCTTGGAAAATTGGAAGATCGTCCAATTGAACAAAGTCGTTTAATAAGCCCGTGCGGGCATTAATATCACCGATAAGACAGATAGGTGCATTGTTCTTAGCTTTCAAGAAATACAGTCACTTGCAATGTCATCAAAAGTGTGTCTTTATGATATTTTGATCCCTCGTGAGGAATGTAACCTGCTCCGAGCGACAATTGATCGTAGCTGCTCTGCTCAAACTCAGTCAACACTCACATGACTGTGTCAGAACTTGTATGAGGGATCAGCTGGTGACTCCTTGACAACGATGTTGAAGCAAAATGGCGATACCATGAATTCCATCGTAGCGATGTTTGTTAGAATGATTGGTGGTATGAATACTATTATATCCTACAAATAACGCTGGTTCGATGAAGTCAGTTTTTGTTTCCGTTAGGCAAATAATATCAAAATCATTCACGTAAGTCGGCATCACGTCTTGTTCAAGTTTTGTCCTCAGGCCACAGACATTAAGCCCAAGAATTGGCATAGTTTCTTGGGGTTCAACAGAACAGTAGTTACGTTCCTGCTAGTAGTTGCCGTCATCACTAATGTACGACCCCTGTCTATAATGAGTAGGCCTAGATCCTAGATCAGTGGTTCTTAACCTTTTTGTCCCATTCCCCCTTTCCAATCAGCCACCCTATGTCTTCCCCCTCCTAAAATACTTCAAAAGTGGTTTTCTCCATAATTCACATTCACAGCAGAGAGAATGCCTGTGGAAAATAACAAAGACCTTATGGACCGCTTTATGATCATAACCTGGTAATAACTCGATGACACTGAAAGAACATGCACAATATTCCTGGAAAACAGACCCTAACCTGTTTTCCTAAAGTATCCTAACTTTAATGGGGAGACAATTTTTCAATGTATAATCCTTTACTTTCCATAAAGCGGTCCTAAATGGGTTTTAATTAATCATCTCCCAAATATGTGAGTACACTAAAATGGGTCTGGTGCCGTTATCGTACTACTGTGCAGTACTTACATTCAACACAATGTCGGATCGTCGGGAGTAATCTTACAGAACTGGAATAATTAAAATAGATACTGGACAGGATCGGTGGTCAGTGATTACTCACCTGAGATACCAAAATTATCCCCCATTGGGTAAATACCCACAGGTTAAGAACCACTGGCCTAGATGGTAATGCATTACTGGCAGTGTGTGTCAATTCGTCCTACAGGTAGCTATAAATGTTAAGTTCTTTGATCCTGTCTTTACTCCACCCTAGCTTGTGAATGTCACTAATTGAGTCTATAAATACCTTCCTGCCTTTTCTATTTATGTTCATCACAGTACACACAAAATTTTCTCATCTATGGCCCAGACTTTAGGCACGTTTGCATCACTCTGTAATGACGTTGTTATCTTATTTCTCATTGTTGTAAGGTCATCGTTAACGTAAATGTTGCGAAGGTCTGGTTTGCTTTTCAGGTTCTTTGCTTTCACGACTTCTTTGTTTACAAAAACTATGATACGTATGGATCTTGCCGGCTTCCGGGATACTACCGTCTGCGTATTTTTTTAAATATCTCCTCAAACATTTCAGACTAAATACAACCATGGAACTACAAATCTCCATGATAAAACAGTGGAAAGAATAAACATAATGTAGGTCTATTCCTACCGATTGTTGCTTTTCACCGATCCTTGTACTGCTTCGAACATTTACTGTAATTGCAGGCCTACTAAGATTATTCACTGCATATGTCTCATAACATTGGAGGAGAATTAGTAGTAAACCAATGCATAACTAATTACTCTGACCCATGTTTCAGAGGAATCTATCAGATTAGGATTCCGCGAGGTAAATGTGAATCCGTCACGACGTAAACGTCCAGAGGGTAAAGTTAATCATCCTCTCTCCCCCATAGTGTGTACATCCCCCTATCACTGACACAGGAGAAGTCTGATTTCACCCTTAGAAACAGCCTAGATAAGTTAATCCTTGTCTGGTCAATTTGCAAGTGTCCAGTTCCACCAAGGAGATGCAATCTGATCACAGCTCATTGAAGAAGTGGGAATGACCTAGGAGGTTATTCATAATGTTTTTACGTAACATCTAAACACACTCTGCCAACCCCAGCGTAACGTTAGTGCCTTGAGCGGAATACTGAAATTTGAAAAGTTGCAATCCTCGAATCCCCATATATTACTCGGGTATGCCATTTACTGTGAAACGGTAAGAGTGATGAACACACTATTCACGCCCGTAGCCACACAAGGTACTGAAGGGTGGGGGGGGGGGGTCGGCGAAATAGCTTCCAGGGGAGGGTCAAAAATTTTTTAGGGGGAGCCACATACTACAATGCATAAAGGCAATGGTAATTTTTAGGGGGAACTTTTCTATGGGGTGCCGTCCCCTGGCCCCCTAGGCTACGGCTTGTATGCAGGATCACTTGTTTGAGTCGTTCATGCATGATAGTTCACTGTTATTCTGGCGCTGATAACTTTTATCATCTCTGCAGTTGGAAACAGTTGTAAGACCTCACCATTTGAATGATTAAGGTTGACATATCTCTATACTATTTGTGGGAACATCCCCAACTTAAAATGACCTACACGGATTGACGAAATCTTCATAAACCGTCATTTTCAGCATGGTGTGATGTAGCATCGTGCAAAAAAGATACACTCTAAAAAACGGCTGGCTCAAATTTGAACCGACCGGGGTCGGAGGGGCACTAACCGAAATCTGTTCAAATATTCGACCAGATTTGCTTCAACATTGAACCGAGTTGGTTTAACTTTGAACCAAATCTAGTCAAATTTCTAAACAGATTTTGGTTAGTTGCCCCTCCGACCCCGGTCGGTTCAAATATGAACCGACCGTCTTTAGAGTGTAGGTATACCACAACTGACGCTTCCTCCAAGGATACGATAAAGCCTACTGACGTCACAGGGTCACAAAAACCACGCATGTACAAACTTTTACACACCGAGAGGTACAGCATGTTCTCATTTAGAGGGCAGCCATCAAGCAGGTGATGACTTGAATGCATAAGGTGACTTTAGTCTATTGGCAAAAGACAAGCAATGAAACGGTATGGAGGATTGAAGAATTTTTTGACCACTAAACAAAATGATCAATAAACATAATAAGTCTTAAAATATTTTCAAATGGAGATGAAAGAGAAAGTCAATGAGAGATGCTACCAGGGTTGGAGGACTCGAGTCCGGACTCGGACTCGAGTCTAATTTTTTGTGGACTCGGACTTGGCTCGGACTCGGGCCTCTCTGGACTCGGACTTGGCTGGGACTCGAACCTCTGAGGACTCAGACTAGTGATGGGAATAAAAAGCCAATCTTAGTTTAAAGTCCACTGCCAAGAGTTGACCAGAAGTCGCAATAGACGAATCGGTGTTTGTTTCATTTTAAAAGTACTATATAAAATCACCACCAGGTCAAATAACGAAATGTTAGTCGGCTCAATTTTTTTTGACGTCTTTGGACAGATGACCGGTCTGCTGTCGCAAATAAAAAGCAAACATTCGACTTCAGTCATCTGTTCTGACAGAGTATTTTTGACAGTCACGCCGCAACTATATAGGGAACACAACATACAGTATTTTAACCCCCTCCCCCAGTCGAGATAGCGGTGACGCCAGGTGGGGGAAGGGTTCATGCCCCCGTCGGGGAAGGCTGGCCAACTATCGGGGAAGTTTTACAGGTTCGTTGGGGAGTCCTAGTCGAAAGTATGCAGTCCCCGACGACAACTAGTCGCCCCGACGGCTTACCTGTTCTTTACCCTCAAGAGGATAATTTCTCTAATAAGAACCCAAAATTTTCGGCGCGCTGCCCGCGCTGTAGAGTCACTCTATTTTCTTCAATAGTTCCATTCTGCAAAGCAGGATAGCACAAGTCCTGTCCACATTACCAAGTAACATATAGGCAGAGTACATAGTTTATGTAAAGTTCGTAACTTTCATCCCATATCGCAAGGCCTAGTCGGTGTTCTCTTGTGTGTGTGTCATGCGGTAGAGTCAGTTGGTGAGCGACTTACGGAGCAAAGTTTGGCTATTTCATCTTGTAGTCCAGGTGGTTTCGATACAAATGTATGTTATACCCGATACGGTCTACAAACCCACAGTTCTTTTTTCGTTTCGTCATATGTTTTATGTGTTAGCCTATCAAACATGTTCCCCCCCCCCCCCCTTCGCGCGCTTTTCAATTTCACGATCCAGATTCAAAGAACACTATCAGTGCGCAACTCGGATCTTGAAGTATTAAGTGATATGATGCAAAATATGCCTGCAATAGCATGGGATAATGAGGCTCCTCCATTTGCCGTTCTCATCATCCCCTCGAAATAGGGAATGTCGGAACTCATTGGGGTAGCTGACATGGCCCGGCCCCCTGTTGGGAAAATTCTGCCGCCACACATGGTCGATTTACTTATTTTGGCTTTCATAAGGGTAATTTCTGGGATAAAACCCAAAATTTTCGGTACGCTTTGTCCACTCTTCCTCAGTTCCGTTATACTTATAGCTAAATATAGTACAAACCCTTTCCACCTTTTCAAGTTAATAAGTAGAAATACATGGATTTATGTAAATGTCGGAAATTGAATCGCATTTCGCTAAACCTGGTTAACGTTTACTTGTGTCTGTCGTACGGTACGGCTAGTGACTCGAGGAGGGAAGTACAATAAAGTTATGCCCGATAGGGCCTAACTGTCCGGACAATTGTTCTATATAAGCTTTAAATTAGTACAAATTCTTATAAGTGTAGGCTTACCCAAAAAATTTTCGCGCGCTTTGCATTTTCACCGTTTAGATTTCAGGTTTTGATAACAGTTTTTGCATGTCTCTTGGTTTATCCTTTCTTTGTCAATATGCCGTAAATTGTATAATCGCTGACGTTTATGGGAACCAAAATTTTTAAAAAATGAATGTGCCCTTTTTATGTTGGACCCCCCCCCCCCCTCAGAGAAGACCCTAGATCCGCTCCTGGTCTGTGACCTATAAATTGTACTAGACAGCTAGTTCTTTGAATAGTTTAACGTTAGTACAGAATTACTTCACAGTGATCAGGCAGAAACTAACGTTAAGGCTTATGTGCACTGTATGTATGCGATTGATTTGTTCAGTGTGCACTGCTCTGTGTCCAGTATATAAACTGCACGAAAACACCACTCTAGTTTTGGGCACATGAACTTGAATTAGCCAGTTCTGTGGGGTACCAGTGGCTAACAACTTGCAAATATGTAGACTATGTGCAACTCAGTACTTGTGCATAATGTGCATTCGCTACGTACCACCGTCAAAATTTTATCATAGCTACCTGCATATGTGTTGTACTGTAGTACTAGTAGCCGTAGGTACAAGGCCCAGGTATAGGCATGAATTACATAAACCATACAAAATGATCATAGGCTTGTGTCTTATAAAACAGGGAGGGTTGAGCTTTTGAACAGACTAGCATGCTACTGCAGTGAGACCTGCACTTTAGGTTAAATTAGGAAGCCATTCAAGGAGAGGCCCATATGTGCCATTTTTGGAAATTTTGGCCCCCATGCAACATGTACAATAATGGTCCGCAAAAGATTGCTCTCTTCCTTTGATAATTTCCCTCCCTTCTCTCCCAAGATGGTGGTTTAAAATGTTGAGCAACACCCCATCTATCAGAAACTTAGAGCAGCTCCTGTGCTTATGAAAATAGTGATATCAGATAATAAATAGCCAGGAATGTACGCTGTTAGCTTACTGTATGACATCTTTATATGCATGTTGGTACCGTACATCTTTCCTGATCCTCAAGTCTCGTCTGCCAGTGGGATCAGTGCAGTGAGCACAAAAGTGGTTCACGGAAGATAGTTGAGTCCCAAAATTTCAAAGATCTAACAAGCTTTTTACTGAAGTCCTGACTAATACATTTATTTTATGGTACAGTGAAAAACAGAACTAATTTTGGCTCAAAATACTTTAGGGCTGTTTATTGCTTTAGCTGGGTGAACAATTAAGGAAAAAACTTGTAAATAGCCAAACTTTACTTTTTTGTTGTTTAGTTGTAAAATTAACAGGATTTATTTTTAAGACCTCTGTGGGTGGTTTCAACTAGTAATATGGATTTCAATCATTCGAACTGTGAGTGCGCATTTCATCTTTCTCCAATGCAGAAGTTGCAGTGCACATTTTCATGTGGTCTTTTACTTTGTATGTTTAGTTGTGGCCTGGCTGGGTGTAAATAAGAAATAATGGTACCTAGGAGCAAAGCAAATATTCCTTAATGTGGCTATATGTTATTGTTAATACCAGTAAAGAAAGTGTTTGAAGGGCATGTGGTACATATGTAACAATTAATTTGGGGTTTGCAAAGAGGCATTGTCCTTACCAAAAATACATTGGTGACATACAGTACTTATGGACCCCAAAGCTCCAAACTACTGTAGGTGGGCAAAATTACCACATACAGTTCAAGTCACTTTGATGGGACACCAAAGTGGCCATATAGGGATATCCCCAGTTTTTATGCTTAGGTATGCTCTGCATACTTGTTTTGTACTTATTTCATTCCCTGCCCTGCATGTTTGTTCCATACACATCTTATTCCATTCCTCTGCCCTGCATGCTTGTTCTGTATATATTAGATTCCCCCTTCTATATAACATTTACTGCCCCTCGCAGAGGCTGCAGAGCCAAATTTGAAGTGGGGGTGGGGGCTAATCATCAAAGCAGCCAAATTAATGTTTAAAAAAGAAAAAGTAGTTTAAGGTGGCCCTAAATGACCATGGCAGAAAAAGTGCAGGGGCTATAGCCCCCAAACCCCCCTTCCTCACCGCAGTTCCTGCCTCTCCCCATTGAGGACCTTGTCGTCCCCACGCAAGTTTTAAAGTTTGCAGGTTACAGTGCTGATAGTCAACAGTTTCATTCTCAATAGACTGTGCTTGTGTGTGGAACAATTTTAGCCATACAGGTTTCAGCTACTAATCTGTTGTGAGCTCGCCCCACCCCCAGGGCAACCTTTGAACCCTATCGAAAGAGCGGTTCCAAGATGCAGCTGGACTCGGACTCGGCTCGGACGGAGCCTGTGGACTCGGACTCGGCCCGGACTCGAGGTGTTCTGGACTCGGACTTGGCTCGGACTCGAGATGTATGGACTCGACTCCAGCCCTGGATGCTACATTAGATTCCGGCATATCATTTCTCAGTGCATATAGCTTACTTAAGGTTGCAAATAAAATAGATTTCCAACAGTAATTACATCTTACCATTGTTACTGAAAGAGAATTGAAAGTAAGCATCCCACAAATGCAATTGGGGGTCAGACACAAATATTCCAAAACTGTAAGCTGACGTCAAACGATCTTTTGGATTTCTAGCAAAGTAGATGATCTGATGGGAAAAATCACGACAAACACTTAACCTGTGAATCATGAACCTTTAAAAGACGAGTGAACCAAGACGAAAAACGGAAGAATGGGTGAGAGGGAGAGAGAGAGAACAACATACATCTCTATACAAGCATACCTCTGATACATTAATTAGTAAAGTTTCATTATCTAATGATTGATTTGATGAAGGATGATGTGACTAAAACATAATTAAAAATAGCCTACAATTAACGTGTTCTAGTGAAGTGAAAAGTGCTCGGGCACCCATTTTGACGGCCCGGTTTCGAATCCCATTGAAGTACTCGTTTGTCAGTTGCTGTTATTCAATTTTTCTATCGTTTCGTACGATACTTGGGATGTAGATTGTCATATTCAGACGGGAAACTATTGTTCTGGTGGATGTCAATGGTATCTCATACTTAGCTTGTGGATGCCTCAAAACAATGACAAGAATGCTTTTGTTTTGGAAGAGGTCAAAGTTCATTTGGAGTCATAAGCGGTCTTATGGTGAAATCCTCGTAAACACGATATCACATAAAAGCGTAATCTTGATGAGTCTCATAGTTGGCATGTGGAAGGCCCCAATGTTGAATTCAATAAGTCCATTGCTTTTGGAGGCTGTCATATATTATTTGAGGTCAAAAGGGGTCAAACTTTGAAAATCGCGAATGTAACTGTAGGATCTAAATACGTAGCGTATGGACGATCCATGTTCTTTACAGGAGCCCCATTGATTTTAGTTGAGGTAAAAGGTCATGCGTGGTAACCATAGGTCAAATTGTGAAAACATCGTAAAACATGACATCTCAAGAAGGATAACTTTTTGGGATAAACCTAAGTGCGACAAAGCATTCCGGCAAGGAACCACTAAACCCTTGGCCTTCATTATCTTTCAAGTCTACAAGCATTAAGACAGTCTGTAAGTTGACAATTCTGTAGGGGTGAAAGTGTGCAACTTCGTAGAAATTACAATTTACGGAAATTTTAAAAGTGCTATGCATTTTATTGCAAGTGACCCCTTGCAAAAAGACTTCAAACAGTAAGAAGGTAGACATACATGTATGATGCTGTCATCTGCATAGATTCTGAATATCTGTTGTAGGGAATAGATTTCTTGCAGTCCTGGGACAGTAGAAAAAGTAGGAGATTTTGTGTACTCCTTGTAAGTATCACGTTTTCACCATGGAGCTAATACTTGGATAGGTAGTAGCTCTATCTTTTTACCCACCACAGTAATGTTGTACATCCAGGAAATAAATCAACAGCATTAATTTTGTCAAAAAGATTCGTCTTCTTATGATTGGCTGCGGCCTTAATGGATTTCCCTGGAAAACTTTATGACAAAACAAGAATTGTGCTCTATTTCATTATGCCGTGAAGTTGCAAATAAAAGGATATTTGCAGACTTATTAAACAATGTTGCACTTAACGATGGTTACTTAATATCTGAACATTTCTAAAGGATTTTACTGGAATCATTTCCTACAAGAGAGCATCATTTCGCGCGTAGAGTAGGAAGATATTTTATGTTCATTTTGTTATTGTAATTTCGTAGGTTAAAGGGGAAACTTTGTAATTTTGGCAAAGAAACGGGAAAACTAAGGAATGGAAAGAAAATAATAATGAATAGGAAGGTGACACGAAGCACGGAAAGCTGGAATTAGTGGGAAGCTGGAAGGAAAGAGCGGAAAAAGGGGGTTTCTGTAGCATTACGAGACCATCCGTAGTAGAGAATTTGGCGACCAACAAGGTGTAAAATCCTTAACACAAATTACACGACGAAAAAGTATCCATGCTAACTACCTCATTAGCATGCAAAACCTACTCATTAAACCCGCAAAGATTAGCTTCTTATTTAAACCTAACGGATCCAGCATATCCTTCACCTCTTTTCTGAATAGGAAGGTGACACGAAGCACGGAAAGCTGGAATTAGTGGGAAGCTGGAAGGAAAGAGCGGAAAAGGGGGGTTTCTGTAGCATTACGAGACCATCCGTAGTAGAGAATTTGGCGACCAACAAGGTGTAAAATCCTTAACACAAATTACACGACAAAAAAGTATCCATGCTAATTACCTCATTAGCATGCAAAACCTACTCATTAAACCCGCAAAGATTAGCTTCTTATTTAAACCTAACGGATCCAGCATATCCTTCACCTCTTTTCTGACATACACACTATTGACATCATCAGGATGGTGAGATCCTACGTTATTTCATTCTTCGTAACGTCAACCTGACACGCTTCTCAATGATAAAAAAATTAAGGCAATCGATGAAAAACTCACATCGATGAAAAAGTCACAAATGTGAATTCTGTTTAATAATGGTAACGGGTCCCAGCGCTCAAATCCAAATAAAGCTTGTACGTAATTTCACTCTCCTTTTGTTCACAGAAAAAAAGCAAAGCACAAATGAGTATTTAGACGCTGAGGCCTTTTTTATATTTAATGTACAATAACTGTCTGTTTTTACAAACGTGTACTACATTTTCTTATTTTTTATTTTAGTCAAGAATTTCCTGACGTAAAATCTCGTTTCTTGCGACAGGAATTCGACATGTCTGCACGCCCACTGATATATGTGGACTTACTCTAGAACTTTTCATCACTCACTGCAAGGATAGGATCATACTATCAGCTCCATTTTCTGACTTACATGTCACAGATCATAGTTTCATTACTACCTGTCTCCATTTTTCCAAACCCAAGCTTGAAGAGAAAAAACCATCACTTTTAGAAAGTTTCACTCAATCTCTATTGACGCTTTTCAAAGCGATATTGCAGAAAGCCTAACAGAACTTACGGATATTAAATAGACGAGTTAGGAAATTCGGTACCTCCGGTCGGATCACAAGGTTTAGTGTACCATGACGACGGGAACGTGTTTAGCTCTGCGTGCTTAGCATGCAACACATGCGCCGGAACACTGTAAGTTTGGTACACTTCACCTTTGACCCATTACCATAATGAATTGAATTGGAACATTTCCCAACACGTCTATTGCATTCCTTCGCTCGTTCATGAGACCTGAACTTCTCACGGAATATTGACACGCGTGCTCCTTAACGTACTAAAACTGTATTAATGAACCAGTTGTGCCGTGATACAATTCTAACAAAAAAACATCTATAACGTGAGATGCTTAAAGCACAGAACAAATGGAGACGCACAAAATCTAACACTGATCTTCAAACGGATAAATCTAAACGTGAAGAGTACACTAACAAACTTATTCAAGCCAGACATGATGCCAGCTCTAATGTCATATCTGAAACGCAGGGAAATTTGAAGAAATTATTTCAAAGTATGGAAAAATTACTAAATCGTAAACTGGCTTTCTCCCCTTCCACCTCACAAGGACGCAAAAGTTCTTACATGCAATTTTGAACAATTTTTCACTGACAAAATGGACAAACTCAGATGTGTGTTAGCAACTCAAATTGCTACTGATCTGCCTGATTTCCCTAATTATGTACCTGTTTGGTGTACATTCAAGACCCTCTCTGAAGAAGATTTTCACAGATTCATCACTAAGGCAAATTCCACACAGTGCAAGTTTGATCCTATACCTACGTGGTTATTGAAAGAACAATCGACGTCCTCCTTTCGGCCCTGACAATAATTGTGAATATGTATCTTCAAAAAGGTAAGTTTCCCACGGACTGGAAGCAAGCTACGGTCAAAACACTTTTGAAGAAACCTAGTTTTCACCCTGTTCGAACTATTGTCCAGTGAGCAACTTGTCTTTTGTTTCAAAGTTGATTGAACGAGCTATTGTTGACCAGATGATTGAAGATAGTGATAGTGATAACCTTCTACCCACATGCCAGTCAAGCTTCCACCCCTTCCACAGTTCGGAAACTGCCATTTTGAAACTTCATTCTGATGTATATATTACTGCAACTGGGTAACAGAAAGTGTTTTTCTTGTGCTTCTCGATCTCTGTGCGGCTTTTGACACAACAGGTCACAACCTGCTTCTTGATGCTGTTACCCGACATTTTGGGTTTGAAGGCATAGTGCTTAACAGGTTTAAGTCTTACCTACTACACCGACAACAGTATGTCATGCTGAATACGTGATAATTAATGTACGGTCAAAACCACTCCCAGTAAATTTGGGTGTGCCACACGTATCTTGCTGTGGACCTCCATTGTTCACATTATACGACAGCTCTCTGTTTGATCATGGCACCACTTTACCTCTCCTATATGTTCCGCTTCAGAAAACTCCATGAGTTTGATCTGGTCACCACTTCCGCTTGTTGTTCTCAGATACAAGTATGCACGTCAATGCAGCATGCTCTCACTATTCAATGCCCTAAGTTTTGGAATGATTTTCTTCAAACCAACAGTCTGCAGGCTCTCTGAAATAACATTATAAATACTACTGTTGGTAACACCCCGGTTTAAGTTTTATCGTCTGTGAAGTATTTAGGAACTTCGTAAGATCAGGGTCTTTCTATGTCTGATCATGTCAACAATAAGTGTAGAAGTGTTTTCTTTTTCATCTCCGTAACATTAGGCAGTGTGCTAAATTCCTAAGCAAGGCCGCTGTCATTTCAATGTGAAGTACTTTCATAGCTAAGAAAGTAGGCGTGATATTTTACTTACTGGTAGTAACGCCAAATTTTCATATACAAGATTATGCCAACAGCGGGTGCAAAATTACGCTGCCAAACTCGTTGCTAACAAGAGCATGTTATTTCCATCGTAAGGCTTGCTGAAGGAGTTGCATTGGCTCCCAGCGTTTTACAGAAATCGATTTAAGATTCTGCTTCTTCTGTGTAACGCCCTATACCACATGGCACCACTTTTCCTCTCCCATATGTTCTGCTTCAAGAAACTAGATATGAACTAAGATCTGAGACCACTTTCAATCTGGTTGTTCTCAGATACAGGTTCATGTTTGGTGAGCATGCTCTCACTATTCAAGGCCCTAAGTTTTGGAATGATTTGCTTCAAATAAGTCTGCAGGCTCTCTGGAACACTTTCAGAGCTTATTGAAAACCTACTTTACCTGTTTAGATGTGGCTTCGATGGTACCTGATTCTTTAACTTCGTCTTCTTTCTTTTCACTTTCTCTTTTGTAAGGCGCATTAGAATACTTGTGCTTATTAAAAAGTGCGTTGTTGAAATTTCCTTGTGGTTTAACTTGTGTGTATGAGCATTTGTCGCAATTTAAATGGTAGGCACACACATTTATGCTAAGAAAGTAGACGACTGTGAATAGGTAGACACTATGTGCTCATAATATTCATACTCTGAGTCCAGGCATCAAATCATGCCAACCGCGAAGATGTCAAGATCAGAACCAAACAACACCAAATGCCTCCCACATATACAGAAACTTTTGTTCGGAAGAAGATAGCCTAAAAAGGAAAAATTTGTTTGCACCCACTTAAAACGGAGAAGTTGCTTCAAGGGCGGATTAAGGGACCTTGGGGTTCGGACCTCCTGTCCAGATAAAATGACAAGGGGGAAAGAAAAAGGAGAAAAAGGGAAGAGAGAGAAGAGAAAACAAATAAATGTGTATAATGAGTTTTCTTCTAAATATCAGCTTCTAGTTTAGACCACAGTCCAGTGAGGAGGTGGAAGACGGAACTGAGGCATACAGTATTTGAACAGTAAATAAATGGCTCAGCAATGGTGCTGATTCATAGGCCCATGGATGTGAACATACACTGAAGTATTCGTGGTTGAAGGGCGGCCACCATTAACAGTAGTAACAAATCACCATTGCCTGCAGTGTCCTGCAAACTAGAACTTGCGATGGCATATTTTATGCCATATTGGTGCCTCCAGATGATAACAAAAGCTGAACTGTCGTGACTAATTTGAGGTTTTAAAATGCACTGCCCTGCCATTTTGAAAGTATGGGATGCCAGAATTTCTTTCATATTAGCTGCATAACTTCAGAACTTTGTTACAAATTTAACAGGAAGTTTTAAGATGCTGTTCCTTGCAATCCAAGGAATTAATGATGAAAAACCTTTCTCCAATGTCAGCAACCCTTACATGGTAGATGCATAATTATAGTGACAAATATGGGTTTTAAACTTGCCGTTTCCTGCAACACAGGGCTTGTGGGAAGCTAAATTTTTCTTGACCAAACAACTCCTCCGGGGACAATTCCCATCGGATAATTTTCAATTTATAAAAGTCAGATACAAACGTTTTTTAACAAACAAATGGACATATGGGAGCTCCCAAGTCACCGAAGTAACTAACAGAATCTGTCTCCTCACATGTCCAGATAACACCCATAAGGTAATTGTCCCTGATGCAACCTTCCGTCTGTGAAGGAAAGATTCACATTTTGACGACAGACAAAACAAAAAGGAAGAATTGCAGATGACTACATAGAAATCGGAAGGGCAATATTTATGACTACATTTTTAACAATAACAATTTATTTTGTTACGGTACACCATGACACTATCACACTATTGCGTTATATTGCACTATCACCTGATTTAGGGTATGTCACACGGTACACATCGTCATCTCTAACTTCAAACGTCTGCAGAGCTTCTAAGTTTTCCCGTAGTTGCAACGCCATAAAAGTATAGCCTTTGTACTTGTGCCACCCCTCTTGATGCCATAGTTCAATATCTTCTTTGGACTCCACGTCAGGATGTCTTGTTGCACTAGAATTGAGATGAGCTATATTCTGAGACATCTTCAGACTTACAACACACAAGGTGATCTGGTAAAATGCGTCGATGTTGATCCGATGCACTTCACAGTAATTGAACGTCACTGTAGATAGCCCTTACCGTGGGGATACTGTAACAATATCTGTGACAGAGTTAGCGACTGCGATTCCAACGGTCTACAAACAGGAAGGCTTACGCGTGATATGAAAGTTAACTAGAAACTACCTAAACAAATAAAAATGCATAAAAGATCAACATAAGTATAATGAACGGTAAGTATGGTAAAACGATAGTCCTTAATCTTTCCCCATCAGAGGCCTCTTACGGAAAGATGTACAAAGCAAATCGCTTTTGAAGAAACCGTCCATGGGTCGTATCGGTTGTGAGTCAAGTTTTACTTTACACTTTGCACTAATTGTAATTTGGGTTGGTGGGACAGATGGGGGCCAGGAAAGTCGTGAGGAAAACATTAAAGTAATCTTAGTAGAGCGATTGCCTAGTATCTTGCAAACAATTTAAGTACACAGAAAAGTTTTCGTGGTATATGAACTTGCACATTATGTAAGGCAATCATTCTGCAATTAATTAATTTCCATGTAGGCTAGCAAGTATGATTAAGCATTCGTCAAAATGGGCAAGGCGTTGAAATCTGTGGTACTCCACCATTTTTTAAAGGCTCTCTAAGCTCATCCCAGACCGTTACAATTCTCCCTACTAAGTTAGCTTTTAGTCCTTCCTCCCATTTAAACCAAGCCTCCTGTGTAGTTGACCTCTAAACAGAGCCATAGTAGCCTGCACTAAGCTTAATTGCTCAAGGCAATCCTGTCAATCACAGTGGGTGTGAGCTTAATTGCGAACACAAGAGACTGTACATGTCACTATTGACCAACCAAAGTGAAACTGTATTGTTCGAATGAATGTCCAAGTGCAGTTATTAACTGTATTTAGAACTCTGGGGGTATCATAGGCGTGCGGTAGCTTTTCCGTTGGGGGGGGGGGGGGGCAGAGGATTCTCTGCCGAAATATGTAATCCTGCCCGAAAGACTATCCAAGCGGAGGGTAACCATTGGTTGCCGCGGAGCGTACAGAAAATTTTGAAAAATTGCGATCCATCAGACAGCCGGAAATGGCATTTCTCAGGCTTATAAGTAGAGAATCAAAGCAATTGATATTTTGAGCTTTCTTTTGCAATAAAATTTTCACTTCAATAAAAAATGAGCAAATTGCAAAATGATTAGAAAATTACCAGATAAAACGTACCATTGGATGAAATGGTAATGCAATGTAAGGTAAGCTAATCATTGGAAAATGAGCTTGTAAGCACATTCTACAAACTATTTTACTACTTGCAACATGAGGTTATGATGAATATAACTTTTAAAATTCGAGCAACTTCAGTAATCGACGAAAATCCAGAGACTTCTCAAATTCGAGGGAGGATTGCATCGCATCGCATACCGGCTACCTATTATACATAAGTTTCATCGAACTTTAAAAGGATCCCAGCCTGTTTAGCTCAAGCTCAGAGGGGGGGGGTATAGTCAGTGGCACTATCTAAACGGAGCGCCACCATCAGTTGACACGGAGAGTACGAAGGACATGTTGGCCAAAAATACCTCCCAGATCACCGGAAATGGCCCGTTGCAACGTGATACTACTGTACTATGACAGCTGTCAGATGTATTTCCTAAAAATAGGTCTATTGTAAAGAGTCTAGAAAAGGGTAAAGTGTTCTGATTTCCGGATAGAGTCAGTGGCACTATTTAATCGGAGCGCCACCATCAGTTGGCTCGGAGCGTAGAAAATTTTGGCAAAAAATTACCCACAGGTCACGGACAATGGCCCTTTCCAGTCTTTGCAAAGTGATACTATGACAACTCTCAGAAGTATTTCCTAAAGAAAGTAAATAGGTTTATTGTAAAAAGTCTGTAAAAAGGCCGGTATTGTAAAGTGTTATGAATCCCGGGTCTGCAGGGTTGATTTAATGTGGGAGATATGGTGTACAGTATCCCCCATCCAATTTCATGGGGATACATCCCCCATCCCCCAGGATCGCCGCATATGGTCAACGTGTATAATAAACTGATAAAATAGTCTATGCATATCCCAAAAATCTCCCACAAACGTTTCACAAAACATTTGAAAGAGCCTTATAAAATAAATAAAACTGTTTTCCAAGTGGAAATGGCGTGAGTACTAGACTCATATCTGATGGTCAGCTTCCTTTTAGTTTTCCTGCAAGTGACCATTTTCAAGGGTACATGGGCATGATAACTCTCTCGCTTACTCCGTAAATGCAGAGTGGTCATATGACACTATGATAATGCCATAGAAATATTTTTTCTGTATTTTCTTGATTCTTAAATACCGCGTAATCACATCTAATAAACTTTCATTTTCCATGAATTTAGTCTAGAGGGCCATGCAGACCTTCCGTCTTGGCCATTTCCAACAATGCACTTAATTAATGGATGTTACAAAGCCGCCACATAATGATATACATAAAGATATACGATTTCATGAAAACGTATGGTTCTTTGTGTTCTTATCTTGATTTTCAGATGCCAAAAAAGTAGCCTACATCTAACAGCGACTAATTCCTAAATTTTACCCCCTTTAGGTTTCTTGCCTTTGGCTCTAGCAGATTTAATCTTTATCTTCACAAAGTAAGTCCATTTTTACGTAAAAATCTGAGTCCGGACCTCACAAAAACATGACCATTAAGTGTATTTAAATCGTCGCCTTTTATACTATAATGTGAAAGATGAGAATTGAAAACGGAAAAATGTTTTAATAGAAATACTTGGGGCGGAGGAATGGAAAAGCAGTTTTCTATCAGGTGGGGAAATCTCAAAGAAAAAGGTTGGAAAGCCATGGCCTAGATCGTGAGTGAGACATAGGGTATCTGCCTACTTCGAAGCGCCCCTACAGGCTATTCTCGCCCCCTCTGACTGAATTCCCTATCTCCGCCACTGATAATCACATAGGCTGCCCGAACACGTCTCGACTTTCAGGTGGACTATTGGTGGTATTGTCATTAAGAAATATGACGCGTCACAAGACGGCTTTTGGTTGATTTTGTCGGGCAAAATTTGGGTAGTGTACACACCTGAACACCCTCCCGTCTGCCCGTGTTATCTGTCCATTGAAAACACCCCATAACTTTTTGCAACATTCGCCCGAATATCTTACCATTTCGGGCAAAGTGTTGCGCAAGACTATGAAGTAACGCTGAGGAAAAATTGTTTTTTCATAGGCTGCCCGAATGTGTCGCGAATTTTTGTAATGTTTTTGAGTTCTCATGAAAATTTTACCGTGACTATGATGCTTTTTTATTTTTCGGGCAAATTTTGGAAAGAATTCGGATATTCGGCCATTTTAGGCAGTGTTGCGCAAGACTATAAAGTGAGGCTGAGGAATAATTATTCTTTACTAGCTGCCCGAATGTGTCCCGAATTTTTGTAATCTTTTTCATTTTTCATGAAAATTTTACATTACTATGATGCTTTTTCATTTTTTTTTAATTTTCACTTTCAAGTCTTCTTGTTCTGTCACACATATGCCTACTATTTTTTATCAGGCTCTGGAAAAAGTTGAAGGGAGTGGTTCAAACGAGTTAACATCGTAGAGGAGGGACATGTCCCCATTATCCGCCTGTCAAAGCCTATCATAAGGATTGACGTCATTAGGTTTGTATAAATGCATATTGTCACCATGTATTCTTTTAAATTAGAGTTAAATTATTACATAGTTTTGCTAAATGAAAGTGTAACCTTGTACAGCTGTAAAGTATTGTCTCTGTACTAAAGTATCGGAGGTGGTCATATCCAATTTTTCCAAAGAAAAAAAAAATTTTCAAGTGAAGTGACACAAACTTTCTTCTTCAAAGTGGGTCCCTCCAAGATAGTCACCTGACATGGAACGCCGAATAATTTAACATGATGATCATGTAGTTTTATATGTGATCGTAAAATAGTACATGATTGTTACTGCAAAGTGAGTACATGCATCGTATAATATATATTTTCGTTAAATGGAATCGTAGTAACCTTAATAGGACCATCTAATATTGTAGATCGTTTGGTCTGCCAAACATTTCTGATGCTAAAATGACTTGCAAAGTTATAGGAATTTTCCCATCATCGTACAGAAGCGTGGATTAAACGCAAAAGCGTCAAAATCTTTTATTGATACTACTTCCTGGGAAACTTCCCTGCAACTTCTGGACCCAGAAATGTTATATACGGAATTATATAGGTTAGAATTGAGATTTATTAGAAACACATCTTCCATTAGACTCGTTATTTGCTGACAGGGCTTCAAAGATCGGTGCTGTGGCAGAGTGGATAAAGGCGGTGGCATTTGAAACGATGAAGCTTGGCAACCGTGAGGTCCGGGGTTCAATCTCCGACCACGTCAAAGTAAGGTAGGTTTTTCATCCAAGAGCAATCTATAGGTTTTCCCATATGAAATGTCTTTTCAAAAGAAACCAATCACCATCACCATCACCATCGCCATCGTCATCGTCATCGTCATCGTCACCACCACCACCACCGTCATCGTCATCGTCATCGTCATCGTCATCGTCATCATCATCATCATTATTATTATTTTACCCTTTTTTACATTTTCTTTTTACACTTTATAATGGATTAATTTCTGCTATCCCAAATTCGTGAAAACAAGAGTTACAAGTGACAGACCATTCAGGAAATCATTGTGAGCTTTTATTGGAGAAATTGCTTAAAGAACAGCGTACCTCAAGATGGGCACATAGTATTATAATTAAGGATATCATCATTCCACCTACAGCACTGGAAAAATGGAACTTAATTTTTAATTTTGACAATGATACTTCGTCAAAAATTTTTACAAGTGTCTGGTTTTCAGTAAGAGATGCTAAGCTACAGTATTTTCAGTTTGGTTTTTTACACAAAATTTTAGGTACCAATAGGAGATTACATCTTATGAAAATGATTGAAAGCTTTTTATGTTCATTTTGTAAAATTAATGATGAGACTCTTGAAAACTTATTTTGGGATTGTTCTTTTGTCTCCTCTTTCTTGCTAGATGTTGAAATGAGGTTTATTGGAAAATGCTTTGTTTTCGCAAAAGATGATATCTTTTTTGGTTTTAAGCAACTAGTTAAGCATCCTTATATTTTTTTTGATTTATCATTTGAAATTTTATGTTTTCCAATGCAAGCAAGAAAATAAGTTACCAAATATCTTCGATTTTGAGTATAAGTTTAAATTTGCCTTGACAGTTGAAAAACATATTTCAATGCGAGATAGCAAAAAGCGGTATTTTACGTACAATGAGCTAGTCAGAAAATTTAAAGATATTCTGCAGCAAGAATACATTGATTATACGTTTATTTTTGTGATTGTTTTATGATCTTCCTTTTATATTTGTTTGAAAACAAGTGTTATATGAAAGAAAAAACTCAGTGTTTGCTAATGCATCAGAGTAAAAGAGAGAAATAAATTGTGGTTGGAAAAAAAAATCATCATCATCGTCATCGTCGTCGTCGTCGTCGTCGTCATCATCATTATTATTATTAATTTGTTGAGTCCATCCCTTTCATTAGCAGTGGCTACGACCATTTACACACATTTCTAATACCTAGCATCACACCATTTCTCTTACCCCTTGAGTGATGGCGTAGTTTGCAAGTACAATAGGGTACTATTTGGGTTATATAACACATACCCTATGTCGGTAGCAAGCAAACTAGGTACCATTCTCAAAGGCAGCGCGCCACCAATCCATTAGACTTCCGTGGAAGATGTTCGGCCATAGATTAAAAACCATTAAAGTATTTTGGGAAAGGTTTAGACCAAGTTGCTAAAGGCTTCTGCACAATGTGTGATGTGGATGTTGTAGCCAATGAACTTAAGTACTCATTATGCAAAATCTAAGGAAGATTAATTGTTCTTTGGGCTCTTGGTTGCATAGTAAGAAAGAGCGAAAAGAGCAGGAAAACCACTTTAACATGTAACTTCTTTAGCCTACTATCTCAACAGTCACGATACACAAATTTGAAAACATTTTGTGAGACCTACGTATGGGCTTTATACCATGGGTAGCTTGCACGTGATGAAAACTTTAACATGGACTCAGAGGCCACGAAATGGACCAAACTTAGGTCAGAGAAGTTTAAATATTGCCGAAAACACATTAGTAGAAAGTATTTTATAAGTTTACTCAATCTTTATACAGTTTTCGACCTCCGGAACTTGATTTAAAACTATGTTTATGAGCGAAAGCTGTTGTAAACATGAAATACTTTTCTTCTTCTGTGAAGATTAAATCTGTATGATCTACAGTTCAAAATCAAAGGTCAAACCACTACCAGCCATTTTCTCTTCATAATATTTGTCGAAGAATTCGTTCTGCTCTGGTGAGAAGTATTCCTTCCAGTTTCCCACGACACCTACAGGAGAAATATTAAAATCGGAAGGAATGAGTTGCAACAAGTAATGTTCAAAGAACTGAAGTATTTTGGAGAACGCAAACATCCAATGACTTAGAGACACCTCCTCGAATACTAAACTATTTTACTAACGTATTTAACTTTAAACCGGAGGAGGTGTTGGTGCTGGGGAAAACTGGCCTTCATTTGCCATTTACCCAAAACCAGAACTTCCGTCCTATGATTCCTTGCCGAAAAGGTAGTCCTTATCAAATTTTTTCATTCTGTATGGGCGAGCGGTGCGGAGAGGTGCCGGGTGGTGTTGGGCAGTGTCTGCATGGGCCAGACAGTGCTGGGTGTCCATCATTTCTATTTTGAAATATCGTGTGTACAATGTTTCGGTTTTTGACCTCTGATGGCCTCAAATGACCTCTAACCTCCACCAAAAACAATAAGAACCTTCCTATCAATCTGAAAAATCTTTTTCTTAAGCGCGGTAAGAAACAGAAGACAAAAACTGGAGAAATAAATCTCTTAGCTATAATTCGAACTCGGGTCGTCAGAATGAGAAACGGAGCACTTTCCACTGCAACAATGAACAATATAAGCATTGATATAAATGTACTTCTATGTTATAGTCACATTATTCTTCAAAAGTGTTCATAATTAGTTAATTAACATTAGAATTTCTAATTAATGCACAAGATTGATACTTGTGAAAGGATATATGTTGTTCTCTATAATTTTATCTTTGGAATGGTACAAAAATTCAATACTGTCTTTTCGGCGGTCACAAAACGACACCATTCGGAGGTACACCCAACTGTTTACTTCGTAGTTTCACCTCTGGTGACCTCAGATGACCTTTGACCTCTACCAGAATGCACAGAATTCTCTCTGTAAATATGACAAATCTACTACCAAGTATGAAAAGTATTCATCATCCATGTCTTGAAATAGTGTGCTTATCAGGTTTTCGGTTTTTGACCTCTGGTGACCTCAAATGACCTCTGACTTCCACCAAAAAGAGATCTTTCTTTAATATGATTAATTTATATACCAAGTATGAAAAGTGTCCATCATTCCTGTCTTGAGATATCGTGTTTACAAGCAGTTTTTAAAGTTTTTGTATTTTCACCTCCGGTGACCTCAGATAACTTTTGACATTTACCAAAAATAATAGGGTATATTTTCTGACTATAACACATCCACATGTCAAGTATGAAAAGTTTCCATGCTTCCCAGTTGGAGATTTCGTTTTAACAAGGTTTTCGGTTTTTACCTCTGACGACCTCACATGACCTTCAACCTCCACCAAAAGTAATAGGTATATTTCTCTTAATATGATCATATATTTACCAAGTATGTGAAGTATCCATCATTGCTATCTTGAGATACCGCAAAGCGTCACGCACACACACTTACATATCAACATACATACACTAGCGCGTGATTGCACAGATTCCTTTTGCCTAAGGCAAGGAATCAAAAATCACTTAGAAAAACCTGAAGTTGGAATTCCACAAAATTCTGTTGACCAGTCATTTCCGAATAGCTGGTATTGTGTAAGTCTTATTCTAATAGCGTAATGCCAAGAAAAACGGGAAAAACTTACTGTTTCGTAATGCCGATTAAAACGAAAAATGGAAAAGAAAATCTTATCCGTTTTTCTTGGCATGTCCTTTATAAAGCTAAGAGTCGGAATAGCTACCACCAATACACCAGCGATTTAGAAAAAAGGAAAATCGTTTTCTGCATTTAACAAAATGTAGCCGCAGGGAAGGGGTGTTTATTGTTACTGAAAAGTTGCCCCAAAATGTCCAAAGTTGCAAATCCCAGTCTCTGCCGGAAGTTTGCCGATACTTAACGAGATGTTCCTAATATAATTAAATTCGCAGGCCCCACCCCCACAACCGTGTTGCCTTGAATAATCGTGCCTAGAGCTTTGCACGTTGTTGTGGGTGTAACAAATCCTTACCTTTCCTTAAGAAAGGGATTTGTCCAAACAAGTGCGTCATCATCTTTCCCGTCTCCGGATAATCTTCTTCTACCTTATTATACGCTTTCTTCATCCCCTTCATTGTACACTGTTGTGTAATGCTCTCAATTACGTCATCAGATAACTTCTTTTCCAGGAACTGTGCTATCTTGGTAACAGTACCCTTCAGGTCCTTGAAAAGAAGAGTGACGAGGGTTGGTCTTAATATGCATGTTCACTTACTAGCCACCCAATGGCTACGTTACTTCATCTTCAGGAGGTATAGATCATGGTAGCAATAACGTTAGGAGGCAGGATGAGAAAGGAGACAGGTTGTCCCCGAAAAAGAAAAGAAAAAATGAACGAAAGAAATGAAAAGAAAGAAAGAAAAAAAGAAAGGAAGGAAAGAAGGAAAGACAGAAAGAAAGGAAGAGATAATACAGAAAAAAAGAAGCAAACAAAAAGTGCCGCATGGCAGAGGCAGGGCTAGTGAGAGTGGGCAAAACTGAAGAGATGAGCTTAGCAACCGGGAGGTTTTATATCCAAGAGCAATCTACCATTTTTCCGTCTGAACTGATCTTTCCAAATCCACCATATTTGATCTAAATTCCTAGGTTGGCCATCAAGCAGACTTATAGTTGTAATTAAAAGCCATAGGCTGCCTCGACATATGTGGTCACGTAGTGTCAATACGGAACTGCTATTCAAGGCCTGAATTAAAATTGTAAAGTTGTAAATGAGACTTTTAAAGAAAAAATGAATCGCAAATGTAGAATTTTCTAAAAATAGAAAACCATTTTAAGAAAAATTTTGCTTTCCTTGTGCAAAAAGAAACTTCTTCCATGATTTGTAGATATGTAATGATAGACCATTCAAAATAAGCTAGCTGGGTAACTTTATTTTCTAAATAAGGTTCCCACGGAACGAATCCCACTGCTTCGTAGCTTATCAATAAGTTAATTACCCAAATTTTCAAATGATGCAATATTCATATCTTTTGTAATATGATTTGTGCTTGGGACACAAACTGTTGTCAAAGATTCATCGATGAGACTGAATGGCTTAATGACCGTTTTTTCTGTCCATGCCATTTTGATGCATTGTAAACACAACATTATTATTTAAATTATTTGAAGCAACATTCCAGTTACCTTATGACAGTCTTCATACTTGACAAACAAGAAATTGTCCCGGTCTCTTTGTTGCCAGTACCGTAACACGTGATCAAACCATGAACCATATGGCACTGTAGAAACGAAAACTAGAATATACACCTAGAACCTAGTGCGACGGTTTAAAGGCAATAGGCAGTCGCCCCTAAATTTTCTTTGAAATATCAACAAACTTGCAAATCTCCTCTTATTGCATTACAAGCAACTCTGAAGACGTTTTGAACATAACTATGACAGACAATAGGTAAAGCAAGGAGAAATTCTCCTTGAATTTCACAATTCACTAACAAAAATATTGTCACATGATCAAAATAGGCCAATCATGAACTAGAGTGACCGGGCATACTCACTCTGATTGGGGTGACTGCATTTTTCCTTTAAAGAGCATAAACACATATCAATCCTTTCCTTTGTTGGAACATCTTTCACATATTTTACATGTTTTCTTTTCTTATACTAACGAGTGTTTCTAATGTTTTACAACAATATATGATTGTAACAATTGATTAACAACTTAAATTTTCACCTGATGAAAGAATACATGATTGATTATAATAAATACAAAACAATGTAACTGCATTTGCCCTTTATAGTAAGATAAAATAAAAGCTATACCTCGTGGCTACAGTATATGTGTACCAAAGTCATGTACCTTATCCCGCTAGCTTCATTGTTTGTCCTCTAATATGACGTCTCGTAACGTCAAATTGTAGGGTCTACACCAAACATAAATGACAACAGGTGGGTGGCAGGGGCACATGTCTCGCCCACATATGAGGGATGTCACATCGGTTACTCTCATCTTTTGCCCAGAACCGTAATAAACACGTAGAGGCATTATTTATAAGTTATAGCTTACGATGCTGACCCAATGAAATTAAACTCGAAGATTGTGAAAAAGCCAATTTTATTTACAATCGTCTGAAACTGAAGGCGAATAGACCGTTGCCATGTAGGCTGTGCCTAGTAAGAAGGCTTACTTACGAACCTCGGATCACACCACAGAGAGTCCAGGATCCGAAATCGCCCCAAGCCTTAGGGTTCCTCATTTGCATTAATTGTGCTCAAAGTTATGTCTCCACTATTGAGAAGCTGTTGCTGCCCATGATGCCGCAACACTCGTAGTAGGGTTAAATAAAGATGGCAAAATGAAAGTACTACTTCAATAGCAGTTACTTAGCCTGAGTTGCTAGGTAACCGGCAGGTCTTGAAAGAGATAGTACTATGATAGAATGCTGACTTTACTTTAAGTAAACTAAATCCATGCAGTCTGAAATGGATGCAATGGCCAGTTTCCATTTCTTCAAGATAACAGATACGTGGAATATAAATTACATCACATGAGCAGGTGGCATGGTGGTCACGGCGGTGGTAGGTAGGATAAGTCGAAATGGGTATAGCACCAACTCCAATTAGCCTAACACTTTAGGAGTAAATACTACGCACATGACCTCATTCAACAGCTGATGTTGTTATTTAAATTTTGGACTCATCGAATATTCCCCGGGCCATTTTAATAGAGGTCGGGGCCACGAGCTTCCGTCGGAATCTGACCCATATCTCTGAGGAACCTATTGGAATGAATATCAGCATGTTAAATGTAAATTGGTCACGTTGTAAACATCCCTGGTGTAAAGTTCATCAACTATTTCTCACAACACTTCTTTCCCAGCAAGCACGCCCCATTGGGTCCCAATTGGGTTTTACTTGGAAAGCTTGGGCTTAATTGGGCTTGGGCTGAGATTGGTGTTTACCTCAGGTCCTAACTGGGGCCCGGGCTCATGAGAGAGATGATGTCAACTCATTTGGGCCAAGGTGGGAACCAGTTGGGATTAATTCTGCTAAGTTAGCCCAATTGGGGCCTAATGAAATCCGTGTGACAAAACAGATTATGGTGTGTTGGCTGGGTTTTTGCGAATTGTTCATGTATAATAACTCACTACAGTCCTGATTATGAACACGCGGAGTAGTCCACGCATGTCCCTGATCATATTCAATTTTCATTGCAGTTGGAACACCGGTGCAGTGACCAAACACGTCATTGCACAAGGTAGATTGCGAACATAAGGCCCCAAATATAAGAGACAGATTCTGAAGCTATCTCATCTTACCGTTGTCACTGAAGAAGTATTCGAAGAACGCATCCCAAGAACCGTATTTGGGGTCAATCAAATATTTACGGAAAGTGTAACTCGACACAATAAGATCTTTCGGATTTCTAGCAAAGTAGATAATCTGATGAGAAAATCAAAGATGAAAACTTCACGTGTATAACATCACTCTTTCAAAAAAGAGTGCAAGAACACTAAAGCAATAGAGGAAAGGGATGTTTTTCACGGAAAAGTTAACTAATTTAGGCACCGGACCGATGTAACGACAATTTCCCTTACCGCTGCATATGATGTCAAAGGTGAAATGCATTCAAGATCCTCGTTTTTCATTTCTTAAACTTCTTCAGTCAAAGAAACATACTAATTGTTGTGGTAGTAACCAATGGATATGGCAACTGTGCTGCCAGTACCCTGTCCCGATGCTAGTTAGGAAATAGACTTGTTAAAAGCTCTAGTGCAACTGTACAAGTTAGATACAAGGTACAGAGTAGCCTGTATGAAAAGCAGAGGAAGCTCACATACTGTACACCAGCCGGAAGGTATAGGGTTCAAATCCTGGCCGGGTCATACCAAAGGTTTTAAAAATGGAACCTATTGCCTTTGTGCTTGGCGCTCAGCATAAGCAATGGAGTAGGGCAAACAAGCCAGTGAGCCACAACTGGAAAAAAGGCCGTGGTCGTCTCGACTTGAACTAATTGGTTGCAGGCGCGTAGCCAGGGTCTTCTGCCCGGAGGGGGGGGGGGGCAAAATGAAAATTTCCGTCCCGATTTCATGATTTTTCAAACTAATTGTAGAGGTGGGCCCCCCACCGTTTCTTTTGGGTCCAGTTTATCACCCCGGGACAAGTCCGTAAGCTTCGGAATTGAATTGGGAGGATGAGAATAAATTATCGACTTGATAGTCAAATGGCCTTATCAGTATGCGAACTTATAGTCACGATGATCACAATTTAACTATTTACCATAACTCGATTTGATGAAGTCGGGGTGAACTGTCAGTGGTAAACTCGGTGTAAGATCGAGGAGGAATCATTCTTGAGGGACCAATGCCTTTCTTCAGAGAGACCCTTTGAGACTTTATCATCGCGGAGCGCCACCACCAGTTGGCGCGAAGCGTACAGGGAATATTTTGGCCAAAATGCCTTCCCAAACTACACTGAGGAAATGATCCTTCCCGGGGTGTTGTACGTTACACCAGTGGCGTGCGCAGGATTTGTGAGGTGGGGGTAGACTGTGAATTCCACCGACTGGCACAGAGAAAATTCCAACTGGCTAGACGCAAACTATTAACAGGGGCGTAGCAAAAAAAATGTCAAGGAAGTGGGAGGGACGCAGCTCATAGAAAGTCTCTCAGCGCTCCGCGCCAACCGATGGTGGCGCGGACAGCAAAGGCAATTTTGGTCCGAAATGCCTCCCAGATGGCTGGAAATGGCACTTCCCGGGCCTATTTATCGCATATAAAAAGGGGAAACACTAGCACTATTGTAAAAAGTAAAACATAATAAAATACTAAAAATAAGGTGGGGGGATGCCCTCTTCCTCCACCCCCTGGCTTCACGCTTGCCTAATGACCAGTATAAAGGTAGTCATCTTTATAACTAGATGATTGACCGTTATTCAGGCTGCTATTTGTTTAGTGATTATTGTTATAATAGAGAGACAAAAAATTGATTTTTCGCCGTCCCGGGGGCGGGGAATTTTTGCTTTTAGAAGCTCGCTGAGATGAAAAATGGTGCTATATTTGACACATTCTGAAGCATGTTGAAACATCCATAACGGCCAATTGGGGGAGGGAGAGTGCGCCTGATGCTCGGCCAGTCTCGGTCAGACTGCTTCCGATTTCCCCCGACCAACTGATTTTCCCGCGACTACTTACAACGGTGGGGGCCATGGCCCCGTCCCCCATTGCGCACGTTACTACGTTACACTCCAAAATTACTACATATTTTGGGTTTTAAGATGTTAGGAGGATTGCTGCCAAAGTCAGCCACACTAGGAGGTCCCCTGAGAACAAAATAAAATGTAAGTGCATAGATCTAAGATTTATTACTTTATATCTAGTCAGCTGGGAAAGCAAAATATGGGTGGAGCTTGCCCATGTTATATTCAAATTCATGCTTACAGTTTCTCTTGGCAATTTTTCTTGACCACTCATTAGGGTTCTGACACCAAACCCCAATAAGTGGCAACGCAACTGGATACTTTCCACTCATTGTGTGACTATGAAAGAAAATCTGCACCGGGACATTTATTTTAAGTATCCCTTTTTGATAGTGATTAAAAATAAAAATCGGGACGGTAGCTACTATCCCTATAGCTCCCACACTGACAGCCTTGCTTTACGTCCATTTTTCTACCCCCTTACTCTGACTGTTCTGCTTCATAGTCTGTCCTTCCGGACTCCCTCGTCGTCTAACGCTCTCTATTCCCTTTCCTAGTTCATCTTTTCCTCTTTCTCATGCACAATCTGCCTCGCTTCATCCCTCGTCCCGTTTCTGCCTTCTTAGCCCTCCTCTTTCTCATTCCCTTTGGTCTTTTCCACGGTCCCTAGCCCTACCTGTATCAGGATACTCGTCCCGTCGATATTTGAACCAGTGCTCTACCTTATCAAGCCCGTTTCCTTCTCTCCATCCTTTCCTTCCATCGATAATGATTCCTATTGTTATTATTTTATTTCCCTTTCTCCTGTTATTTTCCCTTTTTTCTTTTTTCTCCCTTCTTCCCCTTTCCTCTTCCCCTTCCCCTTTCCTCCTCCCTCTTTTTCCCTTTTCCTCCTCCCTTTTTTTTCATTTTTCCGTCGTCCCGATTTTACTTCGATTTTTCGCCCCGGGGGGGGGGGGGGCAGTCTGCCCCCCTCTGGCTACGCTACTGATTGGTTGGAAACTGGGACGTTAAACCTCATCTAACTAACTAACTAAGTACATACTATACACTGAGTTGCTCAGCTAGCATAAGAAATGAGAACTCCTAAACCGAACGTCCGATCCCTTCAAATCTGGTAGGATGGTGATTGTTCATAAAAACTTGTAAATGCGTATTTGATGACGTCATAGTTTATTGGTCAATGGTTAAATGACCTTAAATTGGTTTTAGCTATTACTTGCTTATCAGTACGTAGGAAAAGCATTGAACCATGCGAAAAATTATAAATTAGTGCCTTCTGTTGTTGAGGGAGGAGGTCAAAGTTTAAATATAGGTCAAATGTCAAGTTGGTCTTTATTTTGGGAAACTGTGTGGCGAACCTTTCCTAAAGCATAGGTCCAATCAAGTTCAAACTTAGTGGATCGGTGCCTGGCCATGAAATGTCAGGCGCGGATCCAGGTGGGGGGGGGGTCACCCGGCGCACGCCCCCTTGTTTCGATGACCAACGATTTTTTGAAAAAAAAATGAGCAAATAGATATGGAAAACATGCTTCCAAGATGCTGGGAAATCGCATCTAAGCGCATGTTGAATTCAGATTTTCTTGGGGAGGACCCCCCAAACCCCCCTCCCGCCTTCGGCCATCGCTCGTCAGCCGTCGGCCGCGTCCCTCTTTCTCAAAATCCTCGATCCACGCCTGAATCTTGTTCATACGAAATCGAAAACGTCAAGAATCAAAGGTCAAATAACTTTAAATTGGCTTTTAGCCATTATCTTTAACCACTATGTTGGAAGGTCCTTAAACCACATGAAAAATAGAAGAAAATGAGGAAAATTCAGTTTATAGGGTTCGAGGTCAAAGGTCAAAGTTAGGTCAAAGGTCACGTGGGCCTAAGTTTTGCGAAAATGTGTTCCGCGGAATCCCCTTAAACAGCAAGTCGGGTTTTGAAAATTCAAACTTCGTGGGTAGATACCTAACCATGAAACTTGTGCATGCGTTATTTATGACGTCCTAGAGGTCAAATGTCACGGGTCAAATGACCTATTAGTGGCAATGATTTGCTTATCTGTATGCTGAGAATTTTTTATAAACAACAAGAAGAGAGAGTATGAGGAAGATGAGATTTGCAACTCCATACACTTAAATTAACGCAAATTCTAGTTGAAGTAACTCAAACCCTAGTTACTTTAACCAGAATTTACGTTAGTTTAACTAGGATTTCACGGAAAATTTAACCAGGATTGTGTTGGAGTAAATAGAACACCGATCCTGGTTAAATTTAACCCTGGTGTTTTAAGAGTGTAGATTGCCTTCTTTTTAGACAGAGAAAATGTTAATAGGAAAAACTGTTAATACACTCTTTTTTCCCCAGGATTTAGTTAGTTTCGGTTTCAGTCTAGTCTATTCTCCATTTCGCTTCAAAAAGGTACAAAAGATCAAAAAATTTTAATATATAAGCAGATAGTAATTATATGGCAGAAAGCGTCAAAATTAAAAAAAAGCGAATTAAAGATAAAATAGAAATGAAAAAAGAAGCAATTACACATGACTCTAGACAACAGACGCCACTGTCTAGCTTGTATAGTTCAGGTGACAAGCGCCCTGACATTATCATTAAAATTTAATCACGTCATGACACAAAACACAATATCGATTTTAAGGTGCTACTTTTGGCAAAGCTATAAAACTGTTCACATGTGTAGATTTTTCATTATTTAGTGAATTTTAGTGACTGTGGTACTACACCCCTTTAAAGTTTTGGTGACATGCCACAAAAGAGCTTTTTTACCTGGCAGTTAAAGAATAAAATCCCGTAATGAAAGATCCGTTGAAATTACTATTTCAATATCTTTTACCGCTCTCAAGATATACCTTTTGAAATTTTGATGGTTTCCGGAGTAACTCATTGTCTATGTAAAAATAATTATGTGGAGTGTTGCACAGTGCTAGCATTTCTTTTGTTAAAGGAGCTGGGCAGTCGCCAAAACAGAATAAATTCTCGGACCGCCGACTTCATCACGTCACATCCGGTTATGCTTCTTGGTTTATCTATTCGATCCGAAATGCATTGTATCTAGCACACACAACTCACAACGTACGCACGTGTGTAGTATATTAGTGTTGCATGTTTTAGTACGATACTGCTTACTTTTAGGCCTAACGTAATTTTAGTTAGGTCTACGATTTTCTAAGTTAGCCTATAATGAGTTTGATGGTGGTTAGTAAAAGCGAATCTATTATGGGGAAGAAATGAAAACTCATTGTTTGCAAACAAGTTTAAAGCTTACCGGAGGTGGTTTATTCAAGCATTTTCGTTTCCTGGTCCCACATTTACACAGAGCTACTGGCGGAGGTTGCTCGTGCTTTTACACGGACAGCCTCCGCTACGAGACTCCTTACGCTGACACGTTGACTTAAAAACGCAGACAGACGGTTCTGTACGTGCAGTATAACCACTAGCATCTGCTTCTGTTGAGCTTTTCACTAGCTCGAAAGGAAAACTTTCTCCCTCCAACATTTTGAAACTGGTTGTATTACTCGAAATGAAACCAAAATAATGCCCAGAAGCACTACAAGTATAACAAAATGCTAACGCAACCACAGGCGTTCGGAGCATTATACATACATATATAGATATATACTATATATATATATATATATATATACTATAGTGTATATACAGGGGCGGCTCCAGGGTTTTTCGACAGGGGGGCAAAGCATGCTGGGTCGGACCCAGCTTTTATTGTTTGGGGGTGCAGGCATTGAAGACTTCCGAGCCTCCCCCTACCCACCCCCGTGTTAGAACCTGCATTTTTGGCGTTTTCATTTTCTTGGACTTTATTTTTCTCTCTGCAAGAACCTTTTTTTCTAAAATAAATACGAACTGTGAGAAGGTTTGGTTGTCGGCCCCTCACTGAATGAGACGCTTCAACTATGCAGCAGGCGCGGCGGAAAGAAAAAATATTGGCGGGGGGGGGGGGGCTGAGTGCAGCAAGACTATCTAAGCGGAGCGCCACCATCACTGGCGCGGAGCGTACAAGAAAATTTTTGGCTTCACAAACCCTCCAGATGGCCGGAAATGGCACTTCCCGAGTGTTCTAAGCTGCATGTACCAAGCCTTGAAATATGGATCATATGTCTGCAATTTCTCAATTAAGGAGAAAAAAAATAAATCTATGAAAAATGGTAATACATATTCTAAGCGGAGCGCCACCATCAGTTGGCGCGGAGCGTTCAAGAAAATTTTTGACTTTGCAAACCCTCCAGATGGCCGGAAACGGCACTTTCCGAGTGTTCTAAACTGTAGGTATTCATCCTTGAAATATGGATCTCATGTCTGCAATTTCTTAATTAATGAGAAAAAATTAATCCTCATCATGTGATCTTTTACCTTGCTTATAGAAAAGCCGAATCATTGAGGAAGGGTTATACGCAAAATTGAATTTTATAAAAGGGAGAGGAATCATAACTCTTATGAAATAACATTAAATTTTTACCTATAGTTTTTCGAGTTTTTGAACCAATGATGTAACCAAATTTGCAAGCTAAAGTAAACTTTACGCAAACAGGAGTGACGTCATTTCCTCACATTAATAGACTGATTTATGTATAATTATTAAGGTATAATTAAATTTAAATCCGATTTAGTGTCCTTCATAATCGTATGGTATCATTACGTAATATGCATAGGAGATATTGAAATTTTGCAAATTGCACCCTTAAGGGTCTGTAAGTCAAAACGATTGAAAGGCACAGAAAAAGGAGAACTGCTCATCAATGTGAGAATGTGAAATCACTCCAGCTTGCTTTGAGTTCACTTTGCTTTGAAAATAAAGTTAAATCAACTTTTTATATTGAAAGAAACGCGCATAGAAAATGCATTTTTTTGGTCTACAAAGAACTGCCAAATTTTACCTAAATTTAAAGTGTACCTAAAGGCTAAAAATTCAATAACATATGTTACAAAGCTTGAAAAATAAATCCAAATGGTCTAACTGCTATCTTTACAGGAATTCCTGAGCTGAGATATATAAAATCTTGGTGCTTATTCAATTTAAAATGGTAGATGGCGCAATAATTTGTAAAGTCATTCTTGTACTACTCAAATTACATTCTTTGTTTTCTTTATTTTTGGAAAGCCTCTGCACCTTGTGCCAAACTGTGATCACTTTCTCACTGTTATAGGTGACTTGACTATACAAAACCTCTCCGTACAACAGTAATTTTTGCAAGGTTATATAAACATTTCAATTTCAAAAGGAAACAAAAGCAAGTAAGCAAGTAATGTGAGTTTTACAAGATAATCATCACAAATTTTTGCGCAATCGGCTATTTCAAATAAAGTGAATAAATTTTAACTTTTCATATCTCAGCAACAGGGTGAGCTATGAAAATGAAAGTTGGATGAGTGAAATTCGTTTCCAACGTCTAAAATATATATTCTTATAATTCTACACTTCAGGTCCACTTTAAACTCCTAAAATGAAACGTGCATGTATGGGATAAGAGACAAAACTGATTGAAATTTATTTTATTGCAGTATTATTTATGTAAAATTTGGACTTAAACCTTAAGAATGGATTCACAGGCAGAGGTATAAATAATTGGTTGGGATGGCATCCCAGGGAGGGAGAGGGAGGAGGGAGGGAGATACCGTATCATAACACACGTCAGTCTTTAAGCGCCTGTCACAGCTCACCGGATTGCAATAACGTAGAGGAAACGAAGACCCAAAATGGCACTCCGTTGATGTACGTTAGTATCCGTTTAGTCTCCTGTTCTCCTCCGCCGACTTCGTTTCATGACCGGGAACGTCCGGTATGAACGGCGAGAGATTTTGAACATGCACAAACCTTGGACCGGACGTCGACCGAAAAAGGTCCCCCTTACGTATTCGTTACTTATCCGTCAAGCTTCCCTTTTATCATTTTCTCGTGCGTTTCTCATACTGGACTTCTCCGTTAGTATCCGTTCGTCTTTATCATCCGTTCGTCATTACCGGACAATAAACGGATAAAACGTAGAACTACAGTACCTGTACCGAATGTTCGACGGACACTAACGCATAAGTAACGGAAGCGTAAAGGAATAGAACTGACAATGAACGGACAGGTAACGTACGTTTAACTGAAGAAACGAAAAAACACAGGCAAAGAAACGTATAGAGGACGGACATAAACCGAAGATGCAGCGTACTTGCATCCTGTCCCCTCCTCATACTATAGCTTAACAAACGTTTTTGCCGTTTTTTCTTGAATTTTTTGGGTGCGACTGCATCCTTCCCCCTGCATCCGCCCCAGGCATGAGATGAGTGATCGCAGTTCTAAGGGAGGGGTTAAGGGGAGGGGGTGTGAAAGATTTTTCGACTACCGGGAAGCCTTCAGTTAGACGCAATCTGGTACAATATTTTGCATCTTTTGAAGTCATATTTTTTTTCTCGAGAAATCTAGTTCCTAGGTAAGTAATCGAACGTTCTTTACTTTTGGCCGACTACAGTTTTCCAATTTTGTTGCACTTATTGTCGACGATTACATAACAAACGGGCAAGGGCGGCGATTTGTGTTGGCTATTGGTAGAGGGGCGCAGAATGGAAGTTGACATCGAAGCGGAGCGCCATCATAGTTTGGTGCGAAAGCGTACAAGAGAATTTTCGCCCTACAGAACCCCCAGACTGCATGAAATGGCACTTCTCGGGATCTTGGAGGCAGTTTTGAACCGTACAATACTTTATACGTGACGACTGACAGGCATGAGCGTGTGAACGGCGTTTGGTTGCGTTGGTATAGAAGCGGAGCGCCACTAATGGTTGGCACGGAGCGTACCGTTTAAAATGTTGCCAAAATGGCTTCTATATCGCAAGTAAATGGTCCTTCTCAGACCTTTTCAAATTGCACTGAAGCCATCTTGATATGTGGCATGATTTCTATTGGCTGGCGCGGACTGCACCGATAAAATTTTTGTCGAAACAGCTCCCAGATCGCAAGAAATGGCCTTTTCCCAGATCTTTCAAATTGCACATCTAGATATGTTACACGCCTTATATATATTTTCCCACTTTCACGGAACTGTTACTCTTCCTCTGGTATAACCTTCCCTGCGTACCAATTTAACCATTTTGTGATTGTTGTGACATGATTGAACAATGTACACGGAAGTGAAAATCCTACCCCCCCTTCCTCCCCTGGTTGGATACGATACTGCACTACAGACATGTCACTGCATGTGTAGGGCAAGTGTACAACTAGAGCTGGTAGGTCCAAGCGTACTGGATTTACACACTAAAATATGATGTAGGCCTACTTCTGCGTGGGCCACGGTAGTGAAGGTGGCCATGGAATTCGTAATAGATACCACATTCGCGCGTAATCCGAGAATTTACAGAATATTGATAAATACGTCAGTCAAATACGGATTTGAATTAACTTTTAATCACTCAAATCAGTCAGTTTAGTGTTGAATACCATGTTTTGCTTGTTTTCAAATAGACAGCAATTTTCACAGAATCTTGCCAGGGGATATACTGTATTTTAGCCCCCCCCCCCATTGTTTACGCTACTAGGTATTAACCCTTAAACGACAAAAAAAAAAAAAAAAAAAAACTCAAAGACATATTCAATCATGGGTCTCCTGGGATGTAGAAGAGGCCTAAGTGTAAGCTCTGAGGTGGATGAAGATAGGCTATATAGCAAATGATGAATGCGTGTATACTCGAACATTCCAAATATTTGCAAGAAGGACTATTGCAGTATGGGGCGGATTTACGATGAGTTAGAAAGAGAAGACAACGCGCGCGAAGCGCGCGAAACTTTCGAGAATTTACAAATCGAAATTGTCCTATATGCGACGGATAATGTATCACAATACTTTATTCTATGATACAGTTACACCTCACCCCACCCCTACAAAAATTATGTGTCTTAAAACGTTATTTAGACGATTTTATTTTTTGGGTCAAAAACCATAGGGGGGGGAATGCCTGCCCTGCCCCCCTGTGGCTCCGCCCCTGTGTATATATGTATTTATAATGCTCCGAACACCTGTGAACGCAACCAGATGATCAGTTTTCGCGGAAACGGTATCAGAATTGTCCAACCTAGCTGCCACGATAACTCTATGTATTGACTAATTGATCCATCGATCAGAACCGTTACAAGTCGAAACGATACAAAATTGTCCGTGACAGAAGAAAAAGTAACGAACTATAAATTCAAAAAAGCAAATTGTTAAATACGTAGCAAGTAAAATATAAAAATCTAAGAAATAAAACACGAAAGTAATTACTAAATTACATTGCAAAAATTTTAATTTCCATAATAAATCCCTCAGAGCATACCAATGTTATAAGTGTCCTTGAAATGAAGATTGGAAAAAAAAGGCTAACATAAGCCTTATTTGGTGAGCCCATCGTTCGATGTCACAAATTTGCATGTTTAACTCATGTTTATTCATAATAAAAGTGTCAAACAGAAGTGACCCTTTAAAATTGTCAATATTTGATGGATGTTGATGGGAACTGCGGCTACTTTCTGGATTTGTAATGCTTTTTACTTCAAATATCCAACTATGTATATGTAATTTCATGTCACCAGGACGTTAAGACTGAAACTCAGGGAGGACCACCCTGCCCTCTAAGTATACCACTGACAACACCTACACATACACACAATGATGACTGCATGTAGGTAGTGTTAATGGCACTTACCTTTACCCTATTCGTATACCATAACAGTTGACGTAGGGCAGGGGTTTTCAACTAGTTTGTGTTTGGTATGACCAACAATATTAAACTTATGGCTGGTAACTTAAAAGGTAAAATTACTCATCCCAGACACGACAGTTTGAATTCTCCAAACTAACTTACCTCCAGCCCATTCTCGATACTGTCATAAGCACCTCCTTGTGCAGACAAAAACCCAATTGTTTATTTCTTTAGAGTCATATTCAGGGCCGTAGCTAGGGTCATATGTTGGGGGAGGGGGGGGGGGGTGTGAAGGCCCCAAATTCCGACTGGATGGATATTTTTTTCCAACTGAATGGTGGCGCATAAATTGCACCATTTTTTTATGCGCCCTGCTATTACATACAGCAGTGGGGATACTCCCTTTGTGACTACATAAAGGTGTTGTCGTGGGGGAGGGGTCTAAGGGGCCCTTTGAGAAATTTTTCTTAATTTAAGGTTGCTTAGATGCAAAATGGAGCTATCTTTGGGATATTTTGGAGCTGATCATATATGGCTAGAAAATGTCCATAATTAAATGAATTCTAATTTTTCCGACTGATTTGATTCTTTTCCAAATGAGTGGTGACCCGTAAACTGCATTTTCGTTTTTATGGGCGTTACTTTTGTATGATACAGCGGTGGGGATCTTTCCTTTGTCACTTCATAAAGGGGCCGTCCTGGGGGAGATACCTAGGGGGAGGGGGTGTCCCCCTCCCTCTTGAGAAATTTTTGTTAAGGTAAGGTTGCTTAGATGCAAAATGGTGCTTTCTTCGGATACTTTCGGAACTAATCATATATGGCTGGAAAATGTCCATAATGTAGTGAATACTAAGATTTGGTTAGGTGAAAGTAGAAAGTATGTTGTCTAAGAAAAGAATACGTTGTCAACAAACCTGATCCCCCCACTTTAATGCCTTCTATTCTGGCATCTAATGCTAGCATATACCTGTGTAGGCCTCCTGGAAGCTCTGGATCAATTATATAAAATGGGGCAATGAGTAATGCTTATTACCT
The DNA here is from genome assembly GCA_029531755.1 of Holothuria leucospilota. Taxonomy (NCBI): domain Eukaryota; kingdom Metazoa; phylum Echinodermata; class Holothuroidea; order Aspidochirotida; family Holothuriidae; genus Holothuria; species Holothuria leucospilota. The sequence goes on from CM055972.1 coordinate 1,484,576, forward strand.
GGCATCTAAATAATAATATAGAGTATGACGCCAAGCACTTAACATCTATCGTATTTTCACTACTTTTGAACGAAAATCCAGACGAACAGCTTCCAGCAATGGGGAATGGGCGGGAGGGAGATGGGCGGGAGGGAGAGTATAGGTGCAGAAAAATGATACTAGACCTCCCAGACAGGTAAAGCAAAAGGGGTTTAGGACTAACAAGCGCGTTTTCAGAATGTACACATAGTTTATGTTATAATAGTTCAGTGGTACGTTGTGCTTATAATGTTCATAAGTGATACAACGTGGATTGTGAGGATTGCGTGCGAAGCGCGCCAAAATTTGGGGGAATACTTCAATGCCAAAATGAAAAACCTGCACGCAGGCTCAAGGGTGGTGCTTTGATTTGCCGACATGGGGGGAAGCACCCTGACTGGGGACCATCTACTCTAAGACCCGACAGATGCAATAGCCGGGTTGCCGAACTCAAAATATAAGGCGCGCGAAGTGCACCGAAAAAATTGGGGTTATATTAAGTTTTCATTAAGGAAAGTTGTAAAAGTATGGGCTTTTATTGAAGAATCTGGACAAAACCAAGAAATTTTTTCGGGTGATTGCATGGTCGTCGTCGGGGATTACATTCTTCATCTTACCCATTAAGGATCTCTTACGAAACTGAAAGATCTTTTTCTTACAAAATATGTTTGCCACGATGGCGAGGCTGAAGAAAGAATCTTCCAAAAGTTAGGAAAAAGAGGAAAGAACTTCTCAACGATGCATTGTCGTGTTTCTCTAGAATCACGCCTACACGGAAGAACAACATTTGTGGAAACGTTAAAATCCAATATGTTTGAAACGGGGGCGTTACCACTAGATAGAACTATAGATGAAAGCGCGCGTAGCGCTCGAAAATTTTTGGAAGTTATAGAAAGAATCGTTACAGAATTACTGGCTACGGGCCTGATAAATAAACGTTTGGAATATTTTCTGAGTATATCTATGTCTTCACCAATATTAGTCTATATAAAATTTGCGCAATTTTTGGGGCTCGGAAAAATTTGGGGAGGGGGGACTAAGGCGCCCTAGCTCCCACAGAACTGTGTATGGTATAATTACCTTAATAATGTTCATGAGATTGATTGTAAATCGTGACGCATGCGCGCGAAGTGCGCCCAGATTTTCATTAAATAGGATTTCCATAATGAAACCTGCATTCAGAATCTGCATTGACATACTTTTATTTGCCCAACAAACCAACATGCCACTCAAAAAGCCAGTCTTTTATCTGGTAATTTGTAAACAGCTTTCAACTTCTGCTGTTGTGCTTCTCCGAAAGTTGCTATCGGAAGGTACTGATAAAAAGAACAGCACTGAGGTAAGGTCTGAAGCGCGCGGAGCGCGCGAAAATTTTGAGAGTTTGAGAAGAACTTGGGAAAAAGGAGAACTTTGATTTGATTTTACGTGAGGAAAATAACGTTTGGTGTTATTCTCACTTGGTCTAGTTGGAAAATATATACAAAGTTGACATAGTCTCAGTCGGAAAAATGTGCTAGACTGAGGTATCAGAAATTCCAACTGGCATTTCAGATTTTCCGACTATCGTCGCTCTGACGAACTTTGGGGGTGAGACACCCCTCACACCCCCCGGTCGCGACGGCCCTGGTCATATTCTTCTGAGGACAAAATTGTGTAAATGTGAACACTCTCTGCACGTTACGCAATGTAGGCTAGACTGCATCTTTTGAATTTTCTCACTTTGATGGCAATTAATTTGCAGTGGCAACTGTGACTTACTACTGCCCCAAATCAAAAGTACATTTACAGTTAAAGCTGGTTCATACTTCCACATTTTTACGCTCTATAAGAACCATATATGCAGGGGCGTACCGTATATACATGAATTCGCAGGAGGGGGGGAGGTTGTGAACTATTTTGGGACCAACTGCATTTTTTGGGACCGACTCTCATTGACATAGTTGTACGATCCGAATATCCTAGATAATTACAATTTACAGGACGGTAGTAGTAATCATAAGCGTACGGGATTCTTCCAGTTTAGGGGGGGGGGCAGAAAATTTTTTGCCCGAATTTCAAAAAGTTGCCCGAAACTCGTTGCAGTTCAGGTGCATAAAATAGACCACTAAACGACTACATGCGCGCGAAGCGCGTGAAAAGTTTTGCACATTTTTCGGGCATTCGATCAAAAATTCGGGAACTCAGTAGAAAATTAGGGCAATCTTTTCACTTCAAATGTTGTTCATGTCTGGTCTACTGTTACAAAGGCATACTTAACTGGATTTAAGACCAACCTTTTGGCGCTCAGAGACCGAATTTTGATTTTCACGCGGGTGTCACACTCCCACACCCCTATTTACGCCCCTGCATATATGTTCATTCCTTGCCCTTCCAAGCCAATCGCAGGCATAGTTCAAAGCTGAACAGTGTTCAACTTTCACAGCTCCATAGCGCTATACTGAAGTATGAATCTACCTTTATGAGTCTTGCTTTAATAACAGGGAATTCTTAAAGAAACTGTTCATATGTGACTGTTCAAATGACACTATCTTCACCATAGGCGTACGGGACTCTTCCAATATGGGGGGCAGAAAATTTTTTGCTCGAATCTCAAAAAATTGCCCGAATTTCATTGCAGTTCAGGTGCATAAAATAGATGATCAAACCATTACATGCGCGGAAGGGGGTGAAAATTTTTGCACATTTTTCGGGCATTCGATCAAAAATTCGGGAACTCAGTAGAAAATTCGGGCAAATCTTTTCACTTTTACTTCATATCTGCCGGAATTTTACCTATTCTGTGCCCGAATTTTTGTCCTTCCCTGCCCGAATTTTCGACCTCAGAAATTTTTGGGGCAGTCTGCCCCCCCCCCCCGCCTCGTACGCCTATGATCTTATAACCCAACGCTACAATTAGCTTGCGCGGAGAGAAGGAAGAAATTGTGCTAAAACCCAGACAAATTACACTTCTTGTGACTTATAAGTTGCAGCTTAACATTTTACTTTGCGTTTCTGAGGTTAATCCACATAGGAAATTCAGGTGTTTAGTTTTAGGTTTTGAAATCACGATTCGCTATACGTATCAACGAGGGGCCAACTTTTTCGTTTCCTTTTACTGGCAGTAACATCTTTTTAAACAACTGTTTTGGAATATTGTGCACGATCGTGGGTCACTAGTAAGTTCACCGCTATCTGGATGTCGCCGACCGTCTTGTGAAGGTCTTGCACAAGAGCTCGGGAATATTAGTAGACAGAGTAGTACTTACCTTAGCTTCCTTTGTAAACCATTGCGGTGGACACAACGGTTCCGGGATATGGGTAGCTATCAATCGAGGAGAAGGCAATTTTTCAATTATTTTGTATCCTGGTGTTGATTGTTTGATTCTCTCCGGGGAGGCAGCTACTGTTAGTTCTAAACCAATGGCCATCGAATTTCTGTTTATCTTCTGCACGTCGCCCTCTACCGCTATGAGTTGTACAATTTCCCAGATCCAGTGAGTCCCTATATTAATGCAAGACAGAAAGGATAACCATGAAAGTATCGACAAAAAATGTCTTTACATATATAGAGGTATTTCATGTGACGTCACGCGCAATGGATTCCCAGGCACTGAAGGGCAAACCACACACGCAGTAAGCGAATTTACCACTCACGCGCACGGCATAACCATAGATACTTACTGTGACACAATGGACGATTGCCCTTTAAAACATAAAAGACGAGCAATCTTGCCCTTCAAAATTGCGTCTAGTTCGTTAAAGTCATGTGACTGAAATCCCTCTATACCTTGAACTTTCCTTTAAAAACGAACTTCCACATATAACATCAGCACCTTAATGAGCAGGGCAATATGGTTCTAAAAGGTTTTAACACCTTCTGTTATCTCCAATGAACTTTGGTAGCCTTCGTGATAATAAAATAGCACTTTGGTCAAGCTCCACAAGGCAATTGCTAACTAAACCGTTGGCGCAGACGGGAAATTTATCCTTTATCACGGACTAGAATCGCTTTGACCTGAAAATAGTGTAAATCTGTACATGATATATAGGTCCTTCACTACAAATGACTACGTACGTAACCCAAAAGAAGAAAAACAAAGAAATTGCGAGTTTTCAGTACCACTCATTTCATGTAGGTTTGAATCTGGGAGTCCAAATTGTCCCCACATACTACCTGGTTATAGGACTACCCATTAACAAAAGTTAAGGTCGTTGGAATACACACTTTAAGAGAATCTGGTACTCAAATTTGTCCCCAGGCTCTAAAATTGCCAAAATTGCCGGTTTTTGGCGAAAAGGGCCATATTCGACAGGTCACTACAACAAAACGGATCAATATTTTGGGGAAAACGTTCAGTGTATTGCGGGAGACTGTGTTTATTTTACCACTTTTACTCCTAAAAAAGTTTTAGACCCCAAATTTTGGCGCAAAATAGCCTTTCTTGAGGTAAATAAGCCAAAATTATCAAAATTGGATGACTACCCCCTTGCACATGCAAAAAAATGGAGCACATATTTTTCTGATTGTCTGATGTCTACTCTACATCTTTTCAAAGTTTTACCAAAAACAGCAAAAAAAAAAAAAAAAAAAAATGCAACTGTTACAAGACGACCCGTTAGGAACACCGGATTGAATCCATCGACGAGCGAATGGAAAGTTCCAGAGAATTCAACTTCAACGCAGCCTTTCTAGAACTGTCTAGAAGTGAGAACTGTTTACGTTATGTCCCAATTACAACTACTGTGTACACTAGAAGTTTCTGTTAAATTCTGGAGAGTTCTCGATTAAAAGCCTGGCGTATAAAAGGCAGTTCAACAACTGTTATAGAGGAGACACATCATCGAGACCAGACGCTGTTGAGAAGTTATTCTCTGACAGAATCACCTAAGGCCAGCCACTGTCACTGTACACTTGTGATAAATTGCCTTACGCCGTTTCTACACTGTGTATTGAGATTGTTATCATCCATCATCGCCTAGCCTTGTCGTTATTCGCTCGTGGAACCAGTTCCTACGCTACAGCACGCTGCAGGTCTACTACTGTACCATCGTCAACGTGCATGCACTACCAGCCCTCTGACCAGACCAGGCAAATATTAAGTAAAGGATTGTGAGTAAGTCTAATTAATTATTGTAAATTTAAGTGAGATAAGGAGATTGTAAATAATCATTTAGTTGAATTTTAATCTCGTTCTTCTGTGATCTTTCGCTGTTATTGGTTTGACTTACGACCACAAGCCGTAACAGAATTGGTGGCCTAACATCCGGGAACGAAAATACTAGAAAATTCGAGAAATTCTGTTGTGAATCGTAAGCAACTGTGTTTGCTCAGAATACTTATTTGTTTGTTGAAGGCTTGATACAATTTCAAAATGCCATTCGACTTAGATAAATTCGTGGCTAGTCCCTCAGTCGAGGAACTAGATTCATTAAAGAAGTCTGATATTGTAAAGGTCGCAAAACATTATGGCATTGAATTTCAGCCTTTAATGCGGAAGGACGAGATTAAAAGATATGTTCTAGAATATCCTGTGGATGAAAGTATCCTACCTAGTACAGTATTGGAAACAGCTATCACTGTGCCAACTGACAACACATTTGAACTGAAAAGGCTTGAAATGGAAATGAATAAGGAGATTAGATTAAAAGAAATGGAAAGAGAAAGGGAAAGAGAGGAAAGAGAAAGCGAAAGAAAGGAAAGAGAAATGCAAATGCAAAAGGAAAAAGAGGAAAGAGAAATGCAAATGCAAAAGGAAAAAGAAGAAAGAGAAATGCAAATGCAGAGGGAAAAGGAGGCAAGAGAACATGAATTTAGGATGAAGCAACTAGAGTTAGGGGTCATAAAAGGCTCAGACCCTAAAGTAGGCTTGGATGCTGGGGTATTCGACATTTCTAAGCACGTAAAATTTGTCCCCAAATTTCAGGAGGATAATGTGGAGAAATTCTTTAACCACTTCGAAAAGCTGGGTGAGCAACTAAAATGGCCAAGAGATAAATGGTCCATACTCATCCAGAGTAATTTCACAGGCAAGGCTCAAGAAGTGTATTCCGCTCTGTCAATAGAGGACAGCATGGATTATGATAAGTTTAAAAAGGCCATATTACAAGCCTATGAATTGGTGCCTGAAGCTTATCGCCAAAAATTTAGAAAGTATCGTAAGGCGGATACAAAAACATACGTAGAGTTTGCTTATCAAAAAGAAAGGCATTTCGATAGATGGTGTGCTTCCAAAAAGGTCTCCAAATTTGACACTTTAAGACAACTGATGCTGGTCGAGGAATTCAAACGGTGTGTGAATGATGACATTAAGACTCACCTTGAGGAAAATAAGGCTGACAACTTGAAGGAAGTGGCAAATTTGGCTGATCAGTATGCACTTACCCATAAGTTTGCTAAAGTGGGTCAGACTCAAAACAAGGGTCAGTTTAGTAGGCCAAATAAGAAATATGGCAATAATAGTGGCACAACAGGTAACAGTGGATCTCAGTCTGGTTCTATCTCTCCAACAAATTCTGGTAAAAAACAACCAGATTCAAGTCGTCAAAAGAACGACCAGGTCAGCTCAAACAAAGCTGCCTTTAAAGACATAGTTTGTGGTTTCTGTCACAAAAAGGGCCACACAATGTCAAATTGATTTAAATTGGCAGAATTAAAGGAGACTGAAACAGCCTCCAATGCCTTAGCCAATGTAGAGAACTCTTCTAAGGTAGTCGTGACTTTACGGCCTAATTCTAACGACCAAATTAAAGAAGAATACCTTCCATTAGTGTCTGAGGGGTTCATTTCCCTAGATGGGAATTCAGCTCATCCACCCGTCAAAATTAAAATTTTGCGTGACACAGGCGCAACTCAGTCGTTGCTTCTTGATGGAGTTTTGCCATTATCGGACTCTACTCCCACAGGGGCAAATGTACTAATTCAGGGGGTTGAGTGTGGATTTATTTCTGTCCCTCTCCACAAAATTAATTTGAAGTCAGATTTAGTTTCTGGGTCGGTCATAGTAGGGATCAGACCTACTCTACCTGTAAAGGGGGTATCTCTGTTGCTAGGCAATGACCTAGCTGGTGGAAAGGTAGTAGCCAATGCAATTTTGACAGATAAACCATGTGATTATTACAACACAGAGCAATTAGAAAAGGAATTTCCAAATTTATTCCCTGCCTGTGCTGTCACTAGAGCTATGTCACAAAAGCTCGCCATGGATGATAATCTTAAACATCCACCCTCCAAAAGTGAGGATACAGTTCCCAAAAGTGGAACAAGTAGGGAATCATGTAAGGATGATAATCTTAAACATCCACTCTCTAAAAATGAGGGTATGATTTTTGAAAATAAGGATGATAAACTTAATCATCCGCCCTCTAAAATTGAGGAATTAGTTCCTAAAAATGGAACAACACTCCCAAAGAAGGAGTCAGAGTCTGAAAAAGATTCTAGTAAAAATATTCATGAAAATAAAGATTCTTGGTATGACCTCAGCCAATCTTTTATGACTAATCTTAATGATAGTCAAGATTGTAAGTCTCCTGGCCCCACACATACTGAGGGGGTAGAACAGGAAAATTAAAAAATGTCTGACACACTCCACAGAGACCAGTTGTCAGTCCAACAACAACATGATGAAGAGCTTCAGCAATTAATAGCTGGTGCACTCACTGAGGATGAATCGAAAGACGTCCCAGTCTGTTTTTATATTAAAAACAATATTTTGATGCGTAAATGGCGACCACCTGATGCACCATTAGATGAAGAGTGGAGAATTTACCATCAAATTGTGGTACCTAGGACTTATAGAAGGGAAATACTGAGTATTGCTCATGAAATGCCATTTGCAGGGCACCTAGGAGTCAATAAGACTTACCACAGAATTTTAAATCACTTTTATTGGCCAAAACTTAAAAGTGATGTGGCCAAATTTTGTAAGACCTGTCACTCATGTCAAATGGTTGGGAAGCCGAATCAGAATATTCAGGCTGCACCCTTAAAGCCAATTCCTGCTTTTGAAGAGCCGTTTAGTAGAGTCATCATTGATTGTGTAGGTCCCCTACCTAAGAGCAGGGCAGGGCATCAGTATATATTAACCATCATGTGTGCTTCTACAAGGTTTCCAGAGGCAATACCTCTGAGAAATATTAAGGCTCGGACAGTCTTACAAGCTGTACTTAAATTTTTCACATTGTTTGGGTTGCCAAAAGAGATCCAATCAGATCAAGGGTCTAATTTCATGTCAACTGTATTCCAACAGATGTTGTATGAGTTAGGCATAGACCAAATTAAGTCTTCGGCTTATCATCCTGAAAGCCAAGGGGCTTTAGAAAGGTTTCACCAAACATTGAAGAATATGTTAAAGACATATTGTCATGATAATGAGAGAGATTGGGATGAAGGCATTCCATTTGTAATGTTTGCTGCCAGGGAGTCTATACAAGAGTCACTTGGGTTCAGTCCATTTGAACTTGTCTTTGGACACACAGTTCGTGGACCATTGAAATTATTAAAGGAGAAGTGGTTATCAGATCCAGGTGAAGACATACATCTACTTGATTATGTATCCCGCTTTAAAGATCGTCTTCAAGGTGCATGTGAACTTGCTCAGGGAAATCTGAGGCACTCTCAGAAGAAAATGAAAGCGTGGTACGACAAGACCACTGTGAAAAGAGAGTCTAAGCCTGGTGATAAGGTGCTAGTGTTTTTGCCTGTTTCTGGTCAGCCACTTCAAGCTCGCTTTCAAGGACCTTATGTCATTGAGAAAAGGTTAGTGACACAGATTACGTCATTTTGACACCTGACAAGTGTAAATCTAAAAGAGTATGTCATATTAATATGATGAAGAGATATTATGAAAGAGAAGATTGTGACATTTCTAAGGATGAAAGTGTATATGATGTAAATAATAACACTAATGATACAGGTGATCAAGTGTGTATTATCAATGCTGATCATGAACTCAGTAATGATGAGATCAAGGCTAATAATGTTCCTGACATGTGTATTAAGTTACAAAATTCTGATGTGTTGAAAAATCTTGACCAGAAATTAAGTCATCTGGATCACAAAGAAAGGTCAGAAATGAAATCATTAATCTATGAATATGCATGCTTGTTCTCAGATGATCCTACTAGGACAAATTTGATTGAACATGATGTTGATGTGGGAGATGCCACACCAATCAAGCAGCATCCTTACCGAGTTAAACCTCGAAAACGACAACATCTCCGGGATGAGGTTCGGTACATGTTAGACCATGACATTATAGAACCTAGTAATAGTGAATGGTCTTCCCCTTGTATATTGGTCCCCAAGCCAGACGGTGGGTACAGATTTTGTACTGATCGCCGAAAGGTGAATGCGGTCACGAGAACGGATTCCTATCCGATACCCCGTATCGACGTTTGCATTGATAGGATTGGGAAAGCTACGTATGTGTCAAAGTTTGACTTACTAAAGGGGTACTGGGAGATACCACTCACTGAGAGGGCTCAGAAAATCTCGGCATTCGTGACGCCAGATGGGTTATTTCAGTATAAGGTTATGCCGTTTGGTATGAAAAATTCACAGATGACCTTTAAACGCTTAGTAAATAACCTTACTTCAGACTTAGAAAATTGTGAAGTATATGTTGATGACCTTATTGTATACAGCAACCCATGGGATGAACATGTACAACATGTTAAGGCATTATTTGACAAGCTTGCCAAAGCTAATTTGACTGTCAATTTGGTCAAAAGTGAGATTGCTTGTGCCCAGGTGATATACTTAGGGCATGTGGTTGGTCAGGGTAAAGTTAGACCAATTAAGGCCAAAGTTGAGGGCATTGACAAATTCCCTGCCCCAACTGATAAAAGGCAGCTCATGCGCTTCTTAGGCATGGCTGGTTACTACAGACGTTTTTGTCCGAATTTCTCTGACATTGCTGCACCATTGACAAAGTTATTAAAGAAAAATGAAAAGTTTGATTGGACGGATAATTGCCAAGCAGCATTTGAATTATTGAAAAAGGCACTAATGAGTTCACCAGTGTTGATTGCTCCAGATTTTGAAAAACAATTTAAGTTGGCAGTAGATGCCAGTGACAATGGCATAGGAGCAGTTTTGCTTCAAGCCGATGAGCATGGTGTTGATCACCCTGTTTGTTATTATTCTAAGAAATTTGACAAACACCAGAAGAATTATTCAACAATTGAGAAAGAGACATTAGCTTTGATACTTGGTCTTCAACACTTTGATGTTTATTTGGGAACTACTAGTTTCCCTATCACTGTATACACTGATCATAACCCTTTGACATTTTTATCTAAGATGAAGAACAAAAATCAAAGATTGATGAGGTGGAGTTTATTTCTGCAATCATATAATGTAGATATTAAGCACATTAAAGGGAAAGACAATGTTGTACCAGACTCTTTGTCAAGAATTTGATCTGATGCAGTATGTTGAAAATATCACTGTAAGTTTTGAAATTTTGTGTTAACTATGGCACAATGTGTATTGATGATGTTACTGTATTCATGTATCATCACCTTGCAAGACAAGTTATATGTTAAGACTATACCTTCCATTGAATATTGGACTACATAATATACATACTGTAGTTATTACTGTAAAGTTATACATTGTGAATATTGTAACTTAAGTTTTGTCCGAGACGTCCAAAACTTTTTCAAGGGGGGGGGGGGAGTGTTACAAGACGACCCGTCAGGAACACCGGATTGAATCCATCGACGAGCGAATGGAAAGTTCCAGAGAATTCAACTTCAACGCAGCCTTTCTAGAACTGTCTAGAAGTGAGAACTGTTTACGTTATGTCCCAATTACAACTACTGTGTACACTAGAAGTTTCTGTTAAATTCTGGAGAGTTCTCGATTAAAAGCCTGGCGTATAAAAGGCAGTTCAACAACTGTTATAGAGGAGACACATCATCGAGACCAGACGCTGTTGAGAAGTTATTCTCTGACAGAATCACCTAAGGCCAGCCACTGTCACTGTACACTTGTGATAAATTGCCTTACGCCGTTTCTACACTGTGTATTGAGATTGTTATCATCCATCATCGCCTAGCCTTGTCGTTATTCGCTCGTGGAACCAGTTCCTACGCTACAGCACGCTGCAGGTCTACTACTGTACCATCGTCAACGTGCATGCACTACCAGCCCTCGGACCAGACCAGGCAAATATTAAGTAAAGGATTGTGAGTAAGTCTAATTAATTATTGTAAATTTAAGTGAGATAAGGAGATTGTAAATAATCATTTAGTTGTTGAATTTTAATCTCGTTCTTCTGTGATCTTTCGCTGTTATTGGTTTGACTTACGACCACAAGCCGTAACACAACCAACCAAAATATCCCTGACTAATATGTGTCGTGCTACAGCACGTACACGTAACTTCTCTTTTGTTAAACTTTAAAGGGGAACAATAGTGGCCATTTGACCCTTTACATATGTGTAGTATACATATAAATACTACAGATAATATTTACCTGGTGGACCTTACATGAAACCTTATTAAGAATAATATATTTCAAATTTCCCTCGCTTGCTGGCATGTGCGCAGACATATTCGAAAGAAGACGACTAGATGTCAGCTGATTGCTGACGTACAATACGCACCTCACGATTTCCAGAGCAAAATGTTGCCAGCTCAAATAAATTTAAATAGGCCTTCTTAATTTTTCTGAGTGGTGGTTCAAAATTTCAAAATTATGTATTTTAAATCATAAAAAATATAGAAAGTATAACAAAAACATCGGTGGGATTTTTATGCCCCACAGCTAAAAATACTAAATAGTTCTTGCCCATTTATTTTTCGTAGTATTGCAAGAGGGTGCTATCAAGGAATACTCTCTTTCAGTGGTTCCATTTTCCGAGCCCATGGTATCACCCTGAAGGCTGTGTTCATGCGGTGTTTGGGTAGTTCTTCATAAAGATTTCTATACGTAAATGATGATTATCTGTGTTTACTCTTATGTTACCGTAAGAACATTAAGAGATTCAACTCTTCGGTAGTAGTTATGAAAACTTAAGGAAACTCTGATCCACTGAGGGAAATTTTTGTCTAACTTATGGAAACACTATTCTCCTTAAAACACCTATACGTGTTCGCTAGGGCCTGGCTTTCGTTCGAGACGAAAATCTTGTGATATTTTCTGATTTAGTGCATATAATGAGGATTTTGCGCAGACACTGTGAAGTATGATATCGATTATTGCATATTTGGTGGAGTACTAGCCGCATTCTTTCAGCAACACCTTGAAATGTCTGTCGAGAGTTGTTTTTGAGTCTACCGGAAGCAAACGTAACCATTCTCCGCGATGTGTTCCCATCATGGCTGCCTCGAGCTTTCGGTAACAGGCACAGAATTTCTTTTTGGTTGAGTAAGCTTCAATCAGACGCATTTTGTCTGGTAAGAGACTTCTGTGTATCGTTTGAATATTTTACTTTGAATTTTACAACTTTTATTGGCAGATTGACTGTTGAGAGTTTAGAAAAATCTAAAACGTTTTGACAAGTATGATCGAATCCCTTCGGACTACGGCGATGCAGTGCAGTGGTCAGTACCGTACCATGCATGTGTGTGATATGCCATATAGAGTCAATATGGATTTCGAGTTGCACTTATAAGTGTAGGGTGAAGGATTTTCTCGAACTTTTTAACTGGTTAAAAATCGTACGTATCAAGTAAGAAGAAGGCTGTATGATGATATTAGATAGTGATGTACAGATTTCTGGATTTTAATGGCAAATTTAACCGCTGCATTTTTTTGAAAATTAAAGATAGTTTTGACGTTACCGTGAATACTGTAAGTGTGTGCTTACAAACTACACAAGCAGTTGTTGTAAAACCCGCGGCGAGGTGCAGGTGTGACATCACAGTTCCGTTGCATTGTGGGTAATATCACAATATCATGACTGCCTACGCAGTGGCATTTAGCGAGTTTCAAAAATTTTTTGAAAAATTCGTGTTAAATAAGATATTGAGTTATATTAGTTGTTAATGGTATCACAATGCTTGGAAAAATGTGTTCTAAATGTTGTACTTGCTTAGAAAGCTGTAAAATTGTTTCCCTTTAAGGTACCGTTCCACGAGAACTGTCTACTACTTGACTCCAAGTTTACGCCTTACGTAATCCGAGCGCCTTCCGTCCTTGTGCACTGTGCTACCTGCAATTACTCAATCAGTGGTTTGGAGAATTAAGGTCACACCCCCTCGTTCGCGTACACTGTGGGCTTCAATGCACGCTACGGACTGCCCACCGTGAGGAAGAACCAATCAGTCAGTGAGTCGGGCTTCTCTAGGCCCTCTACAGACACTTGCGTGCCGTGGCTTCCAAGCTTATTCCAGCCAGCTAGACTTACGGAGGGCGTTACACGTACTAGAGTATACTTTTATCCTTTGAAATAAGTATAGACTTTGATTAACAATGCCTTTAGTTTTTCTTCTAAATTTGTTTTACCTAACCCTCTTAATAAGGGTTTGAACCTTTAGATACAAAGGTGTTCCTCATACAAAAATATGATAAAGATAATGTTTTGAAGTGATCAGCTCCTATGATAAGTATAAAACCTCTTTCACTTTTCGAATTTAAATGACTGTTAATCTACTTTTAGGTGATACAATTCCTTAATTTTTCTAAGTTTACCATCAGTAAGTAGCATCTTTTTTCGGAAAAGCCTGTAAGTCTAACTTTTGTTTATAAAATTGGGAAGGATTTCGGATTTGTCCTAAAAATGTATCCAATAGAATTCAATTTGTTTGAATTTGTACTGAACCCTTGTAAAAGTCAAATCTGGATCACAGACCTGAAATAATGTTTCTTTCACTTGAAGACTGGCAATAAAACAGCAATGAGTGAAGTCATCTCACGACCTGTTTGGGATTGAACAGACTACAAGAACCATTGTCGTCACTTCGTAATCCCGTTTTAGTCGCAAAGAATGTTGAAAACGGATAACCAGAAGCTTATTGACAGCGAATCAAAGGAAAGAGACTTGTTTGAAAGCCATCCATAACAGCTCCCAGTCCCTGCAAAAACCGAGAAACATCAAGACTTTATTTGGGGTCGCGGAACTGCTCGTATGGGAGAACGTATACAGAGAAGCTCTTCATGAAACCTCAGCTAACTGAACTGATATACGACCGCTAATGCCTCCCACGTTTTAAGACTGAGCATTTCGCCATTTTGAACAAAATCGACTGAAACGTGGCCAACATGTTATCGGCACAAAAGGCAGCAGTTAAGCAACTGTATTTGATAAACTTTGTCGTCATTTGAGGTAACGAGAGGTAAATTTTGGAAACGGTTACAAAGATTATTGTTTTGTAAAACTTTGGCTTAAATTTGCTGAAATGTTGTAAATTGATAGTTGAAGAGTAGGGAACCAAAGTTGTTTTGGAGAAAATTGTTTGTCACAACTTTCATAATAAATCCCTCAGGGCGTACCAATGTCATAAGTGTCCTTGAAATGAAGACTGAAAAAAAAACTAATATAAGCCTTATTTGGTGAGTCCATCGTTCGATGTCACAAATTTCATTGCATATTTTACTCATGTTTATTCATGATAAGTGTCAGACAGAAGTAAACCTTTAAAATGGTCAATATTTGATGGCTGTTGATTTGGATAAAATTGTTTGTCACAACTTTCATAATAAATCCCTCAGGGCGTACCTGGTGAGTCCATCGTTCGATGTCACAAATTTCATTGCATATTTTACTCATGTTTATTCATGATAAGTGTCAGACAGAAGTAAACCTTTAAAATGGTCAATATTTGATGGCTGTTGATTTGGATAAAATTGTTTGTCACAACTTTCATAATAAATCCCTCAGGGCGTACCAATGTCATAAGTGTCCTTGAAATGAAGACTGAAAAAAAAACCAATATAAGCCTTATTTGGTGAGTCCATCGTTCGATGTCACAAATTTCATTGCATATTTTACTCATGTTTATTCATGATAAGTGTCAGACAGAAGTAACCCTTTAAAATGGTCAATATTTGATGGGTGTTGATGGTGTTGTCTATCCTTTGGTGCTGGAACGGCTGGTTTGTCTTTTCGACTAATGCAAGGTTTGCACAGGAAGGGCAAGATGCCCCTCTGTGCATTGTGGATGATGGTAATATTCTCAAGATTAAAATATGAACATTTTAAAAGGGCCCCAAAACACTTACTTTCTGTTGATTTTTAAAGCCTTAGGTTAAATTTTGTGATAATACCACCCCACTTATGGCTGGCAACTACTTTGTCGTTCTTTGGAGATTTGTTGCCGAGTACCATGAATCTACTCAAACAGATGCAATACGTTAAAGAGACTGCCAGGCAGTTGTCAGGGAAAGAGGATATCCTGTTTGCAGATTGGCTGGATAGAACAAAAAGTGTTTGTGACATAGGCCTTTTCTATGACTCGAACATGAAATAAAATCAACGATTCTTCAACAGCATTTATATGTTATTTAGTGCAGGGATGGTTTTGCTCGACGGGGGAGGGAAGGAGGACAAGCTACCCGACGGGGAAGGGAGCAGCAATTTGAAGCTCAGCAAAGTTAACGAGTTACCGGAAGGATGGCGAACCCAAAATTTTCAAGACTGGCGCTTAGAATTTAGAGAATATCTTTATTGAAAAATTTAAAAGGTTGGCAGTGACGAAATTGAACATTCGATTTTTATTTGAGACACTTTGAAAATTTTGGCTTTTTATTGAAAAAATTGAAAGGGTTTTCTTTTTATAGGAGAAAATTAGAAAAGAGTGGCTTTTTATTGAAGAAATTTTAATATTGTTAGTTTTTATTCAGAGGAAGGTCTTCTACAGTTAAGAAGAGTGGTATAATTTCTTCTTATCAGCAATGTATCAGACAATCAGATGAGAGTTTGACACACTTAAATTAGACTACTCAAAGTGATATCGCCCTTTAATTTCCCCTGAAAAGACCAGAAATATCGCGTGTAGAAGCTGGTTGTCTGTTTTAATGTGCATGCAGCGTTACTGTCAATCAAAGTGCTTTACAATGGGAACAGTGATAGATACAACAAAAACTTACACTTACTAAACTATTAATGTACCTTGTTTATAGACCTTATACATATTACATCACACAACAGAAAGTGCAACCTCCTTTGGAGGCAAGCGCTTATCATGAAACTTACACCAACAAATGCAAAGGACTGATTTGTTTACCGGTCGGATACGCGCGTGAGTCTACTACGCGCGCGTGCGAAGTCTAAGTTGTGAGTGCACGTGCTGTTTGCCTCCAAAATGTCGTCGCTTGACGTCAATGCATAAGGTCTATTTTGACCGTTAATCTACAAATACACGAACGATTTACTATCACAGATGTGTTTACAATCAGAACATGTTGATCGCAATGATGCCCTCCATACACCGTATATCTCCATACTGGATTAGAGCAAGTGTAACTGACCAATCAGAAGCCAGCATTCTCCAAAAGTATAAATGAATGTATGTTCGAAATAATTTGCGAGTTTGGCCTTAAAGGCACGAACGCCACCTTGTTTCCATGTCACTCGCATAAATCTTCCATTTTTAACGGTTACAATTTCAGACTGAGGCGTTTACCATGAGACAAAAGATGGTATTGTAATTGAGTCCAGGTTAAAGGCAATAGGCAGTCGCCCCAAAATTTGCTTTGAAAATCAACAAACTCTTGCAAATCTCCTCTTATTAGATTACAAGCACCTCTGAAGACGTTTTGAACATAACTATTACAAACAATAGGTAAAGCAAGAAGAAATTCTCCTTGAATTTCACAATTCACTAACAAAAACATTGTCACATGATCAAAATAGGCCGTTCATGAACTACATAGAGTGGCGGGGTATACAAACTCTGATTGGGGTGACTGCATTTTCCCTTTTACGTCCAAAAATGAGTTGAGCCCATAATGTACACCGACTCCGTCCATCTACCAAATTTGACGAAAGCAGACGGTCCATTCTTTTTAATAAAATCAAAGTTAAAAAATATCCACCATATTACTAATTAATGTATTTATAAACAAATCGATGCACGAAAAATCTGCAAACTAGGTTTATTTCCCGATAATGCCCGACAAATCTAATATATACTTAGATAGATCCACCTTTCCGTCTTATTGCAAACTATCAAGGTCTCATCGTAGGTCTATGGTGACACCACTGAAGATAAACTGGACATTGTTAATACACTAGTAGGTTGCAAACGTTTCAGTAAACAATTTAAAGAATTATACGCACCCTGAAAGCACCATAATTAATCGGCTCTATCTCCTCAAAAGTCAAGACAACGTCTATTTTACTTATACTTCATGAAACCTTACGTCTACGAAAAGATCTTGTTTTCGGGGAAAAATGCCCATTTTTGTCGAACTGAGCAACCCCTCCCTTAAACAAAAACAACAGTAGTTACCAGTGTCTGTTTTACAGGCAGCGCAACTGAAGCTAATGGCAACCAACCGTAATATGTGCCCCCTAATTACCCCACCTGAAGGGACAATCCGGCACAGAATAAAAGTTCAATATCTTCGTATTAATAAGAGATAACTACATTTTGTTACACTATCACATTACTGTATTGCATAATACACTTACCTGACTTAGGGTATGTCACACAGTACACATCGTCATCTCTTACTTCAAACGACTGTAAGGCGTCTAGGTTTTCTGGTGTTTGCATCGCCGAAAAAGTATAGCCTTTGTACTTGTGCAAGTGCTCATCCGATGATACAATCTTATCCTTAGACTCGATATGAGCAAGACTTATTGCATCAGAATGCAGCTTAGCCAAATTTTTAGACATTTTATTTAGGCTCGAAATGAACACGGTGGCTTTATGAGATGCGTCAACGTTGGCTTTCGTATTCAACACTTACGAAGTGAACCTGTCCAGATTCCTCTATATTGCCAGTGACACTAAAATTGTAGTTGACAGGTAAGGTATTTACAGCGATTCCAACGGTCAAGTAAGATATGGAAAGATGTAAAAGATAAATGGGAGTGATCCATAGAAATAAAAGTAAGGGAGAATGCTGAAACAATGCCGAGTCCAGGCATGTTTAACAGGTGAAGCCACGAAAATTGTTAGGGCGCTTTCGTTGTACCCCAAAAGACCGGCTGATTGGTGTGTCTCCGTACGTACAGTGTGCATTCTGCTGCAGAAGTTACAGCTTATTTTATCCGTTTTTCGAAAGATTAGGAGTAATTTTCACAACAGAAATAAGTCTTGGTGCCTTAAGTATTTTGTTTTATACTCCTAACTTGAAAACCTGTAGTTTCTTTGCCAATAGGCCTACTTGGGGCAAAAGCAATTAATGACGTGATATTTGTATTACACGCAGGTGCTCTGTTGCCGTACAGCCTAGTCAAAATCAATAGCTTCAGTCCAGATCGGCAGACGTCATTGTCCCTTACTTTTATTTCTATGAAGTGATCTTAGCAAACAAGATTGCGACGGTGATCTGAGGTGTTATTTACAAAAGTAATGTGCGATAAGTACAGGAGGCAAGAGCGACTGCCGCAAGGTATCTTTGGAGTCGGGTAGTCGCGGGAGTAGGAGTCGCGACTCTATTAAATAAAACAAGTAAAACCATCAACAATCTAAACATCGTGCAGTACCGTAACTACATGACATACACACTTACATGATGTAAGGTATGTCACGCGGCACACATGGTCAAATCTAACGTTAAAATTTTGTAGGGCGTCCAGTTTTTCAGGTGGTCTAAAAGTGCAATATTGATACTTGTGCTGCCTGACCTTAGTTGATGCAATTTCATCCCTGGTCTCCTTGGAGCAAGACTTATTACATCAGAAAAAAGTTGATTTATTCGGATTTCTGTCTCAAAATGAACACCGGACGTTCTCGCAGTGTCTCAAGTGGGCAATTTAATTTCCATAAATTTAGCGGTCAACTATCAAGGTCGCTTGATATAATGATCAACGAGAGGTATTCAAAAATACACGAGAAAAGTCCACAAAACTAATGAAACTGTAAAATATTTGCAGTTTAAGAAAAGTTTTCGTTGCCATTTTTCTAGTTGAGTACGGTACTGTTGCTATAGTATGCAACAGTATGTTTATGTATAATTTTATGAAGTTACAGACCAAATATTGTAACTATTGAACCTAAAAAATGCTTTCCCGACTAGTAGGCCTGCACAGTCAATGTGGGATGGTTAATTCAGGGCCTTGAAGGCCAGTTGTTTTACGCCGCTAAGCGACCACTAACTAGGAGGAAGCCTATGGCTCATGAATTACAACTTCATGTCAGGAAGCAGCCATCTCAACAATTCATATCAAATTTGGTTTCTTTTCAAAGGCCAGTTCAGTTGGGAAAACCGTAGATTTCTCTTGCATGAAAAAGCCACCTACTTTGAACGGGCTGGGGATCGAACCCCGAACCTCCCGGTTGGCTACAGCACCCATTCCTGGGAAGGTAAACGGTAAGCCGTGGCAAAGCGGGCCCGGGAATGTCTGCTTTATGGAAGGGGAGGGGGGAGATTGCACGGGCAAGGTTGCATTTTGAATATAAATTGAGGCGTGGAACCCTTTAACGGGGGAGGAGGAGGGGGAAATGCAATTAAGTGTAGCATAACCATTAACTCTGACATAAACATGGGGGGGGGGGGGGGGAGAGAGATTGGTTTTCTGGACACCTCTTTCATAACAGAGATTTAAAATATTCCACCTTCCAGGGAAATTTCTTTTAAAAATATAAAAATTGTACCACTGCATCGTTTAGAGACGCTTACTCCCCTCTCCCTCAATATCGCTAGGGCTACGACTGCTTTGGGGTAATACTGAATCTCTAATGATATAGTCAGTGTTATGTGCTTTTGTTTATCATTTGTGGAAAGATAGCTTTCAACATATTACGAAAGAAGGACATATTCTGAGACCGACACTACATATGTGTCACTCTACATGTACCAATTTAATGTTGAAGGTAGGGTGCTCACTGTAGTCTTGGTAAGCTGGCTAGAAGCAGTGGCGTAGCTACAGGGGGAGGGGGCAATTACCCCCCTGGCTCTGGAAAATGAAAAATTCGGAAATTTACGATAAAGAATGCAGTCCTTGAAGGCGACTAGTCGCCCTGACAGTTTACCTGTTTTTTGCTCTCAAGAAGACAATTTCTCTAATATGAAACCAAATTTTCGGCGCGCTACGCGCGCTGTAGAGTCACTCCACTTTCTTCATTAGTTCCATTCCACATACCTAGATAGCACAAGTCCTGTCCACCTTACCAAGTAACATATAGACAGAGTACACAGTTTATGTAGAGGTCATAAATTTCATCCCATATCGCAAAGCCTAGTTGCTGTTCTCTTGTGTGTGTCATGCGTACGGTCAGTTGGTGAGCGACTCACGGAGCAAAGTTTGGCTATTTCATCCGTTAGTCCAGGTATGTATGTTATCCCCGATAAGGTCTACATTCCGCACAGTTTTTCTTTTTTTTCTTTTTGTTCTTTATGATTACGTATGGTTTTGTGTAGCCTACCAAAAATGTTCGCGCGCTTGCAATTTCACGATTCAGATTCAAAAGACCACTATCATTGCACAACCCCGGCTCTTGAAGTATTAAGTGACATTATGCAAAATATGCCCTGGCGGCCAGGGCACATTTTGCATAATGTCACTTAGTCTATGTGTTTGGTATGTGTTACATGTAATCCGTATGTTTGTAACCAACATTGCAGAATGCAGAACGTTCCCTAATACGGTAATGCTCACACTTTAAAAATTCGGAAAATTTAGGTGCTTGCCCCCCCCCCCCCGGAAAAAAGTCTAGCTACGCCACTGGCTAGAAGGTAGGGGTTCTTGTTCACACTTTGACTTAGAAAGGCTCCGTTGCACGATTGAAGCAACTGCACCATAAAACGGTAACCAATAAAGCACATCTTTATAATTGTGTGTGATAGCTGTTTTGTGATGAAAGCTCTGCCTACACACGACAACTTGGCCAAGATTACTCTGAGCCTCCCCCGCTCATATCAACATTGCTCTCGTAGCAAGCGAGATTTTGGGCTTTGCGGGGAGGTCCTCCTCGGCTAAATCTGGGGGATGGCCTTTGTTGTGTCCGGCCCGGGCTAAACCGAAACGACAACATAAAAGAATACACAAACTAAACAGGGTGTTGCTTTCTTGCTGTCTCGCTTTAATCTGTGCTCTTCTTTTGTATTAACCCTTGTGGTCAGTGCACGGAACATAACATTCAAATTAGCTCATACCATTCAAATTAGAATAACTAAATAAGGTGGCGCAATATTAACTTCTCTACATTCTCTCCCCTTCTTCAAAACAATGAACTTATGATCAAAACATTTACTGTCAAAATTCATCATTTCAAAAATAGCATACATAAAACAAAGGAACACTTCATTTTAACGATCAAATTACACATTGATTCTTAATATTTTGTATTAACTTGACTGAAATTCTTTCCATAATAAATAAATTACAATACGCGTTGCTTACGAATACGTTGTGACCTTCTTAGTACTGGTACATTGGTTAACTTAGATGGTGAACAACTTTTACCCGGGGAAGACACAACAAATGGCGAGGAGTTTAATTCTGTTGCACTTTCAGAAGATTGTTTTACTGGTGATTTTGTTTCCTCGACTAATTCTGTCTCGGGCATATTTTCTACCCTAGATGTTGCACTTTCTTGAGGAATATCACCATTCTCTTTCTTATCTAACTCATTCCTCTCAAATGTCGTGTCTAACTCCACCAGACGTTTTGAGTTGTCCTCGTCCAACACACTTGTAGGCTGACTCACGGTAGTTTCTAGGTCTGCTTGAGGCTTACCTTGCATTTGATCTATGTGCCGTTTCCAAATCTGGTCATCTACACATACATGATAAGTGACTGGACCTAAAATTCTAGTCACTGTACCTTCAGCCCACTTCCCTGTGTAACGTCTGAAATCAAGTACCAATACCTTTTCCCCAACTAAAAACTTTCTGGTAAGTGGTGTTTGATCTGAACCCTGCCTCTGGGAAATAGTAAGTCCTAGGTCTGGCTTCATAACAGTCAATCTAGTTTGCAATTCTCTTTTCATGAACAATTTTGCCGGTGTTTCTTTGGTAAAAGAATGTGGTGTTGTCCTATAAGACAGTAGAAATCGATCAAGTTTCACTTGAATGTCACCACGATCAGATTTAACCTTTTTCATTGCTTGTTTGAAAGTTTTAACAAATCTTTCGGCCTCACCGTTTGATGCCGGATGTTTAACAGCGGATTTAATATGCTTAATACCATTTTCTCTCAAAAATATCTTAAACTCCTCTGCGATGAACTGTGGTCCATTGTCAGAGACTAACTCTTTCGGTAGGCCATACCTAGCAAAAATAGTTCGCAGTTCAGAGATTGTTTTCGACGTAGTGGTAGACTTCATTAATATTACTTCAGGCCACTTGGAATGGGCATCAACTACGACTAAGTACATATAACCTAAAAAGGGGCCCGCAAAATCTATATGTATTCGTTGCCATGATTGAGTAGGCCACTTCCAAGTGTTTACGGGTGCCATAGGCGGTGCCGATTGAAATGCTTGACAGGCATTACATGAGGAAACTACTTGTTCTATTTGTTGACCTAAACCTGGCCAAAAGACGTGCATTCTAGCCAGAGACTTCATCTTGGCCATACCAGGGTGACTAGTATGCAACTCCTTCAGTACATAATCTTGATACTTAAAGGTATTATAACACGAAGTCCCCAGAGCAAACAATTACTCTCTACAGAAAGTTCGTCTTTCTTCCTGTAATACGGAATTAACTCTGGACTAAGGGTTTGCTCATTAGGCCAACCATATAATACAAAATGTTTAACTCTTGCTAGAATTTTGTCATTGTTTGTAGCATTGCCAATTTCCTTAGCACTTACAGGTAACGATTTGATTTGAACTTTATTCATGTTTGTAGCCTCTTTTGTCCAAAAAACGGTAAATTCATCAAAACCGTCTGTTTTAGAAGCATTAACATCCCCTATTGGCAATCTAGATAAACAGTCGACATTAGCATTCTGCTTAGATGTACGGTACTTTATATCAAACTCGTAACCACTAAGAAGAATAGCCCAACGCTGTAGCCTTGAGGCCGCTAAAACAGGTATTCCTTTATTTGGACCTAATAAATATTTGAGAGGCTTGTGATCAGTAAACAATGTAAACTTCTTGCTACAGAGATACTGGTGAAAGGTGCGAATACCATACACAATCGCTAGGGCTTCCCTCTCCAATTGAGAATAATTTTGTTCAGCTTTAGTAAGCTTTCTGGAGGCAAAAGCGATCGGTTTTTCGCCTTCGGGAAAACAATGAGAAATAACTGCCCCCACCCCGTACGGTGAAGCATCTACCGCTAGAGTAATGTCTTTGGACGGATCAAAATATGCAAGCACTTCATTTGAAGTTAAGATTGCCTTAACTTGTTCAAAAGCCTTCTGACAATAAGGAGACCAATAGAAAGTTTTGCCCTGTTTTAAGACCTCATTCATGGGTTTCAAGATAGTGGATAAATTCGGGATGAACTTTCTGTAATAATTTATAAGGCCTATAAGTGACTGTAGCTCTTGTTTGTTTTGTGGAGCAGGTGCTTCAAGAACTGAATTCACTTTCGTATGAGACGTGTGAATACCCTTAGAATCAACTACAAAACCTAGGTACTGAATAGATCTTTGGAAAAAAGAACATTTCGACCGTTTCAGTCTTACACCAAACTCACTAAGTTTACGTAAAACTTGTTGTAGATTTCTTAAGTGCTCATCATCATCTTTTCCCGTAACAATGATGTCATCCAAATAACATCCCACCCCACTAATACCACTAAGAATTTGGTCCATACATTGCTGAAAAATTGCCCCCGACGAACTTACGCCAAAAGGAAGTCTAGTGTACTGGAATAACCCTAGGTGGGTGTTAATGGTGACATACTTTCTTGACTCGGGGTCTAAGACTATTTGCAAATAGGCATTGGATAAATCAAATTTTAGTAAACTTTTCTCCTCCATTAAGTTGAGCAAATAATTCCTCTGGGCGGGGCAATGGGTATTCATGCTAATGCAAAACTGGGTTGATGGTGACCTTATAATCCCCGCATACACGGACAGTGCCATCTGCCTTTCTAACAGGTACAATTGGGGACGCCCAGTCGGAAAAATCAACCGTTTCCAAAATTCCTTCTTTTAATAATCTCTTAAGTTCGTTGGAAACCTTTTCTTTCATAGCAAACGGAATTGGCCGTGGTTTGTAAAATTTGGGTACCGCATCAGGCTTTACCCTCAACTTAGCCTGAACACCCTTTACCGTACCAAGTGATTTGTCCATTACATCACTTTGAGCTAGTATCTTTTGCAATTTCTCTTCCAAACTAGACGATACTTGTACCTTATTAATTTCTGACCAATTCAATGGTAACTGGTTCAACCAGTTTCGACCCAATAGTGAAGGACCGTTACCCTTAATAACGAATAAAGGTAGAAGTTTCTCCCTACCATTGCACTTCACTTTCACATCACATTTACCTGACAGAGGAATCTTCTCGCCAGTATATGTTTTCAACACAACTTTTGTAGGCTTTAATTCTGCCCTTTCCTTTAACGCTTTTTCATACATACTGAAACAAAGTTTGTTTACAAATCACAAGAATGTTCAAGGGTAGGCTAGGGGAAAGGTTAGAATCTCTGACCATTGTGTTAGCTTGGAAAAGGAATTTTAAAGTGTATTGTTGGGCTTGGGATGGGAATTTTGTTGTCTATTGTTATCTTGGGAAGCAGGTCTGTAGCATCTGTCTGGGGTATGTTTATTCATTTGGGCTCTGGTTGGGTGGGAGAAATAACAAGATTTAAGTTGTCCAATAGGAATTTGGGAGTTGCCACTAAGGGGGAGTGACTGCAGGCAGGAACACATGCAGTCACAGGGAGGGCAAGACAAGAGTTCAAGAGAGTCTAGTCAGTTAAGTTCTGAAAGTCAGAGGCAGAGGAAGTAGCCTCAGTCTAGTTTAGGGGGTTTATTTTAGCTTAGATTTAGTTGGGTTTCAAGTTTGTTTAGGTCGACCTGTTATTTTACGTTTGCAAAGTTTGCTGGGATTCTGTTTTTAATTTGACTGTAATTTAAATTAAGAGTTTTATTTTCACAACACGGACATGAACCGTACAAAGCGTGTTCTCTTTTTATTGTGTTCTTCTTTGGAGCCTGGACTTTTACAGCCTGCAATTTGTTAACAGCCGCGTCAAGACCCCGATCCCTTCCTCCTGGACTGGCCGTTGGCCCATCAAAATACAAGATCTGAGGCCAAGGATCCCGACCCCCAACCCCCCAGAAAATTTTCGTTACAATACTATGGGATATCAAAGAAATGGCGGCGCCAGTATCTAATTCCATTACTAATTTTTTCTGTTCAATTTCAACCTCAACCTCAAAAGCTTTATGTGACCCTATCATTCTCACATAATACACAGTTGCATTTCTTTCATCACTACTCTCAATTTCTGACTGACCACTATATATCAGAACTAACTTCGTCGTTTTCTTTCCTAACTTGTTTAACTTTAGAACTTTTCTTCGCCTTCTTAGCAAACTTACTTCTGTTTGAATGGTCTTCATGTTTCTTTTCATCTGACGGTTGACGACATACACCCTGTAAATGTCCAACTCGACCGCAATTAAAACATTTATAGTCCTTCATAGGACAGTTGCTTTTTACATGACCTTGTCTTCCGCAGCATGAACACTGGACTTTGTTGCGTGTGGCCCTCGATGACATGTTGTGAATAGGCTGAGACTGAGAACTCTCCTTTATAATAACTGTATTTTTTGCTGCCGATTCCATACTTAACGCGATTTTTACAGCTTTCTCCAGCGTCAACGAATCATCTTCCGAAAGAAGCCTTTGATGTATATTTGTATCAAATACACCACATACAAAACGATCCCTCAGTGCGTCATTCAAGAACGAGCCAAAATTACAAGAGCTGGATAAACGTTTTAGCTCGGCTAAGAACTCAGAAATGCCCTCTGAAGTACCTTGGCTTTGGTTATAAAAACGGAATCTTTCCAGTAGAACAGGCGGTTTGGGATTATAATATTCCTTCAAATGTTTACAAATATCTGCCAAGTTCATTGAAGATGGCTTCGAGGGCGTGACTAGGTTTTTAAGCAGTCCGTAGCCTTTAGGACCCATAGAAGAAAGTAATATTGCCACTTTTTTTACTGTCTTCTCTTACGTCGTTTGCAACAAAAAATTGCACCAAGCGTTCTTCATAAGACTCCCAAATCTCAACGTCAGGGTCATAAGCCTCTACTTTGAAGGTAGTCGTCGCCATATTGAAGGTGAAAACGATAGTCGCCAGAAGTAAAATGTCCTGTGCTTTCATACTCACAGCTTTTAGCCCGGAAACGTAACTGGGTAACTTTTCGTTAAATTACTCACAGTTCAGGATTTCGTTATCCTGGAATCCACAGGATATCCCATCTTCGTCGCCATTTGTTGTGTCCGGCCCGGGCTAAACCGAAACGACAAGATAAAAGAATACACAAACTAAACAGGGTGTTGCTTTCTTGCTGTCTCGCTTTAATCTTTGCTCTTCTTTTGTATTAACCCTTGTGGTCAGTGCACGGAACATAACATTCAAATTAGCTCATACCATTCAAATTAATAACTAAATAAGGTGGCGCAATGTTAACTTCTCTACAGCCTTGATTACATCGGCTACACCTTGCGAACGCCATTGCCTGTGAATACGCTGCTGGCACTAGTAGTCGGCCCCTATAAACAATTGAACCCAAAGATGGTAATATTGGCGTAAGGACACACACTGTTTTTACAAGTGGGTTTCACTCAACTGAAAATATTTGGTGCAATGATGCTGTTGCAAAAAATTTCCGGAGAATAACAATATCTTAATTCCGCTGTTAGCACCAGTTTACACTTCCCTAGTGACACGGCTCCTTAGACTGTACACTAATACGACTGAAAGGATTGCTTTCCCTTACAATAAAAACGTGGTTACCCCACCGGCCTGTTTCTCTCAATGGGTCCTATACCCTTTTAGTACACCACGACTATTACAATGTAAAAAATCGTGTTTTGACTGAAGCGTCAAAACGGAGCCATTAATTTTTGACTGAGCTGAGAATTCAATCAACGCGATGCACAAAAAAGGACAAGTTTGATAGGATCACTTGTAAGCTTTCATATATTTTTACGTGTTGGAACTTCTACAATGACATACGCTCCACAAAGCAGACCAAAATAAGAGACCGCGGCCTCTCACGCGGGAGGCCCGGGTTCGATTCCCAGGTCGAGTCATACCAAAGACTTAAAAAACGGAACCTACTGCCGTTTTGCTTGGTGCTCGGCATAAGCAATGGAGTAAGGGAAAACAATCCAGTGCCCCACAACTGGAAAAAAGGCCGTGGGGCCACTAGATTAAACCAAGAGGTTATAATTTGAGGCATTAAACCCTACCTAACTAACTAACCAAAAGAAGAGTTTAAGTCAATGAAGAACAGGACAGTGTGCTACTAAAAGGATCACGACACACGCAGGCAGGTTGTGAAAACTTGATGTACTAGCTAAAGTACAAGATGATGTAGTAAAGTGAGAGGTAGTCCTTGTTATTCAAATTTGCACAAGAATACAAAAACGTACTATTCATCAGATTGTACATGTATAAGTGTGAACAGAGAGGCAATTCATGGCGTTGCAAATCTCATCTCATTACATTACAGGCGAATGTATGTCCAAGTGTTTATGCATGTATGTGTTTGTTTGAGACGCGTAGATTTGTTTTACTGAGAGGGAGAACCCTATTACTTTAAGTGCAGGTCAAAGGTCATTTGAGGCCAACTGAGGTAAGACCAAGAGGTGTTAATTACTTGTAAACTCGATAGCTCAAGAAGGATAACATTGAGGGATATCTTACTCGGTACGTAAATTTTTATATTAGGTATACAAGAGCCCTATTGTTTTCCGTGAAGTTTAGGGGTCACCAGCGGTCAAATAGTGTACACCTTATGAACACGATATCTCAAGAAGGGTATACTGTTGATGATTTTCAGATAATATGTGGATATTTAAAAAAGCTTAGTAATTTGTTGTGATGAAAGGTCATTTTGAGTCAATAGAACAGAGATTTGTAACAACTCGTGCGTAGGATATCTCAAGGAGGGTAGCTTAAAGGGATCTCATACGTAGCATGAGATGATCCAGTTAAAAGGGAAAATGCAGCCTCCCAATTTGAATTAGTGTACCCTGTCACCCTAATTCAGGAATGGCTCCTATCAATCATGTGACAATATTTTTTTTACTTATTTGTTAAATTTAAGGAGAATAACTCCTTGGTAACTTTCAATATTCAATGTTTTCATACAGAAACATAATGAAATATTTGCGAGCGAAATCAGAGGAGATCTGTAAGATGTAGCAGATTTTTGAAAAGAAACTTGGGGAGACTGCTTTCTCCCTTTAAAGTCAAGAAATCTTTAATGTTCGATGGAGGTCAAGGTCTTTTATGGTTTTTTGGGGGCAAACCGTGGAAACTTTGTTAACACTTCTCAGGAAGGGAAGCTTTGACTATTCTCATACCAGGCAGGTTGGTGCTAAAGCTTATACTAAATAAAAGAAACGTATCGATTTAGGTTGAGGATGTATGATGAGTATAGTACCCATTTGTGGTCATTCCTCTAGCAGACTTTTACAGCAGTTGGAGAGCTATTATGCTTCAATGGCTGCCTTGAAGACAAAACTGCAAAACTTCTGTATTCCGTTGGTAAATCTTCTGTACTTCAATGATCGCCTCTGAAAACTAAATATGAAAACTTTTGTAGACATCGAGTAAACCTGTATAACAACTGGTGTTTTATTATACTTAAATGATCACCTTAGAAGACCAAAGTAAAACTAGTCTATCCTTCTAGTAAACGTATATAACAGAAGGTGTCCTATTTTACTTCAATAGTCCCCTTTCAAGACAAGCAGTTAAAAGTACTGCATCCTTCTTGTAGACCTGTATGACAGTACGTGAATTATTGCACTGCAATAGGATTGAAGTGGGCATTATAGTTTGTGCGATGGACAGTTTCATATGTTTAAAACCATGATTCATAAATTTAGAATGATAGATAATTCAAATGAAGGTATGAAGGTATGAAGGTAGCATAGTACGTGAACGTTTAACAAATACATAAAGAAATTCACTGTTCTGTAGCTGATGTATTATTTATTCACCACAGTAATTCAATAAAATAACTACATGGTATAAACTCCTACTTGATCTCGGATATGTCACGCAGTACTTCTCTAACTTCAAACGTTTGAAAGGCGTCTGGGTTTTCCGGTGTTTGCCGTGCTGTAAAAGTATATGCTTTGTACCTATGGTGCCCAGCTTCCCTAGGTGAAATAGCTTTCTTGCACTCATCGTGAGCAAGACTTATTACATCAAACCCCTTTGTCGTCCGTGGTCAAAGGTCATTTGACGTCACGATTGTCAATAGTGAATAGTGAAAGAAGGATCGTAGCATTCAGTAAATGTATGAAATAAAAAAGCTGATTGTAAGAATTCTGTCACAAAAATTTCACAGCTAAAAACATGCAGTTCTCTCATAATCTAATAATTGGTAGACAATGAAAGAAAAACCGATAAAGATCTTCTACTATCCCTTTTAATATCCTTCCTTACTGAGCTATGAAATTTTTAAGTTAAACTCAAAGTATTGAATCCTACCAATTAAAAAGGATCGAGAAAACTTTCGTCCTAATTTTTAAACCTTGCCCGAATTTAACTTCACTTCAATCAGCATAAGCGATTCGATGGGAAGCGCGCCAAACTTTTGCATAGTTTTAATCCAAGGACACAAACCTTGCAAACATTCGGGCATTTGGACGAAGATTCGGGCATTGAAGGACACTCGGCTTTCTGTTGCATGGTTCTCCTATCGAACTTTGTCAATTACTTTGATGTATGCATGATTGCATGATAATATCTTCGTTCGTGTTTATCAGTATCATGGTATCACGTTTGCATATGGTAATTTTGTATGTCCCCCCTCGTCTGTAAGTTTACCATTAATCTAATATCCTCTTTCCTGACAAGGCAAATGTCATTGTAGTGACATGGTCTTTATGCGACTTACCATACACAAAAATATTCACTCATTCATATCACGAAGTTGCAACTTCCGATGTATATATTACTTAAAATAATGGACCCGGCCTCCTATGGCACTATAATGGGAAAATAAACCGGTCGATATTTCAACACAGTAGGCCGAGACGTGATCCCCGATAGCTCAGTGGTCGAGCATGTTGCATGTATGCAGAAGGTCGCTGGTTCGGAGCTAAGTTCCGTTCATAGTATATCCTCCCTCAAGATAAGGCAGATGCCAGTGGTAAAGGAAGAACGCCTTAGGTCGGTATGTGACTAAAACATACATAGTCATTCATATCAAAAAGTGGCAAAGTCCCTTTTATGCATTACTTCAAACCACTGAGCGAAAATGCGAAAATTCTTGGCTAAACCTAATAGAAAACCACCTTGTTCTTTACGGAGGCATGAAAAGCAGGACATTTCGAACAAAAAACTTCAACTGGAAATGTGATTTTGACCAAAGAAGACCATTACGAAATTTTGGAACAGTTCATTTTTTTTAATTACATCTTTCTACTTAGTGGTTTCACAGTTCACATGTGCAATGATATATAGGAGCTCTGGCACTGAAGCCTAGTGAGAAGCGAATGAGCCTTGTAAATAATAGCCACCAATTGAAATAAATTACAACCCGGAGACTTTGCTAGAATTCTTGTTGAAACTAGAGCGTCAACATGAACACTAGCCATTTCGCACTCTTACAAGCTTAAAAGGGGTTTGAGTGGGCTGCATTGGTTTTATTAGGTAACAATTGCATTGGTTTTATTAGGTAATGTCTAATCTACATGAGGTCACTGCCAAAGGGATCCTTGTAAATTCCAAGTAGCACGCATAGTTAAAAAGTTTACATCTTATCAAAATCCGTAAATAATTGGATATTTCTGAATGTACATCGTAAGCATTTAGTATGATTATTTTTAGTATTAACATACTTATCGTAAGAATGTTTATGATCATAAATGTATTATGTGTGAAATTTCAGAATTATAACCATTTATTTTCAAATGATGATCATGTATTGTAACTACATGATTGCGTGATTTTACAGGTGGCCTATACGTGCTAATGTCCATCTTTGTCATATTACGTATGGTGGACCTTTTTGGGTACCATAGATGCTTAATATTTCAGTGAGTATTGGTTTTATCAGATTTTCTTTCATATAATAAACAAGAGTGAATTATACACATGCAGCGACAAAAGCCTCTCCAGCTGTAACTTCGTATGCAACTTTTTTATAGCCTTGTTGAACTCGCATCTAACTTTTGGAGCCCAAGACGGCTACATGCTACATAAGTTCTACAGTAATGACCGAGCAGAGCTACATCTCTAAAACGTTTTATTATGTCTGAATACATATTTAATTTCTCGGGCGCGAACAGTGGTCAAGCACAGTTTTAGTTACTTTTAATATGTTTCTGGTATCTTTTCTGCTATCCCTAGAGTGATGATATCTTTTGCAAATAAGAGGCTTGTAAATTTTTTGTTCGGCAAATGTTGACTTTACCTTCATGTTACACTGTTGTAGTAGGCTATGGCATGTCACGACAAAACAGGAAATATTTAGATAACAAATTATGTTCATAGAATGTAAAAATGAGTGGAAAACAATTGGAATTAAAGCATTAGGAAAATAGCATCATATTCACACAATTATGCTGCAAATTCATAATTTCATGTAAAGTTTTGTTGTAACATCACATGTCTACAATATATTATACTGTACTAGTTGCATCTATTCCTTTGAGGAAGGACGTCTCTTCACGGATAGCTAATTTGTCATTAGATTGAATTTGCATTACTAATATACGATAGATATGATCTACAGTTCAAAGTCAAAGGTCAAACCACTACCGGCCATTTTTTCAGCATAATATTTGTCGAAGAATTCGTTCTGCTCTGGCGAGAAATATTCCTTCCAGTTTCCCACGACACCTACAACAGAAATGTGAAACATTAGAAGGCATGATTTGCATCGCATGGAAAACTTAAATTGAAACAACGGGTAGAAGTTTATTTCTTTAAACAATACACTTTTTCAGGGTTAAGCATTATATTGTGCTTAATGCATATCTTAACGTTTACAGAAAATAAACATCTTGGAAGAATACTTTACTATACTTTAACTTTCCATACTCAAAGAATATCAGGAAATGCTTCATAAACAGAGCAAAACTAAGTAGTGTTAATAAAAGTAGTTGATAAAAAGTTAATAAAAACAGTGTTAATAAAAGTTCAGCTTCTCTCATGGAGTTGTCAATAGACCTTTTTCCAAACAGCAGTCACAAAGGATTGTGGGATAGTTTTTGTGTGCTTTTATTTTTGTCAGTGGCATTTTACTGTGGATGAGAATGATGCAGACCAAAATGCTATCCCACAATCCCTTGTAATTGCTATTTGGAAAAGGGTCAATGAGTGGAACAGCCTGACTGTGCTGGGCTTTGTTGGATATTTGGTTTGGTTTTGTTCTGGGTCTGGATTATAGGGCATCTAATGGGGCTTTTGCCCTCCTTTGCCCTTTAATGTGTTATGTTATGTTATCTTATGCTATGTTGAAAAAAAAAACATTTTAAGGGCAAAAGTTACTTGTGTCAGAAGTAAGCGGATGGTCTGTCTACGACGAGAAAAGAAACTGGCTGAAAGCGAATCGACTATTGTGAGCCTACCAGGAGAACACTAACATATAGACCTAATCATTCTCTACTATCTATTCGAGTACTGTGACGTATTTGAAATTATGAAGAAATTGTTATGAAATTGTTTTAAACGGAAGCAAAGTAACTAAACAATAGTTTAACTAGTTTAAACTTGAAAAAGAAAGAAAGATGGAAAGGGAAAAAGAAGGAAAGAGAAGAGAAGAGAAGGGGAGGAGAGGGAAGGGCAGGGAGAGACAGGGCAGGGTTGGGTAGGGTATTTTCTTTTCTTTCACTTGTTTTCATTTTTTGAAGTTTTTGTCCTTTAAAACTTTGCTTGCTATTGCTATTTTTTATCGGTTCTCATACCTTCTCGGGATATGAAAAGAGATGCACTAAAACTGAAAACTGCATTAGTAGCTATCTGAACTTTAAAACGGGGTTCTTGGTGCTGAAAAATAATTACTCCTTATTTTCTTAGAATTAACTTCTGAAAGTAGACAGAATTTTTCCTTGTTTACAAAAGTTACACCCGGAGAAATGGAGTAAGTGAGGGAGGTTGATGACTCCACAATTTTTATCGGAAAGCGTCTCAATAGAGGTTTTTCACTGACGTCACTGCGTTCGCGCGTCTCTCTATTTTGACGGCCAGGCGCCCAGTGTATAACAATCGTAACTAAGATCCTGCAGTCTTTTGCGCATGAGCAGTGACGGCCAGTGAGCCAAATTGAAACGCGCTGACGTCACGTGAAAAACCTTTATAGTCTACTAGATCTTTTGCATATGACGTCATAACAGAAAGTGATCCCCCAATAGACCTTATGCATTGACATCACACCATGACGTCATTCTGGGTGAAAACAATGAAGCACACGTGCACGAACAGCGTGGATTTCGCCGCACGTGTAGTAGACTCACGTACGTATACGATTGGTTGACAAATCAGCTGTCTGCATTTATTGGTGTAACTTGCAATGATACGCGCTTTTCCGCCATTTTCCTCCAAAAGAGGGAGCAATTTCTCCATTGTGACATCATATGCATAAGGTTTACGGAGGCAAGCTCGCATCATTGCAACTTGCACCAACAAATGCGGGCGGCTGATTTGTGTACCGGTCTACTATACCCGTGTGCGATGTTTAGTTCGTGCGTGCAGTGTACCTTGTTGTTTAGCAGCCAAAGTAACGTCTCGTGACGTCAGTGCATAAGGTCTATTAAGATTATTTCTCATTAAGAAGATTTGCTAGAGAAAATGCGGAGGGACTACGGGCATTTACGAGAGATTCCTTTATACCTTGTTTTATTGGTCATAGAGACTTACCTTTTCGTAGGAATGAAATTTGTCCAAACAAGTGCGTGATCATCTTCCCCGTCTTCGGATAATCTTCTTCTATCTTCTTATACGTTTTCTTCATCCCCTTCATCGTACATTGCTGTGTGATGCTCTCAATGACGTCATCAGTTAAATTCTTACCGAGGAACTCTACCACTCTGGTAATGATACCCTTCAGGTCCTTAAAGCAAACAAGGACAAATGGGTTGATATTTGTATACATTCTTATTGCCACCTTTCACAAAAATAGGCGATAATCTAACTGTACAGGTTACATTTGCCTTCAGCATTGTTACTAATACCCCACACCCACACAATTATTGTGACATGAGATTTAAAGAATGAGATGATTATCAAATATAACATTTCCACAAAAAAAAAAAAAAAAATAGAGTGAACGTTAAATTTCTATTGAGTAATTGTCATTCAAAAACTCCTTTTACCTTATGACAGTCTTCATACTTGAGGAACAAGAAATTGTCCCTGTCTCTATGCTGCCAGTACCGTAACACGTGATCAAACCATGAACCATATGGCACTGCAGGAACAAACGTTTAAATGAAAACCTAAAAATTATTGCAACATTTTAAAGAGCACAAACAAAGCAGCTATTCTTATTTCATTTGAAACATTTGTTTTATCCCAAGCAGGTATTATAAACTCTGAGAATGATAATGATTCCTTTCCTTCAATTTTCTCTGAAGAGTGTGTGCTTATTAACATCGTAGGCCATGGGCCAGAGGCACTCTACGGGCACCCCAGCTCTGCGACTCAATATATTTTGGAAACCTTATGTTTCCCTGACAAGAAATCAAGTGGAAACAGTAAATGTTTTGGGTCTCAATCATTCAAAACGACCGCCAAGGACAAAATGGTGACAAAACAACGAATACTTTGTATTAAATAATAATAAGGAAAATAATCTTTAAAAATAGTTTTGACGCAACTCTTAATATTTGTTCATATTGCATGATGAATATTCAAAACGTAATTTTTGGAACTTTTCTGGTGAGATCAACGTCATACTAGAAGGTGGAAAAACAAAATGGCCCAAAATCAGTGAAATAATTTCAGATATTATATAAAAAATTGCAAATTACCACAATCCTTATTTGTAATGATGTAATTAAATGTTTTATAACCGAAGCTATATTGTAAGGACCTTCGCACAAGAGTACATGTCAGCCAATATGGCGGAAAAGCACCATAGAAGTAAAGACAACATAGTAAAACTTCCCCTGGAAAATAACAAAATTATTAAAAATAATTCAAAAGATTACAGATAATATTCTTTAAAAATATATTTCAATCGAAAATCCTTCATTTCCTTTTAGAAAATTGAAATTGAAAATTAAAGAATTAGTTTTAATATTTTATGCAGGACACAGGCCTATTACGGTATGTAACAGTATTCACGGGTTCAAAACATTTCAAAATACGTTTCTGCAGCAGGTTTGTTAACATGCTATAATGGTTACACATGAGTCCTTAAAGTGGACCTGCAAAGTCTTGAATTACAAGAATATATATTTTAGAGGTTGGGAAATGAATTCCATTAACCTAACTTCTTACTCCTATTTTCATAGATTTCTCCGTTGCTGAGATATAAAATGCTGAAATTTATTCACTTAATTTAAAATAGTCTATTCTGCAGTAATTTGTGAAGCCTTTTTGTACAATTCACATTACCTGCTTTTGTTTTCTTTTGAAATTAAGATGTTTATATGACCTTGAAACATTTACCTTTCCCTTGCATAGTATGCTGTAGGGAGAGGGCTTACATAGCCAAGTCACCCTATAACAGTAAGACAATAATGATCCCATTTGGGCGCATCCATCTCCAAAAGTAGGGGGGGGACTTTTCGCCACTTGCGAATCGCCGTCCTCGGGGAGAGGCCTAAGGGGAGGGGTGTTCCCCTCCCCTTTAGAAAAAATGAAATTAGAAGGTGTCTTCATGGCAAATGGTGCCATATTTGGGCGCAATTTAGCTTTTAAAATGTAGTGTCAATTCGTAATCTATGTTACATTACAATTCATCACAGTTTTAGTTTTCATTATAAAAGTGGGGGGAGGACTTTTTGGAGATGTCCCCCTTCCAGAAAAGCGAGGGGGACGTGTCCCCCATCCCCCCATGATTCACGTCCATGGGTTCAGGGGCTTTCGAAAAAAAAGAAAAACAAAGACTGTAATTTGAGTAGTAGAAGAATGACACCACAAATTATTAGGCAATCTACCATTTTAAATTGAGTGAATAATCTTCAACATTTTACATGTCAGCTCAAGAATGTCCTGTGAAGATAGCAGGTGGACTATTTGGATACACTCAGTTTTCAAGCTTTGTAACATCTATTTTTGAAATTTTCGATTGTATTTTACTTTACCATTGTCGCTGAAAAACATCTCGAAGAAATGATCCCAAGAACGTAATGTGGGGTCAATCATGAATTTGGCGAAATTGTAAGTTGACACCAAAAGATCCTTCGGGTTTCTAGCAAAGTAGATTATCTGAGGAGAAATTGCGACAAGACACATTTCTGTTACAGAAACAGGATTCTTTAAAGGACGAATGCTACCAAATATGGAAGAAGAAATAAAGACAATACAGAGAATATCATCATAGGAATGTCTACACAGCAAATCAAAAGTCTGTGAATCTCAGACCAAAATATGTTAAGTACTAGCGAGATGCTTCTTTAACTCCCAAAAATACATAGAGAGTCCGCGTTTTCCATTTCCTGAAATTGTCCAAAGTTTCTGACTGTACGACCAGTCAATGAAAATGTTTACAGAGTTAACCTGGTACCAGTGCAAGGCCTGATTAAGAGGAACTACTGATCACTTCAACTGGGATACAGAACGTTTGCACTGTTTTCAATGACTTTAGTTAGTAATATCTGAAATATTTTCACAAATCCATTCACCGAGTCAAATTCCAGCTAAACTCAGTTTAACTAGGTCCAGTTGGATTTCGGTTATAACCTGGTTGAAACCAAGTTTAACCACGGACAGGTGGTAACTCCATGATTAGACACTGTTAAATTCAGTTGCTGTAATATGAAATTTGGGCAAAATTCAGCAAGAATACCTATTTTAACACATTTCAACCTAGTTGAATAAAGCCCACCCCAGTTGACAGCCGTGTTACCACTTTCTTTAAACCTAGTTCGTTTAACATAGAATTTGGATAAAACCAATTAAACTGGTGAACTGGGTTCAACTGGAATTTGAATCGCGGTGTGGCACTAGCAGACGTATCAATCTTCAGTGGTAATATATATACTTTACATGAAAACTAATGTAATATATAAAATTGGCTAGCCTACTCTCTCAGATGAGATACAAACTTCTAGTGAGTGAAAATTTAGTTCATAATTTTTTCAAATAATGTGTGCGCAGTGTAGCACAATTTGATCTCATATGATCATTGACCTCGCCTAATCCATCAAAATTGGTGTAATATGGAATATCCCCATGATATGCTAATCACAGGTTTGTCGAAGTTACTCATCTCTCGAAACTGGAGGTAGACTTTTAAAGTTTTCAAACTGCAATCTCTGCTCACCTCAGCAGGCCTTTAACCTCCAACCCTGCAATTTCGGGAATCAACAAAGGAATCATCTATCAAAATATTTGTTCTTGAGATATCGCTTTAAATTAGAAGCTACGTATGACAAACCATGGCCGTCGAAAAGAATTGAAAGTGGTGCTGCAGAATTTGTGGCGTGTTTTCGACGAACCCAAATGAGGTCGAATGGGCGGTGCGCCTCGTGTGGCTTCAAAGCTACTTCAAGCCACAGCAATTTTTACAACGATATATTAGTTTTATAATTCGTAGTCAACAGCACTGTTTTGATGAAAATTGCCAAAAGTTTTTTCCAGCCCTCTGGATGATGGTGATGGTGATGTCGATGATACGCGATGGTATACCGTCGATGGTGTTGGTACCGGTGATCATGGATGATATGCGATGGTACCGGTAATGATGGTAATGGTGATGATACGTGATGGTACCGGTGATCATGATGAATGGTGATGATACGTGATGGTACCGGTGATGGCGATGATTATAGTTAAGCTTAAAAGTGCCATGTTACAGCATATGTCGTATCTACCAAAACGTTTCGGGCTTTCCCGCTGCAAACAAATACACCTACTTTTAGTTGTAAGTGTTGTCTCATCATTGAAACAAAACAGAATGATACCTACCTTAGCTTTCTTTGTAAACCATTGCGGTGGACACAACGGTTCCGGGATATGGGTAGCTATCAATCGAGGAGAAGGTAATTTCTCATATATTTTGTATCCAGGTATCGATTGCTTGATTTTTTCTGGTGAGGGGGCAATTGTTATTTCTAAACCTGTTGTCATCAAATCTCTGTTTATCTTCTGAGCATCGCCGTCCACCATTATCAGTTGCACTATTTCGCCTATCCAATGAGTCCCTACAAATAGTAAAATCAAAGATCAACGATAAAGAGACATCTCTATTAAAGGGTACACATCTAGGACTGTGAGCAACAGTGGTTCCATAAGTTTTTTACGACAAATGACCCGTAGCAGTGGAGTAACTAACGGCCTGCAGGGCCCGTCGCTCAGAATAATGCTATTCCCCCTCTAGCCCCCATGACATTGATGCGTTGAAATTACAAAAAGATTTTAAGCTACTGTGAACATGAAGCAATATGTCGTAACTTTCTGATCACAAAACGTTTAGTCTTCGGCAAGCTTTTCATGCACCTCATAAGTAGCTCACTGCAACTTTACAAAGCTAAGAAATAAACAAACATACGTGTACGTGTGGCGTTCACTTACATATAAAAAAAAAAAAAAAAAAAAGAATTACAACTACCTTTTTTCGACGGATGCTGTTTTTTTCGACGGATGCTGTTTTTTGAGTGTCACAGAAATTTGTCGTAACTTAATGATCAAAGAATGGCTATTTTCTGGTGCGCTTAGCGCACACCTTATACTAGTTTCATGACAAC
Source organism: Holothuria leucospilota (assembly GCA_029531755.1). Taxonomy (NCBI): domain Eukaryota; kingdom Metazoa; phylum Echinodermata; class Holothuroidea; order Aspidochirotida; family Holothuriidae; genus Holothuria; species Holothuria leucospilota. The sequence goes on from CM055972.1 coordinate 1,523,665, forward strand.
CATACATAAACACACAAATATATACGGTATACGAGCACCAATGCACGTGCAAGTATGCTTACGTAATACTTGGTCAACGGACGAATTTGCTAATATTTTTTAACAGTTTCAAAGGCCAAATGACTTTGGAGCCACTCTTCAAATTTTCAAACGTTATTCTGTACGCCTAAATTCATGACATCCATACACCGTACAGGCAGATATTTGATGCGTAGACGCATATGTATACGTATATTTACATGTAAAGGCTCTATAATCTCATCCCAGACAGTAAGATTGTCCCTACTAAGTTTATTCTAACCCCTCCTCGAATTGAAACAACAACATCCGTCTAGTACACCTTCAAGATAGACTAAGCCACACTAGCTTGCATTGAGTTTCAACTGATCAAGGTAATATTGAAACACAACTGTGTGTAAACAAATGACTGTATAAGTCATCATTGACCAACCAGTGGTATTATTGTTTGAATAAGTGTCAATCAAATTGCAATCACCATTGTATTTAGAACTATAGACCTATTCCCAAATAGGTCTGAGGCATGTCATAGTCCCTTTAACGTTATGAAAAGTATACTCGTATGTGTACATATTCATATTCGTGAAAAGACACATCCGTGCTTGACCATACTCGAAATCTTTATTTGCCCCCCCCCCCTTAAAAAAAGTTCGGTTACGCCACTAATCTTTAGTTATCTCACTATGACTTTTTACTTTTGGCCAGAGTTAAAAGCTGCTGTAAGCTTCATTTTGCTTTTGGTGGGATTCATTCTTCAAAACTGGACTTGCATCGCTTTAAACTAAACTAGAACGCAAAATGCATTAAGCTTTCGATACGGAAATGCGGTTGGGAGTTCTAACAAATCCCTGCATTTTACAACTTAGCAGTCTCTGTTGAGAAAAGCTCTTCTCAGCAGTTTCGGTTGAAATAGAAACCTATGCATTCATGATGGCGTGTGTATGTATGTGTGTGTGCGTGCGTGTGTAGGTGCGTGTGTAGGTGTGTGTTGTATCTCAAGAATGGAAACTTCTCTGAAGCCCAAACCTGGTGTGTAGGTACCCATATGGAGAAGAACCCAAACGTTTTTGGTCGAGGTTGAAGGACATTTGAGGTCATCGTGGGCAAAACAATGAAAACATTGTGCATGCGATATCTCAAGAAGGAAAACATTTATGACTCTTAAACTTGATGTGTACGTACCCCATAAAGGCGAAAGAGTCCTATCTTTGGTGGAGGTCAAAGGTCATCTGGGGCCACCGGGGTCAAACTCAGAAAACCTTGTGCACACGATATCTCAAGGTAGGAAGCTTGGATAGATTTCATATTTGGTATGTGGATGCCTTAAGGTGCTTTCACACCAAAAGCGTTTCGAGCGATGGCGATTCGAGAGTTCAACGCTCGGGCGTTTGGACGCTCGCTGGTGCTTTCACACCGCGAGCGAATACAAGCGAGCGAATGGAGCGTTTCATTTCACTTTCTCGGCTTGCTATGGGCTACATTCACAATTGAACTAGCCGTCATCATGTACAGAGTAAAAAACAAGCGTGTGGCTGCATTCATCTTGTTGGATAATAGGCGCGTGAACCGACGACAGTGGGTGCACCACATCAACACTCGGAGGGAGCGATATGGAGAGTACAACCACCTCATGGAGGACTTGAGACAGGATCGACAAAAACTCAGAAAATCTTCAGTGCTGATTACCGCCATGTTCGTCTCCATTTTCACTTCCTTGCAGGTAGATCATAAATCCATACATACATAACCTACATACATGCACTATACCTGCCAAAACACATTGCAAAAGATGCACGTGTGGTTCTTGGCGCTCAGCGATTCGAGCGAAATAAATAGGTCAACATTATGCCGAGCGGGACGCTAGCGAACCGCTCGAGTCGCTTCGCTCGCTCGCGGTGTGAAACCTTTGAGCGATTGACCATTGTTTTCAATTACATATTTACAAGACGCTCGGTTCGCTTCGCCTCGCTTCGCTGGCGGTGTGAAAGCACCTTTACTGTGAGAAGAAGGACCATACTGCTTTTGAAGGTTAAAGGTCATTTGAGGTCGCGGGGTCAAACACTGACAACCTTGTTAACACGATATCTCAAGGTAGGGGGCTTGGATAGATTTCATACTTGGTACATGGATACCTTATGGTCAGAGAAAGAGCCCCTCGAGGGGCAGAGATCTGTGAAAAATTGCAAGCAAAAGAGTTTCGGGGTTAGCAATATTAATAACCAATCACGTAGCCTTACATCCACAAATGCAATTCTAGAATAGATATTGGTACAAGGATTTGAAAAGTGCTTACCGTGCGTCGTGTCGTCAGTGCTTGCATTGTACTTAGAGCTCGGCCTGTGGTCACCTAGAACAATGTACACTGCTTAGTTACTAGACACGACTGGCTATGAGGCTACTATACACATACCTGTTTCTCTTATACGTTATATCAACAGCTTGTAGTGTAGGGAAAGTCCTGGACAAGATGGATATGCATTTCCCATGTACTATATATGGGTTAATTTGCTCTCACCTGACTTCGGGTAAGTTACGAGGTACACATCGTCATCTCTAACTTCAAACGTCTGTAAGGCGTCTAGGTTTTCGGGTGTTTGCATCGCCGTAAAAGTATAGCCCTTGTACTTGTGCTGCCCAGTCTCCCATGGCACGATGTCTTCCTTGGAATTGGCTTGAGCAAGACTTATTGCAGACTGAAGCTGATCTCGATCTTCAGACATCTTGTTGAGACTGTGAACAAATGCGACAACGTTGATTTGATGTGTACTAAGCTATGGTTTACCTGCAAACTGCTGAACGCTCACAGGGCACCTACAGCATTTTGACCTTTCAACAGTGATTGTTATCTAAGGCGATTCTAATGGGAGGAATAGATGTTATGATATTCAAGGCAACCGGATGCTATCAAACTATTAAGGTTAGAAGGGTTCGATGTAGGTGTGAACGCATACACCGGTGAACGTACTTTTAATTCTTGCATTTGCTGGCCGACGCGTCGACACTACACATTCAGTTACAGGCGTGTTTCCCTGGCCTTCCCATCATCGTGCCCTTCTAAAAAGGCTGGATAGTGGCTACCGACTGTGATCGTTCTTATCACGTACCGTAAATGTTCAGAATTTCCATGTGAAATAGGCCTAATTGTCTTTCTCATGGAGGGAATACCCAATCCCTTCTTCTTTGCCAGAAAATCCTGGTAAATTCCAAAGGGTACCCATCGTAATCAAATTTAGTAAAGACATACATGATAGTCAAAATATGAAAAGTGCAACTGAAAATTCCCTGTCACAGTCATTGTATACCTTGAGGTAGAATGCATTGTAGGTTATTTACAGCAGTACGTTTCAGTAGACCTATTTGTACGATTATCGTCCTGAAAAACGTTCGACCAATTTGTATCAGTTTGTATGTTAGCATAACGCAGGCGTGAATCCAGAAATTTCGAGGGGTGTTTGAACGCGTGGAGATCCAGGGACCCGCGTTAGCCTGAGATCCCCTGGTAGGACCCGGGGAGCCTCAGTGGCGTTCATGGGGAAAATCCCCAGGAAGTTCAGTCTCGCAGTACAGGGTCGTAGTCTGGGCATGCTGTGGCACCTAGGCTATATGAGAAACAATACAAAATATCGTAAACTTATAACTTACAACATGAGGAACGAGGTTCATTCGTCAGTGCGAGTTACCGGAAAATTTGGAAAATAGGGCCTCTAGATGCTATTTCCCAGGTTTCGAGGGCCTTGAAAACAATAAGCAATTTAAGTATATTTTTTTCAAGCAGGCCATTTTCGTTCGGGTTTCGAAATCTCAGGGAGGGGGAGTTACCTCCTGCCCCCGCAGGCTACTGTCCTACGCAGGCTACTGTCCTACTGTTGTCTATCATTAATCATTTAAAATAGTTGATGGCAAGGCTGAAAGGAGTTTCCACCCTCCAGTTTCTGCACAGTACAAGTGAAATCACTAACGGTCATGCTGGGTTGACTTTAGTTTACACAAGGGATTTTTTGTGGTACAGCCTACTACTAGTGAGACCAGGCTTTTTTCTGGTGGACTTGACATACGGTAAGGAGGCTAATACAGCATTCCTTAATTGTAATACAAAAAATGAAGGATCAAAGCTGTGCAAGTTAATTTTCCTATTCAATATTTCAGTCATTTTCCCCAGGTCAACTTATTTGACACTTTACCATAGGCGTAGGAAGCGAGGGAGGGGAGGCTGGAGCCCCCCATCCAAAATTTTTGTGAAAATTCGGGCAGTATGCTGAAAATTTTTCGGGCACCTACTAAAAGAAAAATAATGCAATGATGTAGCTAAAGGGAATCAAAAGTTTAAAAATTTCCTTGGTAGGCTAATTAAAATAAAAATCTGATTTGAATTGCACCAGTAGTCTGTATTAACCTCACCAGTGAGTTTTTAATGGTTCAACTTATATTATGATTATCAGTGGTGTATTTGAGGGACCATTGGACCATGCCCCGCCCTCACTGATGCCGATTGTTTTTCTGCCTAAAATACGCAAATTTTTAACAACAAATTTTACTTCAAAGGTAGCATATGTGGCACCGGATTGCATGTAAGGACACATAATCTTTCAAAAAATTTCAGAGGGGAGGGGGAAACCCCCTCCCCTTAAATCCCTCCCCCAGGCCGGCGATCACACAACATAATGCCAGCCCCCTCACCCCGTGGAGAGAGAAACGCTGGCTACACCACTTATTATTTTCATTATCATTGTAACGACTTCCGCCAAAATTAAAACCAATATGGTAGTATAGTAACACGACGAATTAGGCTATGGCATATGGTGTGATAACCGATGCATGCCTATATGATATATATATATATATGTATATATATATATAATATAAATATATATATATATATAATATAAATATATATATATATATATATATTTAGACATTAACATGTAGAAAGCACGTGGAGCGCGCCGAAATTTTTCGTTATATTTTTCGGGCAAGTCGTTAAAGTCCCCCCCCCCCCCATCAACTTGGCTCCTACGCCTATGCAATTTACCACCCCTAAAAACCAAATCAGCACCTCTCACTTGTCAAAAATGAAAGTCATTAACATTTTTTCTTGAGATATTTTGTTCACAAGACACAAACAAGATTCCTCCTTCCCAAATATATAAGGTTAAAGTTTCTTCAAATTAAAAAGCCTCAAATCTCAAATTTTCTTCACAAAAAAATCCCAAACTTTTCTGCACGCGCTAGTTGTCCTGGACTAAAAGTTGGCTTAAAAATGAAAAGAAGATATTGATATGTTGTTTGATCTGATTAAATCTGGCTTCTGCAGTCAAGTTTGATTGTTTGCCCTTCACTAAGAAAAACAAATTCGATAATTCTCATTTCGTTAGTTTCTTTTATTTGACTTTCTACAACATAAATAATACAAGTGAACAAACAACAAAACTTAACTTCTGCAGCAATGAAGTAAAGGAATGAAACTTAAATACCTGTAGGGGCTTGTGGAGGAATTTCTCTCTCTAAAACGTAAGAGAAAAACGTTAGAATGAATTAAAGAGAAAAAGTCAAAGCAAGACCAACAACTGGAAAAATGAAAACTAACATGAAACCCCCTTCACCGCAAACGGTAAATGGACAATCTGCCTCCCCCTCCCCCCAAGAACGGCGATTTGTTCTCAATGTTGGGGAAACATGACAGCATTTTCAAATAATTACTGTGTGAAAAATCAAAGTCAATAGGCTATTTCTCAAATATTGGGAGAGGGGAGAACATGTCCCCCTGTCCCCCGGGATCGCCGCCCATGCTCGCCCTCATTCCACACCCCGACCCGAGTTCACTCAGACCTACTTCCCTCCGTACTTAAATTGCGTTGTGGAAATAAATTCATATAGAGTGTACACTCAGATAATGTGAGGAATGTTGGCAAGATTTGGCACAAGACTTTAAAGGCAGTATAACCAGGGAGTTGCCAGAGACTGGCAACTCCCTGGTATAACCAAAAACAGTGATCAAGGAGGCGCAAGCGTTAATACAGTACAATAAAGTGCTGGAAGACCCTCTTCTAAAAGAAGCAGTAGGCCTACTATAGGCTTTTTCTAGTCCCGTCGATTATTTGGCGAAGAGCAAAAGGGGAAAACCTAACGTTTACTCTCGACGGAGTTCTGCTCCCTAAAAGGAGCTGCAATAAAAAGGGACACAGACTTAATATGACTTTGGGTCCTATAGTATAGGCTTATTTATGTGTCGTGTAAGTTGTTCGATAGTTCTAAAGGCCAGTAACGTACTCTTTCTGTCTTTACTGAAAAGCCAACTTACGGGTCGAAACGTTGTAGAATTGAGGATGACGAGTGAAGTTCTTGTTGAAAAAAGAATTTTGTGTGAAGAGTTTGGAAAACAATTTCAGTAAGTGTCATATCAATATACTCTGCTGGTATATAATAAGACTGATCATATGTCGCTTCAACATACAAGACTTCAACAACTTGCTAGTATGACAACGAGGTCTAGACAAAGAAATGTGGTAAATAGCTCTGTTTTGTTGAAGAACTAGGTCACGAAGGTGAGAGATTCAAGTACAAGATCAGTGCATAAGATGGAGATACACAAGAGATACGTACATCGTGTTGACAATACTCTAAGGTACGAAACGTCTAAATTCGCCAACTACACCAATACTTTTGGCAGAGTTTTTGAAGATGCATAAGTCATATGGGCATTCGAAGTAAGCTTATTTTGATAATAGCAATAAGAGATCTTACTCCATTGACAGCCTCATTTACGGAAATATTGAATACACGGCTTATTAAGAAACGATCTTTCCTTTGCAATTTCATCACTTCCAGTTGATACCCCACATACTTTTATCTCTGTGCAATACTCTTGTTCTTCTAACTTATCTGATTGCAGTATTGCTTGGGGAAACACTTTTCAGTCTTATCTAAATCGACTGTATGTGCTCAAAAAAGCCGTTCGCTTAACTAATGTATCAAACTATTGTGTAACAACTGCTGACTTTTTCAAAGAATTATTTGGAGTGTTTGTGACATTAATGAGCGACATATGTTTAACAATAGTCGTAAGTTATTACCTTCTATGTTCCAGAGTCTCTTTCATCCTAATAAAGCGGCTCATAGCTACTTTACTAGGCATTCTGAAAACTATCATTTATGTAGTTAATTCTTTTGTTGATAAAAAGTCCTTTGTTACTTCTGGCACTCAACTTTGGAACAAACTAGATCTTCTTCTTATTAAGGAGCATCTCTTCACTTACCTTATTTAACAGGAAATTCAAATTTTTATTAATTGCTCAGTATTAAGTCAAGTTACTACTAGTGACTCTTTTGGGTGGATGTCGGGCGATGGGGTGGGGGCTAGTTACTTGTTCCACGTCATGTTCTTTGTCTTCAGTTATTTGTAATTTTCTGTAAAGGTGGCCATCTAAGTACAAACAACCTTCTTTTTCAGGCTACTTCCACCACTTTCCGTATATTTTATATCAGTTTCTATTGTATAATATTGTGGAAAATAAATGAAACGAAAAATGAAATGGTGCATCAAATACGTACAACATATAGTATAGTTAAAGTGCGAACAAATGTATGAGGAAGGGTCTCTTACAGGAGGGCGGGCTTCTTTACAATGAAAACCAATTTACTGCTATGCTGAGCTTACGAATTACACATATGATCTACAGTTCAAACTCAAAGGTCAAACCACTACCGGCCATTTTCTCAGCATAATATTTGTCGAAGAATTCGTTCTGTTCTGGTGAGAAATATTCCTTCCAGTTTCCCACGACACCTACAAGAGAAACATTGTAATCGGATGGAACGAGTGCTAAACCATCAATTTTACCAAAACTGAATAAATAATGTAAGGAATGGCCATAGTTCTATAGCTGAAGTAGTGGACTTTGTCTGCAATCAGATTCAAAACTCATATATGCCGGAATGAACATAACACTTGCACAGAAATAAAGCTTTTTCATCACAACAATATGCTTCCAAAGCCGTAGTGACAAAAATGGCTTGCATTTTCACAATTGCCCGAATAATGTCCTTAAGAGCCCGATATTTAACTAAAGATCTCTCTCGCCCATCTTTTGATGGCGGTCATAAACATACCTCGGGGTCACAACGAGGTGTGTGTACATGGCAGTATTGCAATAGAGGAATAATTATTCTGATAAACGAAATAATTATTTCGAATGAATGAAATAGTGTCCTTTATCTTGATGTCCCCTTTAGAGGCCCTGTAAAGACCTAATCATCCTGTATATTATCTAAGTAGCAAACTTTGCGTTAGGAAGATATAGCCTGTAGGAAATGTGGAAACATGACTCCTGTACATTGCCGTAAACAGTACATAAAACAATTTCTTTTTGAGGGTTTTACAAATATTAAAATTTAACATGGAATCGAGTAAGCAATGGTGTTTGATGGGTTCACAACTTTCACTGAGAAGGTGGGTAAGTTGCCTTATCACGTTGTTGACTCAGTGAAAAGACTTCTCTAAAACAATTCTAATTGGGGATGGAGTGGGGGTGGTTGGGGCTGGTGGTGGTGAGGGGTTGAGAGAGGGGTGGGGTGAGAGTGAGGGACATTGCCATCTAAAGTTGCCATCTAAATGAGACCCTTTCGACAATCGTGCTCACAACTTTGTACCTGTGTCAGTTTGTCATGAAGCCGTACCTTTCCGTAGGTATGAAACTTGTCCAAACAAGTGCGTTAGCATCTTCCCCTTCTCCGGGTAATCTTCTTCTATCTTCTCGTACGCTTTCTTCATCCCCTTCATGGTACACTGCTGTGCGATACTCTCAATGACGTCATCAGATAAATTCTTACCGAGGAACTCTGCTACTTTGGAAATGGTACCTTTCAGATCCTTAAAGAGAAGATGAGAAGAGCGTTGGTCTTCGTAACATTTTTTATTTTTCAGCCACTGAATTTCTATTTTCTCTTCGCTTATATAAGGGTTGTGATCAGCAGTCACAAACCAGGTGTTCATTTTCTGAGAACTGCTTATACACAGAGGTGGCGCCAGGACTTGCCCGACATAGGTGCCAAGCGCTCCAAGGGGATGGGTGCAGCAACGTCTCTAAGCCCCCACAAGGACAACGGGTTATTGAAAAGATATCGAAAGTAAAATTTCAGGCGTGGGGGCCGCGGGAAAATTTTGAGTTCCCATTGCAGAAAATCCAAATAATTGGGGCTTTTATTAACAAAAATTTGAAAAATTTGGACTTTTAGTAAGGAAAATTAGAAAAGTTTTGGTTCTTTTTTTGAAGAGTATGCCTAAACTTAGAACAAAGTCATGTGAATCGTTTGGACACTGGCCGTCGTAGGGGCCTTCATATTTATCGTACCCATTAATGCTCCCCTACGAAATTCAAAAATGTCCCCGGCGGGGAGGCAGCCTTTCCCTACAGGCGGCACCCTCTCCCCAAGCGCACCCTCTCCGCAAGCCTGATGCTACCACTGCTTATACATCATTACATTGTATTGATTTTATAGCATCAATGAATCTTTTTACCTAAATAAGATAGTTTACCGGTGGTTTGGAAGCTTTACTTGAATTCTGAATTGCAAAACGACTTTGAGACGTTCAAAACTTCCTTTGCCCGAACCCCACATCTGGAGGTTTCTTGTATAATCCCTTGCTATGGATCTGTAATATTTTGAAGTAATTACGGTGACGCACATAAGCGTATGGGACTTTTCCCACTGCGTGTGGGACTGGGAATGCAGCTCTTTTGCCCAAAATTTAATGCATGTTTGCACGAAGTAGCGTATATTTGCCCGATAAGAACTAATTTTCTGCCCCAACGGGTGGGGGAGCTGCAACCCCCTCCACCTGAAGGCTAATACTGATACACTCTTTATATCTTTCACTGAACGTTTTTGTTATAGATCTTATGCATCGACTTAACGCGACGTCATTTTGGAGACAAACACTGGATCACGCTATACGCAAGAAGTAGTTTTCGCACGCGCGCGTAGTAGACTTCCGCGCGTATCCCCCAGGTACACAAATCAGCTGTCTGCATTTGTTGGTGAAGGTTGCAAGAATACGCGCTTGCCTTGAATGTAGGGCGCATTTTCTGTCGTACGCATAAGGTCTATACGCATTGTATACGTTTTGCAGGTTAGCTGTAAAAGAGATGAAAAACTGAATGACACAAAGAATGGTAACAGAGTTTGGACAGCATATCTACGAAAAATGGTTGCTATCTTGATTTGCAAGTTAGCATGATGCTCCCAACACACACAAGCCCGGCAACCTGACTGCAAAGGTTACCGTTGTTGTTAGCTTTGTTTTTACCACCACTCCTTTCTAAATGAAGGTGGCAAGAGTTTCAAAAACTGAAATAACTCTCATACAGTTCAAATTTCCTAAAACCATACGGCATGTACACATTACTTTTGAAAAGTGTACATGCTTCCTATCTGGAGATGTTGTGTGAACAAGGTTTTCAGACTTTGCTGTGACTACAGATGGTCTTTGACCTTCATTAGAAAGAACAGGGTTAAAAACTAGCATTCTCCATCTCAATATCCGTCATCCAAGTACCAAAAAATGAACACATTCGCAGTGTCCTTTCTTGAGTAACCATGGTAACACGAAATGTTTCACAAACCTAAAACCACCCACACACTTGCTCACACCCACACAAAAGCACACACTCGCACGTACACCCATACATACATACATACATACACACATACATACACACATACATACATACATACATACATACATACATACATACATACATACATACATACATACATACATACATACAACCATACATACATACATACATACATACATACATACATACATACATACATACATACACACATACACACACCATAATGAACGTGTAGATTTTTTCGTATACTGTAATAGAAACCACATATTGAGCATCAAAAGGTGCAAAACCCCATGCCAGCTTTAACCTGTTCCCTGTACAATGTAAAACTGACTCGAAAATATTTCAAAGCTGACTAGTTCAACTGTTACAGGTATGCACATTTTGGCTACTGGAGTAGATTTTGGCAACCTTTCTAAACTTTCTGCTTAGACATTAAATGTAAACAATTTAACTTATCCAAATATACTCAAAAATCAGCTTTCATCCACGGGTTGGTCTAAAAAAGTTTATTGGCACGATTAAAAACTACTGCTCTGAAGACTCACAAAAGTGGGTGGGTCTACAATTCAGTTGAATTACTGCACAAGATACAAGCCCAAATGCAACTGTACACGGATAAACAACCCATGACAAACTTACACATCCTTTGCTGCATGGTATGAATTAATATGTAGAGACAACATTCGATTTCTAACGAGTAATGTGTCATTCAAACAGTTGACTTACCTTATGACAGTCTTCATACTTGAGGAACAAGAAATTGTCCCCGTCTCTATGCTGCCAGTACCGTAACACGTGATCGAACCATGGACCATTAGGAACTGTGAACAAAAGTTAAACAGTGAAATGTTTGCGATCGTTCAACAGGGAAAAGCAAAGCAGCTAGCCAAAACTTTTGAGTCTTTGCGGCACGCGGGCAAAAGAAATCTACTATGAATGATAGCGTATGGGTGTGTGTGTGCGTGTTTGTGACGCTTAGTTTAAACAACATGACATCTCAAGACAGCAATGATTTTCTCATATTTTGTATATAAATTTGACATATAAATACAGGGCCCGATTCAAGGGGGCGTAAGGGGCGTACGCCCCCTATTTTCAGCAAAGCGATGACTTTTGTAACAGAGTTTTACATCTCCAACCCCAAATCTTTGCACCATGCACTTTCTTTAGGCCGCCTTTCTCATATTCCTGGATCCAGCCCTGTTAATAGAAAATTTTCCCAATAGACCCTTTTCCATATAACAGTACAAAGGATAGTGGGATACACTTTTGAAGTGGGCGTTTTTCTCAAAGGCATTCTACTGTGGCCAAAAACGACGCACAACAAAATCCAATCCCACAATCCTTTGTAATTGCTATTTGGAAAAGGGTCTATTGTTGGACTACACGTTTAATAATTAGAAAACGGAATTGCCGCTTTTGTTGGAGATCAAAGTTCATCTTAGGTCACCATGAAAGAAACTGCAAATACCTTGTAAACTGCTTGTAAACACTATATCCCAAAATAACACGGATGAATTTTTCCATGTAAGGAGAAAGGTTTCTATTGCTTTTGTGAAGGTCAAAGGTTATTTGAGGTTATCAGAGGTCACATCTCGAAACATTGTAAACATGAGATTTCAAGATAGCAATGGTGAATACTTTAAATACTATTCTGTCATATTGAGATGTACCATATCGTTTTTGGTGAAGGTCAAACTTGATATGAGTTAACCAGGGGTGAAACTAATAAACCTTGCATATATCGCTTGTAAACACAATGTCTCAAGAAGGCTATTATTGAGGGATCTCATGCCTAGCGTGTGGATGCCATACATAGATTACGAGAATCCTATTGGTCACAAAGGTAAACCATGCATGACGGATCTCACAAGTAGCACGTAGGTCCTATATGCTAAACAAGTTACGTTAGAGAAGCTTCTTGTTTTTTCATGGAGGTCAAAGGTCATTTGAGATCAAGAAAGCCAACGTAAAAAGCTTATAAACACAATATTTCAAAAAGTATAACAACGACGGATTGCATACTTAGCAAGCAGATACTGTGCATTGAATGAAACATCCCTTTGAAGGGTCAAAGGTCATTGGTCGTTATTAGGGGTGAAACTTTAAAAACTTGTAAGTATGGTATATTTCATGTACTGTTAATGTTACATATCAAGGTCTTTAATCCTGTCGACGCCCAGCAGACAACAAACGGCACCGCCCGGCATCGCCCGACACTGTTCAGACTGAAATAACTTACATGTAAGTACCTTTTCTCTGCTAGGAATCATAGAACGGACATTCTGGTTTGAAAAGCAACAATAGGTCTGTAGGCATATGTGGCAGGAAAGGGTTTCAGCCTCGTTCGGGCGAAACGTTTGCCATTTCGGGCAAAAAATATGCAATTTTCGAGCAAACGTGTGACATTTTCCTTAAAATTCGGGTCGACGTTCTGAACCTCCAGATTGTATGTAGTTCTGCACGCGAATGAACAGAGCTGAATCTTTCAAAATTATTTTTCCGAAACTAGTATATTGTCACTGCTTTACAACACAAACACTGCTTTAATGTAGGTAAAACGAAGAGTCATTTTATACAAAAAGAGAGTCTGTACCAGGCGCGGTTTTACGGGGGAGCTTTGGGGACTCAAGCCCCCCCCAAAATTCGCTCAAGCCCCCCAAAAAATTTCCGAGGTTGTGTGTTATCTTCATGCTATATTTGCGTGTATTGAGAAAAACAAAATTGTCCAATACATTTGTGCACATCTTAGTCCAGTGGATTTAGTTTCTCAAATGTGTCATGCAAGATAGGCGTGTGATTACGTTTCTTGTATCCACGTCCACGTACGTACACCGTTGTTTTGACTGCATGTAGTACGACAGCCACGCTTCGCCTTAGTACTGTATTACGACGGTAGGCACAGTGCGGGCGCCTACTAGCTTACCCAGCTGCATTCTTACGTTCGACGCCAGTCCCAGGGGCGTAAATACAGGTGTGTGTGTGGGGGGGGGGGGTGAAAATCAAAAGTCGGTCTCTGAGCGCCAAAAAGTCGGTCTCAAATCCAGTGATTGCTCAAATCCAGTTCAGTATGCCTTTGTAACAGTAGACCAGACATGAACAACATTTGATACCTTACTCAAATTGAAATTCCGGCAGAGATGAAGTAAAAGTGAAAAGATTGCCCTAATTTTCTACTGAGTTCCCGAATTTTTGATCGAATGCCCGAAAAATGTGCAAAAATTTTCGCGCGCTTCGCGCGCCTGTAGAGGTTTAGTGGTCTATTTCATGCACCTGAACTGCAACGGATTTCTGGCAACTTTTTGAGAAGTTCGGGCAAAAAATTTTCTGGACCCCAAACTGTAAGAGTCCCATATGCCTATGATTATTACTATCAGTGGCGTACGCAGGGAGGCCATGCCCCCTCCCTGATGCCAATTTTTTTTAGTTCCTAAAATACGTAAATTTTTATAACACAAATTCTGCTTCAAAATGTAGCGCATGTGGCACCAAATTGCATGTAAGTACATCTAATTTTTCAAAAATTTTCCAAGGGGAGGGACACCCCCTCCCCTTAGACCCTTCCCCCAGGCCGGCGATCACACAACATACTGCATGCCCCCCACCCCCGTGAGAGAAATCCTGGGTACGCCACTGATGGAGTCCTCCTTAGCATCATTCCCCAATGTCGGTATTAATAATGACAGAAAATTTTATTCTTCCGTTTCAAGCCCTCCCTAAGCCCCCCCAAAAATCTCGGTCTAGAACCGCGCCTGGTCTGTACACATATTTCATACGCTGGAAGGCAATCGAGAGGGTATTATATTACATCGCCAACACGTCACTATTAATTCAACTCGCTAACGGTGACATCGAGTCCACTACTAATTAAGCCTTTTTCATATGGTATCAAATATTCTTCAAGTCGCAAAGTTTTCGGACATAGGGGCAGGAAGCTGTTCTCAACTGGGGGCTGAACGCTGTGTTGGACCGCCTTCCTGGGTGAGGGGTCTAAGGGAAGGGGTGTTTCCCTCCCTTTGGATTTTTTTTACATTTGAGGGTCCTTAGGTGCAATTTAGTGCAACATTTGAGCAAATTTTAAGGAAAATTACTGCAAATTTTTGACATTTTTTACAGAGGGAACAAATAAGGAGCGTCCATCCTTGTATTGAAGGAGGCAGAAGCCTTCTTCCGCTCCACTACATTTTTGACTGGGGGTGAGCTTTAGACCCCCACCCCCGTTTCCTACGCCCTTGTTTTCGGAGGTATATTAACAACCAATTTAGCCACGTTTTTACCCTGACAAAGGTATGCAAGGTACGAACTGGAATTCCGAAAAAAAAAAAAAAAAATCTAAATGATCCGTTAATCTACCCAAATTTCCCAACGTCTTTACTTTCTTTTAAGCTTTGTCGTTTCCACTAAACAGCAACACCGCTTAATTATGAAATGTTACTTTAACGGTCATCCAAAGTTACTTTTAAGAAAAGTGATGAAATGGACAGTTTTGTTGTGGAAGGACGGACGTTGTGGGAGGACGGACATGTTGCTTATGGTGGTGTATACGCTATACCTGAAAATTATTAACGAATAGCATAGGAGTGTTACTTAAAGGTGCTTCTTGAGTTGATTCACTAATTTCATGATTTTTTTTCACTCCTGTTGAAATTTACTCACATCTTGATGGTAAATGATCAAACTAAGTGGTTCTGCATATCTGATACACAACTGAAATGGCAATGATAGGGTAATTAATGATTAAAACCATTATTACAAATTCGTGACCAGACACTTTTTACCATTGGGTATTAATCATATGCAACCCTTGTCCACAAAAAACTACAATTTCTCACATTTTCGGTAACTGTAGGAAGTGATACATGAGTAATGAGGATAATTAGAAACATTGTCATGCAATGACTTCATTCAAACTCGGCACTAAATAATCGATATCAACTCAATAAGCCCCTTTAAGCTTTCCAACCCAACTTTTTTCAGTTAAACTCGGTAAATTAATTCAAGCTTGCACATTCTAGTTTAAATTTGTCGTTCGAACATTGTATGAAAAGGGTGCAATAGTGGTGTCAGGCTTTCAACGGTTAATTAGCTTACAATTTTCATCGAAAAACTTCTCGAAGAAACCATCCCATAAACGTAAGTTTGAGCCAACCATGCATTGAAAGAAGTTGTAAGCTGACACCAAAACGTCTTTCGGGTTTCTAGCAAAGTAGATGATCTGAAGAATAATGAAGACAAAACAAGCAACTTACAGAGACATGAAATCTTTAGAGGGCGTATGAAACTAAAATTGGAGTAACGGGGGAAGAGCTGACACATGTCATTTATTCGGCAGTGTTGGAAAACCAAGTCATATTTTTTTGAATCTCACAAAACGTGAACTACCAGCGAGTTGCCGCTGAAACTACCTTATGATACGTGAAAAAAAAAAAGAAAAGGAAAAAACTGGTCTAGCAACTTACCATTTCTTTGCTCCCAATTGGTAAACACATTGAGCATGCAAAGCAATTAAACAGTAAAATTAGATAACGTATTAAGAAAATGTTTCTCAAACTTGATCCATGGAGTGCAGAAAAGTATTGTAGACCCAGCGGGGCGAATATTCTCCTGGCGAAGGCTTGCCACCCATGGTAAAAGTTTGTCGCAAATCGTAGAAAACATCAAAATGACATCGCTGCTGACAGTGGGTTCCGAGATATGGGCAGAGAGAATGGTATTTACCTTAGCATTCTTTGTACACCATAGCTGACGACATATGGACTCCGGGTTATGAGAGGACAGAATGGTACCCACTTAAGCTTTCTCCGTAAACGATTTCGGAGAACATGAAGGTTCCAGGATATGGGTAGACAGGATGGTATACTTACCTTAGCATTTTTTGTAAACCATTGTGGTGGACATAACGGCTCCGGGATATGAGAAACCATTATTCGAGGGGAAGATAATTTCTCATATATTTTGTATCCAGGTATTGACTGCTTGAGTTTTTCTGGTGAGGGGGCAAATGTTATTTCTAAAATTGTCGCCATCAAATCTCGGTTAGTCTTCTGAGCGTCTCCACCTGCCATTATGAGTTGTACAATTTCCAATATCCAGTGAGTCCCTACAAAAATTAAACAGATATGGTTATACCATAAAAATAAGAAAGATAATAACTTTAGCACAATTTACACACCTCAGCCTCTTTACCATCAACGTTTCTACAAGTTTTGCAAAAGAGCTATAGCTGTGGAGTGACCATCAGGCACGTAGCAACGGGGGGCACAGGGGGCAAGGGGGCACGTGCCCCTCAAATTTTTCAATAAAAGGTCTTGCACTGAAGGAGGTAAAATTTATTACGAGACCAGTCTTTTTGGAATACAAATATAAGAAGGAAAAATAGAAAATCTCCCACCATTTTGCATCTAGAGTCCTTAAAATAGGCAAAAATTTTCAAACGGGACGGGGACACCCCCTCCCCTTAGACTCCTCCCCCAGGCCGGCGAAACTCCAACATCAGTGTGCCCCCCCCCCAAATTGGTTAGTCTGGCTACGGGCCTGGTGACCATCAAGGAAAGGGGGCTTGCCTCTTCAAATGACGGTGTCAACAATCTGTATAGGCACGCTACTTGCTGATCTGCTTAGCAGGTGTCATCAACTGCCCCTTAAAGATTTTGCCCAGGCTATGGCCCTAGCTGTTACTGTAATCAGTTTAACTGGACTCTGCTGGAAAAGTTCAATTGGAGTTCACTGTGACCACTTCACCTGAACTTTAGTGGACCAGTTCAATTGGACCTAATAACTTTACTAACAGTAACTGTCTGGTTACAGGTAAACCTAAACTCAGAATTTCAAAATTTTAGAAAACTTCCATCAGTCCAGCAAATTTAATAGGTTAAAACAGATTCCATTTCAATGGTTCCACTTTCATTAACGGGGTCCAGTTGAAGTCCAGTTGAAGTCCAGTTTAGTCTTACTTAAAATCATCAAATGGTTGCAATCGAGTCCAGGTGAAGTCTCTTTGAGTCCCATAGGCGTACGGGGGTCAATATTTCTGGGGGTGAGGGATAATTTTTGCCCGAATTTAGAATTTTGGACGGCAAGTTGCCCGAATTTTGATACCGCTGTGTTGGTTGTAAAAGGGCATAATTTATTTTCTTGGCTGTCTTATTTGCCCGAATGGATCCACTATTTTTGCTCGAATTGGAAGGGCATATTCCCCCTGCCCCCCCCTCGTACACTTATGACGAGATGATATAGTATAACCACCCCCTCCCCCCCCCCCCTTGCTTGAAGCTCACTTCATATGATGGTAACAAATGTAGTAACATTCGATCTTTTGCTGATTATCTCAAGAAACACATATGAGAACTAAAATGAACATTTCACCAAGGTGCTAATTTCGTTCCTCTTTCACATATTAAAGATAAGTTTTTGCTTGTTCTTGCGATAGTCACCTACAAAGAGTTGTCCGGAATTCTTCAACGATGGTTGCACGATGTACAAGATACTGATCTGTATGTACATATAACAACACACCATAGAAATTGAAGTATGGGGGAACAATATCCTGTCATCTGGAAGGACGCCATGCACTGATGTACAGTAGCTGTATGTTTGTTGTATGTACGGAAGTAACTGCACGTAGTAGTGCAAATATTATGTCGCTGCTTTTGCCCTAGCTATCGGCGGAGGAAATGCAAGTTTCCAAAGTCAGGAGTAATAAACGAAGACTTAAGGCACCACGACGTATCTTTCTTGTGAAAATTACTTCTGGTCTTTCGAAAAGCAGATAAAAATGACATTTAAATTTATAAGGTTCCAGTTACGTATATGGAGACACATACAAATCATATCGCTATTTGCCGTACACTACAGCGGAAGTTCCCTCACCCTTTTCGTTGTTTCACTAGCCTGGTGCAGGCAATTCTCATAGCATGCATAGGCTTACGAGGCGGGGGCAGTCTCCAAAAATTTCCGAGTTTGAAAATTCGGGCAGGAAAAGACAAAAATTCGGGCACAGAATAGGTGAAATTCCGGCAGAGATGAAGTAAAAGTGAAAAGATTACCCGAATTTTTACTGAGTTCCCGAATTTTTGATCGAATGCCAGAAAAATGTGCAAAACTTTTGGCACACTTCGCGCGCATGTAGTGGTTTAGTGATCTATTTTATGCACCTGAACTGCAACGAAATTTGGGCAAAATCTTTTGTCCTCCAAGTTGGAAGAGCCCCGTACGCCTATGAAAACATGTACTAGTAACTACTGTAAACGGTGGAAGACCATTTCCAGTAATTACTGTGATATGTTACTAGACATAAAAATCACGAATCTTTCCTAACCCTAACACTATCACCAACACAACACACACACACACACACACAAAAAACCAAGGATAGTCTTTAAGGGGAATCGAACCAAGAACCCCGGATCAAGGTATTAAGAGTCTATACTCTTTACGACTGTATCATGCGGAGTAGTCGAAAGCTTGTCTGAAATAAACTATTTACCTGTAAATTACGCAACCGTATCTTACCATTAACAGTTTCTGTAGCACATGCTAAGAAATTACAGCACAGATCAGTAATTACTATACAAGCCATGAGGATCGGGTGCCGATACAGCGATACTCACGTGGTATCACCGTTCTCCCTAATAGACCCTTTTTCAAATAGCAATTGCAATGGATTGTGGGATGGAGTTCTGGTAGGCGATGTTGTTGTCAATGGCATTTTGCTGTGGCAAAAAACGATGCACACCAAACTTCTATCCCACAATCCTTTTTAATTCCTATTGGGAAAAGAGTCTATTATTTCAATTTTTATGTTTCCCACTTACCTGACTTTGGGTATGTTACGAGGTACACATCGTCATCTCTAACTCCAAACGTCTGTAAGGCGTCTAGGTTTTCGGGTGTTTGCATCGCCGTAAAAGTATAGCCCTTGTACTTGTGTTTCCCAGTCTCTAGTGGCACAATGTCTTCCTTGGACTTGGCTTGAGTAAGACTTATTGCAGGCTGAAGCTTAGCTGAATCTTCAGACATCTTGTTGAACCTGCAGTAATGTCGATTTTTGATGTGTGTTTCTGTAATTGTCCTAAGCCGGAAAACTGCCGAAAGCGAACATGTGTGACGGTTCAGTAATTACACTACGGTATACCAGCATTCAACAAAGCCCGGAGCTCTCTTGTAGTCAAATACTAGGAACATACACTATCATATTATTTACAACGGATTGTTTGAATTCAAAGGTCAATTCTAACTAATAATGAACTTTCTCGATACTGTCAAATAGCACAATGTGAGGCCGGGGTCATTGCCTGGAATGGCGTCACTTTGTCAAATTAAGAGTACGACCCTTTGTTGCATTTCTGTACTACTTCAAAGGCCGCCTCGGTAGAAAAGAAACAAAAATTTACATTTCTTGGGGGAGGTGGAGGGGTGGGGGTTGGGATTGAGGTGACAGGTCTTTTCTTTCTCCGAAAATATCCCCTGAAGGATTTATAGACGCTATTTTAAAGTTCACAGACGCTATTTTTATTTTGTTGATAATTATTAAGAGGTGTCTCAAGAGGGGCGATTTAATTGGGAATATTTTTGGAATATTTTCGGCAAGTTTGGCTATGGCGAAGGAGGATTGCAGGTCGCCCCTGTGTGATCTGAAAGAGCTTGTGGGAAGTGACTGAGCGGGGGTTCACAAACTAGGAACAAAGTGGAATCTAATGAGGTGGTGGGTGGGGCATAATCGGTCACTTGAAAGGAAACAGAAATATGCACATTGTCCAAAATCCCTTGTGTAACACTTAGGTTTCTCATCGTGCTTTTCGAAACTGACAGTCGTAAGGGATGTGTCATGTCACATGACTGACAGTTATAGTAAGGGTTTGTTCATGTCATGTAATGCAGATAAAAATACCCAAAATGTCTAGTTCTTAACAAAGAATTACAGTGCTACCGTCACAAATTGTGTGTTAAGTGTTAAAACCTTACGCGAGGCTCCATCTAATATAGGTTTTCTGAGTGATTAATACTCTCGCAACAGAATTTGTAAATGAAATGCAAATGAAATAATTGCTCGTCAAATGCAAACGAGGAATACAATACTTCCGATGACTGAATACCTTTACAATCATATTGTTAATCAAATGAGCTTGGTAAGCTAGTTAGATGAGCTGGGTTGGTTAGTTAGATGAGGTTTTAGGGCTCAGATTCTAACCAATTGGTTAGAGTCGGGCCGGCTACGACCTTTTTTCTAGTTGTGGCTCACTGGCTTGTTTTCCCTACTCCATTGTTTATGCTGAGCACCAAGCACAATGGCAGTAGGTTCCATTTTTGAAGTCTTAGCTTGGTGATAAGCATCATCAGCCAAGATCAATATTGCAGCCTACGCGAAATCTCCAGGGGGCAGACAATGATAATATATAAGCGAATCGTCCAGTGGCGTGCCTATGCTTTACTGGATTTTTGGCACTCAGCCGGATCCTTCCTTTTTCACTTAGTGCCCCCTAAAGGAACTAAAGGAGCTAAAGGGGTGTAAGGTGAGAACGTGACAAGTTATGTTAGGTCGTTTAGGTGCAAAATGGTGCTGTCTTTGAATTGGAAAAGCTTGAAATGATAATAAGTTTAACAATCCTCATTATTTAGTGCCGTTTCTATTTTTGGGTTTTTCGGTAGCCTAAAGGCCCCCGAGATACCGCTTTTCTTCGACATTTTTTTGTTTAAAGGCAATAGGCAGTCACCCCAAAATTTTGTTTGAAAAATCGGCAAACTCTTTCAAATCAGCTCTTATTGCATTACAAGCACATCTGAATATGTTTTGAACATAACTGTTACAAACAGTTATAAAGCAAGGTGGAATTCTCCTTGAATTTCACAATTTACCAACAAAAATATTGTCACATGCATGATCAAAATAGGCCAATCATGAACTAGAGTGACAGGATACACTCACTCTGATTAGGGTGACTGCATACTGCCTTTAAGTGGCTAAGATGCATAATAGTACTATCTTTGGGAAAGCTGAAAGGGAAAATGCAGTCATCTCAATCAGAGTTAGTATGCCATGTCACTCTAGTTCATGAATGGCCTATTTTGATCATGTGACAATGTTTTTGTTAGTGAATTGTGAAATGAAAGGAGAATTTCTCCATGCTTTACCTATTGCTTGTAATATAGTTATGTTCAAAATGTCTTCAGAGGTGCTTGTAATGAAATAAGATCAGGCGCGGTTCTAGATCGAGACTTTTGGGGGGGCTTAGGGGGGACTTGAAACGGAAGAATCATAAAATTTTCTCTCAAATATGTAAATCGGTCAGGCGCACGCTGAAACCAATGATAATAAACACAGTACCATAACCAGGGACGGCGCAAGGTTATTTTGATAGGGGACATGGGTTGAGTGATCACCGTCGTGGGGGGAGGGTCTAAGGGGAGGGAGTCCCCTTCCTCTGAGAAATTTTTGCTAATTTAAGGTTGCTAAGATGAAAAATGGTGCGTTCTTTGCGTAATTTTTTGACTATATGACTGGAAAATGTTCATAACTTTGTGAATTCTAATTTTTGGTTGGGGGAAAGAGGGCATTCTTAGGGGAGAGATCTAAGGGGAAGGTTGTTCCCCTCCCTTTGAGAAATTTTTGCTAATTTAAGGTTGCTAAGATGCAAAATGGTGCGTTCGTTGCGTAATTTTTTGACTATATGACTGGAAAATGTTCATAACTTTGTGAATTCTAATTTTTGGTTGGGGGAAAGAGGGCCTTCCTAGGGGAGAGGTCTAAGGGGAAGGTTGTTCCCCTCCCTTTGAGAAATTTTTGCTAATTTAAGGTTGCTAAGATGCAAAATGGTGCGTTCTTTGAGTAATTTTTTGACTATATGACTGGAAAATGTTCATAACTTTGTGAATTCTAATTTTTGGTTGGGGGAAAGAGGGCCTTCTTAGGGGAGAGGTCTAAGGGGAAGGTTGTTCCCCTCCCTTTGCGAAATTTTTGGTAATTTAGGGTTGCTAACATGCAAAATGGTGGGGTCTTAGGGTTATTTTTTGACTGATATATATAGCTGGAAAATGTTCATAATTTTGTGAATTCTAATTTTTGGTTGGGGGAAAGAGGGCGGTCCTAGGAGAGAGGTCTAAAGGGAGGGGTGTTTCCCTCTCCTGCGAGAAATTTTGGTTACTTAAAGGTTGCTAAGATGCAAAATGGTGCGGTCTTCGGGACAGTTTTGACTGATATATGGCTGGCAAATGTTCATAACTTCGTGAATTCTAATTTTGGTTGGGTAAAAGAGGGCTGTTCTAGGGGATAGGTCTAAGGGGAGGGGAACTCCCCTTTTGAGAAATTTTGGTTACTTGAAGGTTGCTTAGATGCAAAAATGGTGTTGTCTTTGGGATATTTTTGGACCCGATCATATGAGTTCAAAACATTCTTAATATTTTTGGTTAGGTGAAAGAGGAGCCTTTTTTGTCTAAGGGTAAGTATCAACAAACCTCCTGAAGTCCCCTTTTGGACACATTACTGCCCTCTAGTCGGGGAAAGTTTTACGCAAAAATACGTGCGTGGAGTCCACAGGAATATTCTCGAACTATTAAGAAAATTTGCCTTCATTTGTGCATTATAAAATCGTATCTAAAGGCTGGTAGAAACCGAAATATGGCCTCTTGGAAGCCCTGAATTAACTATATGGATCAGATATAGGCCTACCCCGCCCTCCTCTTTTCTTCTCTTTCACGCCTTCTTTTCCTACTCTTTTTCTCTTTTCCTGCAAATTACAGGGGGATAGGCCTCCCTTCCCCCTGAGTGGCACCGCCCCTGACCATGACATAGATGTAACGCATAAACAGGCATATATTTTTTTTTATTTGGAAGAATGTAGCAAACGTTACTGAGAGATACGAGCAACTGGACCTGTTCACATTAATGGGAATAACGATTCGGTCTGTAGATTTGACTTAAAAGGGCTAGTATAGCTTGACGAGATCAGCGACGAAATGACTCGTTTTGAACTTCCAACAGATGATTAATCCTTTAACTTGATTTACATGTACGTACATACTATCATAGATGTTACTTATCGACCCAACTTCCATTGTATGAAATCGTGAACCTAATATGTGATTTCGAGACACAGACGACAGTTTCCCTTGACAAACTAATTCCACTGGACCAAGTTGTGCACAAGTGTATTGGACAATTTTGTTTTTCTCAGTACACGCAAATATAGCATAACACAACCTCTGAAAATTTTGGGGGGGCTTGAGCGAACTTTGGGGGGGCTTAAGCCCCCAAAGCCCCCCCGTAAAACCGCGCCTGAATAAGATTAGATTTGCAAGAGTTTGCTGATCTTTTAAAGCAAATTTTTGGGCGACTGCATGCTTATGCTGGTTACATATTGTAACGCTCACCGTCGTCCTGGTCATATTTGTATATAATATAAATGCAAATCTTACACTAATATTGAGTTGCTTTTGACCACCTTAAAGGGAAATATTGCGTTTGTTTGGCTTTTTATTGAATCTATCCTCGTTTATTTGCGATCGGGTCCCGTTCGATGAAAGAGACGTAACTAAGAAAAACATTTTACCCTCCGAGCACTAATTAACGAGTAATTAACCTTTCTATAACAACTAATAGATTTGTTCACCCAAACAATTATGCATGCAAAACTACTCCTTTATCATCCCTGATTTGAAATCTACCAATTAAATCATTTCTATCACATTACGTCAGACAATAACAAACGCCTTCTACAGCATGTACAAAAAGTTTGGAAAATACGAACTAAGTACAGTACAGTGCTTTAATGGGAATTATTACTACATTATGTTTGTATTAGTGAACCAGGGAGTTTCTATTTGACAACCTAACGGAACTACCGTTATATTACAGTAGGTTGTCTTATCACCTCCCTGGTATACTATACCCAAAGTTACAGTTATTCCGTAATTCGAATTGCAGCCCTTGGGCCTTAGCAGGTTTGATTTACTTTTGAAACAGCCGGATGTAAAAGAGACTGTTGGTGCTTCGACAATGGTACAAAATGAAAATTTTACGAACCTGCACGATGCCAGGGATTGCCACTTATCCAAAACAAAAGAAATATGCAGGCCCTACAAGTCTTTCGCAGATGAATTAACACGTTTGTAGTCACTCTCCTGTAACGACTAATAACACACACTCACGGTGAACTAGGGAGATGACGCTGCGTCTAGTTTTGAATTCTAATGTACAGCACGGAGTGGTACAGAAACTGTGGTGGTAATTTGTTGTGAGCAGGGTCGTTGGAAGCAAGGTCTACGGGAAAACATAAATTGGACGCCTTTGAGAACCGCTTAATATTCATTATATTACGTACCTATTTTGACCCACCCTAGTTACATACGTCACCACCGTGGTGAAATCGAGACAAACAAGGCCAGCACTGACACTGCACTGCGTGTATTCTGCAGATCACAGCACAGTTAAGCCAACTACTTAGCGTACAGTGTAATACAGTGGAGTCCCAACGTGAAATGTATAAGGAATTTACAGGTTCCTCACGGAAACTTGGAAATAATGTAACTGAAAAACTTTTCTGGGCGCTTTATTGTCTTCACGAAAGGTATTTTTATTATCACATGCAAAACACATGGTGTTATAAGTAGTGAATCAGTTATGTTTAGTAGCCTAACTTTTTTTACGAAACATTTCTTCCAGTGTAACCCGGCCAGCATCAGAGTAAAAGTATGCCGAAGGTTCACTTTCGACACGTACCTGCTGTAAAGGTATAGGCCTACTATAGGGTTGGCTGAAGTGGGGGGATTATAGCTGCCAACCTGAGTGTCCAATTTATAGTATTGTGAATAACACCTTCCCTTTTGAAAAAGTATGTGTGGGACCCGGACGAAATGGTGAAGGCTTATCATCAGTTTGTCAATCAGTGGCGGCACCAGGACTTTAAAAGTGGAGGTGGGGGGGGGGGGGGGAATTAGGAGGGAAAACGGAAATTTTGGGGGGAAAACATTTTTCTCGCGAAGCGCGAACATTAGCGGCTGGGATCCAGTGGCGCACCTTAAGACCACTGGTGGGGGGTCCAGGGGCGGAGCTCCCGGAAGCTCAGAGTTTTCAGCATATTTCTGGGTGAAAGATTAAGTTTCAGGATAGGCCTAGGTGTATTTTGGTTCATAATGCATCAATCAATACACCATCCAATGCACTATATTTCAGCTGAGTTGGAGGGGGTAACGGGGGGGGCAAGGCCAAAATCCGAGGGGGCAAATGCCCTCATGCCCCGCCCCCCCGTAGGGCCGCCACTGTTCCCAATGCTTTTAATTAGGCTGCCACTTAACTCGGGAAGGAGCTTGGCAATTGCCATCTCATCAAATGTGCAATGCTCTGCTTAAATAAACCATCCCTCAGTCCAAATGATAAGGGAAAGCATGGTTGACTCTGCATTTAATTGGAACTACATCTGGGCGCATTTTCCATGCAGAAATAGGCAGAGATTACAGAAATTACCCTTAGATCAGTTTGTTTTTAATCAGTTGTACCGCCAAAATCTGGTGAGGGGGGGGGCACCGCAGATGACGTCGTAATGCTACCTCAGTTAAACCCCTATGTCTGCGTAAATTGTACCTTTTAAGCGTCCCTTCGATTGTATACAGCAGTGGGATATCCTTCCTTTGTCACCTTACATAAAGTTGCCGTCTGGGGGTGGGGTCTAAGGGGAGGTCCCCTCCCCCTTTAGTATTTGAGAAATTTTTGTGAACATTAGGGTTGCTTATCTGCAAAATGGTGCCATCTTTGGGATATTTTTGGAACTGCATTATCATACATGGAAAATGTCCATAATCTAGTAAATTCTAATGTTTGGTTAGGTGAAAGAGGCCGGGGGAGTATGTTGTCAACAAACCTCCCTGGAGCCCCTCCCATTTGGCTACTTTACTGCCTTCTATTCCGGGAAAGTTTTTACACAAAACAAAAAAGTGCGTGGGGTCCACAGAAACATTCTTGGACTATAATGAAATTTTTACAGTTGTAAAAGGGTATCTAAGGCTGACAGACACAATACAGGGCCCCCTGGAAGCCCTCAGTTAATTATATAAAATGGAGCACTGTCGCACGGACATCAGGGGCGTAGCTAGGATGAATTTTTTTAGGGGGTCTATCTGTCAAATTGATGGGGGTTTATCGTTGATCGCCGTCCTTAATCCTTGCACATTTTATTAGGATGCATAATAAAACAAATAAACATTTGGTGGCCTAGCCCCTCCCCCCTCCTAGCTACTCGCCTGATTGATATGATGCTTATTACCTGATTCCAAATGATACCACAGAGTATATGACGCCGAGCACTATCGTATTTTTACTAATTTTGAACGAAAAACCTAACGAACAGCTTTCAGAAATTAGGAATGGGAGGGATAGAGAGTATATGTGCAGGGAGGTGATATTAGAACGCCCTGATAGTTATAGCAAAAGGGGCGAAAGACTTACAAGAAAGTGGAGGGACAATTTTTGGCCATAACTCCTTCGCTTACCACTTTGACTATAACTGATGGGAATATGAGGGTCCTGCAGGGAAAATGTTGAAATTAAACACTGTTAGAAGCGATTTCGTGGCATCTTCCAAAAGATAATTCACATGCTTTGCAGAGCACCCGAGGAGGGAATGTAAGACCCATGCATCTTGGACTTGTTGACGTCATTTATTTCCTTTTTATGCAAATCAATTTGAGAGCTCAGCTCGGAGAAACCCTTTGGAATCTTGTAGGCCCAGTTTATATTTAGTTTCTCATTATTTGCAAAGCGCCCCTCCCCCTAGCGCTCATCGCTCCCTGAGTTGCGCAATAGGGACAATAAGGCACCCGTTACAGACCACTGCCCTAGACAGTAAAAATTCTCTCTACTAAGTTACTTGTATTACTCCTCCTCCAACTTAAAACCACCTGCCGTGCCTAGTGCAAGCTTGTTGTAGCCAGGAAATGTGCTGAAGGGGCGAGAGGGCTTCCAGGAGCGAAATATATTTTTAGGGGGTGAGATAAACTTAAATGTATTAATGCAATGGTCATTTTATTTTCTAGGGTACAATTTGGGGGAGGGGCTTCAGGCCCTGGGCCCCTTATTGACGGCCTTGATCTATTTCATCTCCTAAATAAAGTTACAGTAGCTTGCACTTGCACTGAGTTATGATTGCTCAAGGATATACCAATATACTGGGTGTGAGTTATCGAGAAAAAACTGACTCCTCAAGTCATCATTGGCCAACCTGAGGGAAGCTACTGTTTGCATTAATATCAAATAAAGTGCACTCACTAATTGTATTTAGGGAATGTAATCATATTCCTAAATATGTTTGGGGTAATGTCATATCCCCTTTAATAAGGGCCTCCTGGTACTCGGAGGTGGGGGAGAGGCCACCCCGGAAGCTTTGGGAGTCGTGGGCATAAAACGAAGCACCTTCAGTTTCTTAACAGCATCAAATGTGCACTAAACAAACCACAACAATTAAGGTATGATCACTTTTTTACTCAGACCAAAGGCCCCTGGTCGTTTCGTAATACAGCACGGCGGTTTTGGGTGGTAATGGAAAGGATTCACGTAAGTGGAGAGGGTGTTTCTCAGATAGCTAAAGTACATAATCTTGGTGAGATTTTAACAGACACATAAGTAGCGTAATTTTCTAGGAGAAAATATCGGAGATAAATCGGTGTCAAACAAAAACGAAAACAAGGGGAAGAAAACATCAAATGAAATCAAAAAGGAAGCAAGAGAAACGAAGCACAAAAGAAAAGGAAGAAAGAATAAAGGGAACAAATTAGAAAAGAAAGGAAAAACGAAAGGAAGAAAATAGTACACTTACAGGAATTATTGAAGAAAGGAGGCCAAGAAGGGGAGCAGGCTTACTGGCCTAATAATGAGGGGAAGAGTGATGGAATGAGTAATTAGGACATGGGGCGATGGAAAGGACGGAACGGTAAGGGGAAGGATCCTGACAAATTGAAAGGTAGTGAAGGCAAGACTGGGACGAAGTTGTCCCCATGGATCGATTCAAGCTGGCTTTGCAAGGGAAGGATAGGATAGAATGAGGAAGGGAGGAAAAGGGATGGCTTATGATAAAAGTTAAGAGGTCTAGTGTTCCCAGTTAGCACCAGTGGCGAAGCTAGAGGGGGGGGGGGAGGTGGCCCCCCACAAAGCCTTTGAAGGCCTCTGTCGGAAATTTCTAGTGGCTGTCGGAAATAAATTAAAAAAGTTCATTTGAAACACTTACAACACTTGTTATGTTTTTAAGCAGAATTAGACATCGAAATGTCAACGTGAAAATCAAAATTCGGTCTCAAATCGCCCGGAAAGCAAAAAATAAAGGTCTCCAGATAATAGTCTGTCGGAAATTTTTGCTTTTGCCCCCCACAGAAAATGTCTAGCTACGCCACTGGTTAGCACCCTCTGCAGCCTGCCACTGGTCTGCCTGCCGAATGGCCAGCTTTACTCCCGCGGTCCTTCAGAGGAAAACGCCACAGAAATAAAGACAGTGCATGTGTGATTCATGGATATATGAATTGTTTTGACCATCATGGAAACATTTCCTTTCTCAGAGAATTTTGCCATCGGTCCTGCATCGAATCGCTTTCGGTTTTCAGCTTGGGCACCCTTAATAACTCTAGCGATCTACGTTTGGAAAGCTAGTGTTTTTCCGTCCGTGTTTTTCTGACGTATTGCACACTGGGTTTGTATTGTTATTAAAGTTCCTTTTGAAAAATGCCCCCCATGAAAATTTCAAAAGAAAAAATCGAAAAGCCCTTCTTTCTTTGCTATATATGCGTGTGTGAATACTAATTTCTCGGAATTTCGGTAGTGAACCAGGGGCTGATCTAGGATTCCATGGGGGGGGGTGGGAGTTTCCAGGTGGGCCGGGCGCATTGCGATTGTTGGGTTAGACTGACGCCTAAGCGGCAATGTGAGCGCGATAGCGCCAGCCAATGTGCGTGGGGTCCAGGGTCCCGCTCAAGGGCCCCTGGTGGGATCCAGGGGCAAAGCCTCGGTGGGGGCCATGGGGCGAAACCCCCGGAAGCTCTGGCATTTTAGGCTTTTTAGGGGCTTTTAATGGAAGAAAATTGTGATCAATTTCTGAGAACCACAAAGCCATCAATAACCGCAGAAAACCTTTTTAACAGATCGGGCCAGCTGGAGAATTGTGGGTCGCAAGGCCACATTCGTTACTATTGCAACAGGCTACTTCCCCTCCCAATAGCTACGCTCCAGCCAATAACCCAGGAGAATGCAAAGAGATTAGAGAACATTCTTTCCCAGTATTATAATATAATATTCAAAGTTCCGGTGTGTATGATAATATGATAAATATTTACTTCTGTAAGTTCTCTTGCTTATTTGGTCGGCGCTCCAGCCCAAGCTGGTGTTCCGCTGTCTCCTGTAAAAAACGAAAATTTGCTAGCAACGGAAACGAGTATTCCTGGATACCTTCAGTGAAAAATACAACACAAATGTTAAATACCGAAGTGTCCATGCTGACACTACATGCGAAACGCCGAAATAAGGTGCAATTAATTCATTTTGTGGAATTTAATGTTCATCTTTACTCAATTTTTCTGGGAAGAAGGGGGCTTTCCGGAAACCAGGAAACCCCCTCCCCCAAATCCACCCTTGGTGGGCGGCTGGGTATTTCGAGTTTACGAAGGGCTCATAGCCTACAACCCCAAACCGAAGCCGTCCCCTATGCAGTGCTTCCATTTGAAGTTTGATATACTTCAAGTTTAATCACTCCTCCCCTCCTTCATATAGGTTGGGTTGGATCCGGCGCGGCATCTTCCGCCCTTACCTCTAAATCTAAACATGACAGTGTGCAAAAAGCGCTGAGGTTTGAAAGGCCTGGGTAGCTTGAAACCCGAGGTTGAAAGCAGGGGTGGGTGGGGGCTAAACTCCAGTCAAAGATGTGGTGTGCGAAGATGATGCTTCCGTTTCTCCTCAATTCTAGGACTGCAACCCCTTAATTTAGTTTGTGCCCTTGTAAAAAATATGTCAAATTAATTTGCAGTAATTTTCCTTTAAAATTTGCCCGTCAAATTCCATCCAAGGACCCTCAAATCATGGGCGTGGATCATGGGCAGGGTTGGGAAGTAACGAGTTACAAGTAACGCCGTTACTGTAACGAGTTACATTTTGTGTAACGGAACCCTGTAACGAGTTACATTTGCATTTCAGTAACGAAGCAAGTAACTAGTTACAATTCTGTGTAAAAGTAACTGTAACGGCGTTACATTTGGGTCCCGTTACTTTCCCGTTACAAATAGTCAAAATGACCACAAATTGCATTTTACTGGAAGTAGTAACAGAAAATTTTCAAATTGATGACACTTTGGTAGTAACATGTAAAATTATTTTCGATATAGTTATCACTCATCTCTATTATCGACGTCGCCCTCGCCAACTGCAATTTTATTCACGATTAGAACCAGAAGATGATATTAGATGCACATGCTGCAGGCTTACAGGGCCACTTGATTGTCTATTGAACTAAGTTTAAAATTGATTTGTGTGTCAAATTACTTATTAGACAGATCAATGCTTATTATCCATGAGACCGAATCTTTGTGCGATTCGTTGAAAAATACTGAACGGTCCTCTAACTAAGGCCCAGCCGACTTTATATAGTGTATATGCTAAGTAAAGTCAGGTGGGCCTTAGTTTACTCATATTGTCCTTTAGAGGACACAGTGGAGATAGTGCACCGTGAGAAACGGGTTGGCCCATATGCATTCAAATACCAGGCTTACTTTGAAAGTTTAATCATTGCCTCTTGAGACGTTACGGCTGGACCCGCGTTCACTCTATCCTAGTCGGAGCTAACTGCGATTCTAGATTCCCGAATCAAAGTTTTCGAGCATGGTACTACCCCTCAAATTCCTGCCAGTTCTGATCCAATGGCACCAATTCCGAGACATGTCTTTTTGCCAATGTATAGCATATCAAACATACAGATGTTTTAATTCTATCGTACATGTCCACCATTAATAAGGTCATCATTTGTACTCACTTCCATAGCCTGGCCTCCTCAGTATTTTAGTTGTGTGTGACAATACTTTACATCTGTATATTGTGCACAAATGGAACTTTAAACACTAATTAATGTAACTTTAATATTTGAAATCTCGGCTGGAATGAACTCCGAGTCCAAGTCTAGTTACATCACATACCGTAAAAATTTCGATTCCGGAACCTTCCATTCCGGGCAAATTCCTAATCTAGAAATTAAACGCTCTTGAGACCTGCATTAAAGAGGGATTTGCATCACCCCAAGTATGACTTTTACTTGGTGGTAAGCCCTGCCCGGCATAACTGTCTTTACTGCTTCTCCTTGCACAGACACAAACATAGTTCACTGCTCAAGGCCACATCCTGGTGAGTATAAAAGACCGCATGTGTAATCAAAACATTCTCTGTGCATGCTGTGTAATATGAGCTGCTCTGCATCTTTTGAATTTTGTAACTCTGATGTCAATCAAAGAGTAGTCACCAACAAAGATTTTTGCTTACCCCCAACTAAAAGTCATGCTTGGGGTGATGCAAATCTGTCTTTAAGCTAACCGAATCCGGACTCGTGCGTTGGAGCCCAGTAAATTATACGGTGCCAGGCGTCGGTAAACGCCGTGCATCCATTTATGTATCTAATTTAACATGTGTGGTATCCTTATTTGATGAATCAAACGTATGGATTTAGGCTATATCACATTCTTTTCAATGTCCGTTACTCCTTACACTGGAATAATAGTAAGGTTAATATAAAAAACAGCAGAATATTGAAATGGTCAAATTGCGTTGAAAGTATCCTAACAAGCTAATTGAAAGAGAAGAGAAGTGTCCGACTTAAAACTTCACCTAATGTAAAGGGAAAGTTAATTATGGGCACAAGGTCTGCATGTGTAAACTTCATAGTATCACCATTTCTATGCATTGTTTTATATCGACACAATGTGAAACTTGGAATTTATGCGGAAATATCACTTAGTCCAACCTTTGCGGTGAGGTTTTAAAATTCTTCTGTTAACAAATGTATTCATCCTCGTACTATACCATATTTATGCCCTTGAGGGTGAAAGACTTTAATTACTTGTGAAACAACCCTCTCCCATTTTCCGGCATAGCCGCTAACCTCTTTAAATTAGCCGACTGTGTGATTGGAGTACAGTATAAAGATTTCCACCCTCATAGAAGTACTGTCGTAACTGGAAAAGTTTTGGTTATAACCAGATTCCTCTTACAAATAGTTTGCGTAAGCTCCGACACAGTATCATGATTCGCTGCTTCATGATGAGCGTTAGGCGCCTCTGCGAGAATGCCCATCGAAGATCAGCTATCATCATTGACTTTCTTTGGGGAACACCTAAGGATAACCGGCACAAATGAGGTGTCGATCGTCTCATGTGCCCCCTTCTTACTATCTAATTATGTCCCCTCCATTTCAGGAACCGAGGTACCGTATATTCACCTTGAAGTAACTAGTTACTTTTGAAATGTAACTAGTTACTTTTCAGTCAAAAGTAACTGTAACTAGTTACTTTTTCAACATTGTAACTAGTAACTGTAACGAGTTACAATTTTACGGAATTAACTGTAACTATAACGAGTTACTTTCAAAGCGTAACGGGAACAACCCTGATCATGGGGGACGGGAGGACGCGTCCCCCTCACTTTTTTGAAAGGGGGATATCTCCAAAAAGTCCCCCTCACTTTTTCAAAATGATGAAAACTAAAACTGTGAAAGAGGATAATATTACAGTAGATTACAAATTGACACTACATTTTAAAAGCAAAAACGTGCCCAAATATTGCACCATTTGCCATCTAGACACTTTCCAATTTCCATTTTTTCACAGGGGAGGTGGCCCTACCCCATTTCTATGTTTGTGGTCTTTACTCCGCATTGCTCGAAATAAGAGACAAAATCGTTAAGTTACTTAAAAATTGCTAACACCGACGTCAAAATGGCCATGATGCACCTGTAGTTTGACGTCGGTTCTGTGCCACAAAATTCCACTCACACTATTTACTAAAACTCCTAAAACTAATTTATGTCAGTTGAAGAAAATATTGGAAAGGTTCGTTCAGAGTCGACTACTATGCAAGGAAAAGGTGTACCACAGTGAAGTAACGAAAAGATCGCTACCAGTATCACCTCTATCAGACTTTCGAAAGAGCTCTGACATACACAGAGCTGATCACTTCCATATCCAAATCCAGTTCAATATGCTTTTGTAACAATAGACCAAACATGAACAACATTTGAAGTGAAAAGATTCCCCCATTTTTCTACTGAGTTCCCGATTTTTTGATCGAATGCCTCCAAAATGTGCAAAAATTTTCGCGCCCTTCGCGCGCATGTAGCGGTTTAGTGGAATCCAGTTAAGTATGCCTTTGTAACAGTAAACCAGACATGAAAAACATTTGAATTGAAAAGATTGCCCGAATTTTCTACGAAGTTCCCCAATTTTTGATCGAATGCCCAAAAATTGTGCAAAAATTTTCGTGCACTTCGCGCGGATGTAACGGCTTTGTGGTCTAGTTTATGCACCTGAACTGCAACGAATTTCGGGCAATTTTTTGAGATTCGGGCAAAAGATTTTCTATCCCCAAATTGGAAGAGTCCCGCACGCCTATGATTATTACTACCGCCCTGTAATTTGTAATTATCTAGGAAATTTGGATCATACAACTATGCCAATGGGAGTCGGTCTCCAAGAAATGTAGTTGGTCCCAAAATAGTTCACCCCATGCAGATTCATGTATATACGTCCCTGGCTAATGGTATATGTAGTTTAACGATTTACTGTTCACTTACTTCATACAGTGTGGTCTTGATTTACCCCAAGAACTAAGTAAAAATTCACTAAAGCAAAGAAGATGAAAAACTTCCTAAAAAAGTAAAAATTCTTGGTGATATATTCAATTTAAATTTAACACCAAATGTAGCACCATTTTGCATCCAGCCCACCTTTCGTGAGCAACTTTTCCAATGGGGAGGGATACTCCCCCTCCCTTAGACCCCTCCCCAGGACGGCGAGTAGCAAATGGTGAAAAGTCCCCCCCCCCCCATCTTTGGAGATGGATCCACGCCCTTGCCTCAAATAATCAAAAGGTTTCCCTTTCCTCAAAACAGCCGTCCAAAACAACGTTCAAACAGGGAGTTGCTATCTAAATAGAACTCCCTGGTTCAAACCATCCTTCCCCTTCTCTAGGGGAAAACGGCTTCCTCCACGCCTAGGCTTTGCGTATAATATAGCCTTTTATACTTCTCAGTGTAAACTACTATAGTGCCATTTAGACCTACATTTCAAAAGTCCTAAGGGCGAGTAGAATTATCGGCCACAACGACCTGTCTCCAGGGAGTTGCTATTAAATAGCAACTCCCTGCTGTCTCTCACTGCAGGCGGAATAATGTTGAAGTCATATTTTCTCAATCATAATTGAGAAACTACCAATATATTATGGAGGTAAATTTATCATTAAAATGATCAATAGATAGGCCTAACTTGTTTCGCAGCTCCCCGATTCACACATACACAGGCAACGATACCGTAACTGTACCGTCAACACGGCAATATGTACAGCATACAATATTCGTGACATTCTTAACCTGTTCACACATAGACTAGCTACGTATCGTATTTCCCGGGTCACGGGAGGTGTCTACTCTCTTTTGTGATGACGCCAAAGTCATGAATATTAAGCGGTTCTCAAAGGTGTCCAATTTATGTTCTCCCAAGGTCAACACGCATTGCGTAACGGGTGCATATATGTCCTGACATGACCACTCTTCCTGAATGAATATGCAGCAGTACGAACGTTGCATAGTGTGGGCGAGGCTTATCGTTCTATAATGAGCCCGTTAGATACAAAAATTGCTGCTTCTTTCTTTCCATATTTCGTGAGATTAGTGTTGATCTGCTGCAAGTTATTTGTGTTCTATGTTTGGAACGGGTAAAAGACCACAATGGGCTTAAATTAGAGTCACGTCGTGGTATTTTTTCAAACGCAATATTTCCCTTTAAACCTCTGAAAAGTTCCTAAAATTTGAAATAAAATCATCAACTTTGTAACTTCCCAAATTTACTGTAGCGCTCGAAATATTTGTTGATATCAGAATGCCGTGTACATATAACATTGTGACATCACACAGAACATTTGATTACTATAGTTCCTATATATACACATGGCAATTGCCTCTGCAAACATTCCATACTGACGTAATAATGTAGCGAATTAGCTTACTGATGTAAACAAAGTTCCTTAGTCACACAGTAAATATTACGGTGTGAAAAAGTTGCTAATTTCATTTCAAGTTTTTGGTCCTTTCAAAAATATCTTAGTGATCTGAAACAACTGTGATAATCCTGTAAGATCTGGAGAAGAAACGTCATGGTAGTAACTTAAGATTTTACGTCCAAAATTTGCTGCTAGAAGAAAGTCAATTTCAACCATTACACAGATGACCGATCCCTCCGCCCCCGCTATTTTCATATGTCGTTGTAAGGACTTTGTATAGTAAGCTCTTGGCGAACGACCCCTTTACTGAGTACTAGGACTGGGTTGTAATTTTGCACCGTGAGTTGTTCGAGGGTAGTTAATGATAATAGCTTGTAAAGGAATAATCAAAATGAAGAAAAACGATGTTTTTAGGGGGCAAAATTTCATTGAAAATTGACCGTTTCGCGTTGGGAGGATTAACTCCTGACTGGAGCAAAAAATAAAAAAAAAAATAATAATTTATCTCAGTTGCTTTTAAATCTTTTTAGTAATCTTCTCTGCAAATTTCATTTTATTTCATTGACAAATGGGAGAAATGTGAAATAAATTTACCTTCTTTTCGTTCGAAGAAATTGATTGTGCCCAGCGCAAACATATGTCTGGCGTTTTGACCATGTGCAAGTCAAGAAAATTTCAGAACAATGCCAACTGAAACCATTTGATATTCAGTTTTGATGTGTATTTCGTGCACGAATTGGCCAAACGAACAACTTCGCGGCCAATGTACCCACGATAAAAACAAAGGGCTCGTTGTAGTCAGGGAGCTGTGAGGGCATGGTTTTCACTTGTTCACAACACACCGTTTTCATAAAGCGAAGTGTGGACTGTTGACCAGTGCTGAACAAACCTACTAGCGCTGGATTAACCATTAAGCAGACAAGGCACGTGCTTTAGGCCAGCAAAAAATTCGGGCTACAAAAATTTGGGCATTTAGGCATTTTCTATATTTTTAAAATGTTTATTAAATATATAGGCTATATGTCTTTTTTGTATTAAATGTTTTGTTCTTGAATCAGTTCATCTTTAGCCTGGGGACTGGGGTGCAGTGGGGTCCATTTCTATGAGCCCAAGATCTAACTTAAAAATTTCAGGCCATTCTCTCAAAGTTAACAATTAATGTTCCTTAGGGCCAGCCGAGGCCTAATCCGGTACTGAAACCTACACAAAGCTGTGCATTGTTTGCAGCTTTGCTAGTATTCGCACACGGTAGTCCGAATCATGAAAATGGTGCCCCGCGGAGAGGACTCTGTTTGTTCATCTGCTCTTTGAAGCTTCCTAGAAATATGTCTGAGCAAGGAATATGCCGTACAGCCTGCTACGTAGGCAGTGACTATAGCTGACAGTGAAGGAAACGTATTTCGTTGTCCGTCTTGCTTAAAACGATTCAAATTCCTTTTCAATACTGTCTTTGCTTTAAAATACTGTATCAATTTAAAATGCTGATAAGATTTTTACAACATTTGCGTTTAATTCTTCGTTCAGGATACAAACCAGAAGTTGTTTCGATTACCTCCTGAAAAATCACAACCCAAAGGTTAACCCTTCTCTTGTTAAGAAACGAGCTTGAATGAGATGCCACTGAAGGGCAGTAAATGGGCCTTTCGCTGGGGGGAGGGGGGGGGGGTGGATTATACAAGTTGACTGAAACGAAAGTTTCCAATGTCACCAAGTAAGAATTGTCCAGATGTAGTCCAATCGCCTTCAAATATGTGTTTAAAGTACAGTACATTTCACCGAAATTGCACTACAGTGAGACGCAGATTCAGAGGGTTTCTTCCCGGCTGTAGTCCCCTTTTTCGACACCATTTTTTAGGTAGTCCCAAAAGCTCTTTACAATATGTTATTATTTTAAATTAATCGCCAGATGTCAGAAACACCATTCAGGCGTATAAATTTCAATGAGTTTTTCCCTTAGACCACCCCCTCTTTCGAACTCTTTCGAGGCTTAGCACAATTGTCGCTCGTAGGTGGGAAACTTGCCTACGTAGCAGGCTGTACCGCGTATTCCTTGTTCAGTCATATCCCTAACGCCTGCCAAAGTGAACACCGAACAAATTCTTTTGGATATTCAAAGAAATATGTGGCCTCAAGACTGGCTGAATGTTAGTGAATGTTTACAAGAAGGCAACATCTGGTCCCGTTTAAATCTTGCAGTAGCCTATGCCACCCACAGAGTTGGTATGTCATCGTAATAGCCACTCCCTGATAGTGCCCACTGCACAGGTGGTTATGCAACACACTAATGATAGGACTTCTCAGGTTTCAGTCTAGGCTTTCAGTTTACGACTACAGGAGTACACACACATACTCAAAACAATAGCGTGAATAATGAGAGAGTCCATGAATAAGTCATATTATGGTAATGAAGTGTGCGTCTTAAATTGGACGCAGTCCTCTTCGCTTTGCGGACGGTGGTTTGGAAAGCTGAGGAGCTGAGCAAACAGAGTCCGCTCCGCGGAGTAGTGGGAAATTTGCCCTTATGGAGTTAGCCCGGGTCCCTTTCGTGCGTGAAATCCTGGATCCGCCGAAGTCGAAGTTTCCACCATCGGTGGTCAAGTTCACATATTTAGACCAATGTTGGTAGTATGCAATATGCACTGAAACTTAGAAGTGGAATACACTCTGAGAAAAACGAAAAATAGTCTTCATCAGTTTTTGTGTCAAACTTAAAGGCAGTAGGCAGTCACCCCAAACAGAGTGAGCGTATCCTGTCACTCTAATTCATGAATGGTCTATTTTGATCATGTGACAGTATTTCTGTTAGTGAATTGTGGAATTCAAGGAGAATTTCGCCTTGCTTTACCTATTGTTTGTAATAGTTATGTTCAAAATGTCTTCAGAGGTGCTTGTAATGTAATAGGAGGAGATTTGCAAGAGTTTGCTGATTTTTCAAAGAAAATTTTGGGGCGACTACCTGTTGCCTTTAACTTGAGGTGAACATTCACAGTACAGATAACTATGACTAACCAAGCAGCAACGTAGCGTACCAGCAACTGTCTGATCACCTGTATCAAGTTCACAGTGCTTATAATCGATATTCACAGCAGATAATACATTAACATTGTTTTCTTGAGTACTTGTAGCATTTGTGTGTTAGTTGAAAGTTACGTGACGGTGGTACCAGTAGCGTAACCAGAGGAGGGGCAGGGGGGCAGACTGCCCCCCGGGCGAAAAATCGAAGTAAAATCGGGACGACGGAAATATGAAAAAAAAAAAAATAAACGAAGGGAAAAAGAGGGAGAAGGAAAAGGGAAGTGGAAGAGGGAAGGGAAGAAGGGAGAAAAAGAGAAAAAAAGGAAAATAACAGGAGAAAAGGGAAATAAAATAATAACAATAGGAATCATTATCGATGGAAGGAAAGGATGGAGAGAAGGAAACGGGCTTGATAAGGTAAAGCACTGGTTCAAATATCGACGGGACGAGTACACTGATACAGGTAGGGTTAGGGACCGTGGAAAAGACCAAAGAAATGAGAAAGAGAAGGGCTAAGAAGGCAGAAACGGGACGAGGGATGAAGCGAGGCAGATTGTGCATGAGAAAGAGGAAAAGATGAACTAGGAAAGGGAATAGAGAGCGTTAGACGACTAGGGAGTCCGGAAGGACAGACTATGAAGCAGAGCAGTCAGAGTAAGGGGACAGAGAAATGGACGTAAAGCAAGGCTGTCGGTGTGGGAGCTATAGGGATAGTAGCTATCGTCCCGTTTTTATTTTTAATCACTATCAAAAAGGGATACTTAAAATAAATGTCCCGGTGCAGATTTTCTTTCAAAGTCACACAATGAGTGGAAAGTATCCAGTTGCGTTGCCACTTATTGGGGTTTGGTGTCAGAAACCTAATGAGTGGTCAAGAAAAATTGCTTTGAGAAACTATAAGCATGAATTTGAATATAACATGGGCAAGCTATACCAATATTTTGCTTTCCCAGCTGACTAGATATAAAGTGATAAATCTTAGCTCTATGCAATTACATTTTATTTTGTTCTCAGGGGACCTCCTGGTGTGGCTGACTTTGGCAGCAATCCTCCTAAAATCTTAAAACCCAAAATATGTAGTAATTTTGGAGTGTAACGTAGTAGCGTGCGCAATGGGGGCCGGGGCCATGGCCTCCACCGTTGTAAGTAGTCGGGGGAAAATCAGCTAGTCGGGGGAAATCGGAAGCAGTCTGACCGAGACTGGCCGAGCATCAGGCGCACTCTCCCTCCCCCAATTGGCCGTTATGGGTGTTTTAACATGCTTCAGAATGTGTCAAATATGGCACCATTTTTCATCTCAGCAAGCTTCTAAAAGCAAAAATTCCCCTCCCCCCGGGACGGCGAAAAATCAATTTTTTCTCTCTCTATTATAACAATAATCACTAAACAAATAGCAGTCTGAAGAACGGTCAATCATCTAGTTATAAAGATGACTACCTTTATACTGGTCATTAGGCAAGCGTGAAGCCAGGGGGTGGAGAAAGAGGGCAGCCGCCCACCTTATTTTTAGTATTTTGTTATGTTTACTTTTTACAATAGTGCTAGTGTTTCCCCTTTTTATATGCGATAAATAGGCCCGGGAAGTGCCATTTCCAGCCATCTGGGAGGCATTTTGGACCAAAATTCCCTTGCGCTCCGCGCCACCATCGGTTGGCGCGGAGCGCTGAGAGACTTTCTATGAGCTGCGTCCCTCCCACTTCCTTGACTTGTTTTTGCTACGCCCCTGTTAATAGTTTGCGTCTAGCCAGTTGGACCCTTCTCTGTGCCAGTCGGTGGAATCACAGTCTACCCCCACCTCACAAATCCTGCGCACGCCACTGGTGTAACGTACAACACCCCGGGAAGGATCATTTCCTCAGTGTAGTTTGGGAAGGCATTTTGGTCAAAATATTCCCTGTACGCTTCGCGCCAACTGGTGGTGGCGCCCCGAGATGATAAAGTCTCAAAGGGTCTCCGAAGAAAGGCATTGATCCCTCAAGAATGATTCCTCCTCGATCTTACACCGAGTTTACCACTGACAGTTCACCCCGGCTTCATCAAATCGGGTTATGGTAAATAGTTAAATTGTGATCATCGTGACTATAAGTTCGCATACTGATAAGGCCATTTGAATATCAAGTCTCATCCCCCCCAATTCTATTCCGAAGCTTCCAGACTTGTCCCGGGGTGATAAACTGGACCCAAACTGGAAACGCTGGGGGAGGGGGGAACCCACCTCTACAATTAGTTTGAAAAATCATGAAATCAGGACGAAAATTTTCATTTTGCCCCCCCCCAGGCCGAAGACCCTGGCTACGCGCCTGGGTGGTACCTTACTAGCATGTGCAGGGCATGTGCAGGGTACGCCTGGTAAATTGCATGTAAAGTTATGTGAAAACAATGTACCTGTGGCATAGCCTACCATAGACAAAGATTACAGTCATGGCAGGTACACATCAGAAGAAGCAGAAAGGAGCCAGTTGTCTCCAGTCACACCAAAGAAGAAATACCAGTTTTGCTATGATTATAGTGTGACTTGCGTTGACTTATAGACACCAGCAACTGACTCGAGTTGACTCGAACAAAATGTGTGACTTAATTGACTTGACTTGGCTTTTGTCTTGACTTGACTTGAAAATGTGCTTGAGTTGAATGTGACGAATGACTTGACTTGACTTGACTTGACTTGTGAATCGACCACCGTTGACTTGACTTGACTTGACTTGTGACTCGACCTAAGGGTGACTCGTTACAAAACTGTCTCCACCTCTCTCTCATTCTCTCTATCTCTGTTATACTCTATCCTTCTTTTAATTTTGTTAAATAATGGGAAGTCTGCTTCGAATAAGCTTATGTTGCTTTTCAGACTTTCCATGCTTCCTGTAAATTGTATATTGTGTATTGTAATCTGTTTTGCATTATCCTCTGCTTTTGTACGGCTGTTCATACTTAGGCCTATTTGTGTAAATGAAAAGTTGTGTATGTAATGATCGAGTCTTTGTTAATTATGCTTAGCGCCATCAGTTTAGGGTTGACAGCAATCAAGATTATGAGTACCGATAAATAAAACGCAGAAAATAAATCCTTCACATCTTTCATAATCTTTACATGGTGTCAGAAGCGAGATAAATAAAGAATGAAAAACCTACGTGCACCAGAAAACCTTGTTGTTAGTGGAAATACCGCCGAGCAATGGAAGTTTTGGAGGCAGAAATTCGAATTATACAAAGTTGCATCAGGCCTAAGCATGAAAGACCCTGCAATACAATGCAGCACGTTACTACATGTAATATAGGAGATGCTGGACTGGAAGTGTACAATACGTTCACGTTCCAAACTGAGGAAGAAAAGAAGGACCTTAACGTCCTGCTGAAAAAGTTTGAGGAAAATTTTTCGCCGAAGAAAAACATAACCTTCGAAAGGCATGTGTTCAAGTCACTTACCAGCAAGCGGGGAAAACATTTGAACAATTCTCAACGCAGTTAAAAACAAGAGCGAAATCTTGCGAA
Organism: Holothuria leucospilota; assembly: GCA_029531755.1. Taxonomy (NCBI): domain Eukaryota; kingdom Metazoa; phylum Echinodermata; class Holothuroidea; order Aspidochirotida; family Holothuriidae; genus Holothuria; species Holothuria leucospilota. The sequence goes on from CM055972.1 coordinate 1,566,039, forward strand.
TTCGGAGCGCTGACAGAAGAACTTGTCAATTGAGTGTAGCCAAACTGTGTAATGTTTGAGTGATATTTTGTGTATATTCACTTTCTTTGGTATATGTATAATGATACGCAGCTAGGCAACGGCCGAAAAAACCCTGCAAACTTTGCTTATAATTTGTGTAGTGTAAGTATGGTAAAACAGTGGGTACATGTATTAACAGTATTGATCCATCAATCCGGACATATGCCTGGCGAAGCTCAAACTTTGACACAAAGCATCTCCCAATATTCACAGTATAGGTCAGTTGCTACGCACTTCATCATCACTACCTTTTTACTCCTATTTGAAACCTAACCATGAATTTGTAAGCATCTTGCAAGGATGCCTAAATGAAATGGATTTTCAAGTACTTTTTGTCAACAGTTAAATTTTTGAGTGAGTTTGCAAAAAGTACATGCATACGATCGTAGTGCCTTGGCGCTGTCAATTTGTGACCTTAATCAGGGTCACCCTGTTATCAGGGGCATGCTTCTTTTGGTTTCTTCAATTCCCGTCAAAGTTACTGTTACTACTTCTAGCTGCTCGTAATAGCAGAATGATACATAAGAACTTGCTTTTGAGGAGTTTTCACTCTACTCCTCTTGACATTTCTCAACTTCCCAGACAGCACAATACTGTTGGGCCAACAATGGAAAATTGGTTGGCCAAACGGTTTGGCTAATGTTATATGAATGGTTGGGTGCTCATTTGGAAAGTGTTGGGCCTACAATCAATTTTTTATTGGGCCAACATTTTCCCTACCAAAGGTTATGCCGTTGGGCCAAATTTGGCAAATAATTTACCCAACTGATAGTTCCAACATTTTGGTTTAACGTTGGTTAAATAAGTAGTGTCAACTGTTAGCTGGCAAACATTTGACAGTTTTCAACGTTGGACCAATTATATTTCACCAACATTGCACCAATTTTGATATTCAACAGTGCACAGAATGGTTGGCACAATGCTGCACCAACGAAACTATGCCTCGCTTTCCAAAGCTTCTGCTAATTAAAGGCATTGTCTGGTGGCATTCTGTAGGGGTCTTATATGAACGATAAAAATTATCATTACATGTCATCCAAACCCCATACTAAAACTATATTCCTAACTCAAGATATCCCTTCCTAAAGATTGGTTACTTTTAATGAGAAGTACCTCCAGGGTTCCTCAAGGCCACAGAACATGATCCCAAGTGGCAAATCGACTCAGATTCCTTTTGTTATTTTAATTATTGGATACCTTGCTTGTCCTTGAAATTTGATACCCTTGGAATGTTTACAGGGGCGTATAGCTACGGGTTTTCCCCCAGGTCCTACTGGCCTGGGAGGGCTTGGGCCCCCCAGATGTTTTCCAGGCCCCCCAAAAATTGTGCGTATCCCATTAAAATATGTAAGAATGAGGACGGCGATCGATGCCGTGACTCCCCATTTGATACCTATAGGCCCCCTAAAAATTTCATTCTAGCTACGCCCCTGAATGTTTAGATGTTTTTTTCCGTGTAGCTATAGTGTAAAACTGTTCCATACTTATGGGGCAGCAAAAAAAGTTGTAAAATATTCAGTATAGTGAAATCAATATTATAAGGAAATACAAAAGCTACGTCTAATCCATTTGCCCAGATGACATCACAGATTTCCGGCATTGTGCAATGCGGAAGCTGAAAATATAGCATTTCTTCAAAAATCCGTATCTTCCAAATGCAAGATGCTGTTGAGATGGGGTTTTCACTGCCTAACACAGAATTTTTTTTTCGCTTTTGCTCATTATAGAGACCCATAATGAATGTTCAGAGAAGTTACCTTCTACAACTTCTACAAGCTACCAGCGTTATTAGTGCTAGCCATTTATAATAGTAGGATATAATTAAAAATTCATATAAAGTGAACATTTTGGTTTGGCTATTATATATTCAGTGAGACTTGTTTGTTATTATTAACGATTAATAATACAATTTTCTTCATGATATTTCAATTTCTTCTTCTTTATGTTGTATTGTACAACAAAGAAACATGATTTTCTGCAAGAATTCACCATCGCTAGCCATAATTTATTTCAATTTGACCTGCATTAAGTGATAAACACAAGTATCCTTTGAAAAACTAGAATGCTCCATTCAAAGGAAAGGCGTATAAATCTACTGTTCCAATAGAATTCACAGCATTTTAAACATTTTTTTCATATTGTCTTAGCAAAAATTCCCACAGTGCAGTAGTGGCGGATCCAGGATTTGGCAAAGGGGGGGGGGGCAGGTCATAGTGGTTTGTATAAAAGTCCGATCTGGGGAGGGGTCAAAGGAGAGGGGCGCTTCCGGGGCAGTGGCATGGTATTTTGATAGGGAGAAAAACATGTGATGAGTGATTGCCGTCGTGGGGGAGGGGCCTAAGGGGAGGGGTGTCCCCCTCCCCTTTGAGAAATTTTTGTTAATTTAAGGTTGCTCAGATGCAAAATGGTGATGTCTGTGGTGTATTTGAACTGATCATATATGACTAGAAAGCGTTCATAATTCAGTGAATTTTAATTTTTGATTGGGTGAAAGATGCTTTTCTGGGGAGGGGTGTAGCCTCCTCTTTGAGAAACTTTTGTTAATTTAAGATTGCTTAGATGCAAAATGGTGATGCCAAAAGTATATTTTTGAACTGATCATATATCGCTGAAAAATGTTCATAATTTAGTGAATTTTAAATTTTACCCTAAATTCACAGTACATTGCACTAAAATAAATTACAAGTCTTTAATAAGACACTACAGGGTAATATTGCAGCAAGTTAAAAGCCTGATGTTGTCGAAAATATTCCTTTAAATAAGTTAAAGAACTCTGAAATTCCCTTGAAAGTATAAGGAGTGCTCCCAATTCTGTGGGCCTGGCCGGTAATAGACTGAAGTTTGAAATCCATTAATACAGCGCTCATGAGTAACTCCTTGCAACAGACCCTTTTCCAAATAGCAATTGCAATGGCTTGTGGGATAAGTTCTGGTACGCGATGATTTTGTCAATGACATTTTGCTGTTGCAAAAAATGATGCACACCAAAAATCTACCCCACAATCCTTTGTAATTCCTATTTGAAAAAAAGTCTATGCCCAGAGAAAGTTACCGAGGCCAAAATAAGCCAAAATGTTATCAGCTGAAAGTCAGTAGCAGAGTTATTAACATAACACTTATTTTCTGAGGTAGAAAATAATGAACAAATTTGAGTTTCACTCTGACACATCTCATAGGCCTCTTTCATTGGAATAGAGCCTTATCCTTTGTTTTATGAAGTTGAAAAAACTTCAAAATTTTTAAAAGGGGGGCCCGGGCCCCTTGGGCCCCCCATAAATCCGCCCCTGCAGTGTAAGTGAAATGACGTTTTGCAAAATATTCACTGTGAATGTAAAATTTAGAAATAGCTGTTATTAAAAGAATTATGAGTTTGACTTGATCGTTACCAAAATGACCAGCTTAGTATTTTTCTGGTGGTCTATTATTGGTCCATTGTTGGGCCGCTTACCATTTGCCAACCGAAACCAATGTCAACGTTTAGCAACCCATAACTAGTGTTGAGGATGGGCCAACCATAGATTGTAGGCCAATTCAGATTCAGCACATCAGTTGGGGATGACTTTTAATTTAACTTTTTCAATCCACATACGCTGTTGTTTTATATTTAACATGATACTATCACAGACAAGTGCCAGTTGATGAATTTTGAACCTCGATTTACTGTTTTGATAGGTCTATACATAAAGTCTGTTGTACTGTTTTATTATATGGTATCACTGTTAACGGCCTATATAGATATTTCAATAGTTTTAAGTGTTGGTCCAATGTTGGTTCAATATATGATGCCCAACAGTCCTTTAAAACTGGCTCAACGTTGGTTTATTACATAATGCCCGACGGCTGGCTAAATATATAGCTGGCTCAATGTTGGTTGAACACATAATGACCAACGGTTGGTTTCAAGAAAGTTGTTTAATGTAGGTTAAATGTAAAGCATCCAGCAGTTTACTTGAAGTTGGTTCAATATATGATGCCCTACAATTCGCCTATAAATGTTGGTCAAATCTTGGCAATACATGTAATTTACAATTGTTGGCTCCATATGGTTGGCGAAATGTTGGCCCTGCCTTTATAATTGCCGCTACACAACATAATACCAACTGTTGCCAACGGTTGCCAACATTGGCCCAACAAAACGCCAATGTTTTGTGCTATCTGGGTTGCGGTCGATTTTTCTATTCACTGAAAAATAGTCAAAAAGACCCTATAGACAGATAAAGATAGGCTTATATTGTTTACCGTGTAGATGCATGTTCCCAAATACCTCCACGATAAAGGCCTCCAACATGGCGGCGGTGTCCAGCTGATTGGACGAATTCAGTGTATTGCAAGATATTGCAATAATTTAGTATTTCCCATCAAGCAGCGACAAAAGACTGTAGGTGGAGGGTTGCTGCTCAGTTTCAGTAAACAAAGTGGTAACAAACGGAATCTGATGGTTATCATTTAAATCAAGTCTTCTTAGCTGTGGCCAAGATTCTGCTGGGTGGTACCTTAGCGCTTTGAGATTTCTTGTGTAAGGCGCTTTATAAGAACTGTTATATTATTATTATTGTTATTATTATTATTATTATTATTATTATTATTATTATCATCATCATCATCATCATCATCATCATCATCATCATCATCATCATCATCATCATCATCATCATCATCATCATCATCATCATCATCATCATCATCATCATCATCATCATCATCATCATCATCATCATCATCATCATCATCATCATCATCATCATCATCATCATCATCATCATCATCATCATCATCATCATCATCATCATCATCATCATCATCATCATCATCATCATCATCATCATCTCATCATCATCATCATCATCATCATCATCATCATCATCATCATCATCATCATCATCATCATCATCATCATCATCATCATCATCATCATCATCATCATCATCATCATCATCATCATCATCATCATCATCATCATCATCATCATCATCATCATCATCATCATCATCATCATCATCATCATCATCATCATCATCATCATCATCATCATCATCATCATCATCATCATCATCATCATCATCATCATCATCATCATCATCATCATCATCATCATCATCATCATCATCATCATCATCATCATCATCATCATCATCATCATCATCATCATCATCATCATCATCATCATCATCATCATATCATCATCATCATCATCATCATCATCATCATCATCATCATCATCATCATCATCATCATCATCATCATCATCATCATCATCATCATCATCATCATCATTATTATTATTATTATTATTATTATTATTATTATTATTATTATTATTATTATTATTATTATTATTATTATTATTATTATTTTTCTTCTGAAGGTTGAAACGTATATTTTAACTAAAAGTAAACGTTATGATGAAATCAAGGTGCTGAGAGACTCCTTGAATTGTTAAAATTACTTCATGCATTGTGTTTCATTCAGGATTTGTCTATAAAGCCTGCCTTTTTTATTGCAGTGTTCTTTTTCACTTTCAGGGGAGTGCTCTCTAATTGTTTATTGCCATGTGCGTATATATATCGCTGGAGAATTCAAATGCGTGATTCTTTTTGTTCCACCGCATTGCAGTATACGTGGCTGGTATTCAGCGTCTGTAAATAAGGATTAAGTAAAAGGTGAATATGATTTAAAAAGCCCGTTACATGCATACCGTGCTCTGAACTGTTTTAAAAAGAGATGAATGTGTATCATGCAAATAGGAGAAAAAGAACTAAAAAAGATCATGCTGTTTCGAGGTAAACTTTCAGTTTAATTTTATCGATTTTTATATTGATTAGATGTTAATATAAAACGGTTGCTGTCTTCTTTTTAATACGGGGCTCAAAAGTATTACCAAGGCCTCACTATTTGTTCCATTTCGTGTGTAGAATAGCTTCAGACTTTATTTGAATTTTGTTTGAATTTACCAAAGACTTTGTTTGATTATGGAAATGCAAAATATGTGATGAAGAAAATAAAAAACTCAAAAAAAAAATTATTATTATTATTATTATTATTATTATTATTATTATTATTATTATTATTATTATTATTATTATTATTATTATTATTATTATTATTATTATTATTATTATTATTATTATTATTATTATTGTCATTATTATTTTATTATTATTATTATTATTATTATTATTATTATTATTATTATTATTATTATTATTATTATTATTATTATTATTATTATTATTATTATTATTATTATTATTATTATTATTATTATTATTATTATTATTATTATTATTATTATTATTATTATTATTATTATTATTATTATTATTATTATTATTATTATTATTATTATTATTATTATTATTATTATTATTATTATTATTATTATTATTATTATTATTATTATTATTATTATTATTATTATTATTATTATTATTATTATTATTATTATTATTTATTATTATTATTATTATTATTATTATTATTATTATTATTATTATTATTATTATTATTATTATTATTATTATTATTATTATTATTATTATTATTATTATTATTATTTTCATTTTCATTCACAACCCTTCTCGGTTGGTTCTTATTTTCTGCATTTCTGCATTTTTTCGTTCCAGATCTCGGACTCCTACCTGGAGTCTGGGAGGTCGAGGAATCGTCGTAGTATATGAGCGGTCCCTAGAAGTGCAGCTTTCAGGAGGTCGGGGGCTTTGTGGATACCTGGTATCTCCTCGAGATGTTTATCTAGGTTTTGTGTAGTGGCTCCTAGTGCTCCGACAACCACTGGTACGACTTTGGCTTTTACATCCCACATCCTCTGGACTTCGAGTCTCAGGTCCTGGTACTTCTCGATCTTTTCCCGTTCCTTTCTCTCTATATTTGTGTCTGACGGGACGGCCACATCGACTACCGTGGCTATCTTGTTGCCTTTGTCGATGATCACCAGGTCTGGTCTTCGAGCTGTCATGACTCTATCTGTCCTGATCTCGAAGTCCCAGAGAATCTTAGCCTTGTCGTTTTCTTCTACTAAGTTGGGCTTGTGTTGCCATGGCACTGGTTCTATGTGGAAGTCGTAGTTTTGGCAGACTTTTCGGTGAATTGCAGAGGCAAGGTCATTGTGTCTCTTTAGGTACAGGGTTCCAGCGAGGTTCTGGCATGCAGACGTTATGTGGCTGATGGTTTCGTCCGACAGCTTGCACATTCTGCACTTTGGGTCGGTGGATACACGGAGGATCTTTGTTTTGTGGTATTTGGTGTTGAGGGCTTGTCCTGTGCTGCTGTAATCAATGCTTCTGTTTCAATTTTAAGCCCTGTGGATGCTGTCCATCTATATGCATGTTCCTTCTTCGTGATCTCCTCCACCTCTCGTGGGTATTGTCCGTGCAGTGGCTTCTGCATCCAGACCTCTCGGGTTTCTTCTACCCATTTTTTCTTGAGTGCCTTTCTAGTTGATGGTTCGCACTCCCTGCCCTGTGTTTGATGTTGCCACACAGCATTTATCAGGGATCTTCTCCCTTCTTGGTGTGTATGTATTCCGTGATCCCCGCGCATTCGAGGTCTACAGTTGCGCGGACTTCGTGCAGGCCTCTTCCCCCGCAGTTTCTGGGGAGGTACAGTCTATGTATGTCTGCTCGTGGGTGAAGTGCTCCATGCATCGTAAGTATCTTTCTTGTTTTGCGGTCTAATTCTTCCAGCTCATTCTTAGTCCAGTCAATTATACCAGCTGTGTATGTTATGACTGGTAGGGCATAGCTGTTGATTGCTTGCATCTTGAACTGGCCATTCAGCTTCGATCGTAGCACCTGGCGTAGCCGCTTTTTGTATGTGATCGTTGCATTGGTTTTAACTTCTTTCTGCATATTCTCCATGTTTTGAAGAATGCCGAGGTATTTGTAGCCCTCGCCCAGCTGGACATCGCTGATCTTTCCGATGTTCATTTGCAAGCCCTCTGTTAGCTTCACCTTTCCTTTTTGGATGATCTGTCTGGCACATTTGTCAAGGCCGAACTCCATGCTGATGTCAGTGCTGAAGATGCGTACTGTATTGATCAGTGCCTCAATTTCTTTTTCGTTTTTGCCATACAACTTCAGGTCATCCATGTAGAGTAGGTGGTTGATCTTCTGCTCGCTTTTCAGCTTATAACCCTGACGGCTGTTCCTGAGTATGTAGCTTAGTGGGTTGAGTGCTAGACAGAAGAGCAACGGTGATAGAGCATCTCCTTGGAATATCCCGCACTCTATTTTAATGTCGGCCAGATGGTTTCCTCTGCACGTGAGAGCAGTCGACCAGTTCTCCATTGATTTTTCGACAAGGTTGCATATCATTGGGTCGACTTGGTGCATCTTCATGGTCTTCAGTATCCATGGGTGGGGAACTGAGTCGTACGCTTTCCTGTAATCAATCCAGGCCACGGCTAGATTTGTCCTTCTCTGTCTGGAGTCTTCACAGAGGATCTTGTCGATGAGCAACTGGTCCTTAGTCCCCCGGCATCCCGGACGAGCTCCTTTCTGTTCATTTGCTAAGAGCCCGTTCTGTTGTAGGTGGTTCGATATTGTATCTGCCAGAATGCCGGAGAAGATCTTCCACATGGTAGGCAGGCACGTGATTGGCCTGTAGTTGCTTGGCTGAGTTCCTTTCTGGGGGTCCTTCTGGATTAATACTGTTCTTCCAGTTGTGAGCCAAGCTGGGAGCTTCATTGGGTCTTGGAGAAGATCTTGCATTTGCTCTGCTAGCCTGCCATGGATGTTCGTTAAGTGTTTCAGCCAGTAACCTTGTACTTGGTCTGGACCAGGTGCCTTCCAGTTTGCCATTTTCTTTGCCTTGGAGCGTACGTCATTCTCGGAGATGGTTGTAGATGCTTGCTCTGGGACTTCCTGATGCTCTTTCTTGAATGTCTGTGTCCACCTTGCCTCTGTGTTATATGTTTTGGGAGTGCCCCAAATACCTTTCCAGAACTCATGAGACTGGTCAGCGTCTGGTATATCGGCATGGTCAGGACTGTCGCCCTTGAGATGCTTGTAAATCCTGCCAGGTTGAGTCTTGAACATTCTGTTGATCTTGTATTGTTCAGCTCTTGCATTGTATCACTTCAACCTGTGTGACAGGGCTATCAACCTTTGTTTTGCATCTTCAAGGGCTGCCTTTACACCTCTCTCCTTGACCCAGTACCGGTTTTCAAGGGCCTCGTCTAATTTATGCTGACCAGTTCTGCTGGCCTCCAGTCTGCTGACCTCCTTCCTTGTTTGTCTGATTTTGCTTTCTAATCTTCTCTTCCAGGGTGGGGTTTGATTATTATTAATTATTATTATTATTATTATTATTATTATTATTATTATTATTATTATTATTATTATTATTATTATTATTATTATTATTATTATTATTATTATTATTATTATTATTATTATTATTATTATTATTATTATTATTATTATTATTATTATTATTATTATTATTATTATTATAATTATTATTATTATTATTATTATTATTATTATTATTATTATTATTATTATTATTATTATTATTATTATTATTATTATTATTATTATTATTATTATTATTATTATTATTATTATTATTATTATTTTATTATTATTATTATTATTATTATTATTATTATTATTATTATTATTATTATTATTATTATTATTATTATTATTATTATTATTATTATTATTATTATTATTATTATTATTATTATTATTATTATTATTATTATTATTATTATTATTATTATTATTTATTATTATTATTATTATTATTATTATATTATTATTATTATTATATTATTATTATTATTATTATTATTATTATTATTATATTATTATTATTATTATTATTATTATTATTATTATTATATTATTATTATTTATTATTATATTATTATTATTATTATTATTATTATTATTATTATTATTATTATTATTATTATTATTATTATTATTATTATTATTATTATTATTATTATTATTATTATTATTATTATTATTATTATTATTATTATTATTATTATTATTATTATTATTATTATTATTATTATTATAATTATTATTATTATTATTATTATTATTATAATTATTATTATTATTATTATTATTATTATTATTATTATTATTATTATTATTATTATTATTATTATTATTATTATTATTATTATTATTATTATTATTATTATTATTATTATTATTATTATATTATTATTATTATTATTATTATATTATTATTATTATTATTATTATTATTATTATTATTATCCGCATGGATTATGCCTTAAGGCGACACTTCGTGCTAATTCAACAACATTAAGGCGACACCTGGAATTAAGGCGACACATAACTGTCGCCTTAAAGGAATAGGTACCATTTAGAAAAATAATTTTATTGTCGCAAATAGGCTTAAATTGTTCCTTTTGGTCTAATAAGTATGTCTACTAAATTTGGTTAGGGTGGGGTTAGGGGTAGGGTTAGGGTTAGGGTTAGAAAATTTGAATTTTTAGTGTGCAAGTCAATGTAACTGTCGCCCTAAGTCAGTATCCACGCTTATTATTATTATTATTATTATTATTATTATTATTATTAATTATTATTATTATTATTATTATTATTATTATTATTATTATTATTATTATTATTATTATTATTATTATTATTATTATTATTATTATTATTATTATTATTATTATTATTATTATTATTATTATTATTATTATTATTATTATTATTATTATTATTATTATTATTATTATTATTATTATTATTATTATTATTATTATTATTATTATTATTATTATTATTATTATTATTTATATTATTATTATTATTATTATTATTATTATTATTATTATTATTATTTATTATTATTATTATTATTATTATTATTATTATTATTATTATTATTATTATTATTATTATTACCTATGATTGAGTCGGCCTTCCTTCTTCGTCATTTACCCGCTATTCTTAACACATGATACGATCAAGGACAAGATGATGTCTTATGAGGTGATGGGATGTGATGCGATTTGATGTGGCGCGATGGGATGTGATGTGATGTGATGTTGTGTGACGTGATGTGATATCGGCAGTTAGTTAATGTGGTTTGTATTCCGTATCCGCAGTAAACGTAGCTATAGCTATAACTATCCTACTCTACTACGACAAACCAGCCCTGCACTCGATACATTAAGAAAGCATATGTTCTAAAAAAATTTGTTAAGCTTAGGACACGGAATGGTATTGCATGAGCGATAATAGGGCGGTCGGAGTAGTCTAGCTCCAAAACCCATATATTCGGAGTTTCGGCCCTCTCGCACAATCACCTGGCCCATATAGCTGTACTTCCCCGACAGTCAAACTTGCGTAAGCCCTTTCAGCGTTCCGTACATCACTATTTCTTGTTCTGAAGACACATGCAGGCAGAAATTCCACTTTGAAGAAATCCAATAATACGTCAGACAACGCAATTAAATGGAATTCCAAACGCATTTGACATTTTAAAACTCATTCAAGTATATTAAATTACTTAAATTTAATTATTTTATGGATAAGTATATTTGAAAGCCAGATACAAGGATAGTAACATATTACAGAAATTTTGGTGTCCATGTTCTTGGGTTCCAGTGTAGGCCTAACATGTAGTGTACCACCTTTGTAGTTAATCGTATCGAGCTTTGTCACTGATCTACGACGTAAACGGCAAGAAAATTCGTTCTTCTCTGGATAGTGAAGGGGTCGACTTTTGCAGCCCAATTTCGGCGAAGTAAACTGTACGTTAAGTTATTAGTTGTATGCATTGAACGTTTTTATGTTGATGCAGGCTCTGCGTTGATAAAAAGAAAACCGCCCAAGCTAATCTAGTTTTCGCTTTCTGTAGAGAGATAGACTAACGCTAGACGCCTAGGCTAGGCCCAGCCTATTAATGTTGAGCTTCCCGTAGGTTAGGCCTGGTAAGCCTATCTCTGCATTGCAAATGCATGGTACAGTTACTAGGCTAAGCCTACATGGGGTATGTTAATCACACATACAGTAGGCCGTAGTCATCTGCGTGTTAATCACTCTGTGATGGCATTCTTGCCTTTTTGGAGTTTTTTACTGAAGACTTAACGTGATTGCTAAAGTTACTCCTCCATATCAGGGAACCAAACATAAAGGAACTCACTCCCTCTCCCAAAACGTGGAGTGCAAATTAGGGATCTAGGGCCTAAGAATGCTAGGTCTAAGTCTACCGTAGTTTTATGATTAGGCTGTGGCCATGATCCACAATGTAAATTTGAAGCCAGTGAAAAAAGACGAAGTGGGTGGAAAAGAAGCTTTTAATGAACTTGTACAGAATACAGTTGGGCTTACTGTAACTGGTGAAATGCGCAAAAAAATGATGCAGGACACCCAGTTAGGCTAGTGGGTGTAGGGGACACATGGCTTTTTGAAATCTCAGGTCCAGGTAGGCTGGAAATTAGTCTGGGGTTTTGGCACAAAAGGCCAAAAACTGTTCTGACTGCATCAGGAAAAGGACAAAATGGAGTTTTGTCAGGTGTTCAAAGTAGTGCCAGATGAATGTTGCAAACAACTAAATTAGGCAAAATCATCCTTGCACATGGGTTGTTTTACAATCAGGGTACGTCGACCAGAAATTCACTTTATTTCCCCCATACTAAAAATGTGTACACTTGACATTAAGACCAACCACACTAAGTAAAAGTTCAGTATCTGTCCTGTCTACAGTAGTAAATTAAATGTATTTAAAGCACAATTTGGGGTAAAATAATTCTGCATAGTGTCATTTCTGGCAAATTCCACCGTCTCATTTGAACTTTGCAAACATTTGACCAGATGAATCACTAATACAGAAAAGAGTTTGACAGAAAGTACTGATTTGGAAGTTACAACTACAACAAGGTTGTTCAAAGGCCTACACCTTTCAATGATTGAAACAAATTTAATAAATGAAAAACTGCATGAAAAGGAGGTGGTATTTTCCGTCAAAATATGTCCTCTCCGAAATCATGCAAGTTAAGCTGACAGATATGTGGCCCAGTAAAAAAAAATGTTGCCTCACAAATCAGTAATTTGTATCCTACAAACATGTAGTATTGATATTATGTTCACTCCTTCAGTTGAGATATGGAACCAGTTTCAACACTGAGACTTTCAATTCCGTCAAAAAGTGTCCTCTCCGACAAATATGGTATTTCTATGTTTCTGTTTAAGAAACAGGAGCACTTGAGCTCCCACTTATGGTACTAAAAGTACTAACATTGTTCCATCATAAATGCATAATTACATCTCCTTCACTCAAGTATACTCAATACATTACGTATGTCAAAAAGTATGTCCTCTCCGAAAATCAGAGATGACATTTTCCAGGGGATACATATTTGCAGATTTATATCAAAATTAACCTTTGTATGATTGGGGCTCTCCATTTATAAGAATATGGTGTAGTAATTTAAACTAGAACATGGTTAATTAAGTAGGCTTTGGGGGATATGTCCAAGAGACTGTCATGTTTCTGGGTATTCTTATGTACATCATCTTCGAACTAACAGAAAAGTGTATGGTATTGAAGACTAAGTTTACCCTGTTTTTGTTTTACTTAGTTTATGTAGCCTAGCTGAGCAGATTTTGGCAACCATTGATATCAGCAGTGATCCTTCTTGCTTTCTTAGTTGATAGATTCAATGCCATGAGTACCTTTTTCTTAAATGTCGGAGAGGACAAGCATTTTGACACATTCAGATATTTCCATTAATATGGTCCTAGGTTAACATTCTGAACCTAGTAAAATTCTCTCACAAAAAGGACAAACCAACTCAATTAAATTCCTAGGGACTACAGTACCTAAGAGCTGTGAATGTCACACACAACAACTATGAGGCACATACAGATATGAATCCATATTATTAGATGTCTGAAAAATGGCAGTTTTTGCATTCCCGTCTGGCAATTAATCCATCCAGATAATGAAACTTAAAACAATGGAAAGGTCAACCTTAAGGGATCCTGCCCTACTGCTTTGTGCAGTATGGCCTAAACAAAGATGAAATTGATTGCTTACCCAAGGATGAGATTTTGACTGTCATTGGTGAACCCCTCAACCCCCCCCCCCCCTACACACACACACCCATTACCCAGGTACACTATTTCTTTTAGTAACACTGCTTTTCAGGCAGTTCAGGAAGATTTTCATGACCTGCATTATGACATTTTTCATAGAGCTTAAACGGGTGGTCCAGCCACAAATTTAGCCTTGATACGTTTTTAGGACTGTTAATTCCTACCATTTTGGTAAAAGGTCTATCCAATGTACTGTATGGTTCTTGAGTTAGGAGTTAGAGTTAGATGAGGTTTTACAGCTCAGTTTCTAACCAATTGAGATATTGACACTGGCAGGCTAACTTAATACAATGAGTGACATCTCCTCACATTGGTGAAAAGTTTTTTACTTTTCTTTGTTTATAATGGATACCGGAATGTTTTTTCACCTTGAAATCAGTAGAGATCAGCCCAACAACAGGGTATGTGAAGGTTTCAAAATATTACCCCCCCCCCCCCATGCATTTAACTATGACATTAAATTTTGAAGTACTAAACTGGGAGTGTGCATTACAGAAAAGCAAAAACTGCTTCATCAATGTGCAGGATGATGTCAATCCTGCTTGCTTCAAGTTCAGTTGTGAGAGGGAAATGGGGTATCTTTAACTGGAAGTATATCAAAATAAACAAACAAAAATTTTATCAAGTTTCACTAGAATGATTGGATTACTCACTCTAAAACATATCACAGGTAAATGTGTGGTTGGACCACCCTTTTAATAACATGGTCTCTCAAATGTTTGTACCTCAGCCAAACCAAAGTGTTTTGATTGCTTTTAGAAGTACATTGTCATACTGTATGGCAAGCATACAGTATGCTAAAAATGCATGGCTACAATACTTGTTAGAACAGGTTTCCATAGTTGCTTTCCAAGTTGTTATTAAGGTTGAATCAGAAACATTTTTAAAAAATCTAAAATAATAATTGGTCAAATTTTACATCAAAAAAAAAAAAAAAGGCTCTCCAAAAATTCACAACAGGGGATCTTGGAGCAACAAACCAAAACTTCAAAACACTTTCTTTTATTTTCTAAATTTGTATTTATAATCAGTTGTGTTATTTCCTACTGCATGTACTGACTTACCTATCACAATTCTGTGTAGTATATGTACTGAGTGAATCAGTCTGCTGTACCATTGTTGACTTAAAATGAGCTTTTTCACACTGTTAACTATATTCATACATTGTAATGTTACAGAAAGTATGATGAGAAACTTTCCCTTGTTATGTATATTGCACTATTGCAGGTACTATGAAATAATACAGTAAATCAAAGCAGTTACTGATGTGAGCATGTCAAAAAAGTGTCCTCTCCGACAATATGGAATCTTCTCTGACTGGTTACAGTATATTGACATCATATGGCTGGCTTTTAGGTATAGTGTTTTGCAAAAAAGGGTACTCAGAAGCAACCAATTTCAGTGTGTTTATTGAAGTAATTGGAATAAAACTTCTAGAACTTATCCTGATGTTTCAGAACCTTCTTATGGTACCACCTGTTATCAGTCACTTACACATTAAATGAAAACATTTACGGAAAAGGCTGTGTACTTTGTCCAGAAATTTGAATTGCACAAGTTTCATTTGTCATCTTCCACTCATCAAACATGGCATTAATTCCTATGAAATAATTAAGCTCAAGAACCCTGTTAACACACTCCCTTCTCTGTGTCAAACAAATTGTCCTCTCCGAAAACCACATGTCCTCTCCGACTGATAATTTTGACATCAAGTTTCTAGACTGTTGCTGAACATAGTGTTTTGAATATTGGTGTGTAGAAGTAGACTGACTATGGTTATCAGCACATTGAAACAGAACTTCTGTTACCACTACTAATGTTTCAGAATTGAAAACTTCATAAAACCATTTCACCCCTATCATGTACAGACAAACAGAAACTTCTGTGTAGGCAAATAGATATGCCACACACTTCAGAATACTGAGTTGTATTTTCATTACACATCATTTTTACTTAAAACCATGTCATCTAGACTCACTCTAAGCAAGAGAATAATGTGATGTGTGTAGTTTGCTAATTTCATGTCCCAGGAGCCAAATTTTAGATCATAGATATTTAAAGTTGTATAAAATAAAATTGTGGATACTTGATGCCTCTATACTTTTAAAATCTTGAATTTGACCTGTCTGCAACACAACAAAATACATACTAAAGAAAAATATACAACTTTATTTTTTGCCTTCTGTGAGACACCTGGTGTACCCTGATTGTAAAACAACCCACATACAGTAGGTCACTTTGGGTGTCCTCAGACAGTCATATATTATCTAGTCCCTGAATAACATAGAGTGAATGTTTTTACTCACCAGGGAGATGTTTCAAAGGTAGGCCCTATATGAAGTGTATTCAGTTTTATTTGCAGCACAAGAAGCCATAACATAACATAACATAACATAACATAACATAACATAACATAACATAACATAACAGGTTAAAGGGCAAAGGAGGGCTAATGCCCCATATGATGCCCTGAAGAGTGGAGTCCATAAAGCCTTTACTGAAAACAAGCAACCAACCAATGCGAAAGGATCCCATACAGTTAGATTCTACCACAGTCATGGAAGAACTTGTCAGTGTTACAGTAACCTTAAAGTAGTGCACTGATCATGTGCAGTTAACTCCCCACTCAATCAGAGTATTCCACTCATTCACAACTGTGTGAGAAAAGATGAACTTCCTAGTATGAAACCTTGCAAAAAACTTTACTAGCCTCTTACCTGGAACCAGAGAATTTCTTTGAACAGTTTGGTAACTACAAGATAACAAAGGATTCCTTTCAGAGAGAAATTTGTTCACCTGGAGCATGTCTTCCCTAATCCTTCTCAACTCCAGGGTGGTAAGCTTAAGATGATTAAGTCTAATACCGTATGATAAGGTACAATAGATGTCTCACTTTAGGTATAAGGCCATTGGCCCTCCTCAGAACTTGCCCTAAAAGAAAAGTTTTTACTTTAAAGTACTATTCATAGGGTACCCTTTACCAGTTTCTCTCATCCAGATAGCCTTCACTTCACCCCACTTTAACTTTGACCCAGAGTGCAAGTCATTTTCAAGGGTGTCATTTGAAAAAGAAAATAATTTTAATTGAAAATATCTTCAAAACCATGTAGCAATACTCTATTCCTAACTCAAATTAAGTCTCATTTTAAAGATCAGTTATTTTTGTCAAGTTCATACCTCCAGTTCTCTTCAAGGTTACAGAATGTAATGCAAAGTAGTAGGCAGATTGACTCAGAACCCAAAATTGTTGTTCATTGTGATAGTGATTGAATGTCCTGTTTGTCTATTGGAATGTTTAAATATCTTACCATGTAGATCCAGCATAAAACAACATCATGTGTAGGGTATAGCAAACAAAGTTGATAAATATTCCCTACAGCTATGTCAATATCCTGCATCATTACAATGCTATGTCTAATGTGCCACACTGACATCACAGATTTCATATAATGCACTGTATCTCCGGAAAAAATTACACTCCTTTGAAGATTAGTATCTTCCAAATGCTACATGCTCTTGAGATGAAGTTTTCACCTCCTAAACTAGAAAAATTTTCTGCCTTTTTTGAAATTGCTGAATTAAAGGCAGTAGGCAGTCACCTCAAAATTTGCTTTGAAAATCAGCAAATTCTTGCAAATCTCCTCTTATTGCTTTACAAGCACCTCTGAAGACGTTTTGAACGTAATTATTATAGACAATAGGTAAAGCAAGGAGACAATAGGTAAAGCAAGGAGAACTTCTTGAATTTCACAATTCACTAACAAAAACATTGTCACATGATCATAATTGGCCATTCGTGGACTAGAGTGACGGGGTATACTATCTCTGATTGGGGTGACTGCTAATTGCCTGGCAAATCCCTCTGTGTCTGGTTCCAGAAATTTAAAAAGCAAAACAAGTGAACCAACACATACAAATGCTGACCAACACCTACTACCGTACAGTATACTGTACTGTACTGTACTGTACTGTACTGTACTGTACAATGCTTGCAATGTCCCCATTTCATGTGTGTGCTATTTTAAAGAAGCTTATGAGTTGGTTCACAAAATTCATCATTTTTTGTCACACCTCTTGAGTTTTTGGTTCCTTGCGTTAGCAAAAGGAACCTATGTAGTCAGCTTGGCGTGTGTGTGTGTATGTGTGTGTGTGCGTGTGTGGGTCTGTTTAGGGCGTGAATCGGGGATACACACAGGAAAAATTACTGGTGAAATGGGGATATGCCGCGAAATGGGGATATCCCCGTTTCTAGAATGTCTAAATTAATGCAAAGTGGGGTGTCAGATATGTGCCTACAACTTCACAGATTGATCTGAGGTACTGTAATACCCCAATTCCATGTTTTAAGTCTTCATTCATGTGTAAATGTGTGTGTAGTTTTTTCGTTATCCCCAGTTTCCTGGTGTGTAAACCTGTAATTGTCCCCAATTTACTAGGAGGAAGAGGATGTCCCCACTTTGCACATTATTTGTGTATGTCCCCGATCGGCGCCGTAAACGGGTACGTGTGTGTGTGTGACACTTGCTTCGGTACGCTGTAACTCAACAAGGGAAAGTTGGACTAAACTGAAACTTGGTATATGGATCTGTCATAGTGAGAAGGTGTGCCCTATTGTTTTTGGTGGAGGTCAAAGGTCATGTGGGGTCACCAGGGGTCAAAGACCGAAAACCTTGTTTGCACGATATCTCAAGGTAGGAAGCTTGGATAAATTTCATACTTGGTATGTAGATGCATTATGGAGAGAAGATGAATGCTGTAGCTTTTGGTGGAGGTCAAAGGTCATTTGGGGTCACCAGCAGTCAAACACTGAAAACTTGTTGTTAAAACAATATCTCAAGGTAGGAAGCTTGGATAGATTTCATACTTGGTATGTGGATGACTTGTGGTGAGAAGATGAATCCTGTCATTTTTGGTGGAGGTCAAAGGTCATTTGGGGTCACTGAGAGTCAAATACTGAAAACCTTGTTAATGCAATATCTCAAGGAAAAAATCTTGGATAGATTTCATACTTGGTATATAGATCCACCATAGTGAGAAGCTGTGCCATACAGTTTTGGGTGGAGGTCAAAGGTCATGTGGGGTCACCAAGGTCAAAAACTGATAACCTTGTTGTTAGCACAATATCTCAAGGTAGGAAGCTTGGATAAATTTCATACTTAGTGGATGCCTTATGGTGGGGAAAAATTTTTGGTGGAGACCAAAGGTCATCTGGGGTCACTGGACGTCAAACTCTGCAAACCTTTTCAACTCTATATCTCAGTGTAGGAGGCTTGAATAGATTTTTGCTTTGAGGTGTTGCATTAAATCTAGCAGAAAACCCATATGAGATTTGTTGGATGTCAGAGTTGAAATCACCAGATGCCAAAAGCAAATTCCCAAGTATTCCTAAAGTCAAAAAATATAAGCACAAAACTGTATCATTCCAGCACATTAAAGGCAGTCACTCGTCACCCCAAACTACAATTTCACCCTATGTACATCAAAAATCTCAACAGGTACAGCTCTTTGATTGACATCAAATTCAAAAAATGCAGAGTATCTCATATTACACAGCATGCACTGAGAGTACTCTGATTACACATTAAGGACTTGTATGCTCACTAGTATGCCCTGAAGCAATAAACTAGGATGGTGTCTGGATAAAGATGAGTTTTAGTTAGATGTGGGAGGGGCTAGAAGTAAGTAGGTTGGGAGAATTGGAACTGTCTGGGGTGATGAAAATCTGCCTTTAAGATCACATTCACCCAATGACTGAAAGATGTGGGACATCTTTCAGAGATGCCAAGTATCTCAATTTTAATTGAAATTATAGTATTATGATTTTAATCCATAATCCTGCCATTATGAAAACATGCATCAAGTACTACTTTTTAATATTGCAGAAGATTCTCTGCCCACAAAGCAGAGGACTGTTGTGAAAGTTCACTAGACAGACAACATTTGTCCTTAGATTAGGACATGTGAGCTTGCAGGAATTGGAAATTAGAATTGATTAATTAAATGCTACTATGGGTTGTTAGTTTTATAAAGAGAACCAAGTTACTGATCGTTTGGATCAGATACCATTGAGCGTGCATGAATTGTGATTGCTTAATTGAATAAAACAAATTGTAACTGTATACTGTCTGTGTTGATATCCCCTGAAGTGCCTGTAGGCTGTATTTCTTCAGAACAATTTATTTATGCTTGAATGTGTTAACACAAGATGTGCATTGTCTACAG
Source organism: Holothuria leucospilota (assembly GCA_029531755.1). Taxonomy (NCBI): domain Eukaryota; kingdom Metazoa; phylum Echinodermata; class Holothuroidea; order Aspidochirotida; family Holothuriidae; genus Holothuria; species Holothuria leucospilota. Next base: position 1,586,441 of record CM055972.1, read on the forward strand.
AGCAGATTTTGTGAATCAACAGAAATACTGGTTCATTCAGTAGTTGGCTCAGTTTCATTACATTCAGCAAGGAACCACAGTGCCCATTGGGCTCTTGTTCTCACATCTTGATGGTAAATGGTCAAATTAAGAGATTCTGAACATCTACAGTAGCAGACAACTGAAATGGCAGTGATAGGATAATTAGTGATTAAAATCATTTGTTAAAAATTCTTGACCAGACACTTCTTATCACTACATACAGGTATTAATCATATGCAACTTCTCTTCGAAGAAACTACTGTACAATTTCGGTAACTATTGGAAGTGATACAGGATATGAGCAATGAGGCTTATTAGAAGCATTGTCATGCAATGATTTCCTTCAAAATTGCCACAAAATAATCGACAACTCAATAAGCCCCTTTAAGATCAATTGTCTTTTACTTACATCTAGTGTAATATGTGATAATGATGAACCTGGTTGGAAGTTAGATATTTTTGATGTGGCTTTGGGTATTTTTCCACCACCCTGTTCAGGGCTCGAAATAATGAGGGCCCATGGGCCCAGTGCTCCTAGAAATTCGCTCAGGCCCGTAGCGTCTACAGGGAAGGGGGCCTGGTTGGCTCCTAAATATTTCAAGTCTTACTGTACAGTTTGCACATGAACCTCTCCATCCACAAGTCAACAATCTTATATCTCGCACAGCCTGTATATATCCTAGACTAACGGCCACTAAAAACCTGCGAAACACCAGTCTTTCTGAAATCAGTTAACATCACTCATAAACAGTCCACTTTGTCACAGCATGGAAGATCACTCACACAGATACACATCGATGTCAGTCATGAGAAATGAAGGTGGAGCCTCACAAGATCAACGGACGACAATCTACTTTGACAACCTCCGTACCTACAGCGTACCTACTCTTGGTAAACTTGCGCAAATCTTTTTTAGGCACAGCATACCGTACATAGTTAGATGAGGTTTAATGTCCCAGTTTCAAACCCATTGGTTCAAGTCGAGATGACCACGGCCTTTTCCCAGTTGTGGCTCACTGGCTTGTTTGCCCTACTCCATTGCTTCGGCTGAGCACCAAGCACAAAGGCAGTAGGTTCCATTTTTAAGGTCTTTGGTATGACCCGGCCAGGATTTGAACCCTAGACTCTCCGGCTGCAAGTCAGATGCTCCGTATATAACACACAGTTTCAAAGCTTTTCGATGTTTGGAAGAATGAGAACAAACTGTTTTCGGGACTTTTATAGCTATTACAAAACTTGGCGAATGCCATAACCTACATTTGAGCAGCAAAAGTCATGTAGTCAAAACTCTATCACATGTAATGCAGTAAGATATAGTTCTAATGGCTTCAGGTCTCTGTACTGTTACCTACACACTGTAGGCCTAGATCATTGACTGCACATATGAATGATGTCAGGTTTATCCAGTCTGATTACAATAAACAATAATATGAGTGACTGAGGGGATTTGCAAAATCTGCTGTATACTACATCTGGGCCCTCAGGCAAATATTAAGCGTTTATGAATTGAAAATTGAACAGTGCCCTTCATTTTACTGGGTAATAACTTGCGGAGTTACAAGAAAATTTTGATAATGTACACTAGGAAATGCAACGTGCACCGTTGTTAAGTACTGGTCTAAGAGGGTGTGGACAGATTGGTTTCAGGCTAGTTTCAGCCTCAACTTGCCTTAATTATACCCATACTACACGTTTCGAAGCATGTAAAAAGCACCTGTACGTTTTACCAGTCCTTTTTTATGAGCGAATGCGAAGTACAGCAGTCGCTTTATGGACTTGTCACAGTGTTTTCATTCTGTGTCTTGTTGGTTTTGTTAATCTATAAGTGTTTGTAGATTAATAGATATTAGTAATAAATAGAGTAAATTTATTTAGGGTGTCTTTAGCTTTACTATTGAGGCATTTTCCGTGACAGATATTTTAATTGTACGGCTCTTGGAACAACTGTATCACGTTCTTAAACGGCCTTTTCTATGGTTTTTGTCAACAGCTGTTATTTTAGAAATGGAAGCACACCCTTATCTGCTCATATTTTGAAACGTTTGAGCGATCTGTTGAACTACAGAATTACGTTTTATTTTCTTTGGAACTGAAGACTTCCAGTAGGTTAAGACACAGTGAACGGATAAGATAACGAAGTCTCCCGGATGAAAAAATTGCGCAATACTAACTGCGTAGTTATCTTCTGGCACAGGAGTTTCTTCTGAAACTTGAATTTCCCTTACAAATAGGTGCTTGCTTTGCTGGTACCCACGTGACCCAACATTTGATACAGTTGTGGACTTGGAGTAATGATAGTCTATTATTGCGAGCGAATAGCGAAGTATATCTGTCGTGTTTTGGACTTGCAACAGTCGTTAGGTCCAATATGGTGACATTTCTCATGTCTTGTTATGTCCTGCACTTCTTGTACAATATTGTCATTTTTATAAACTTCAATTTATCCACAGTACTTAGGCCTTCTGTGTCGTTCATCGCCAGCAAAGGGTGATTGCTGAACTGTTGAACGATCCCCAGTTAAACATACTACCTTCGAGTGAGCACTTCCCATCGTTAAAGACAATAACATAAAAGACAACCCTCCACTAGATGCGTAACTCCATCACATTTGTTAGCATTTATTCTCGCAAGGTGCTCTAAAGATTATTTAAATATCTTCCATTTCAGTTGCTCCTGTTGGCGCATTGGATAGGGCATAAGACTCACACGCTGGCGGTACGCGGTTCGCTCCCCATTGCTGCGTGAATCTGTCGAATACTTTTTTCCCTTCAGTTTTAGATTCGTGAGTGTGAATGCCTCGCATTCTGGTTATTTGTAAGTTTTGGGCTCCTTGATTTCTCATTTGGCCCCTAGATTCCATGGACTAGGGGCCCGGCTGGCCCCCAAAGGTTGAAGGCTTATTTTGACCCCTGCTGTTGAAGACGGTGTTATTTTAAGGTCAAATGGATTTTATAGCCATTAGTGGTCATTGCATTGCAAAGATTTTTCATGGGAAGTTACAAAGAGTAGGTATGTACTGTACTGTACTGTAGGTGGCTATTTTGTCTTTTGTAAAAGAATTTTTGTACACTTTGCAGTGATAATATGTACAGTACTATTTAAAAAGATAGAAATATATGTGTAGCAATGTGGAAGGAACATGGGAACTGGTGGAAATGATCTACGGTAATTTGGTTCCCTCCCTTCCCCTGCCCTCTAGTAAAGCAGAAATATCAAGAGCGCATGCTAATATTTTAGTGACACAGTGACCATACCCATATTGTATAACTTCTTGTAATATTCTGGTCAAAAACTTGGATGTTACTGTAATTTCAGTGTTTGGTAAGATATTTTGGGTGCAAATGCCAGTAATTTAGACTTGCTATGTACTGTACTGTACTTAAAGTGACAGAAACATCAGTCAGTTAGTGATGTGCAGCCCCTGGTTGGTGCTGGTCAGGCCCACCCAGGATGCAAAAATGCAGACCATCACTAAATTTAGAAACTGCTACTTCCAACTGCCACTCATTTTCAGATAGTGCAGTAAAACTGAGACCTTTGAAGTTTTTTGGGGGACCCTTGAAAAAGTTGAAGGTCCTTGGACTCCAGGGTTTAAAACCCTCATGAAAAGAAAAACACCGATACAACACATAGCAAGCCGAATGCAGCAAAAGCGAGTGGCAGGCCCATGAAGAGCAGTAAGTAAATGGTGGGAAGAGGCAAATGGGGGCTTTCCACAGGACAAAGCTGCTGGCAATCCAGCAGTCCTGGGCAGAACCTTGGTCAGTGGTTTGGAAGAAAAATGTTAGGCAGTGTCACTAGTGGTGATTAAAGGGTAGTAGGTTGGTACACGATGAATTGGTCACATTAAAATGTCCAGTTGCATTCCATCCTTGCCCAATCACACATTTTGCCGATAGGCAGACAATAATATTCCAAGCATGGATATTTAATCCAGCTCCAGGAAGCCCTAGCCAGTTGACTGACACACCGGAAATACATTCAGAGAGAAAGCAGCTAGGTGCCTGGATTTGTTTTATTTACAATCCTGCTTAATCCACCATGTTATTGTTTGCAACCTGAATATACTGTAGTAGAGCCTTGGTGCAGCGATAATTAATGACCTCGGGTGATGGGGTTGGAAATGTGATATACCACACTATAGACAAAGGAAAAATGAGGACTGGAAATCCACATTTTGAGCATCTTCGAATCAGCATGAGGTGTGAGCACAGTACAAGGTGACAAACAGTATCTCAGTTGCAACGAATAAATCTTAAATTACAATACTGTACATGAGAAAGCATATAAATAGTGTACTAACAATTACATCTTTACATTTTCTCTTACAGTTTTCTGCCCTACACATCTCTCTTGTTTTGTATCACTTGGGAGGAATGTTTGAAAATCTCCATAAATTCTGACATTATGATTTGGGGTAAGCTGATACATGTAATCTATTTTTTATTTTTGAGTGTCAAGAGACTTTTTACATGGTCAGTTTTTAATTTAAAAATTAAAGTATCAAATAATCAAAATTTCAGTTTTAAAGTATCCAGAAAAACAAACTTTTCCGAGCTGTTAATGGTTCCTGGTCATTCTTCCCCTGAGAAGTGTGTGCTGTATGCTGTACCATGCTGTGATGATCAATAAAGGCATGCTCAATGTAACACAGCATAAAGAGCTGGAAACAGTCACACTCAATGTTCGAAATAGCAGGTATCCCATCGCAAAATGTGACACACTTTCTTGCACATGTGATGTACTACTGTACTTGACATGCATAGCGTAAGAATGGGATGCACTGTGTTTGCCAAATTATACTGTACAAGAAAAGTACAGTAAAATGAAGTGACAGTTACACACACGCACACACATACAGTGCGGCTTTGTCAGGAATGGACACATTTTCATGCAAAATTGCTACATCAAAATGAAAAATTGCTATACAGAATCATTTTTGTGTAGCACTTTTGCGAAACCAAAATGCAGTATTTCACAAATTCGAATGCTGGTCATACAGTACTCTTGGATGTGTGAAACCTCTAATGCTGTATTTAGGTTTTGTTTGCTTGGCTTCATATGCCATGTGGTTATGTTATTACAGGAAGCTAGAGCTGACAGCCCTCACTTGTAGGATGCTACTAGTATTGTTTGTGTAGTACACGTCTTGTGATTTGTTAGGAACCATTTTTATTAAAGGACATTTGTGAATTGTTAGCTACCATTATTCATTTAATGTCTTGATTTGTGGATTGTTAGCCACCATTATGTACATTGAAGGTCATTTGTGAATTGTTAGCTACCATTAATTATTTATTTAATGTCTTGATTTGTGGATTGTTAGCCACCATTATGTACATTAAAAGTCATAAAATTTGTGAATTGTTAGCTGCTGTTATTTGTTTAATGTCATGATTTTTGGATTGTTACCTGTACAGTACTGTAGCTACCGTTATGTACATTGAAGCTCGTTTGTGAATTGTGAGCAGCTCATATCCTCCATCTTTATTCATGTTTATATTTTGGGAAAGTAAACAACTTTCACTACTTTCTTGATTAAAGGAATTACATTAGAACCTGGCCAAGCTCATACTGAGGTCATAGAAGATGAGGTTCATCTCTCCATGGCAACAATGGAAAGCAGAGGGTGCATTGGTAAGTTTGAATGATCCCTCTAGTTGCAGTGTAACAGTTGACATGCCGTTAGTCTCAAGATCTGTTTGAAGTGTGTACTGCTTGAAACATGAAAAGGAAGATGTGAAGAACAGGGTAACAGTGTATTTTTTTTTTATTTATTTTTTTTCTTTTTTGGAGTAATGCCATTTTGAAATGTTTTGGAAAAAGTCCTCCCCTCCCATTACCCTTTGATGAGTTTGCTGGAGCGGCTGTGGGTGCACGGAGGCTGTTTTATTGTTTTATACTGTATGTCAGTTTTATAGAAGTACAGGAAGGCAATATTTACATAATTTGGTATGTTTGTTACCCTCCTGCAGTAATTATGTTGCTGAGGGTGATTTTGACTGTCACAAAGGAAAATCACCTGTCACCCAGGTGTATTTACCACATAGGTTAACAGTATTGAGTAGGGTTCTTAATAGAGTTACAAACCCCATAATACAGGATGATGTTTGAACCAAGGCTTGTAGACTGATCTATTTCATCAGTCTTTGCCCAATGGTCAGTCATGTCTAATTTATGTGAAAGTCTACATATAAAGTAGAAAGACTGTGAACAGAGGATATATTGCAGTTGCAGTTTATTGAGGTGTCAAGGCCTTTCGATCTAATATGTCTTTGTTGTATTCAAAATTGTTTCAACAATTTTTTTGTAAGGAAGATGTTCAAAATTTTTCCCTTATAATAAATAACTTCGTCACTTGTCGCAAATGATTATGTTCTTATTTTACTTCGCCTCTACGTCAACCAATGCACATGTGCTACTGTAGTATTTAATTGAGCATTGGTTCCCAAGGTAGCAAAAATTTGAATATGGTCTACAGAGTGCCAGGTGAAATTTTTATTTTGTTGTTTTACAGGTTCTAAGGCCGATAACTTTTCTCATGTTGTGATCAAGACAGGTACAACTGAGTACCTTTTGTGCACTCTAGTGAATGGAATAACATACCAGCAATGCCTGGACCTCAAACTGATGCCCAGTGATAAGGTTACCTTCTCCGTCCAAGGAACAAGTAATTATAACTTGCCTTATTTCAAGGCAGAAAGTGCAATTAAACTAATTTAAGAAGGAATGACAATTTGAATTGAGCAGTTGCTAGCATATATTTAGTCCCCCAAACTGAACATACAGCTTTGAACCCAGAGGAGTGTTTGTTTCAGGATGTGTGGGATTCCCACAATATCTGGTTAAATTCTGTAAGAAGAATATTCTATGTTTGGAAATTTCCTGTACTGTACATACCAATCTTGCCAGTTATGCTCAGAATGAAAATTGATCCAGATCTGACAGATTCTTTCAAGTTATTCTTGCAAGTTTTGTTGGAAAATGGAAAATTTTTTTTGGGGGGGGGGGGGGGGGACGAGGGGGAGTGGGGGGTATAACCCTTTTACTTTGAAGTTCACTAGACACATGGACCCTTCATAAAAATACCTGTAACTTGCAATATAAGCCACCAGTGAACTTAATGTGAAGACCCATCTGTTGTGTGACTTTGGAAGGACAAACAATGTGACTGACTTTCTTTGTATGAGGTATGCCTGTACATTTATGTCAAGGACAGTCTGAAACTGGTCACCATATTCCTATAAACCTCATTTTTCTTTCATATGGGTTGTAAAACAGTGGTGACCAGGAGATGCAGATGCCCTCATACTACAGGGGCTTTCTGAGTTTGCCTGATTGCTTTTATACAGTAGCTGACTGTTTGTGGCTGTGATGATACAGTATTTGTGTCTATAATTTTTTCTCTGTAGATGTTGTTTACCTCACTGGTTACTCATTTGCATCATCAGAAACAGACCAAGAAATAACCCAAACTGAAGATTGGATTGAGGATCCTGTGCTTGGTAAGGGAGGTTTCTACTGTAACATATGTTTGGTATGATTTTGTTGAACTTGATGTAAGTTGTTGCAAAAATTATTTGAAAACTACAAAAATATCTCAAATGTTGAGAAGATCATGAAAGTAAAGAAGTACATTTTATAATTGGACATTCATAGTTAATGTATGTCAGAGAGAGAATGATTTCAGTACTGAATGGTCGGCCAGGAGGCTATTGAAGTTGATTTATGAAAACTTTCAGCTTGAGATATTTGCCTTTTAGACACAGTCATAATACTTCAGTATCTAATCTCTGTGTCAAATCTGTGTTATTTGAGCACAAGATTCAAAAGTTTATTTTTATACTACTGTACATATTTACACATCATTAGGAACTCTTATGCTTAAATTTCAGTCAGTTGTTTGGAAATAGATACTGTGCATCTGTTACCTAATCCAATTAAACTTGGTCTCTGTGTACAGGGTTGATTGACTCCTAGTGACATCTTAGCCCTTCTTAAAGTAAATAAAGACCTCCATACCCTACACAAAAGATTTAACTGTGCAATGAGTGGACATCTCAACAGCTTACCTGTTGCACTTATTCAACTGTCCAAAGTTGCTTACAGGCCAGGGATTAAGTGTTATTCTAGAAGTGATAGTTGTTTCTTACAACAAAGAAATAACCAGATAAAGAGGATTTTATTACGCTCGACCTCCCCTTTGTGAGGTCTGGTCAGAGAGTTCTGTTTTTTAAGCAGGCTTGTTCCTAATGTTTACACAGTTGCAATAGCTATTATTTCTTTACAAAAAAAACAAACCCAAAAAAGAAGAAACAAAAATACATCTGTGGCAAGTAGTGGTAGTAATCCTGCTGGTGAGGAAGAGGTAGAGAGGGAGTGGGAAGGAGTTGGGTGATCACAGGAACTGTCTCATTATGATATCACCCATGAGGTAGTAGGATATGATACTATATGATTTTGTGGAATTTTTCATATGCAGCTAGAGATCCTGAAATTTACACTGATTAAAGGCACAAATGCTTGCTATGTAAACATTCTTCTGGCTTGTACTGTATGTAAATCTAATGAAGGGGTGGGGTGGGGTGAACTTATTTTGGGATGGGGTGGGGTTAGTCCTCAGTAAAGGACGGTGGTCGTTCGCCTACAGTTCTCTATACATAGTCCTTACACCGACCATTGAAAATAGCGGGGGGATCGGCCATCTGTGTAATGGTTGAAATTTTCTGTCTTCTCACAGCAAATTCTGAAAGAAAAATCCTAATTTACAAGGTCCAGGAATTTTCTTCAGATCTTACAAGAGTATTGCAGCTGTTCTGGATCATCGAGAATTTCCGGAAAGTGCCAAAAATATGAAATGAAATCAGCAACTTTTTCGCTCTGTAAAATTTACTGTGTGACTTTGGAACTTTGTTACAACAGTATGCTAATAAGCTACGTCGTTACGTCAGTATAGAATGCCTGCAGAGGCAGTTGCCATGTGTATGCATAGGAACTACAGTAATCAAAATGTTGTGCGTGACGTCACAATGTTACGCACACGGCATTCAGATGTCAACAAATATTTCGAGCGCTACAGTAAATTGTTAAGAAGCGGCCAAGTTGATGATTTTATTTCAAATTTTCGGAACTTTTCCGAGGTTTAAAGGGATAAAATACAACTGCAATATAAGTGTAAGACATGGAAAGGAAAAGTTATGGTAGTTTATTAAGACTTTAGGTCCTAACTTTGCAATAAGAAGAAAATCAATTTCGACCAGCACTGTGCTGGTCGAAGACCCCGGGTTTTCAATGAGTCGGAGTAAGGATCGTGTATAGGGAGCTATCGGCGACCGGCTATACACGGGCCTTTACTGAGGACTAGGGTGGGGTGGACTTATTTTTTGGGGGGTGTTGATCATTCTTAATGTAGGGAAGGAGTGTGGTGACTGCAGGTACAGTCAAAAAATAAGTTGTTTCCTGTAGTGGGATGTGATACTAAATCACCTAAAAGAATTTGTGATTATGAGATATAGATCCAGGCAGTTGTACTGACCCTATTCCTTTATAGTTTTTAAAGATTCTTTTGGCCTTTATGGTAACCTTATGGTGAGGAGGGGGTGGGTTGATCCCACTTGAAAGTGGGTGGTCACAGGAACTGTCATGGCATATTGGTCAAGGTGTTCGACTTGTGATCCAAGGATTGTGAATTCGACTCGTACCTGGGTCATGTAAGTTGTACCCTTGGGTAAGATGCTTTATCTCAATTTCTTGTCTTCACCCAGGGGTTAAATGTATATCTGTGTGGTAAATTGTCATTGGGAATGCCATTAGAGCTGCTGCCGCACTGGAGGGATTGTCCTCTGGACGATTTATAATCAAGCGGGGGTAATATTGTGCTGTGCCTTTGATTAGGTTTGTCTAGATATTGGAGCTATCAAAATGCAAATAGTATTTGTATATTATCTTTGCTGTTGGGGTGTAAATGCTAAATCAACCATGGAGTCTGTGATAAGCTGACGTAGATACATAAAATTCTACTGATTAAATTCACAGAACTATTTGTTTTTTCTGGCTTGTTTGTTAACATACAGAGGAGGGTATACCTCAAGACAGTGTGGAATATTCTGAAGGTGACAGCAGTTTTCAACCACCTGTAGGTCATGATGTGATACAGGGACAGCAACAAAATACAGCAGATGAAGAAGGTAACTTGTCTGGTAAAGATTTCCCGCAAAAGAAATATCTCCCTTGCAACAGTTTGCAAATAAGTGTGTTTTCTAGGTCAAGAATGTTGCTTCTAGAGTGAAGGATAGAAAACACGCTCTCTTAAGTCTTTGAGAGTTGTTGAATTTAGTTGTTTCTTTTAATGTCTCTCTTGAACCCTATAGGCAGTTCTTCAGTACCTTTGTAAAGGGTGAGGACTAACGAGTGACGAGACAATTCCCTCCCATTGGACAGCACCCACCAGTACAATTCCTCTAGGATAACCGTGGGACAATTCTCACCTCAGATGAGTATTACCCACACAATTTTGGCTCAGACAACTGCCACTCTGGACAGTTCCGGATTTTCTGGAGCAGTGAGTTGTCTTTAATAATGGCAGTTTTCATGGTTGAGAATTCTTCAGATGGGAAGATGGGAGGTGAAAATGGCTTTGGGTATATTGTCAGAGACAAGTTTCACCAAGGGTGGGAATTGTCTGGGTGGGAAACGTCTGTCACTTAATCTGATGAAATGATATATCAATATCTGATAAATAACTTGTGAGGCACCATTTTAGATGAGGTATATTTGTCAGTGATAGGCTGTATTGAATTGTTCAGATATCAGATATATCAACATTTAATCAAACACAAATGTGAGGCACTATTTTAGATGAGGCATATTGTCACCTATAGGCTGTATTGTTGTTACCAAAGGAAAGAGCATGTTTAAAGCTTTCTTTTGGTGACAAAGTCACAGTTATATGACTTTTTCCAAAGATTGTCAAAATTTGCATACTATTAATGAATTAACATTCATAACAAGGAAATCTGTGAAATACGTGTAGCTATTTGGTATGGATACTGATGTACTATGCAGGGAATAATTTAGTATTCAAATTTTGTGTAGTAATTCTGAGAATTTTTGCCTTCCGTGGTGTAAAATCTCAGAAAACCCTATAGTTATACACACAAAAAAGTGCTACACATTTTTACATTTGTGTAGCAATTTGGCCAGCTTGTGTAGCAATTTGGCCAGCATGTGTAGCAAATTGCGATGCGATACCGGATAAATTATGTGATGTGCCATGGTGCTACACAAGTGGTCTTTGTTTGAATTTAGCATAAAATTAGTTGTGTAGTGTCAGCAGGTAAGCCATTACTTGTATTTGCTTCATATGATTAATATTTGTCAGCGCAAAACTTTCAACTCTTTTAATAAGCCAACCTCTAGACTGTTTCTTCAGTTCCTGTGAATGTTTATAATTATCCACTATCTTTCTCTCCCCTCTTACAAGTTACTGTACAGTAAATTTGTAAACAACATTGGCATTGCATCCCCATAGACCCTTTTCCAAATAGCAATTACAATGGATTATGGGATAGAGTTTTGGCATGCGTCGTTTAAGTCAATGGCATTTTATTGTAGCCAAAATCGGCGCATACTAAAACTCTGTCCCACAATCCTTTGTAAACGCTATTTGGAAAAGGGTCTATAGACCTTTTCCAAAGAGCAGCTACCATAGATTATGGGATAGAGTTTTGATATGCATTGTTATTGGCACTTGCATTTTACTATGGCCAAATGTGATGCACACCAAAGTCTATCCCACAATCCTTTGTAATTGCTATTTGGAAAATGGCCTATTGCAATTATTATGTAGGTTACAATCTGGATTGGCTTTAGTTTGAACACTTTCTCAATGGCATTCTACTGTGGCCAAAAACGACGCACACTAAAATCCAATCCCACAATCCTTTGTAATTGCTATTTGGAAAAGGGTCTATTACTAAAAGACTCCTTATATACTGTAACCTGTGCTTGATATCCTGCCATAAGTATACTATTACAAATCTGTCATTCACCTCACAGATCAGGAGCAGTTTTCGCTTCAGTATGAGGTACCAGCAACAGAACAACAGTATCAATACACACCTGAGAGAGGGCACCAGCAAATCACCCAGGGTGCACCCTCTAGCAGCCATCAGAGGCAACTGCAACAGCATCCTTCTCATGACACAGGTACCGGTATGTTCTAAGGGAGTAAACACTAAAAAACGTTTTTTTGAACATGAACTTAATTTTTCTTACTAGGCTCTCCATATATCCTTAAGTATTTTTCATGATGTAATGGAAGATAATATTAGTGCTTACCAAAGGCAAGCCAAGGAGATACTGATAAGAAACTCAACAGTCAGGCATGATACTTGGTGGAACTAAACCTTAGGTCCGTTAAATGTACCAATGATAGTTAAATCATAGCAGAGGATAAGAATGAATGGAAGCACAATGAATATATTTAATGGGATACAGAAAATTACAGATGAAAGTGGTTGTATTGTAGAGAGGGAATGTGAATAAACATGGTATATGTATAGAGAGTGGTAATGAATAAAATTGGATATATTAGTGGAACTGAGTAAGACTAGAATGTGGAGAAAAAAACTGAAACAGCATGAAATACTGAGAAAGTGAGTATAGATACAAGTGTCATATAGATAGGGAAACTTTATAAACCTGCAATAAAATAGATGGAATATTGAATATCCATAGGAAAGTAAATATAAATAAAGGTTAATGTCAGGTGAAGTTTGCTCTCAGTAGGCTTAAAAGGGCACATTGAGTTGATATATCGATTATTTTGTAACGAATTTGAAGAAAACTATTGCATAAAGTGTTTCTAATTAGCCAAATTACTCATGTATCACTTTCTATAGTTACCAAAAAAGTGACAAATTGTAGTTTTTGTGGACAGAGGTTGCATATGATTACTACACAATGGTAAAAAGTGTCTGGTTACGAATTTGTTATAAATGACTGTCAACATAAATTACGATATCATTGTGATCTCAGTTTTGTGTCAGATGTGCAGCGTCTCTTAGTCTGACCATTTGCCATCAAAATGTGAGTAAATCTCAACAGGTGTGAACAAAATCATGAATTTTGTGAATCAACTCAATAAGCCCGTTTAAGGCCAACATAGAATTCTGAGGAAGATGAGACAAACATTTACATCTTAGAAAACTAAGTGTTGCCTAGGTGCGTGCATGCTGTGTGTCATACTGTTAATGATCATTCCATATTAATCTAGTCAATGTGTTCTTTATTTTAGGTGAAAGTAATTTAGACATTAAAGAAGAGATTCATACAGTTGTAGACACAGATGAGGATGTTCCCACTGATCAAGCTAATGAAGGTATTTCCAGTCAGTCCATACATCAGCCGTCTACATCAGCAGGTACGTTTCTTTGTGTAATTTGTTGTATGAAGGTGTGTTAAATGTAAATCAACACCCCTAAGGGGTTGTGCATATTTTTCATCATGTTAATTATTCAAGTGCAGAAGGGGCTCTCACTAAGGACCCCCCTTCCTTCTTTTCAAAGGGTATCATAGACTGGGGGTACTTTGACCCTGGGAGAACCTTGGCTCACTCAAAAAACAAAAAGAAAAGTAAAAAGATAAAAATGAAAAATGCTTCCTCACAGTTTAGGAAAAGTTTTGTAATGGCAATTGTAATCATGCATCTTATCAAAATACTGAAACTTTTACTGTGTGTGAAGCAGGACTTTTGGACTGAAAATACGTACAGTGTCCAGGAAAAACCTTTCAAAATTGTGATTTCCTCACCCAAATATGTGTTTGCAACAAGATTTATGTGCTGGTTGCACAGGCAATTTATCTTCAGCAAATGAAAAGCTTGACCCTATTCACTGCTTTTCTTAAAAGACACAGGGCAGCAATTAATTACAAAAAAAAAAAAAAAAACCCACAAACTGATAAAATGGGGCTGCTTTGGCTCACCCAGTTAGCACTAGAAAAAGCGCAGTTTGAACTAAAATATCACAATTTTTGGGGATCCCAAGTGAATAAAAATGCAGAAAGCATCTAAGCAGGGAAACAAGTTTGATTATGGCTCTTTGTTATTAAGTTTAGCATGTTTAGTAGCATTGTGAAAGCTGCTATGTTGTGCCATGTTGTTGCAGAGGTGCACTGTTCATTCGAACATGGTTTCAAGTTACAAATTTCCAAAAAAAAAAAAATTCTGTATGAGCCAAATAATATAATGGACTATTGCAGAATTACTTTGTAATTGACCATAATTAAGTGGATGTGTAGCACCCACAGGAAAACTTTGTCTTACTCAGAAATTATGAAAAAACAAGAAGTTTCACAACTTAAAAAACAAAAAAAAAATTGACATGACAGTTCAAGGTAGATGTCATAGAAGTTTGACATTAAACCAGGCAGATGCAGGTTCCTTTTCATGAGTTATAAATAGAAGACAAAAAAATGGACAGAGTATCCCCATTCTATGGTATTTTTCAATAAGTATCACAAAAAACAATGATAAATTTTGACAAAAAAAAAAAAATCATTGACTCTTATTACATTTTGAGGAAGGGTGGTACATTGATCTTTTCTCTGCTCCTTCCAGGGTATGTTTTGTATGCCTTGGCAAAAGATGAAAAATATGTATATGACCCCTTAAAGTGTTTCCACTAAGCTGCTTTAACATGATTTTAATGCCATGGCTTGCAGCTTTTATGTAGTGATGTTCGTAGAAAAAAAAAAGATTCATGTGCTCATGACATTCAAGCAATGTTTAAGCCAAAAGCATCCCAAATATTCACCAGCATTGCCTCAATAGGTGTCTGTGTACTGGCTCCCTCAACCTCTGGATTTTCCAGGGCCCTGACAAAGAACAACAAATGTAGAACTAGCAAATGCCTAAACTATAAAGCTTCCAGGTCCTTGAACATGCTTAGAGCTCTAGTGATACGTTAGTTACATGAAATTTAACAACACACCGACACAAATGTGTTAGATAGTGTCAAGCAAAGTTAAAATACAGTGCAAGTCCTTCCCTTTAGTCGCCTCTTATGACAGGCGAGAAATACCGTGGGCATATTCTATAACCCCCAGCCCACAGGGGGCTCTAGTGATACGGGCATTGCAGTCACACAGTTGCAGACTTGTAATAAGTAAGGTTTCAGGTACTGTTGGGCAGTTTGATTTGATGGATATAGTGTTCTTAGAAGAAACAGTGGTTCTTAAAATGGCATATTGTTAAAGTAAAATTGGACAAAAATAAAGTGACATATGGTCAGCAGGGAGTAATTTAGTTTTTTCAAGTTTTGCATAACAGTTTTCAGAATTTGTTTCTTCTGTATTGTAAAATCACTGAAAACACTATGGTTATGCGCACAAAAAAGTGCTACACATTTTTGCATTTGTGTAGCAATTCGGTCAGCTTGTGTAGCAAATTGCGATGCGATACTGGATAAGTTATTCCCTGGTCAGTAATAGCACTGGATAGAAGAACCTAAAATGACTAAGCACCTTTAATGAATTTAATATCATTTCTCTTCCTGGCTTATTAGTATGAACTTTACATCAAAGAGATATTATGGTACTTTACAAAAACTAATCATGTAAAGTGCATAAGACCAGATTATCTATTTGTGTAGGCATTCTCATGTAAACTTAAGCGTTTGGTATTCTCCATTGTGTTCTCGCCACCCTGTCAGGTATTAATCTTTGTCTCATTTCTTTGGAATTAATCGGTCATCCCTGGAATGATATCCCATGTGAAGTATCTCCTTTGTATATAGACCTTATGCATTGTCGTCACGCGACATCAGTTTGGAGGAAAACAATGAAGCACACACTCACGAACAGCATAGATTTCGCACACGTGTGTAGTTGACGTAACTGCGTATACGGTTGGTTGACAAATCAGCTGTCTGCATTTGTTGGTGTAACCTGGAATGATATGCGTTTTTCCTCCAAATGAGGGAGCACTTTCTGCTGTGTGACATCATATGCATAAGGTCTATTGCAGTCCTTAGCTTAGCACGCACAGATTGCAAGGTATCCTATTGTTGTATATTCAGGTATGCATCTAGACTAGTACCCCTTACCCGCAATTACTACATGCTTGAAGGAGTCTGTGTTTCTTCGATAACCAGTCTTAAAATTTTTACTTTCATACAGCTTTACTAATGTTTTGGCATGCTTGTCAGTTTGTTGAATTTGTATTCTTGATCTAAGACTGGGATCGTACTCATCATTCGTAGGACGTGTCCTGCCAAGGGCCATCAAATACTATACATCAGTCTAGCATGATTGCTGTGAATGCTACTGATATTCATTCAGCTTGTGTTGCACAGACTTGTAGTCAGTTACACAGACTTGTCCTCACAGGCTCTGTGTATTCATTCAACTATGTTAGACATAATGTTACCCAGTTACACTGACTTGTCCACACAGGCACTGTGTATTTGTGTTACACAGGCTTGTCCTTTCAGGCTCTGTGTATTCATTCAGCTGTGTTAAACATACTTTTACACAGTTATACTTACTTGTCCTCACAGGCACTGTGTTTTAATTCAGCTGTGTTACACAGACTTGTATTCAGTTACACAGACTTGTCCTCACAGGCTCTGTGTATTCATTCAGCTGTGTCAGACAGATTTTTACTCAGTTACACTGACTTGTCTTCACAGGTACTATATATTCATTCAGTCATTATTTCATTGGACATATGGTCACTACTCAATACTTGGTATGCTGATGAAGTTTATTGCCTATGTTAGTTAGTTAGTTAGATGAGGTTTAACGTCCCAGTTTCCAACCAATTGGTTCAAGTCGAGACGACCACTGCCTTTTTCCAGTTGTGGCTTACTGGCTTTATTGCCTATGAGTATGGTTACACAGCACTGACATTGTGGGCAGTAATGAGTATTAATCAGTCAATTGTTTTACCTGACTGACATAATTTATAATAGTGCAGGCCATGAAGGGCAGTTGTTTTACAAGGCTGAGTGATAACAGATGTGGAAGAAACCTAGATGGCTTGTGAATGTCAAGTTTGTGTCAGGTGTCTAAACCAACTCAACAATTTAGATGAAATTTGGTTTCTTTTGAAAGGCCAGTTCAGATAGGAAGCCATAGATTGCTCTGGGATGAAAAACCCACCTTACTTTGACCCAGCCAGAGATCAAACCCTGAACCTCCCTGTTGCTAAGCTTCATTGCTTCAAATGCTACATCCTTCATCCGCCGGGCCACAACAGTGGTCGTTGTTTCAAATACCTTTCATTGCTTTGCTATTGTATAGAACATTCATATACTGTACTTTGGACTTCAGTTGGGAAGTAGCTTTCTGTAAATCTAGAAACCAGTTGGTATGAAGTGTTTGTATAGTCCAGATTTTAGCATTTAGTGTAATCATGATAGTTGATGGATATTACTCTTCTCAAAATATTTGGGGAGGTTTCTTTAATTTTGGAGCAAGTTTTGTAGCCTTTGTGCTACCATGCAGAGAACATGCCACCATACTAAGTGAGAGCTTGGCTAAGGATGATTATACACTATTTATTATATAGCCCACTACTTAAGGTCTGTCCAAGGCTTTAGTCATTTAGCAAATCCACCACAAGTAAATTATAATGACTGACATAGATCTTTATAAGTCTAATGCTTACACACTTTCTCCTTTCCTGGATCTACAGTATGTATGTCTCCATCCTCACAATCTATATCAGTGTTCTGTACATTGGCTTGTGCACAACATAGTTCATGCACAACATAGATGTCGCTAAATGCCATCTTTGGGTATTGTAAATCATCATTTTACTAGCTTTACATACAAACTGGTGGCACTGTTGTGTGTCTAAGATGCTAAAGATCTGTACCACATCATAATGTACTGTCCATAGAGATACCAGGGGGAAAGTGTTACCAGTTTAACATCATCCAGGCAGCTACACCACATGATGAATGGTCTAGTTACACGGGCACCACTGTCACACGTAACACTAGGATGAAGTTTTTAATTATGTACTAAGTTATGGTGAGCTAAGAAATGGAAAAAAGTTATTTCACTGCAGAGAATGGAAGATTTTTTTAGGAACTGGTCATAGTTTTGCTTTAAAGGTCTGGTGACATGAAAATAACTTAGTTGGATATTTGATATAAAAAGCAATAAAACTCCAGAAAATAGTCGCAGTTCCCATCAAAATCCATCAAATATTGACCATTTTATCCACTTGTTTCTCACTTGTATCATGAATGAACATGAGCTAAATATGCAAATTTGTGAGGTCAAAAGGTGGACATACCAAATATGGCTAATGTTGGCCTTTGCTTTTTAAACCCTCATTCAAGGACACTTGAACAGTACCATTGTTATCCCCTGAGGGATTTATTATGGAAGTTAAAATTGTTTCCTTGGAAAATATTGATATCACTCACCAGTTGTAACTACCAGATCATTAATTGAGAGATAATTTATAAAGGGTTAACAAAAAAAATCTTTATGCTGTGCAAAACTCCACATCATTACTTTTTGCATAGGCACTGAGTTACTTCAGGAACCACCAAACTTGAGGTATATTTTGAGAATGGTGAAAGATAAAGAAATAATTCCAATAGATTTTCCATTTGGAGATTTTATTCTTTAACTGCCAAGTGAAAACAGCTCTTTTTGGCAGCATGTCACCATAAGTTTAACTGAACACTGTCATTTATACTTGAAGATCTACCGTACAGCCAGCCAATAAATGTTTCACTTCAGGCCTAGTATTTTTGAAAGAGATGGAAATTACTGAAGAGCTTGCAAATTGGAGAGCTATGTTGTGCTCCACTCTTAGAGTGGTAAAGTATTGATAGTAACCAAAATTTGTGTGTTGTCTTGAAGGAGTCTGTTCTACAACTCTCTTGAGTGTCAGTTAATGTGATTTAAGAGATACTGTAGCTCCAGCATCTGCTTGCCATGAAGGGCAAGGCATGGACTTACATCTTCCTAAGCTGTTTCTACAGTATCCTACAGTATGCACTAGGGCAATTTCATAAAGTTGGACATACATTTTGGACAGTTTGTTTATTTCTCTCTCAATAGCTATAGATAAAAGGTTAGACTTTACTTGGGTTTTGTGGACTTTCTACCATGTACTAAACTTTTACAGAGTTTCAGTTCCTGTTCTCTGCACCAAACCAGAGAAATATTAAAATAAGCCCTCTGTGATGATGTTTGCAGAAAACGTTATTTCATCAAAGTGTAATTTTCATTTGAAGATTTGCTGTGTTTTGAAACACAATACAAGTTAAAGTTACGGTCCATGTTCTAAAGAAGGTTTCAGTCTACATATATCATTGAAAGACAGTTGAAGTTTTTGTTTCTTCCCCGCCACATTTATAAAAATGTCACTGTATATTTTTCTGTGACAGATGTACCGGTGCTAAAATTTACGAAAATGTATGTCAGAAAACGTGGCATTATTTTAAATTAATCAGGTATAATCTTAATCTAATTTTTCAGAGTTTAATTTCTACCTGTCTAGTATTTAAGAATGCAACTACAAAAATTCTAATAACAATATAAATTCTAATAAACAGTAAAAATTCTAATAACAATATCAAGTGACAAGTGTTTAAATTGGGCACTTTTAGGCAGTGTGGGTCTGACAATGTTAGGGTGACTTACTGAATTTCAGGTTTTTCACCAGTAGAGGGCAGCACATATCATGCATATTTACAACATCAACATAAAAAAGAATTTCATGTCATACCACATAGGGTAGCATAAAAGGAAGTCAAGTTGAAACTGTATCCAGTGATTAAGAACCAGTGTGATTTTGCTTTTGGTTTAGTACTTCATGGAATTGCAATATTCCCCAAAGTAGACATGATGTAACACTGGATACCTGTAATAATATCTTGTCATTCAACAAAAATCATGTGATTGCTAAAAAATTTTAAATTTACATGGACAAAATTTCAGAGGCTTTTAAAAATTTTGTTTACACCGTAACTGTGGCAAGTGCCTCTCTTCATTTAGTTAGTGAAAACACAATCCTGAAGACATGGGATTTATGGATATTTTTTTTGTTTTTTTCCCCTTCTCTGACTTAGGACAAAATGCATCACGTGGCCTTGGTTCATCCTCATTGTCCCATTCTAGCTTAACAAATAGTTGTATGGCATCAGACTTCTGGAAAGTTAATGATGGGGAAGGGAGGAACAATGAAGCTAGTGATGTCAGTAACACATCCCTGTCAAGTTACACCAGAGGCAAACCGAAGGACAGGTTAAGAGAATCTTCAAGTTTAGACACGGCTGCAAACCTAGTACCAAGTATATCGTCCACACCATCCCAGTCAGGAAACACATTCAGAACACACAGAGTAAACACCCTTAATGATCCACATAGTTCAAATTTGAATGCTTTTTATCCAGCTTCATCACAAAGAACATCTGTGTCATACTCTAGTGAGATAACAGGTGAAAGTGTTGGAAGTATTCCTCTGCAAAGATATGAAAGAGTTCCGTCACAAAGGTATGATCAACAGCAGAACCACCCAGTAAAACCTCATCAGTGTCGTTTTTGCGGTCGGGGATTTTTAGTGTACAATATGGTAAAGCAGCATGAAAGAATTCACACTGGTGAAAGGCCGTATTGTTGCAAATATTGTCCTAAGAATTTTAGGGTGCTTGACTCCTTGAAAAAGCATGAAAGGACTCACACTGGAGAACGGCCATATGTTTGCGATTTATGTGGTAAAAGTTACAAGCAAAACTCGCATTTGAGATCTCATGAGAGAAACCATCATAATGTAGTTTGTAAAAGACCTAGAGTTAAATTCAACTGATCGTCATTACTGAGCAACCATTTAAAAAGTGAGCACTTGATAGGAGGTGAGGAAACATCACAACACACTTTTGTAAAAGATCAAGAGTTATCATTACCACTGATTGACAGATGGAAAAAGAGCAGGAGTTACACAGTAAGATTGTCAACAATTTACCCCTGAAAAACTGAGTATGGTACTGGAGAACGTGTGAGGAACTATACATACAGTATCATAGCAAAGTGTGTTAAAAATCAGAAGTTGTCATTTTCACTGATTGACTAATGAAAAAAACGTGAGTGCTCGACCAAACATGCAGCGAACCAGCATAAGGTAGTTTGTGACTAATTAAGAGTTACCATGATCACATATGGGCCTCTGAAAAAGTGAGTGTTTGTGACCACAACATACTGTAGTTTGTAAAAGGTTCAAGATGTACAGTATAAATACTGTATCATTGAGTGACCAGTGAAAAAGATTTGAGTTATGAGTGATTGACATGTTTAAAACTGTATCAACTGTGTATTCTTGAGAACATGTTTGAGGAACTATCATAATATAGTTTGCAAAAGATCTAGACTTTTCATTTTCAGTGATTGACCATTGAAAAATGGGAAGAGCTATCTTTATACTGTAACTGAGTGACCTCTGAAAAATAGTACTGGAGAAAGCAATTCAGGAACTACCATAATAAAGTTTGTATCAGCTCGAGAGTTAATAATCAATGAATTGACAATTGAAAATTTGGGTATAATTTACAAAGTAAAGTTCGTGAAATATAAAAGTTCCCACAAGTGGTAATTTTCCAGAGATCTTGCAATGTTCAGACTTTTTGAAGATTCCTTCATCACAAGCATGGTCCTTTAAAAGACAACATTATTTTAATGCTCTAAATTTTTGTTTTAGAACTTTAATGATACCATAGTGTTTGCTCTTGCCACCTTTGTCAAAGTGTTGAATACGGTTACAATACTTAGTACAGTACTCTACTTAGTTTCATGTGGTTTTATTCAGGTACTGTACTGTACCAGTTTTGCATGTTTTGTTGGAAAGATCACAGTATTAAAGGCTTTATGAAAACAAAATTAAATATTCTCTATTACTCAGAAGCATGTCCATTGTTGTTGTTGCAATTTTGGCAGAGAATTTTTCACATATTACTACTGTACTATAACTTTTCTTTGGATTATGTCATGCTCTTATTGTGCAAAACCCTCTCTTTTAACATCTCAAATGAAGTGAAATATGGGTTTTTCTGTGTTTGAGGTTTTCGTCCAAATTGATGTCATACAGTACCTGCCACTTAAGGAAAGGAGTTGTTGTTTTATGTACTTGTAAGGACTTTCATATGTTGAGCTATAGACCTTATGCATATGATGTCACAAAGGAGAAAGTGCGCCCTCCTTTGGAGGGAGATGGCGGAAAAACGCGTATCATTGCAAGTTACACCAATAAATGCAGACAGCTGATTTGTCAACCAGTGGTATACGCGCGTAAGTGTACTACACGTGCGGCGAAATCCATGCCGTTCGTGCACGTGTGCTGCATTGTTTTCACCCAAAATGACATCAGTGTGATGTCAATGCATAAGGTCTATACGTACTTTATGAATGGAAAAAGTTGTTTTGTACAGTACAGTACATTACTTTTCAGCTTCAAGAGAAAATCAACTCCTTTAAGCTGTAATTGCATACTGTGCATACTTCAGTAGCACGGTTGTAGCTATGGTGGACGGCGCCAGGTGGGTCCACCCGGGTTTGGTTATTTGCACCCAGTACTCAAGATCGATTAAAGCCTAACCACCGGGTTCTAATTTACCAAAAATACCTGTGTTTCTGTTGTTTGAAACAAGTGGTCTTCCGACTGGATACGGCCATTATTTATATCCAAAAAATTGTCCAACTTTGCAAGTTTTCCGTAGCAATCCTAGCATGTGTTATCCTAGTCCTTGACCATAACTTCATGCTGTTTACACTTAATTTGTTTACTCGTGTGATACTGAGTAGACCTAGAACCAGGTTCTACCGTGAACGCAGTACATACACGTACACATGGTCCTGTGGATGCAAGGATGTTGCTAGCATCCTAAAGGCCCCTAGTCTTTTATACTGTACTATGTGCACACTAGTTCATACTCGAATTTCTAGCCCTGGGTTCCATCATCAATCATCATCATATCAACACAAGATCCTAGTTGGCGTACGTAAACGTACATGCATACTCTCACACATGATGGCCTAGCTGGTAGCCTACCATTTGAATTTTACGAAAAGTTAACAGTGATAGCTACATAAATGAATGTTGACATGACACTGTGCGAAGCAATGTACCGTTTATAGTACAACGCACACTTGTTCTATCAAGTGGGAGCTCTAACGGAGGATTTGGCTAATGTACAGTACGCACCGCATGCCTGGTGCTGGTTAATTATGTTGTGAGTTTTGAACTGAAAAGAGTACACAGCACGCTTGAAATCCACTTAAGTCTTATACCATAAATTTTATTGTTAAATTTTTTTAACAATTTTATCATGATTTAAGTCAAACATAGAGAAGTTCATGACGGGGTAACATCAAAGCTCCTGGGTTTTGGTATATTGAAAGCCTTACGTATTAAGAGGACACAAAACACAAGATAGGTTTTTTGTCATTTATTTTTTTTTTTTGAAATGCAAACACTGACTACCTCTAGAGGCTTACTTTTACACTCTGAAAATGCTAACACTCAGGATCTTCTGGGGCCGCTGCCTCTGGACCCCAGCAGGGGCATTGCCCTAGACCCCACAAGGGGCCCTAAGGGGGCTTCTGGACCCCACCTGAAATGGTGCTCGCTCTGCCCACTCCAGTACTCCTGGAGCCCACCACTAAAACTGGGCTAGCTACAACCCTGTTCAGTAGAGTAGTAGTGTGAAAGCTGGGGTTTATCACCTAGTAACAAAATTAAGGAGTATTTGGCACTTTGATATAAAATTCTTGTGGTGCAGGTATTTGTAAAATACTGGGTTTATTTGTGACTGAGTTGGTTGCAAACTTCAGAACTGCTCTTGACCCCTCTTTGGTAGGATTCACAGCTGCAAATGAAACGGCCTTTTTAATGCAGTTGGTAATAGCACTGGTATACTGTAATCCCCCCTCCCTTCCCCAGTGGTTTATGTTTACAGTTACGTTTGTTCTTGGGTTAAGAATATTTGGAATGAAATTTCAGTGATTTGTACTTTCATGAATAAAAAGAGTTGGCCATTCTTTGTCATCATGACAAGGTTAAAAGACAATACTCTATTGTTGTCTTTATGTCTATTTATGTTTTATCATCATCTAACAGGTGTTGCTTTTTCAGTGATGTAAAAGGATATTTTAAAAATTGATTGTCAAGGAATAAAAGGATATTTAAAAAGGGATTTAAGAGGATTTAAAAGGATATTTTAAGTACACTGTACAGTACGTATGAATTGTTCCTGGTATTGGTTGTCCCTGGTATTGGTTGTCCCTAAATGCAGAGCAATTCAGTTTTCAGGAGAGAATTTGTACAGGATAAAATGGCAGCTACTGCAAAGGAGTGGATTCTTCAATGTTTAGGCATTGCAGAATGGACAAGAATATTGCAGTTGTGAAGAATTTTTGCATACAGGGACCCATATTGTATTTGGGATTTGATTGGTTGCTTTATATTAGGGTATACAGTATAATAAAACCCCTGGAGTTATTGAGCTTAAGCTAAAACTTAAGGGGATAAAATAGCATATACTGCATTTACCAAAATAATAATAAAGAACAAAAAAAAAAAAACAAGAACATGCATAGCTAGCCATAAGGCTTTAGACACAGGTGATCGGACTTCAGAATTCCATATCCTGGCCTGGGTGTTAGCAGGCATCTCAAGTTTCCTTAACTCAAGACTCATGCAGACTTTTCACTGCTATCAATAAACATGTATAAAATGCCCCTTTTGGGTTCTGTTTTCAGTTGTGTTTCCCACTGCTGTAGTCTTCCTAGAGTATTAAGAGGAAACTGGCTAACTTTTAGTCTAAGGTTTGCTTTATTTCATCAGTAGGTTTTCCTTTAGCTGACTGTCACCTTTCTACAAAATCAGCAGGTTGGCAATTATTCAGTCCTTTACAGTAGTAGGCCTGATAGTACATATCTCCTTTAGGGGGAGGAGGTGAGCAGGGGGGCTGCAGATTGCCATTATAACCCCTTCAAAAAGAGTGCCAATTGGAGCTGTGACTCTTCTCAGGGTTGTGATACCTAAGGCTGTGTCTTCCCAACTTTTAAAATAGGTTACCCAAGCCTACTAGTTGGGGACACAGTTTCAAATCAATCAAACCAGTGTTATGTGTTTTCTAAAATTAAGCTTCAGTGCTGCAAAGATTTTCTAGCCTTCATAACTGGCTGTATGGTCTATCTCGGTGTCCTTGCCTCATTTCAATTGTCTTAATAATACAGTATGTATGGTGTCAGAGTAGTAGAGCTGCAGTCTGCCTCACCCAAGATGCAGCACTTACAAACATTCTGTGTGTGCAATAGCAGGATTGAATTAATTTTGCCATATGTAATCTGTAAAGGAACTGTGCTTCTTGCAGCTTGGCTGAGGCAGCGATGCCTGAGTTTTTAATGTGATGCCTTACAGAGCAAGTAACCAGTAGGCTTCTTAACTACAGTATGAAACTCAAACAAGGAAGCATCATGTCAAGGAAGCACCCAGTGTCTCATCAAAAAGTGTGCTGGGGTCCCTCCCTATTACTCTGAGGGTTCAGTTTAAATGTGTACCAATACAGCATCCATTTTTAAAGTTGTAATTTACCAAGATAAACTTTTGTTAGACCTTTCTAAACTGTGCTTCTTTTATGGGAACATCCAAAATGAATTTTAGGAATTCTGGTCAGGTCTGATGGTCCACTTTTTTCATTTTTATAGACTTATGCTGTATTTTGTTTTTTCCCCTCTAAATTAGGACAAATTGGTTCTGTGGGATTGCATTCAACTAGTCAGCCCCTTTCACAATCCTCAAATTCACCAGTGGACATCTGGAATTCTAGTCATGGGGTTTGGAGTAATTCTTGCAATGAGAGCCAGATGATTGGTTCTCATGACAGCAATATAACAATGGAAAGCTCATCACAATCTGCTGGTAGACAATATGATCACAGAATATCACAACCTGGTAGAAGGAAAAGACATGACCCTCAGAGGGCACAGCTGACTCAAGGACAGTATGGTCATAAGGCATCAGGTAGCAATATTAGAAACCCACCTTTAGTAGGTGACAGGACTACTGGGCCCACTACAGCAGGGGGTGGTAGTGGAGAAAAGACATACCATTGTAGATTTTGTATGCGTGGCTTTAGATATCCAAGCAGTGTTCGTGCACATGAAAGAGTGCATACAGGGGAGAGACCGTATGTGTGTAAGTTTTGTTTTAAAAGGTTCAAAAAGTCGGATCATAAGACTACCCATGAAAGGACACATACAGGAGAGCGACCATATGGCTGCAATGTCTGTTCAAAAAGGTTCAAGCAGTTAGGTCATCTAAGGGAGCATGCCATGATTCACAACAAAGAAAAGAAGTGAGCTTACTGTAAAACATTTGAAGCAAAGTAACTACTGTTATGACACTGTCAAAACCTCTGGCTGAAGATGCCAATAGCTACTTTTTGTCCCAGTGGGAGGGCTCAACAAATTTGTAAGTCTGTGCTTGCCTGGGACTTGTTCAAACCATACTTGAGCTAGTGTCAGTTCACTACGAAATTTTAAATTCATACTTTTACTAGTCAAAGGAATTTTGATAACATGTGCAGTATTGTATAACCACATGAAAAGTGGACCTTTTTCTTTGTAATAACAGTGTAAAATATCTTCATACAATATGGAAATGTTGAAAATGTTTTAAAGAGTTTGAATATCTCTTTCATGTAAGATGCCTATTTATTGAGGAAAACTCATTACAATATTTTGAATGCTTTATACAGTCCTTGTTTGTAAAAAGTGTGCTGTTTTCCTAACCATTGACACAGCTCATCCTATTTAAGCCACTCTGTTTTTATGCAGTGAATAGTGATGTTTGTTAATATTTCTACACAACTTGGATATTGCCTGCTAGGGAAGTCTTCTACTCAGGTTTACTTGTAAATTTGTAATACTAGTGTAATGTGAATCTCTTACATCATTTAAAGTAGCCATATGCTGTGCTGGTTACAGTGGGTAAGGATGGCTACAATACCTGTAGATAATACAGCTTTTATTTCAGCTCTTTGTCAAAAACCAGATACTGTAGGGAGTAAATTGTTACCATCCTGTCTACTTTTACTCTTGTCAAGGAATACACAGTTGCCCTCAATATGGACCTACTGTGTTTGGCTCTCAAGTGTAGCCATTACATAAATGGAATAAAAACTATTCTAGTGACTGTTAAGCCTCAGGATGCTGAGGATACTGTGTGATACTGTGTGGCTGACCATGCTGTGTTGTGAAACAGTACTATTGCCTGAGTTGTCTTGTCTTGTGAACCACAGTGAGAAAGAAGTGGGTTTATAGCATTTTTTGGGTATAGACCACTGAAGTATGTTCTACTAGAAGAGATTTATACAGTAAGCAGCCGGATGGTCTAGGGTTCAAATCCTGGCCGGGTCATACCAAAGACATTAAAAATGGAACCTACTGCCTTTGTGCTTGGTGCTCAACATAAGCAATGGAGTAGGGAAAACAAGCCAGTGAGCCACCACTGGAAAAAAGGCCGTGGTCGTGTTGACTTGAAACAATTGGTTGGAAACTGGGACGTTAAACCTCATCTAACTAACTAATTGCAGTAACTGTTCACATTATACATTCAGTGAATGAATTGAACTGCAGTATCTAGTGCAGTTAAAGTCCTTATACTAGATTCCCCAGGGTAAAGAGTCATGGTTCATAATGCTCATGAAAAAGCTTGTAGTTGAAATTTGAGAAATTATGATTTTCTGCACTACGGGGTCATGAAATGTTTCTTATGTCTTGAAGAAAGAAAGCTGAAATACAAAATTTATAAAGGGAAGAAGAAACCATATGAAAGGCAAATTGTCTTGTCTTTTTATGTCTTACAATTGATACCTGTCTAAGTCGTACAATTTGCAAGCAAAATGTGAGGCTATGGCCCTTCATTTATTGGTATAGCTGCCTTCCATTGAGCACTTTTTAAAATGAGAGTCATGTTATTTCTTTTCCCTGGACATTTGTAGAAGTCATAAAAATTTGTCCTGAGAATTTGTGATTTTGTTATATTGAGGGTAAAGATGAGAACCTATCTTCTCCTACAGTTTGATAAAAATGATCAGCCTAGAAACTTTCAGAGTTAAGCTGCGGTCACACTACAACGAATTCAGATCCGATTTTTGTGAGTTTTTATTAAAATCTTCTCCATCTCTGGTCGGAAAGAACCCAAAATTTGCCAACCAGTGCATCAGAGGTCTATGAAAATAAAATGTTAACTGATTTTTTCGTGACGTCACACCGACAAACAGCTTTTGTCGGACACTCGTAGTCCGATAAAAGCTGTCTGTCAATGTAACGTCAGGAAATAATTCGTCTAAATTTAATTTTCGTAGTCCTGAGATAAAAATCATATAATTACACAGGTTGGCAAATTTTGGGTTCTTTCCAACCAGAAATGGAGAAGATTTTAATAAAAACTCACAAAAATTGGATCGGAATCTGATCCGAATTCGTTGTAGTGTGACTGCGGCTTAATTCTTGAATGGTTGGTAAGGTTAGTAAGCTACTGTACCTGTAGGTACTGTAACATGCTAACAGAGAAGGAAGGGGGCTTGGTGCACCAGCCCAAGAGGGGTGCTATGCCAAGGTGCAAACTTAAGGAAAAAAAAACAAACTTACCTATTAAAACTATCAACTTAGTGATGAGCATATTTAGACATGTCAGTACAAAGCTTTTCATCAGAAGCTTGAGAAATTTTTCACAAAAGGAATGGGACATCCATACCTTTCATTACTGGGCTTCCACAGGATGAAATTTCCTGCATGGATTGACAATGGAAGGAACTACCACTGAGCCATGTTCTGTAGGACTGTCACTTACAGTGGGAAGGGCATATTACTTCTAGTCTGAGATGTTAGAGAATGATCACATGCTACTTGCACAGTTATGTTGTGGCTAATTTGTTGAATGTTTTCAGGGCCATAGTCTGGGGGGGGGGGGATTTCCAAACCCTAAATGAAAAATGGCCTACTTGAAAAAAATACTGAAAATCATGAAAATTCCATTGTCCTGATTACGTTTTTAAGGCCTCAGAACTTGGGAAATTTCCCCAAAAGGTTCCTTTTTTCCAAATTTTTCCTGAGGAGGTCCCTGGACCCTTGACACAGATTGGCTTTTAGGAAGGAAGCTTGCACTTTGGAATAAACCTCTGTCGTCATTCATGATGCTTACATCATATATGGCTGGAGCCCATATTCATCTTAAATGTTGTTTCTCACACAGTGCAACGGCATTCTTATATGAAATAGCCTATGATTGCCTTGCAAAAATACAGTATAATACTTTTGTGTCCTCTTTTTCCCTACAAAGTGATTTTACTGAATTCATTTTTCAAGTTTAATTTTTTGTCTTGAATTCTTAGTTTCTAAATCATGAAGTCTCAAAAATGTTTAAATGCAACTTTAGAGGTGTAGAAAGTGTTATCTTTGACAAAAACTAGACCTATGAACTACGCACCAACTGATGGTGGCCTTCCACTAGGCGCACTAAGAAGAGGAAATAAGATCCGCACCAATACTTCAGCTGTGGCATTGCATTGGGCCATGTCACAGCCAAAAAGAAACTGTTTATAGTAAGGATTTCTAAAAATCTAATCCTTTCAAAGCCATGTCAAAGATAGCACCATTTTGTATCCAAGCAACCTCAACAAAGGCAAAAATTTCTCAAAGGGGAGGGGCCTTAAATAGCACTCCATCATAGAAATACTTCTAGTAGACAGAGAAAGATTCATCGGCCCTCAGCTGACCCTGCACTTTGAAGTCAAAAGAGGCCCAGCCCACCACATCTTCTTTGTCAAAGGTCAACTGAAAGATCAGCCTGGTCTGGTGTAAACAGAAAGTGTTCTCAGTCTCAAAAGCAGTTGCTGTTCAGTGATGGAGAAAGGCCATTACATTGTAGGTATTGTGCTAATGGCTTTTAGGCTTCCTTCATGTATGTAAAACATGACAGAATTCATACAGGGGTGAAGCCGTACACTTGCAAGTTGGGTCAAAGGACTTTTAGAATTCATGATCATGTGAAGAAACATAAACAGACACTTACTGGAGAGCGACCATACAGATGTGAATCTTGTCCCAAAGGTTCAAGCATCAATCCTACTTAGGAGAACGTATGAGACTCGTAAGAAGGGCAGAAAGTAGTACTGTAGCAGGCTTGCAACATGTATCATTACGGGTTGTAGATCTAGTCAACTTGTACTGTTATTTCCCTTGGACCTTAAAATGTGCTGTAGTTTATTGAAAGCAGTTAGGCCTATTTTGCACTTTGCCAAAAAAACAAAAACAAAAAAAAAAAGAAGAAAGAAAGGGATTGCCAGCTACATTTCTTGAGTACATGGAAAAGATTACTTTCTTGAGGAAGGTTGATCCTTACGTATCCATGATCTACTCTTTGCATTTAAAACATTCCAGAGTGAAGGAGGGGCAGAAATTGTGGCATGCCCACATTTTCAAGGTAACTGTAGAGATTCCTACTGTTGCTATACTAAAACTTAATGGCTCATGACCAGATCTGTGACTTTGTAATGTTGGAGGTACTGTCACTGAATATATATACTGTACCTGTAATATAATCTTAAAAGAAAGACATTTTTGTTCAGCTACGTGTATCAAGACAAAACCTCAGGCTGCAGCTGTCTCAGTCAAGCTGCAGGGGCTGCAGCCATGCTTTGTAGGTAGGCTATACAGTACATTAAATTAGCAAAGTGTTCAATATTCAGTCCTGCTGTTTAAATGCTTGCTGTACTAAACAAAGCATGACTGCAGCTGATTGGCCGAGATTGGCAGAGGCAGCCGCAGCTTTACTATTTTGATATTGTGTGTTAGGAAAATTCTAAGTCTCAGGTTGAGCCTTGTTGCCTTTTACAACAGTGAACTTAGATTGTTGGGTGTGCAAGGAGTGTAAAGATGGAGACAAGGTAAAATATGGGAGCTAATATTCAAAATACTCAAATAACATATCGTTTTCATGATGTGTAGGACAACAAATAGCAGTTAAAGGCAGTATCAGCTTTTAAAGTTTATTTTACTGATACCAATACAGGACAAAAATGGGGAACAGGGCTCCAAATAACCGTGGTGATGGCCCTGGTGCCCCTCAGTCAATGCCCTACTGTATGAAGTAACATAGACCGACATCCAATTTGCTCATTTTGGCTGTGCTCATTTTCAAGCTTATTTCGAGCCCTGCCAGGGGAGTATCTGGTGATACCAATGTTGCATACCTATTATCTTTCCAACACTATCACCATACTTGCCAACCATTCCGTTTTAAGCGGAACTGTTCCGTTTTATGAGCTTTAAAACCCATAAAAATCAGAACGTTCCGTTTTTCTGACTTTTAGTAGTAAAATGTAAATGATCAGAAAAATCATGAAGCAACAGCTTGGCAAAAATAAAGTCAATCTGTGCATACACCTAAGTGATTTCAACATATATTGTGAACATTTAGAGAGGAAAAGAGGAGTTTCTCCCCCTGGACCCCACCCATTGAGGTTAGCGCTTGTGCGCTCGCCACGCACAGTGGATCATATGCTACATATGTTCCGTTTTCTGAGATGACAATGTTGGCAAGTATGTATCACTAATACCCAGTCATTTCATCAGCATTCCTATGAAATATGACATTTCAATTGAATATAGAGTACAGTATTACAGTACTGTATACTGCAGTACACCTAGCATTTGAGATTACCAGCTATTAAATTGTTTCATTTTCTGTCAATGTCATATTGCTGTAGTACATTTTAATAGAAGAAAATTGTTTTGACAGTTTACATCCAGAAACACCCACCATTTTTGTATATCATGTATTGAAGTAAAATAACTCCAATATACAGTATATCCCATACTGTGCACAACTGAGTATGTATAATGTGGAAACTGGCCAGTATGATACAGTATGTGGATGACGTATACAGTACTGGACAGTCTAGTAGCCCATCTGCATTTATCATTCAAAAATTATGAGAAATAGGTCTTGTGTGTACTGTACAGTACAGTAGTAGAGCTGTCTTACAGTGATTGATGGTTTTGAAGACATCACGGATGGTTCACTCTTTCTTTTCAAAGTAATTACAATTTTGCTTTTCTTTTTTCTTGCACACTGCTACCATCAGGCCTCCATGAAAGCTTACCTAAAAATTTGTTACACACTGATTCTTTGCTTAATTACATCTTATCATCTCAGGAAGAAACTGAAGTAGCCACAGTTATAGCTAACTTTCTGTCTGATAGTGTCTCAAATTGAAAGTTGTGTCTCAGTGCAGCATAATGTACATGTAAGGTAACAGACTTCCTGTTTTCAAAATCAGCTGCATTTCATCAACCACATTTCAAAATGAAAGTCATCTCATTTGATAGTCTTGTCCCAGGATATCATCGAAAAGTTATGGAGTCCCTTATCAGGCTTCCACAGATTATGTTTTCAGTACTTGGTCATCTAGGGCTATTTGGGGCTACTTGTTTTCTAGCCTCACTTGTCCAGATAAATATCAACTACCGGATATTGATAGCACCATTCTGCATCTAAGGTGCATTGAATACTAAAACTCTACCCCCCATCTTTAGATCCTTCACTCCCCAGGATGGCATTCCTTGCAAAGGCAGATGGAGGATGCAGCCTTGGAGCCATCTACTTTATGAATAGGAAAACCACTGGACAGAATCACATCTGTTGTAGTCTTAGATTATGCACACATTCTACTTGCACAGTTTTGTTCTCAGTTCAAGTGTCAGAAAATCAAGTTGGTGAAATTTAGAGTTTAAAAGAGAAGACCAAATATGCAGGCATACTTTTAATAAAGGGTAAATGATATTTCAAAGTCCATCCAAGGGTAGCAGGTTAAGTGAAAATCTTCTTTGAGGGGAGCTTAAGTCATCATCTTGACCTTTACAGGTCTGCAGTAGTACATCTGTCATGGATTTCTTACTTTTTTCTTCTGAGATACATCTAGAGTTTACTGTAGAAACAACTGTTTATTGTAAATTATCTTGTTAAAGGGCTCTTCCCCATTTTGCTACAAAATTGAGAAAATACTGTTTGCAAGTAGATATTGAGCAGACCAAAGAATTTATGGATATGTTTTGTTTTTCCTTTAAATTAGGAGAAAGTTATTCAGAGGAACAGATGGCAACCTCAATGCCCTTTCCTTACCGCTCAATTGCGTCAATGAATTCGGACATCTGGAAATCTGGGGCTGGGAGTGTCTCCCCAAAACACCACAAGACCTTGGCATCTCAAAATAGAGACACTGCTTCAGTGGTAACTATGGCACCACGTGAAGTCACAGGACATAGTACGAGACAATCGTTGCATAGAAATACTTCTATTACACAAGGGGAGAACCAGGGGACCTCAGCTGACCATGTAGTGAGGGGTCAAAAAAGGTCACTTCCACAGCAGTTTATTTATCAAAGATCAAATGACAGGACAGCTAGGTCAGATGGAAACAAAAATTCTGCCCAGTCTCAAAAGCAATTCATTTTCAGTGATGGAGAAAGACCATACCATTGTAGGTACTGTGGTCGGGGTTTTAGGCTTCCTACGTATGTTCGTGCACATGAGAGAATACATACAGGGGAGAAGCCATACACTTGCAAGTTCTGTCCAAGGACCTTTAGAATACCTGATCATGTAAAGAAACATGAACGGACGCATACTGGAGAGCGGCCCTACGGTTGCGAATCTTGTCCCAAAAGGTTCAAGCAACTGTCCCACTTACGAGAACATGAGAAGACTCATAGGAAGGGCAGGAGGTGGTAGTTTATGGAATATTCATCAGTAGGACTGCAACGTTCTTTGAAAAGTTGTAACAAATTTTATTGAAAGACATCACAAGATATAGTACTTTACATTTGAAGAGCGATCAAAACTGTAGTTCATTATAAAGATCACCTTCTTGAGTAAGATGTCAAATCTCATCATATCGTGGACCTACATTCTGCTGTTAAAACACTGCCAGATGAAAAGAACGGACAGGAGATATCACACTGTCACATTTTAGTTTCAAGTTTTACTTAGAGATTGCTAATGTAGCTGAGTACTGTTTTATTGTAGTAATGTTTTAATAACTCATGACTAGATCTGTGATTTGAGAGATTAAGAGCTGAAGGCACTGATTGTAACTGTTATACACTGTTACCAGATGGACATTGTTCTGTCTAGAAGTAAAAATTTCAACTGTCTGGGTTGAGCCCATAGAAATTAAAGTAAGGGAGAATACTGAGACAGTGCATCGTTGCGTGTTTAACCAGTGAAGCCATGAAAATTGTGAGGGCGCTGCCATTGTGTGGCAAAAAGCTGGTTGATTGGCATGTCTCTGTGCATACAGTGTGCATTCAACATCAGAAGCTCAATATCATTTTATCTGTTTTTCGAAAGATTAGGAGTAATTTTCAGAAACAGTGATAAGTCACAGTGCCTTAATTTATTTGTTTTATACTCCTATTTTCCAAACTTGAACTTTTTCCTTCAACAACTTGGGCAAAAGCAACGACATGATGTTTATATTACGTGCTGTTGGTTCGTTGCTGTACAGAGAGCCTAGTCAAGGGCTGCAGTCTAAATCACCAGACATCATTCTCCCTTTATTTAATTTCTATGGTGGAGCCTCATTGCATTTAACTACTGTAAAGCAAGATCTTTGGGCATAAAGCACTGTGATAATGGAAGATTAGTGCACTTTTATTGATACATAAGGTGTAGGTGACTACCAGGTACTTATTGTAGAAGTACTGAAGTTCGTTGCTTGTTTACTGGCAGTACAAATAGAGTACACTACTCTAGTAGTTTTCTACAGTAGATATGTCTTCAACAAGGTGCATTTATTTACCTATAATGTTGTCCAAGTCAAAAATTAATTTATTGTGATGGATAATATGAAAGGGCACCTTATTGTCTACTGTAAATTACAGAGGTTGTAAAATGGAATTCTTTGGTCCGGCTGTCATCATTAGTACTTAGGGCGTTTCCACTTTGAGCATTTGTGTGTAATTTGAATTTAATTCCTTAATTTGGACATGAAAATACTGTCTGAACATCAGTGTAAGTTACTGTTCATTTTGTATTACAGTAGTGTCATAATGGTTTTTCAAATTTTGGTAGAAAAAAAGCTTTCTGACAAGTTTGCATTTAAAACTTTTGGATGCCATTTCAGTTTGCTCCAACTTCTACCATTGTGATGATCTGAGATGACAATGTTACTGCCAGTGTCAAATCTAGGCCGGAGTGACACAGATATTGCAATGCACTAATGACTTGTTCATTGCTAATTTTGCTTTCAAGACACCATTCACACAGCACCATGCATAAAAGGAATGTGTGCAATACAATACAGAATGTACTCTTTCCTGCCCAAACTCTCTTTTAAAGAGCATGCAACCCACCATATACAGTGTGTGGAACTGGTGGGGTTGGAATGCCAAAAGCAATCCAGCAAATTTATGATAATCACATAATACTCTTGGGAAAGCCAGTATTCTCAGTAGAAAACAAAGGAACCTGAGATGGTGCAACAAACTTATCACTCTTTACTGGGCTCCTAGGCCCCTATAATGTAGGCTGACCAGGTTACTCATGTATTGGTGTTACTTAAAAGGAAGTAAACTACGTATGGTTTTTGTGGTCAATAGGGTCAAGAGGCCATAGGTTTGCTGTTAAGTTTTTCTTGGGAATTTGCACTCTCCTCTGTGCGTGCTGTGAGTAGACATAATATAGCTTGGTGTCTATTAATTTAGTTTTGACTGTGTAATTCTGTCTCATCAAGATGGTAAGCATCAGACTGACTATCAGTTAGACCCAATAAGCAGAATGGATGTGATGGTCTTTGTAGCCTACTGCTGGTGTTCAGGAATCAACATACAGTAGTCTTTGAAATTAAAACTTACGAAGACGAAACTATAAAAGAGAGGAAGTCTGCTAATGGAGGTATAGTACTATACTGTTGGAAAGTGTGAAGGGAAACAGTTGTCTAAATAATTAATTTCTTCAAATAGCTGTGTTAATTACTTTAGTGCTACAGATACACAGATCAAGAGTACAATGTCTGACTTATCAGTTGAGTCATTTTACTTGGTTGTAACTTCTCTCATGTTTTCATGGACACAGAAATTTTTTAGGATGATTGTGTGAATCATTAAATGCTTTTTTAAAACATGAATGATAAGTCCATGTGGATGTCTGAATTTTCTTTTTATGTACATACTTTGAGGGTTACTGAGTTGCAACATAGTACAGTAAATCAGATGCACACTGCATGTAATGTATTGAAATTACTCAGATTTTGCATTGTGTTCTGGATAGAAACAAATGTGTCATGTGGATTACATACATAGTATTGAATATTCTTTACAGAACCATGTGGATTGGGTATTTATTTTCAATACAGAAATTCATGAGATGAAGTTATAATTCTGGAGTCTCCAACTGTTGTGATTATAGATAAGGTTTTAGTTTATACCCTTTTCAATTTGACCTAAGTATTTAAAGTCTCAGGTGGGTATTATTGGCCCTTAATACCTTCATTGATATATTGCACAATTAAACTCCCTTTTAAAAACACTTCCTGACAGTCATATGAAAATGTCCTTTTAATATTTTAAACTTTTTTCATTCAAAATAGGCCAAAATTACCAAGAAGGTAGTGAAATCATCTTGCCCAATATAATGTATCCACTCACACCCAGACAGACCAGTCATGACAACGGTGAGGGGCTATTGGACTCAGTGAATGGCAGTTCAGAGGAGTCTACAGAAATACTTATCCATCCAAACAGAGTTGGAGATAATACTACAAGAAGTAGAAGAAGCAGTAGACAAACACTTCACAGAAACCCCAAGAACATTATGTCTCAAAAGCCAGGGGTTCAGTGCAGGTTTTGTGAGGCAAAGTTTTTCTATCCATCTCAGCTGAAAGTTCATGAAACCAAACACACTGGGGAAAGAAACTTCAAATGTAGTCTGTGTGGTAAAGGCTTCAGACATCAGAGCAATAAAATTGCACATGAATCTATACATACCGGAGTCAAACCATTTCATTGTGACTATTGTGGTAAACGATTTCGACAGCAATCAGGACTTCAGGCTCATAAACGCACTCACACTGGAGAAAGACCATTCATGTGTCTGATATGTGGTAAAGCTTATAAACAGCATGGGCATTTGAAAGAGCACAGTAAAAGGCATATCACATAGGCAGTTGTAGCTGGTTGAAATCTAAAATACTGTACATACATTTCAGTGGTCTGGCTACTGAATTCCTTCGTGAAAACAAAGCATGCAATAGACCTTTTTCCAAATAGCAGTTACAAAGGATTATGGGACAGAGTTTTAGTGTGCACCATTTTTGTCAATGGCAATTTACTGTGGCCAAAAATGATGTGAACCAAAACTCTATCCCACAATCCATTGTAACAGCTATTTGGAAAAGGGTCTATGGACTGAACTACTTTTTTCAGACTCTTTCCCAGCCGCATTGAGCTCTTACTTATTGATAGCCTTAATCATCTATGCAGCTAGGTTCAAGGCACAGGAAAAAATTTCTGTCTGACTGCATACAGCATCCAAGTTTGTTCAATATACAGTAAAACCCCGCTTATCCGCACACATCAGGACCGTAGGTTGTTCGGATAACAAAAAAATTCGGATAAACAGGGCTCCAAGTTTTTGCCTCAAGTACGGTACACTGGGTCCATAAGACAGTGTGTCAACACATTTCCAAAATAATTCTGAAAAGGCTAAAAATTGCACACAAAATCCCCCAAAATATTTAGTTACTATTTGTTATGACCGATGATATGACAAATAAAGTTTAAGACTTCAAAAACAGAGAGAGTTTCTTCCAAAAATTTGAGCCTGCGTTCGTCTGAATAACCAATGCTTTCTACGCACTAAATGAGTGTGTGGGCTGAAGAAAAGCTGTAACGATCTGGAGAGGTATCTAGAGTATAAATTCTGCGTAAATTTCCAAAACTGTTAGAGACACATGTGTAGGAGACTCTCAAACAGCAGTTCCCAATGTTTTTGTAAGGTCTACTTTCGTTATTTTTAGGTATGAAGCTCACTACATTACTAACTTTTCAGATTTAGTGTAGCTAGGACTTACGCTAGCCTAACGTATTTTGGTATTAGAGAATATTGAGCATACTACCGACTCATGGCTCCTAACAAGAATTTCAAAGCAAATAGGTACGTTATTTCTTCCAAATTTGACAAAGAGATAACAGATTGTTTTCTATGTCCACACTTGTTGGCTGTTTTAGCCATCGTGACATCTTTCCATGACTTTTAAAGTCCCGAGAAAAATTAGTGCATTTCTGCAAAAATTTACGTTGAATTTTGCCTTGTAAAGCACTGAAAACTTGGTGGATACTAACGTAATTGTGTTGACTATTATTGTTGTTAAATCTGACGGCTAGTTCAGAGAAACGGGGTTCGGATAAAGGGGGGTTTTACTGTAGAAAGTCTGAATTGAAGCTGAACCACTCCCCACTTTTAAATTGCACCTGCCCTGGTCCAGCTACTCTATGATCATACTATTTACTGTTGGTTTCATAATAATGTTACTATTGTTTAAATGTCTAAAGTTATGTTTAGTTACAGTAGATGGAGGTTCTATGTATCTTGACTGAAAAGGGTTGGCATTAGTTGTCTCAAACTAGCATTAAATCACTACCCCAGGATTTGCTCCGAAATCTTATGGCATTTGACGCACATTTCTTCCTTACCAAATTCAGGCTTCTAGCTAGGAAAAATGTCAAACTGGGTGGGATTTAATCGACACTGCATCATTCTCACGTGATGTTGGCCATATCTCAAGAACTCAATGACTTTGTGGTCAGTTGCATGATTTT
Source organism: Holothuria leucospilota (assembly GCA_029531755.1). NCBI lineage: Eukaryota > Metazoa > Echinodermata > Holothuroidea > Aspidochirotida > Holothuriidae > Holothuria > Holothuria leucospilota. The sequence continues at coordinate 1,625,369 of CM055972.1, forward strand.
TGGTTGTTTCCTTAACAAAATTCAATTGAAGGATGTTTTTTGTCTGGTACTGTACATATTTACAGTTAACAGTGTGATAAAATTTCAAACTTGGTAGTAAGATTCAAACTGGGTGGCCAGTAAAATTCAAACTGGGTGCTGAGTTAAAAAAGTAAATTCAAATTGGGCACAGCACCCAGTTTGAATGGCCTGGCTAGAACCCTGAAATTTCTGAACCATTTGGCCTGCCTTACTGTTGGACCAAAGACCTGTAAGACCAATAGGTTGTTGTACCCATAGGCTGCAGTACCATTGAGACATTATAAGACTAACTGTACATGCAGTATTGGGACATAACCAGAAATAATAAATACCATAGAATAGCTTGCATTGTCATGAATATTCAAAAGAGAGTGCATTGACTGTAATTTGGGACCTTTTTAAATTCCTTTGTTATGGTATTTAAGATTTCAGATGTGGCTTTTATGGCAATACAATGTGCTACTTGTGGATAGTAAGAATATAGTACAGGCTCTGTAAATTTATATCATTTGATTAATGTAGTGTGTGATACAGTTCTAATTGTTGTACATTCATTTTTTTTTTTTATTATGTCATCATGAGTTGTGGTCATGTGACATGGATTACTTTAAGCAAGAGCTGCGATTTGTTCTCAGTATTGGGGGAGGGGGAATGACAGCATTTTCAAATAATTTACTGTGTGAAAAATCAAAGTCCATGGGCCATTTCTCAAATATTGGGGGGACATGTCCCCCCCCTGGGCCCCCTCGAGATCGCAGCCCATGACTGTAAGAACACACCATCATACTGTCACTTCTCAGTCCAGACTGAATATGTATGTTGTAGGTCTCAACTGAACACTGTGAGCATGAAATTTTCTCCTTTCCTCTGAATTCATTTATAGAGAATATCTATACAATCCAATGTATCCTCTTGGACCAATTTTTCATTTTTTTTGTGAGTAATGTCACTGCCCACTTCAGGAATCTGATAGCCCAAAGCTAGGACAAGGGATTAACATGGCTAGTTCCAAGACACTCCAAAGGCAGTTCACATGCATAATAATTTGTTTGTATGACTGTCCTATCAGTTAGGTCTCTCACTGACGTTGCCACTGTTCAGATGACCCAAACGTTTACATCGTATTTTGCACAATTTTGCCTTTATTGCATGGTAAAACAATTTGGCGGTTTGAATGCCAAAAGCACCGAATCTGACGCATTTGCGATGTTATTGGCGTGCAGAATTTTAAAATACACCAAACAGCATTTTGGCTTCTTCTTACTTATAACAAAGTCTCATTTGTGGGTAGTATAAGTAAGGTAGTATCGAGTCAAGTACTGCACCTAGGACGAAGTGTAATCAAAGCAGCTGGTGATACTGTATATCTCAGTTTGCAACACTTTGAGCTGCTTTCACCTGCTTACACTAAAACTTAACACTGCCATCTGGCAGTATCACTTGCCATCATTCTGGCAATACCACTTGCCATCTGGCAATATCACTTATTCATTGTCCAGATTGGACACTCTAAATACTTTATTCCAGTCTTTTGAAAACTTGTTTCTTTCTTCTTTCAAAATAGGCCAAAATAACCAAGGAAATAGTGAAAACATCTTGTCCAATATTACCCATCCACTCACATGCAGAAAGACAGGTAATGTCAACCGTGCAAGGCAATCAGACTTCATTAGTGGCAGCTCAGAAGTGCCAGCAGAAATATTTGTCTTTGCAAACAGAGTTGAAGATAGCACAGCTGGAATTACACAACATACTCTAGACTTAAAAAGGACATATGACAACAAGATGTCACAAAACCTGAAGTGCAGATTTTGTGGGGAACAATTCTTCTACCCATCTAGGCTAAAGATTCATGAAACTAAACACACTGGTGAACGGAACTATAAATGTGATATGTGCGGTAAAAGCTTTAGACTTCAAAGCAATAAAATTGCACATGAAACCATACACACAGGAGTCAGACCATTTCAGTGTAGGTACTGTGGTAAACGTTTTCGACAGCAGTCTGTGCTTAAGACTCATGAACGTATTCATACTGGAGAAAGACCTTACACGTGTGTAATATGTGGCAAAGCTTTTAGACAGCATGGACATTTGGAAAAACACAGCAAAAAACATGAAAGAGTATAGCTGCTGATGATGTCTAGTGTACTGGATGAGATTCAGTTTAACTATTGTAAGGGTATATACTTAACGTTTTAAAAAAACCAGGTTTAATGCTCTCATTTTTCCACAGCATCATTTCCTCCTTCCTCTACCTGACACAGGGTTAAAGTTTGGGGGTTAATATTTCAAGAAGCGTTCAAAATCCATTTGGCACTTAAATTTCAAAACAGGCTTTTAGGTGGAAAAATATGAAAAAAAAGAACATCCAAGTATTTGCAGCACCTAGCTGCTTTTTTGTTGTTGTTAAATTAATCAAGTGAGAACCCCTGTTCTTGAGATGCTGTAGTGTACCTGTTGGGACAAAGACTTGCAGCATAGGAGGGATGACAAATATTTACACATAAGGACATAGCTCCAGTATGACTGATTATCTACTTAAGCTTAACCAGCAAAGTTAAAATTTAAGATTAAAGCATTACTAGCATTACTGTATAGCCATGCACATAGTGAGGTGATGGGAGAGAGTTTGATGTGGGGGTTGGGATTGGTGTGGGGGTTGGGATTGAGGAGGCTGAAATACCAGGTATTTCATTTGCAGGGAAAATGTTCACTGCTGCACCCAGTATCCATCAGTCATAACTTCAGATTGATGAAGATTAAGGATATTGTCAACCCCATCACATCTGGCTTCCCCCTTTTGGTTCCTCCCTTCACAAGCTTATTCTTTACTCCCAGGGCAGATCAAGGGTTTGGAAGAAAGGAACTTATTTGTGAGGAAGAAGCACTCACATAAAAGCATTGCAAGATGTACTTTGTATGACTTTAATTCTGGGGGACTTGGAGAAAGAAGTCAAAAAACAGCTCTTACATGCAGTTCCCCGAATTCTAATGAAATTATACCTGTACAGTTGTAAACAAGTCAATGAAATTTTAAGTATTTTCATCAGCAGTAAATATGTAACACAGGAGAATGGGTATGTGCACTATAGAAATTAGATAGGACTTAATGATATGTAAAAATAGTGCAGAGTAGGGAGGAATTTAGAGAAGAAATTCTGTGTTTAATCTTTAGTAAACAGCACACCACACATTGAACTTCTATAAATATTTATCTTAAATGGAGATTCATTGTTGTACTTTAGTTTAGTACAGAGAACACTAGATTCCTCTGATGAGGCCAGTAGCCAAATGAGTTTTTTTTCTTTTCTTTTTTTTTTTTGGAGGGGAAGGGTTCTAAGAAGGAGATATTTTAAAAATTATTAAGAATATAGTATTCCATGCGAATATTTCCAGGGAAGTGAAAAATATAATATGAGAGGTACCCCCACTGCTGCAAGCGATACTATTTTATAATGATGATCAAGTAAACCATGCACATACAGGCTGTTTTTGATTCCTTGCCGTAGGCAGGCAAGGAATCTATGCGATGGTGATGTCGTGTGTGTGTGTGTGTGTGTGTGTGGGTGTGTATGTGTGTTTGTGACACTCATTGTAATCGCGATATCTCAAGATAGGAATGACCGATACTTTTCATATTTGGTATGTCGGTTTGTCATGTTGAGAGGAAGAACCCTATTGTTTTTGGCAGAGGTCAAAGGTCATTCGAGGTCACCAGAGTCAAAGTCCGAAAACCTTGTAATCGCAATATCTTGAGATAGGAATGACCGATACTTTTCATATTTGATATGTAGGTTTGTCATGTTGAGAGGAAGAACCCTATCGTTTTTGGCAGAGGTCAAAGGTCATTCGAGGTCACCAGAGGTGAAAGTCCTAAAACCTTGTAATCGCAATATCTCGAGGTAGGAATGACCGATACTTTTCATAGTTGGTATGTAGATTTGTCATGTCGAGAGGAAGAACCCTATTGTTTTTGGCAGAGGTCAAAGGTCATTCGAGGTCACCAGAGGTCAAAGTCCAAAAACCTTGTAATCGCAATATCTGGAGATAGGAATGACCGATACTTTTCATAGTTGGTATGTAGACATGTCATGTCGAGAAGAAGAACCCTATTGTTTTTGGCAGAGGTCAAAGGTCATTCGAGGTCACCAGAGGTCGACGTCCAAAAACCTTGTAATCGCCATATCTCGAGATAGGGATGACTGATATTTTTCATAGTTAGTATGTAGATATGTCATGTTGAGAGGAAGAACCCTTTTGTTTTTGGCAGAGGTCAAAGGTCATTCGAGGTCACCAGAGGTCAAAGTCCAATAACCTTGTAATCGCGATATCTCAAGATAGGAATGACCGATACTTTTCATAGTTGGTATGAAGATTTGTCATGTTAAGAGGAAGAACCCTATTGTTTGTGGCAGAGGTCAAAGGTCATTCGAGGTCACCAGAGGTCAAAGTCCAAAAACCTTGTAATCTTGGTATCGCGAGGTAGGAATGGCCGACACTTTTCATAGTTGGTATGTAGATTTGTCATGTCAAGGGGGAGAACCCTACTGTTTTTGGCAGAGGTCAAAGGTCATTCAAGGTCACCAGAGGTAAAAGTCCAAAAACCTTTTTTTTTTTCATTTTTTTGGTTATTCAAGTTTTGGTTCAAAGGTCATGTGGCATGAGCTGATGTGAGCAGGGGTGAAATTGTGACCACATCATAAAAAATGATGAAGTAGAGAAGTATAAATTTGATGGATGAACCTCAGTGTAACAAAGCACCCCCCTTTCGACAAGGAATCACGAAGCCTTTTGGCTTTCTGGTTAAAACATTGTTCACAGCTTTAACGATGTTATCAGTTTCCCAAGGTCTTTGAAGGTAATTATAGTTTGCATTTACACAGAGGTCTGCTTAGGTACGGTATGCATGCAGCCAGTGGTGCACTGTGTGGTTCTGCCAGTATTAGGGTGTTCCAATTCTGTGATGAGTATGCTCACCTCTGGTGTATGTGGTTAAACTACAGACCCTGCTTCAAATTGTGGTGAAACTTAGTTTAACTGTGTACAACTGGATACAGTTGATTCCAAGTTATAAACTATGTACATGTAGTGGTAAGCTAGTTCAACCCAGTACATGACAGTTGTTCCAATATGGAATTTGGGTAAAATTCAGTTGCATAACCTAGTTGAACATATAGTTGATCCCAGTTAAGAGCTTTGAAACCAAATCCTTGTTAGTTTTGGGTGGAATTTGGACAAAAGTAGTTGAACCAAGGTGAACCCAGACAATTGTTTAGCTGGCTTTACTGGGAATTTTAAACAGAGGAATATGCCTTGATGGCTTTATTCTGTCAATTCAAATTGTGGAATATGGCCTACTGTACACACATGGAGTAAATTTTCGGACAGACATTTATCGATGCATACAAATTTGATGTAAACTGTTGAGTTGCTTAGCCACCCGACATGAAGTTGTAATTCATAAGCAATATACTGTAGGCTTCTCCCACATTTTTGGTTGCTAATTAGTGTCGTAAAACGATTCCCCTTTAAGGCCTGAATTGACTAGTTTGTGTCTAATTTTGTATAATGACATTTATAACTGCATTCTGTACCTGTATGATGTAGCTGTGACATGAAGCCACTGTGCAGGAGCAGTAATAACTCCGAACTGGCTTATAGTACAACTGCAGCAGCCTCATCCAAGCTACAGCATCTGCAGTCATTATGTGTGCATCTCTGTTACAGCTCATTGTAGACAGATACATGCTAGTCTGGTCAGGTGACATGTAAGTAAGCAGCTTTTAGTGTGGTTTTAAATAGAACTGATGGGGTCTACAATCTACACATGATGTCATGCCTTGCTTGATATGCTTTACAATCCTGAGATTGAATTAAGTTTGCTAATTTTAATGTGTATTGGAACAAAGTATGGCTGCTTCCCTGCAGCTTGGCTGAGAAAGCTGTGTGAAAATCTCAGACTGCAGCTTCCTCAGCCAAGCTTCAGGGAATGCAGCCATGCTTTGGCATGCACACATTATTGTGCCACTATTTATCATGTGTAAATAGTGGCATAAGTTTTACAATTTGAGGATGAATATACTGTACCATGACCTGAAAGGGAACAAGCAGTGACCCTAGAATATTTAAAACATCTTCTAACAGTTTCCTTTGTTTTCCTTGCAAATACTGTAGCTCTCATGATGTTTTATAACACTGATGCAGCACCTTCCCCATAGTTTGGTGCCTTGTCAGTCAAATATTATACATACAGTATTTGAAGGTTGTAGATAATATTTATGGATGTAGCCTTTAACAAAGCATTAATTTATTCATTACTGTTTATTTGTTTAATTTTTGTTGTAATGTTGCTCAGATGCAACAACTTCATTATTCTTTACACGTTTATTTGACCATTGAGTATAAGCATGGAAGCACTATCTACGAGATAGTACTTCCATGGTATAAGACAGGCGAGCACTAGATACGTATACTCGGAGGCCATATTTATGGCATCACTGTAAATCATGCTAACTTAAGTAGAAAAGAGGTTTTGCTGCATAAAGTTTCTTTTTTGTATGTTTTCAAAGATGTCTTGTTCAGAATGGGTGCTCTGTGACACCCATTATGAAATATTAAACTTTTTATACCTTTCAATAACCATTAATAAAGTTTGTCTGTTTCTCTGTTTTCACAAAATTCAGTGCTAATAATTGACTGTTTTTTCCCCTTAGTAGCTTTCAAGTTGCAGTAGCATTCACATTGATGGAGCTAGTGTTGTTTGGGTTGGGTATCAGAACTCCTGCAATTGGTGGGCTGGGGTTAAAAATATTCAATATATATTCAATATATAATGAATGGGAAGTAAACTAGGACATTGTTTATTTCTTTGCTGAAGACAGAAAGGAGTCAATGCAGTCAAGATTGCATGTGTGTGTATGTGTGTTTGCGATGCTTGGCTTGTAAACACAATATCTCAAGGTTGGAATGATGGATACATTTCATACTTAGTTTATAGATTTATCATACAGAGAGAAAGAACCCTGTTGTTGGAGATCAGAGGTCATGTCAGGTCACCAGAGCTCTAAAATTAGAACCATGTAAAAAGGATATTTCAAGGTAGGAAGCATGGATATACTCCATACCTGGCGTATGGCTGCCTTAGAGTCAGAAAATGACCCCTGTTGCATGTTGTAGAGGTCAAAGGTCATATGAGGTTACCAGAGGACAGAGAGTGAAACCCATGTAAACATGATATCTTAAGTAAGGAATAATGGGTACTTTTCATACTTGGTACACATATTTATCATATTAAGAGGAAAGGTACTATATTTTTGTTGGAGGATGGGGGTCATGTGAGGTCACCAGATGTCAAAAAGCGAATCTTTTTTAAACACAGTATCCTAACATAGGAAGCGTGTATTTTTTTTATACTTGGCTTTTGGATGTGTTATAGTGAGAAGATGAACCCCATTTTTTAAAGAGGTCAAAGGTTGCACGAGATCTCTGTGATGAAACCGCAAAAACCTTGGAAATTGCTACTAAATGCAATTACTCAAAATGCCAAGATTGATACCTTTATTTCCTTTCGGCAAGGAACCATAAAGCCTTTGGGCTATCAGGTTAGGAGGCAGTATTTTTAAATTCAGTGGGAAGTTTCAATGGAGCCTTCACTAAAAATAAGCTGTATTATTTGTGCTTTCAATAGACATCTTTTCTTGGAAGAAACAAAAATCCTATGTAGGTGGTCTTTTGCAAAAGACCTATGGCTGCATCCTTTATGCGTTAGTGTCTGCATGTGCGTCATATCTCATAGTTTAAGTACAGTATTCACGTTTTACTTCGAACTGATCGATAAGTCGAAGTAATGCGATCGCAACAGCAACTTGGGCGTTTTCCAGTGTTTTTCAACAATTTTTGCATTTCGACTGCGTTTTCGCGGCCGTTATAGACGCTGCAGATCTTGGAATTTGGAGAGGTTGTAAAACGTATCATAGAAATTGCACTTGTACAATTGTGTGCTGATCGATGTTTACATGTACTTGGAGTCGCGAGAGCTTATTTTCCAAAGTTTGGCCATAAATCTCTTCTTCTAGGGATTTTGCCCGAAACCTTGCACAGTCGTTCACGAGTTGTTCATGCCCTAAGCTTGTTATGCAAGAATCAATATGACGAAAAACGATGTCTTTAGGGGAATGTGTTGAATCTAAAATTGAGAGTTCCGGGTTGGAAGGAGTTGCCTCATAGCAGGACAACTCCCTGCTAATAGAAACAAAATTAAAAAAAAAAAAATAAATAACTGATCTCAGTTGCTTTAAAGTCTTGTAAATAATCCCACTCTGAAGATTTCGTTGCATTTCATCAAAGAGAGGGAGAGAAATTCGAAATAAAAGTACCTTCGTTTCGTCCGAAGCAATCAATTCTGCCTAGCGCAAATGCATGTTTAGCGTTTTGACCGGGTGCAAGCCTAGACAGTTTTAGGATAACACCAACTAAACTCATTTGGCATCCAGTTCTGTTGTTCATCTGTTACACTTGTCTAAACAAAGCACAACGGCGAAGGAGAGACAAACTGTGGAGCGTTTTTCCAATATTAGTTATTGGCGTTGACTTCATATAAAACCAAAATAGTTTCTGTCACGCTGCGAACTGGCCAAACGAACGACTTTTGGGCCAATTAACATAGAAGTAAAAAACAAAAGACCTGATTTTAGTTATCCATCGTTTGCACTTGTTCGCACATGTTCACGTAAAGCAAAGCGGTGATCCAGGCATGTGCTACTTCCTCTTTTTAGAGGAATTCCTCTTTTTTTGTTTCTACTTTTCATCTTAATTTTGTTCATTCCTCTTTTTCACGTCAAAGAACTGTACAGTTTCTGTCATAAATGTCTTTGTAAATCTCAGCTATTAAACTTGTACAAGCAGCCCTCGGAGTTCTATGCAATTAGAAGTCTGTATTATAATATCAATGCCACCAGGGGCCCTTGAGTGGACCACTGGGTCCCTGACTGAGAGGGTGCAGGGCTTTGGGTGCGCCATTGTTTGTCTTCCAAATTATTTCCTCTTTTTAGGATTTGCCAGTTACATGTGTGGTGATCAGTGTTGACCAAACCTACACAAGGTTAAATGGGTGTTTATTTTTATTAGGGTTCCAGACTGTGACATGACATTTATAGCCCTAATTTCATGTATCATAATTTTTGATGTGAAACCATGGGTGGAATTGTTATAATTATTTACTAGTTCATTGTAGGCTTAGGCCTAAATGATGTTGTACAAGTTGTTTTTATGAATGCTCAGATGACGTTTGACCTCAAAATAGCCCCATTGCACGGAAATTATAGGTTTCACAGTGTAACATAAACACCAAAAATATGTTTGTCCCACTAAGACTACTTATTGAGTTATTTTATATCATTTATGGGTTTTCTATAGTTAATCTGAGCAGTCTGAAGCTAAAACCTCTTGTGATTGCTTAGTCAAGGGTTTCATCTCAATTTTGTGGTACAAACAATACGTTCCACGTGTAACCTAGATTGGGAGAACACCAAAGTAATGTTGTATGATATTTCAAATCATAAACAAGGTGGCACAGTTTTAGTACCTGTGAGTTAAAAGCTATGTTAAATACTATAGTTCAGATAAAAATGACAACATATCAAGTTTAGGAAGTAGTATTTTAACTGCAAAGGTTCACTATGTAACATATTTCCGTGACACCAAAGTGGCCTGTCAAAATGCAAAATGGCTATGTTTTTCTTTTCTGTACAATTGCTTTTGTCCAAACCTATATATGCATTAAACAATTGCACAGGCTTCAATCAACCACTAAAACAAGAAAGATTTAGTATTTACTGTAGGTAATTTTTGGAAAATAAGATACTGAAATTTCACACTGTAACGGTAACACCAAATGTTACACGTGGAACCTCTCTTTCGTCGAATCCCAGGAAAGAGAAAAATGTCAGTTTCTCATAAAATATGAGTTTCAAGGGTACAATTGATACCTCATCAACCATTTAAGTTAAAATAACTGAGCAAGATAAGTGTAAAAATAAGGGAAAATCTAATTTCTGCTATGTTAGTTTAAATGTTACACTTTTTGCCCCCAAAATTGCTAATTTTAGCCAATTTTTTCATCAAAATTGGGAGGATTCACTACAATGATACTTATTTTTTGGAAGATATGCACTTACATAAATAATGAGGACAAAATGAAAGCATAGCAAAGACCATGTGGATTAAAATAGCAAGACAGTTGCCTTTAAAAGCATATTTTACCATTGGTACCCTAATTTAAAGGGGAATTTTCATGATCCCAGACAGTTCCAATTCTCCCAACTATGCATCTTCTAGCTCCTCCCATAACTGTATGAAGCTCTTCCTTGTGCAGGAATAAACCTGTTTTATTGCTTAAGGCCTTGTCCTGGTGAGCATACAAGGCTATAAAATGTAATAAAAGTACTCTCTCTACCTTGTGTGGAATGTGAGCTACTCTGCATCTTTCAAATTTTAAAACTTTGATGTCAATCAAAGAGCAGTCACCAACTGAGAATTTTGATAAACATACACTAAAAATATACTTTGGGGTGATGACTGTCTGTCTTTAGATAATCACCCAAATATCGTTTGCACTTTCACTAGTGTTTTCACACGGTAATCGGTACCCTGGCTATAATTGATAATGGAGGGAGGTGTTTCGTTGTCCTTTTGCTATGAATTTCCTTTCAAATATTGTCTTTGCTTTAAAATGCTGTATCAATTTAGCATTTGATGGATTCCAACGACATTTACGTGTAATTATTCGTAAAGGGTTGTAATTTATGCAATCGAATCACACACAAATTACGAAAGATACACCAATTTTAATAAATAATCAATTGTTCTTGACCACCTCCTGAATAAACAAAGGTCAACCCTTCGCTTATAAAGAAGTCAAGGAAATGCTATTGTAGGGCTATAAATTGTTGTTGACAAGTAATGGTTTCGCATATATCACTGGTGGGGTTGATGTCTATGTGGAAGTTTCAGCGGTGAGAATTGTCCAGGCTGAATACTCCTTCGATTGTCGCCAAGTGCAAATTGTTCTCTTGTGGTCCAATCATCTTCCAATATGTTAACGTACATTTCAACACAAATTTATACACTAGTCGAAGTTTCCACCACTGGTGGTCTAGATTTCATTGTTCACATATCTTTGGTCTTATGACCAATTGCAACCAGAATTGTGTCATAGGCCTAGATGCAATATGGGTACCTCTATATTATGATGAGGTCAAATTCCAGTTACCAATGTCAAGGGTCACAGTAAGTGAAGTCATGAATCGGACTGAAAGTTTAAAAGTGGTCTCATTCGAAAAGTTGAACTACAGTTACAACGAAACTTGATTCACACAGTAGATGCAAGATGGATACTTTCAACTGCTAATGAGATCAAACGTCACATATTCAAGTTCAAAGATCATCCCAGGAGAAAATTCCCATAAATCCCATTGGAGAAAATAAATCGGATCCCATAAAAACTTAATGGGATCCCATAAAAAATTAGTGGGATCCCATTTAAACCCATTAAAACTCAAAACTAAGGTCTAGAATTTGGAACACTTTGTGTGGGATCTAACAGAATTTAATGGGATCCCATAAATGAATGGGAAATCAAAACATCAATGGGACCTAAAAGCCGTATGGGATACCATAGAAATCCAAAGCTAAGGTCTGGAAATAGGAACATTTTGTATGGGATCCCATTACTTCTATGGGATCCCATTAAATTCTATTGGTGTTTTTATGGGATCCCATAATTTTTTATTTATGGGAGTTTTCTTCTGTGATATGAAAATGAATTGGGAATTAGCTGGAAAAACGAAGACCTATCTGGGCCTGGGGTCCTGTTATATGAGTACCGGGACCCATCCTTTCTGTTCATCATACTGTGTTGCTCATTCCAGAATTGACAGTTGTAGTGTCATGGTTACGGGCCCACAGTCCTACAGCTGATTAGCGCTTGTGCAGTTCACTGATACCTCAGCCATTGGCACAGCCCCGTTGGTCCTTCAGTTAATGGGTGTTTAGTATGTATGCAGTCTTATACTAATAGCCTGCATGACTATTTGGGTTGTCATTTTCCCTTGTAACTGAAGGACTAATGGGCTGAATCAGGCTTGACTAAGAACCTGGTAGTTGGGCTTGGGGGTATTGTTCCTTTCAAGGGCGTTTATGTAAACGACAGCCAAAACTGGTTATCTCATGAAACAGGCCTAAATGCATCATTTTGTTGCCTCCAGATCACATTGTTACAGGGATGTTGCGCGACTTCACAGCCAAAACTATGCTAGAAGTAAAAATTTCGCATCAGAGAACAGTCATTACCCAGAATTATGTGTTTTGGTGACACTTTGTAATAACCAACTTGAGCAAATCCTTCAAAATTGGAGTGGGTTAATGTATGCCCCGATTGCCTGCCTGTAGTGGTTATATATTAATTTATCATTTCTTCCCCAACTTTTGAATATATACCGGGGTAATTCAAGGAATATGACGATGTGCATGACGTGGGAAAAAGGTCGTGTAAAGAATAAATTTCATCGTGCTTTATTAGGCCTGTTTCCAACCTGGAGCAACTTTTGTGATGTCTTACATTCTTGACGCAAACTTCTATGTATCTCATGCTGAGCATGTGGGTGCCCTAAATTGCGTTAACCATGGCTATTGTTTTGATGGAGATGAAAGATCGTTTAGGGTAAACATATCAAATGGTGGAATACTTGAAAACTGCCGGAATGAAGCGTAGCATTGAGGGCAGAATATGTTCATGTTAATGCCCCATGTTACTTTAGCTCATTCTGAGCTTTGCTGAACTCATACTCGAGATAGGTAGGATTTCTATAATGATTAAAGGGATCCTGTTTTGGTAAAACCCAGTACCCACAGTATCTCAAGAGGGGAAACTGATTAATTTCGCACTTAGAATGTGGACGCCTGTATGGAATTGGAAAATGAATAGTACTGGTGAGGTGGATTAAATGCCATCTCAGGTCACCAGCTGTCATTGTGAAAAATTTGAAACACGGTATCATCACAATTGAAACACTAATGTATCTAATACTTGGAATGTGGATGCTCCATATTGCATAGAGGAACCTCGGTGTTTTCGGTAGATGCGAAAAGTCATTTGCAGTCAACAGGTCAGACTGTGAAAGCGTAGCGCAGTATATCAAAGAGGAAACATTTCTGAATGTAATATCTAGTATGAAGTACCGAAAATTAAAAAGAAAAACATGGTTTATGACGGCGTGAACATGGCATTTAATCTGCCTGATCAATCCTCATGGATTTTGAATATGCTAAATAGAAATGTATTACAGTAACCGCATGGAAATACTGTGCGGACTTGGAATCACAGAACTTTTACGGTCAGCATTGGCAATGAATCTCAAAGTCTTGTGGCTCCTGGTAATATTTTTAGACAAGTGACAAGGGCATAGCCATAGTGGGCTGGGGAATGTCCCCGAGATTGCAGAAAGTAGTTTTTGTGCACTGTAATTAAAGATTTGGTTTTAATCTCGCAACGCAAAGTGGAACATGCTCCACTCGTGCCTCTAAATAGTTAAAGACAGAAATAAATTGTTTTCTAAATGCCAGATTCGGTTTTGTAATCAGTTTTCCAAATTTGCATATTAGACTTCTATTTCGTAGAAGTCCAGTTTTGTTTTGTAAATTTAGGATTCCGTACTGAAATAATAGTGTATTTGTTGGTTGTTGTTCTCAAGGTCCTTGCGTGTGAAGATAGCATCAAGTGTGGACATTTTGGGGGATTTATGAAGTCTTCCAAAATTGATTTGGCTTAAATGACGTAATTATCGTGTAAAACAGATGAGAAATTACTGAGGTTACCATTCGCATATTATGATTTTTTCATGAGGATGTTTCGATCTCAGTTTCTCGTGTTTCAAGGGTTGTCCGTCGTTGGCAAACTGGTTCTCTCCAGTCTTTACCGAAATACCATTGTCTGACAAAGTCACTCCTCGTAAAACTAATGACGAGTGATACTTACGACAAAAGACCGTTACCAAAGACCGTAGTGAATAGCTAGGTGGTTTATTGACGTGAAATTTATAGTTTTGGTGGAAAATTGTAGGCAAGTGGATCAACATGGCTATTCACTACGGTCTTTGGTCATGAGGATCTTGGGTAATAACGGTCTTTTATTATAAGGGTCACTCGTCATTAGTGTCACGAGGAGTGACCTTGTCAGACACTGGTTTTTCGGTAAAGACAGGAGAGAACTTTTCTGCAAACAACCGACATCCATCCAACAATGTTCACAAATGTTACACATTCTTACTTCCTTATGCTCCAGCCATTCCGACTGAATAGCACGTAAAGTTAAATTGGCGACTATCTTACATCATGAACCTGCAAGATCCATACAGGCATATTTCCATTGAATTCATATTATCATAAAATTTTGTGAGTCTTCTGAAATTATAGAAAATATCCAGATGAAGCGGATACAATTATATTGTTTGCTTCTTTTGGCACAGGAGTTATCCACCTGTCTGTAACCTCTGAAAATGATGGGTCGTATACAGAAGCTTTTGGTCTTTCTAATAGTGCTGACGACAAACAATGTTTTGGTGACAGGAGCAAATCTAGTGATAGCCAAGACCAACATTTTCTACAACAAGAGGCTTCCCTTCCTCAAAGCAAAGGAAGGTCGTATGCTTTATCAAAGATCGGTAGTCCTTACCGAAGAGGAAGTGGCAGGTCTGCACGAGAGCAGACATGGGGTGGGCAAAGAAAAAATATTGGTACAGGCAGCGGTTACGTAGGTACTTTGGGAGGAATCAGAAATGCTGGAGATAGGGGCAGCTATATATGTATTTATTGTGGGAAGTGCTTTCGTGACGTTGTCAGAAAAGAGGAGCATGAAATTAAACATCAGTGTAGGTACTGCAAGAAAACCTTCAACATACCTAGACAGAGGGAACAGCATGAATTAATTCACACTGGCGAGAGACCATACAAGTGTAGTTTTTGCTTTAGGGGTTTCCGTGATGCAGGGAGTAAGGTGCAGCATGAACGCATTCATACTGGAGAAAAGCCTTACAAATGCCGTTATTGTGGGATGTGCTTCACTCACAGAGAAAGCAAACGTAGGCACGAAAGAACACATGCACCTGACTAAAGAGGAAGGATCTGGTTTTAGACTTGAAGTAGTACAGTGCCAATTAAGAACTAGAAGAATTAAGAGATTGCATGTTTGCCTTAGAATCTGTGACGGTGTTAAGGGCTGAAAGCCTACGACGCTGGCTATCCTGAATGAAATTGATTTGACCTTTTGTAAACAAATCCTATGTTGTGACAAAAATCAGTCAAAACCTAGTTACACGGGAGGGGGGGGGGGTATAGTCTTCTTAAAACCCTACTCATCGTTATAGTCATTCTGGAAAGGTCATTACGATCAGAATAGCATCCGTTTGTTCATTATGTGACTGTAAGACGAAAGTTCAGTATCAGCCTTTTACAAGAGTAAAGTAGTCAGTGTACCGTTCATTGTATGGATGCAGTTTGTGTTCTGTAAATTTAAATCTTCCTTGGATGAACACTCTTCTAACAATAAATTGTGCAATAGCTTCTTTTTGTTGATATTAAGCAAAGTAAATGCTACTCATAGCTACACTGTCTTTTTTCTTGCCTGTTTGGATCTTTTTGTCCAGCGCGTTCCACTGTGATATCAATTATGTAAGCTTCTGGTTTTTACTATATGAAGCAAACTGAAATAATGAACTTGTAAATATCTGTAAATCACTTATCAAATTGTACAGTTCTCAGAGAAAAGGAAAGAACTTTCATTGGCCTAACTTTTCAAAGGACTGCAGTTGTTTCGTTTATTTCGCACAATATGGCATCGTAGTGGGATATTGATATCTCCAAAAAGGGGAAGGAATTAAAGATGATGTAGACATTTTGAAAGAAAGTACCGGGACTTAATAAAACACCTCATCCTTTTCAGTGTACGAAGTAAAACGCTACTGGAAGAGATAACTTCGCTAACCACGAAAGTAAAGAGGCTACCGTTAGCTAGTTAACGCTACACAACAAGCCTTACAAAAGCATGCCTGTAAAAACGTACTGTTCGATCTGCCATCTGTATTCACTGGACATGCAGATTTCCACACCGGACGAGATAAATGGGACCCCATGATGCTTGCTTACTGCAGGTCAAGATTCAAAACTACAGACTGAGATTGTGTGCTACGATAAATACTAAAAACTGTAATGGTATTGAACATAAGGTGTTACAAGAAGAATAGAAGGGACGTACTTTTCGTTTGTCGGAATGTCAGCAAAACAAAACTACTACTTAATGGCACATGGAAGTCCTTTCCTATCACGTTTAAGCTAGTGTCAGATAGAGCTGGTTTCTATACTTTATCTTCTTATTTTGTTTTGCAGAGTATCATAAGATTTTTTTACGAAGGTGCCGGTCTTAATGTCCCGTTGCCATATATATTGGCTATGAACTGATCATGACATTGTGTACAAGATGTTATTGTAGCTGCAAATAGAACATTAATTGCACACCAGAGTTATGGCTAGCCTCAATCTGTAACTCTGCTATGTTTGATTGCTTAGAAGAGAATATTCCTAACAATTTGAATACGTGAAAGTCAACTTAGAATAATATGCTTCGTACCATTCCTTTTCTATAGTACTGATTGTAAAACAGGTTTTTAATGTTCGACTAAAGAACGACGAGTGGTGAACTGCAGTCTCGAGATTGCCCTTTGGCCCCCTTCGGACACACTTTCGAAATGCTGGGTCAACTCTTGGGGTGGTATTGTTCAACTTCTCAAGTGATCTGGTCATGGTGATAATTTGGCAAATGCTTTACAAGAAGCTTTGCAGTGAAAGAAAAACTTGTTATGTGTTCAGAGAATGCACAGGATAATAATTCTGCTTTAGACCACCACGTCCCTGACAGAAGGGATCACGAGCCTGCATGACTATCGTCGTGTTCCTTATGTTTTTCCGGTTTGTTTGTAAAGGTGCACCGATTTCCGGCTTGAGTGGTCGGTGTTAAGTATCCATGTTTATCAAAAGCTGCCAAGTTGTACCAGTAGGCCTAGAGTTATGTGATGTGTTGTGATAGTGGAAAAGAAGGAAGGCGATTTTCTGTCGCTGGAATTACACGTGATTTTCTGATACAATCTTCGACTGTCTCATCTGCCATCGCGGAGAGACTAATGTTATGGAGCGGAATAATTGTGCTTCATTTGACTGCAGAGATCCCTCAAAAAACAGAACTTAAAGATTATGTCCTTTGCTTGCTTTCTTTTGGGCACCATTTAAATTACAATACATCCTTAGTTTGTTGAGTGGTCGCTACTGGTGTCCTTGGGAATGAATATGTATGAAACCACTGTAAACTTTTTCATTGACGAGAAACGGCCCAGACGAACGAAAGAGACAAACTGGTACGTAGTCACTTGTCTCTGACCTTTCGAAATATATATATATATATATATATATATATATATATATATATATATATATATATATATATATATATATATATATATATTATATATATATATTATATATATATAAGGATAAAGCAGACCAGTTAGCAATTCATAGTATATTCGTTGCTACTCTGAGTTTCGTGGACAAGTCCACTCGTCAGGCAATACAAAACACGACTGACAACGAAGCGAACAATCGGCATTTACAGAACAAATAAATGTACATACCTAAAGGGTACGAATCTTACTTTGTGCACTTGATCAGGGAGAATCTGTTAGAATGCCTACAGGTGGAAACTAGCTCAGACCGGGAATTAAGAGAAGCTAAATGTGGCCTGTAGATTATAAAATACTTTTCCCATAAGCACAAATTACATCTTTTTGTAGTAACGTTATAAACACTTGCCTTTTTCAAAAATTTCCAAGTGATAGTATAAGGAATATTATTGTCTTTTAAGTGCCAAACGTATTTGCTCAATGCTGTATCATTGGCATACCTACTATAATTAAATGATTTAATATGGTTATGGTACCTAGGCTTAAAAGATTCGGCAAGACCGACGTAAGTTTCTATTCTCTCAATAGTGGAAACTGTAGCCTGGTATACTACAGGGGAAGAGGTGTTGCATTGTCCGGGGACTGGGCAGATGTCTTTATTTCTACAATTGCAAGAATCATTAATTACCGTGGTGCTCTTAGTAAGCAAGGCTTGGTTGTGTGAATTTATAGTACGCTGAATATTTCCCATACAGCAATAACTGATTTTAAGGGTGTTCCTGTTAAATATTTTATGTAAGGCACTTCCAGTAGGGAAATGCTTCTTAACCAGATTGAGTAACAAATGACCAATGTTAGTTTTAACGTTCATTGAAAATGGTGGATTAAACCAAATAATATTTCTGAGCCTGTTGCGTTTCTTCTTTTGGGAAGATTCGGAATAGGTGAGCTTGTGAGTATACCCGCTATCGTTGAGGACTTGTTGGTACGTAGGAGCTACTTTGTTGAATACTGCCTCGTTGGAGGATAAGTCACTCAATCTCCTGTTGATAGACGATGGTAGGTTTCTTATAATCTGAGGGGGGTGGTTAGATTTGCTATTAACATACAACGGAATGCTATTTGGCTTGGAGTAGGGGTAATACTGGCCTGAGGTGAGATCAAGCGTGACGTCAAGGTAATTGATGGTCTTCATATTGGCTTCAACTGTAATTCTCAAATGGTAGTTGCTAAAAATTTGGCAAAGGTCTTTCTTGATGCGTTCGATTTTTTGTGGTGGGGCATCGAAGGCGGCTAGGCCGTCATCCCTGTATAAGCCAATTCGGCCTATGTCGTATTTCTGAGTGATCTTATGGAGGAGAAATGTACCTACAAGTTCACAGATTTCTGCCCCATCAAAACTTCCCATGGTTACATCGAATAGATCTTCGGATGATTTTTTGACCCATGGCTTTCCATCATGGAAGAGTAGGGACTTCCTGCAGTGCATAACAATGTCGAGGTCTTGCTCAGAAATAGCATCGTTTAACAAAGCGAAATTAAGGGCTTGTGACAGTAAATCCTCAGTTATAGACGGGTAAAAGTCCACTATATCAAAGCAAATGAACGAAGTAGTCGATTTGTTAGCTAAATTACTAAACCAACTGACGACAGCCATGGTATTCTTCCATTGTTGGATTTTGGTCACTGCTAATAATTTTGAATTGCATTTATCCAAAATAACTTTGCTTATTTTTCCAAGTTCTGATTTTGCCGGATTGATCAGTCTGCACTTGGGTTTTGCTACGAAATTGGGTTTATGGTCTTTCAGGGTGATATAAGCTTCTTTTTTCGCCGGTATATCGATACGGTCGGGGAGGTCGAGTTTGGTTGCGAGACACTAATGCATCTCTGTTTATTTCGTTTACAACGTTATTATCAGTTGCCTTGTAAGTAGCTGTAATGTTGTCTACAAGGAGTTTATTATATAAATCGAGTGACAAGTTATAAAAATTCGTAGTTTTGTCGGCTGGTATAACGAGTTTATCGCTGTTTTTGATAGAGGTGGAATCCCTATCAAGCTGGTCATGAAATGCACATTTGACATTTTTAAATTTGACATGGCTAATGAGTTCTAGCAAGTCATTCTCGAAAGCCGAAAGTTCTTTAATTTGTGGGGGGCATTTTCTAGATTTGAATCCATAATTTTCCTTACCTGGAGGACTTCGGTCAGGCCTGACGAGTGGACTTGTCCACGAAACTCAGAGTAGCAACGAATATACTATGAATTGCTAACTGGTCTGCTTTATCCTTGTAATAACGCTCAACAACATGTTTCGAGCACTCTCTTTGAGGCATCCGATAGCAATTTTGTCAATAAGTATATATATATATATATATATATATATATATATATATATATATTATATATATATATATATATATATATATATATATATATATATATATATATATATATATATATATATATATATTATATATATATAGATATATATTATAATTGTCCACGAAGACTGACAATCTATAGGGTCGTCGTGTGGCGGAGTGGTCTATTCCAGCTGCTGTGCACCAATGTGTTTCACATGTGCGTGGGTTCGAATCCCGCTCGATGTACGTGGGTTTTTCAGCTTTCCTCCCACTTGGCATAGGCTTGCCTCTAAAATCGGTTGCCCAGCCGACGAAGTCGGTTGCGCGCCGGACTGAAGCGCCTTCGGATGGACCAGTTGACTAGCCGACTTTGCATTTTACTGACAATCTTAATATCCTCTTCATTGATTGTAGCGCATTGTATATGAAGTCGATCCCAACTTACGTTACACTTCAATAATCCTTTAGAAATCGTTTCGCAATAGGTATGTATGGCGTTTCACTGGAGTGGCGTTAACAGTCTTGAGTAAGCCAGCTCAACTTTAACAGGAGGAAGATAAAGCTTATAAACTGTACAGTACATTTTTTGCCGATGGTATTGGAGGGAAATGCTTAATTTCAAATTGAGCTGATATGCCCTGGTATCCTTTTTCATGTATCATGACTTTGTAACTGAGTTTTGTATAATTAATGCAGAGTAATTGCTTAGTTTACCTTCAAGATACAAGACTTTAATTCTGGAACATCACGAATGATACATATAAGGGGAAATAGGTATGTGAGATTGAGTTGATGGTCAGAATAAGTTCGAGGCCTCTTATTAAGCTTTAGTGTTTCTTTGAAAGAAGTTTTCAGTGGTCAAATCATGTATAATAAAACGTTTCAATTAAAATAATAGAATTTACACACGATTTCAGCAAATGCAACAAACCATTCCCGTGGAGATCTTTACTAAAATAATCTGGGCGTGTCACCTTACTTATAAATGACGTTTCCAGGTAACTTGACTTTTTTATCAAACCTCTGCTAGGTTGCTAAGGTGACAGATGCGACGTTTTGTCTTCGAACATGTTTGTGCCTCTGTTTCTTTCGAACTTCCTGATCTACTCGCTTAAACGCATGCAGATCTGTCCGCGGTGGGCCCAGGTTCTCTTGTAACCTTAGAATTTTGTTCTCAGCTTTCTTTCCATGAGGAGTCCAGACGGAGACTATATCCGTGTTCGAGTAACATGGCCTTGTATGCCTTTATCCAAATAAGGATAATTTGAAATCTACAGAACAGTCCTCATGGTTTTGACAGCCACTCAACTTAACCACCGCTCTGAAGACTAAAGGGCTGATAGTGGTGTGTGTAAGCCCATAGCCTCTGGCAAATTCTGCAGCAGTTCTCTTTAAGGAGCTGTGGTCCGTTACTGACATGACAGTGTCCGGTGCCCCATGGAGGGCGACGGTTGGCTTCAGTTGGTGACAGGTGTTGATAGAAATTACCGAAAGTTTGAAATCTTCAAAGAAGTGTTGAAGGTTCTGTTTTATGAGCAAGTAGTATCACCTGGGATTCACTTAAAGTCTTACTTTAAATAGCTCTGATTTCTTTTTTTTTCCACGGCCTCTTTGGCAGTTGTGCCTTGATCATTAGCTCACCATGGCCCGTTCTTTCTCTGGAGCATACTGTGGACAGCCGATACTACTCTTTTTGATGTCCGAACATATTTTTGGACACCAAACGGACACTTTGCTCTTGAGTGGCATTTGATGTGCCTTGGTGATGTCGTTGGATTCTCCCCTGTGGCCAGCACCTTATGACTCATTGCGTGCAGATTTAAAAGAATTAGTTCTCGTAACTTTGTCATCAGTATTGATAAGTTCATCTGCAACGGATGGGGGTGGTATCGTGTCTGAATTAGGACGTTTCTGGCCAGCCTTCTAAGCAGTATACTGTAGCTTCTCCCTCTGGTAAGTTTTATCTTCCCACTGACATACCTGGATTTCTTTGAAGCGCTTGTTGGCCATTGCATTGATAGATTACACACTACATAGGGATTTCTCTACGTAATCTATCAATGCTTCCTTCTTATAGGGTGTATATTAGTACGGAAAGGAAGATGAGGCACTGGTGATGTAGAGTCCCTCCCCTGGGCAAGAGTGTTGAGACGTTTCCCTTAAGGCCCACCCTAGATCCCTTAATCCGTGAGGAGGTTCACTCAAAGTCTTCTTTTGACAACGAGGAGTTGAGTGGCATATAGTCTGTTTCAATGTGGAACGATAGCCGATAGAAAAATTTCTCGTTGTGTAATAGCCAGGATCTCTTTTTCAATTTGTGTGTAATTCTGTTCTCAGTCCCTGTTTTACTTGAGGTCCATTGTCACGAAGTCCGCAATTTATTTGAGGTTTGCAACAGATGTTGAGAGTCATTTTTGAGGAAGTCTCATGGTTGATGTTTCCTCTTATTGAACTTACAGCTTTGGAAGCACTTGGTCGTGGTCTTTTATGATCATTCGTTTGTGTTAGCAATTCCGTTAATGCATCTTGTCGCATTATTCGTTAGGGTTCCTAACGCTCAAATTAAATTGATTTTCATGTTTTGGGTGTCACCGAGGAGCGTTTTTGCGGGTCTTCATTACAATATGCAACAAAAGTTGTCCTACTCGTTCTTTCCAAGATGTGTCTTCTCACTCGAAACGGTCAAGAGACCCTCAGATACTTGCTGCCTTTGTTCGACACTTGTTTGTACAGTATCGTATCTTTTAATAACACAAGACGAAGACGGTGTACAAACTTGTCTTAGCGCCCGAAGTGTTACCTATCTGAACTCGCGATATGACAGTTGCACATCAGTTTCCGGAGGGTTGCGTTCAGTATCTGAGTTTGCTACTTTGTGGCAATATCTGAAGAGGGAAATGAATGCGTGATGTAAGGTTTGGGTACTGTTTGATGGATCGTAATATTCTGTGGTGGAATGATTCTCAAATTGAAGGCGTTGTGCTTCCATCTAAATAATTCAGCACTGATAATGTATTGTGTAAAAATTTTACCGTTAGTGATTTTACAATTTCATACACACTTATGTGAGGAATCTTGTTATTTTAATGTCCACAACTGAATAAGGAGAAAGACGAAAGTTGGCAATATCTGTAGGACCGAATATAAATGTAGATTCGTAATATCATTAGAAGTAACTTTTCCTCCCCGCTCTGATGTTAAGGTCATACATAGATTGATCCCGTCCCGTTAAGACTGCTGCTTCTTGCAGGATTACCCGCCTTCAATTTGAACCCCTATGTTGACAGCCTGTGTTGTTTCAAAAGTAAGGAATTCCGGTAATTTTACCCCATTCTTAAAGAACTACACCGGTTTTCTTTATTCAAGTCAAGGTGCTGTTGCTTCCTTGTAAACCTCTCTTTGTGCTTGCCCCTCAATACTAGTGAGATCTAGTTTCGGGGCATGTATTCCTAAGCGCAATCTTCTTTGTGCTAAGTTTGTTCCAGTTGACTTATGTGCGTTGCGTGGAACAGGCTTTCGCTACGTAGTCGTTTTTTGCCAAACAATCGGTTCCTTTTATCCTACTAAGTTTGTTACATTCGTTAGGTTTCTATTATTTTGTTGTAGTACTGTTTTGTAGTTTGTTTAAAAATTTTTTACAGTTGCGACTTTTATTACTTCTGTAGAATTTTGCACGTTCCGTATAAATTTATTGGTACTTCTTTTGTTCAGAAGACCTTTTACACCATAAGTTTAGCATGATACCATTTTACAACAGCATACATGACATCTCTCCTGGAACGGCATGACTTGAAGCTAATCCCGTCACAAGATTTTTATGCTAACATATACCAAGTGTTGCTTGCAGTACAGCCTGCAGCGGGCCTTACGATACCTAATGAATCTGCAAAACTAAAAAGAAATCAAACGAGTGAAGCTTCCTGAAATAAAACTTTAAGCTAAATACAGTGTAAATGGATGTGGTACATATCGTATCACATGTAGAATAGTGGTTACACGCTTTAAGGGTTACACCTCTACATTCTGACATCTCTTTGTTCCGACGTCTCTATGTTCTGACAAAGTCTGCATTGCAGTCAGTGTTAGGATAAGGGTTAGGTTCTAACCTAACTCTTATCCTAACACTGACCTCATATAGATTTGTCAGAACGTAGGGACGTCGGAGCAAAGAGACGTCGGAACAAGGAGCAGTCCCTCATTTAAAGGTGAAGCACACACAAGCCATTCGTCGTGAATATATTGTACTGCTTATTCTCTGTTGTTGTCAAAAACAAGTTTGGTCATGTGTAGTGTAGAGTACATATCTTGTCTAAATTGCCGAACAGGCAGATATAGCCTTGTTATATATGTATAAAATCACCTGAAATCATGGAAATGATAAGCAATGTCCACGTGTTCTATGAAATAATTCATTTTACAAATAAAATTATGATCACATGTAATTCAAATGTCTGGACTTCTTTGAGTTCAACAGGAAACTTGATGCAGCAGCATTAGTCTTTTTGAGTATAAGGTATTTAAAGAACATTGGCCATGGAATCACAAGGCATATGGATTTTATAGACTTGAAAATGTTGAAGCCATATGTAACCATTCATAGTGTTAGAAATTTTAGCTATTCATATGCATAACGTGAAAACTTCATGTCTTTGAATGGCATGTAAATGAGTGATCAGTCATAAAGAAAATTAAGCTCCCAGAGCTGTGCAACATGGACAAAAATACCTAGAATGAGGTTTTATTATGCTTATTCCTAATTCCTTCGACCATTTGCAAGATGTTTACCCTCAATAAGGGAAAATTCCCTTGCAAGTAATGAAACTCACTTATTCCTTACATAGCGTATCATCATTGGCTTCATACGGGGGAATTGGGTGTGAAGTATCATTCCCAGCCAACGTAATAAAATTATTCTTTACCATGCCCTTCTAAAGGGACACACTGGTGAAACAGCTGTTTTACGAACCCGAACATTCTATTGTTTAAATGAGGTTTATGATACTACCAAACCCATCCCTAAGGCCGTTACAAATTGAAAGAGCTCTGAAATATATTTCTGTGGAAGCTGCTTGCGTCAATAAATTGTGTCTCAGGGCTAACTGCTTCTCCTGAACCTCATCCCCATGAGTAAAACTAGTTATTTAACTGCTGACCGTTTGTAGGCAGGCCAATTCGTTAGAACATGCCACCGACTTTAAAGGGAAATGCATTCCCAAATTTGAATAAGTGTACCCCGTTATCCTTATTAAGGAATGGTTCCTATCAATCATGTGTCAATATTTTTGGTACCTTACTGTTAAAATCAAGCAGAAAACTCCCTGGTTAACCTTTTTTTTTCAATATTTCTATTCAGAAACGTAATGAAGATACTTGGAAGCGAATAAGAGGAAATTTGTAAGATTTAGCAGATGTTTGAAAGAAAACTTGGGGCGACTGCTTTCTCCCTATAAACCTTATGCACATGACGTCACTGAACAAAATGTACACCCTCCAATGGAGGCAAGCGTGTATCATTGCATCTTTCACCAACAAATGCAGATAGCTGATTTGTGCTCCGAGGGATACGCGCGTAAGTCTACTACACACGCGTGCGAAATGTACGCCATGCGTGCAATGCGCTCCATTGCTTGCCTTCAAACTGACGTCGCGTGGCGTCAATGCATAAGGTCTATAACTACCGGTGCAAGATGCCAAGGTCGTTTCAAATAAATGAATGAAACTGATTCCAGCAGGGCCTTTTTTAATGAATTTGTAGGGGGGGGGGCTATTTCACAAAAGGGACCATCTGACACGAAGTTACTAACTCAATGGAGCGCCACCATCGGTTGGCGTGTAGCGTATTGAATTTTTTTGTGATCGACAGACACCCCAGATCGCAAGAAATGGCACTTCCATGCCTTCATGGGGCTACCATTCTTTAATGTCAGATATTGATCATTTATTATCATCATTATGTGTTTTATATGTATGACAAAAAAGGACCTACTGGGTGGGGGACAAATGGACTGAGTGGGTGGGCTGAGTAGGGGACTGGGTGGGCTACGCCCACCCAGTGTGTATGTTAAAAAAGGCCCTGGATTCCAGCATACAAAGGAAGATTTGTAAAGTAAGCTGGACATTACATGATTTGCCTCTCCAACTAAATGGATGTAGTTACAACGGCCTGGCGGATTTTGCAGAGACAGAGGAATGCGCGAGAGGAAGGCAGTTGATATTTTAAGATTAGGTTGGAAAGAAACCCAGATCCATTATACACACCTTGTCAAGATTACGTTACACTGAGGTGAAAATCTTATGTAACTATGCTATGTTTGTAAGATAACTAGCTATAATAGTGCTATTACCAACGCTGGGTGGATACATGCATGGGCATGAGCTACTTAAGCCGGTATAGAGGTCGACGTTTAATTCTCGAATGGCTCGAGGTATTGCCAAGCCAAAAATTCGTCCAAGCAGGAATGTATGGCTGTCCCATGGTAACTGGCTTAAATGAAAAGGTGTCAAATCGAGCTAAACATACAAGTGTTATCCACCTTATTTGAAGCAATTTTTAGAATGAATGCCCTTGTGGCCACCTCTCATATTGGTGTTGTATAGTAGAAACTAATTGGGTTCATTTTTAATCATGTTGATTGAGGCTAGTTCAGTTGATGTTTCAGAACTATTGATAAAAAGTTCCCATGAGAAATAGTCGGTAGCTGAATTTATAATTTTGATAAATTACTTTTTGTCTTACTAGGATCACAGCTTTCAATGCAATGGAAGAAGCATTATTCTGCCGTCACTATGACCACTAATAGCACTCGCCTACACGAACTCGGCCATATACCTGATGGTGGTAATGCTTTTCAGATACAACCTTCCATCACAGCAGCACCGCAATACATCCATATACCTTCATCTCAGAGACATAGGATTGTTCCTCGCACTATTCGATATTCATCTGAAGAGAAAAATAACACCTGTAAATTCTGTGGGAAGTGGTTCTTTACACGTTATGCTACTAGAACACATGAGAAAATACACACGGGAGAGAGGGCGTTCAGTTGCAAGTTTTGTGGAAAACGTTTTATTCAATCAGGACAAAGAAACCAGCATGAACTTACCCATACAGGAGAGCGCCCCCACAAATGCTCTTTCTGCGGGAAGGGATTTCAGAGACTCACCCATAAAAGACGGCATGAACAAATCCATACCGAGAGACCGCCAGCGAAATCACAGAAGTGTTTTCCAATTAAATTTAAGAACTCTCAGGAGCAGACCAACGATCTTGAGAGTCAAGTCTGTGCAAGCACGCAACAAATATATTACAAAGAGATTCCCACAAGCCAAACTCCGGATGTCAAAGCTGGGACAAGTGAAGAAGTTGTCATCGCCGAAATCGCAACCCCTAAGACAGAGGCATAGAAAAGGGTTCAAGGTGTAACTTTACAGGGTTAGAACTCTAGTTGGGCTCATCAAGGACTCTACACAAGATTGATCGTAGATGACCACTGACGCGATTGGTCTTCGTTATTCGAGTAGTACTCAGAGGGTAACTAGACATGCTACCCTGCGGACAAGCACAGATCGAAGTCCATGGAGGTGTATGCTTTGTTGATTACCACTTGGAAATAGTAATCGATTGAAACTTGAAGAACAACTAACACAAATGGAGATTTTGATCGATGCAATATGAAACTGGTATTAATTATCAGATCAAAGTGTAATATATAGAAATGGCAAAGACAGCTTGAAAATGTTAAAAGCCGAAATTTGTTGACACAACTTGTATAAACCGCAGGAAGAAAGCACAGAGGTAGAGATACCGCATCTATTTGTCCATGGAAAAATTCTGATTTGTGATAATTTTGCCAAATTTTACCATATATTCATTAAACAATTGCGACGAAAGTTAAGCCAGGCCCCACAGATAAAGAGAAGAACTGGACTGGTCTGTGAGAAAAATGCACGACCTAATATGAATTTAGGTAAAGGGCTGACAGTCTTCAGGTAATCTAGGCAGGTAGACGTGAAAAGAATATGTCACAGCAGGGCCTTCTATACAGTAAATGAGAGATTCTGTAACCCGTATGTTGACAAGGACGGACAACACACACAGAAAGGCCCAAAGTCTGAACGCATACGCACGGTCCAAACCCATACCACATAGTGTGACTCATTTTCTCTTATATGGAATCCTCCAGGACCAGACCAGACCTGCCCGAATACAGTGGCCTAAATTTCCCCAATATGTTACCCCGAATGGATCAGCCGACACCATGCCCACGTTTAGTTGTTTGGGTCTTCCCTACACCGCACCCATATGGGCAAGCCCTCGAAATACAGGTTTCCCCATATGATGCTATATTCACCAACCTATATCCCACGCCTATTTTTTTCCCGTTCCGTGCCCATGTGGAAACCTTGTTCCTTGCATGCCTTTACGAATGTGCCCTTTGTGTTTCACATTAGATATTCGCGTACTAGCCAATCCATGCACAACCGTTATTGATAAACTCATGTAAGCTTATATGGGATGCACCTAATGGACTTGCCCATGCCAAGTACAAACCGATATTGGGTTGCTACTTGGGTAAAAGCCTGACAATTCGTTGACAATTATTTCTAAAATTCGTAGCACAAAAGCCTTCAAATTTCAAACATTAATCGCCTATGCCTCTCCAATTAAAAATTCAATCAAAAACGCGGTACCACAAGCAGGGAATGTACACTGCAGTGCGCGCTAATACCTTATCTTTGAAGGCAGGTGTAGGTCTTACCACATTATATAGGAATACTAGTGTGACACTGAATAGGCCGACTAACCTCACGCTGAGGTAGCAGTGTGTCAACTTTCTATACTGTTGCAAATTTCATGCCCAAAGAAATAAGTTTTGAAATGTGGCGAACGACAAAAGAAGTGCCATACACCTCTTGATTTTTCAGATATCGACTTATCACCATATGATTTCATTTGAAAAGAAATATCCACGAAACTTTTCGGTACTGCGCTTTGTACGGTGAAATGACTCAAACTGCGCATTATGTTGTCCTCCGACAGAGCTTACTTTAGTATTTCCACAAGTAAACCTAGAATTCCCGACTAACAGACAGAGATTGTTGAAGGTCAGCTTTCTCTCGAAGATCAGCTTCCATTTCCTGAAATTTTCCAGACAAATTTTCCCACATGAATGTTTGCTGCTTTTCATGGCTGGACATAAAACATCGCAAAATAGTCTGAGTTTTAGTCTCCGTATTAAAAGAAAGAGCGAGAGAAAAATCAAGTTTTCGTCCTTGTGATTTAGGCTCGTCCGAAATTTGAAAAGAAGTGGAAAACCTGAATAACGCTGGTTACTTTACGTTCTTATTAAATTGCAAATTGCAAATTGCACCTTCAAGGTTAAACTATCTGCTTAACAGCTTGTCATTTACCCCTAAACACGAAATGGGTTTTGTATGGTTTATGTTCAAGCCTCATAAGTGGCATCCGGTACGGAGACTGCATAATGTCATATTTGTCCGCGAAGTACATTGCAATGAACCAGTGTTGTTCAGTGTGGAATTTATATGTCGTACCTATTATGCACATTGGAAATAGAATACCCACAATCGAAGCCGCGGGCTTCCATTAGTGAGACATTGCTGTAGTAACCGCATGCAAGGTGTTACAACCGATAATGTAAAAATCAACCGATAATGTAAAAACGACCGATAATGTAAAAACAACCGACGTTTTCATATGGAATTGGAAACGTGGAATTTTATCAAAGAAGTCATACGTTAATTCAGAAAGGTTGTAGGTCATACCCCAGGGGAAGGGGCTCTCGCCCTAGTTTTACAGCGCCCTCTTGCAGGTATATTTCCCTTAAAAAGGTACATTGAGAGACAGCAGAATTAAAGGTCACTTTTTCTCAAGTGTCTAGGCCAAATACACAATGCTATCATATTTCTCTTTCATATACTTAAAGCGCCCTCACTCCCCTGTTGTTCCGCAAGCTCACCAAGAAGAACATATCTACGATAAAAAATATCATGAAAGGACTGCAGCATATTTTATAACATAAAGGTGGGTCATGTTGATGTCACAGCTTATTTGCATAGGTCTATGGCTCAATAGAGGGCGCCCTCTAATAAAAAACCAGATATTTCAAAAACTAAAGGAATGAAAATTATATTTTTGAAATGAGTATGTCCGAAATCCCAGGAGTGTTATTTTCGTTGAAGGAAGGTCATCCCTCTCACCCATTCCCCACCCCAGGGGAAGAAGGGGATGAAATCGAAGCTACTCACGCTTGATAAGAATTGGTCCTAGAGGTTATCGACCACGCTGATCACAGATCCGGAGTCAGTCATCCCGTCTCTTGGTCGTAGTGGGATGTGCGGGCCGTCAAAAGGCCAGTTTTAGTGTCAATTATCCCAAGAGCAGGTTTTAGGCATTTCAAAACACCCAGTTTTCATACTAGATGGTTACTAATTAAAATTTAGGAGTATGATTTCGATTACATTTGTTAAATATGGAGTGAAAGTTTTCCCTTCCACATATGGCTTCACTAATACGTGGGCGAGTTGCGCCTTACCTCCGGAGAAGGCTCCTATCTCTGAGATGATAGCGGGAAGGGGATAACCCCGTCAAAAGGCCAGGCCACGCACTACATTGGCATACCGTTCCTGTGAGTCACAAGCCTGTTCTTTCTCCTACTAGCTACGCTGTATGCATTAAGTTGAAAAAACGTTTTTTTTTCCATATATGCTAACACTTATTTTGGGGCCGTGCTTCGCTTTGCCCCCGGGGAAGGTGCGTCTCTCTAACCAACCCTTACTTTACCCCTTAAAACTCGAAAGGTGATAGGCCTATGTGTCCTGTATAACTTAGGGAAGACGTTTGGGGGAGGCTGCCCTGGTTGGGTTTGGATTAATGTTAGTATTACATGGCAAACATGCGTTTTCAGCTTTGAATGCGCCCTGTATCTAGTAAGAGGGGCACACCCTAACAACCCTCAAGGGTGATATATGGAAGGAAAACTTTTACTCCACATTTAACAAGTGCATTCGGAATCATATTCCTAAATTTTAATTGGTAACCATCTAGTATGAAAACTGAGTGTTTTGAAATGCCTAAAATCTGCTCTTGGGGACACTGACCCTAAAAGTGGGCCTTTTAACGGCCCGCGCAGTCCACTACGACCGAGAGACGGGATGACTGACTTCGGATCTATGATTAGTGTGGTCGATAACCTCTAGGACGCAATTCTTATCAGGCGTGAGTAGCTTCGATTTCATCCCCTTCTTCCCCTGGGATGGGGAATGGGTGAGAGAGATAACCTTCCTTCAACTACAGAATAACGATAATAACACTCCTGGGATTTCGGACATGCTCATTTCAAAAATATAATTTTCATTCCTTTAGTTTTTGAAATATCTGGTTTTATTAGAGGGCGCCTTCTATTGAGCCGTAGACCTATACAAATAAGTTGTGACATCAACATGACCCACCTTTATGTAATAAAATATGTTGCAATCCTTTCATGATATTTTTTTATCGAAGTTATGTTCTTTTTGGTGAGCTTGCGGAACAACAGGGGAGTGAGGGCGCTTTAAGTATATGAAGGAGAAATATGATAGCATTATGTATTGGCCTAGAAAACTGAGAAAAAGTGACATTTAATTCTTCTGCTGTCTTTCAATGTACCTTTTCAAGGGAAATATACCTGCAAGAGGGCGCTGTGAGATAGGGGTGAGAGCCCCATCCCCTGGGGTATGACGTATGACCTTTCTGAATTAACGTATGACTTTTTTGATAAAATTCCACGTTTCCAATTCCATATGAAAACGTCCTTAGAACAGTTTTTACATTATCGGTAAATTTTTTTTACATTATCGGTAGACGAACTTTTTTATATTATCGGTAAATTTTTTTTACATTATCGGTTCAACGAGTTTTTTACATTATCGGTAAATTTTTTTTACATTACCGGTAAATTTGTTTTACATTATCGGTCGTTTTTACATTATCGGTTGATTTTTACATTATCGGTTGTAACACAAGGCAGCTGGTACACGCAACCACTAAGCCAACTCTGTTACACAAAAGCATGCTGACCTGTTAGACAAAGTCACCAAAATTTTTGTGGTGATTACGTTTGGCATGAAATTTGACTTTTTTAAGACATCTGTTTGGCCCTTAGGATCCAGGTTAGATTTCATGTAACAAAGAGGCAGAATAATGAAGCCAAAGTCGATGGGATTTTAGGGTAGGTACTATCATGATCACTGAATACAAAAGGCAACTGGGATGATGTTAATCCGGATTCTCGCGTACTTGGTACCGCGAACACATTACTGGCAGAGAGCCAAGTGCCCTGTCTTAAGGTATCCCGAATGCCATTTAACGTACTTTCGGCTCAATGCACAAGTTATTGTCTGTTATCGAAACGTTGTGAGAACCTTCTCTTGTTACCATGGAAACATTGTATTGTTTTTCACTACCCAAAGTGAGCACACAAGCCCCTACGAAAACCAGAATTTCGGCTCTACGATTCCCTGCCGACAAAAAGCCCTTGCCAAGTTTACTTTTCATTCTGTGCGGGCGGTGACAGGAGGGTGTTGGGCAGAGCCGGGCTTTGCTAGGAAGTGTGGGATGTTCATCATTCCTACCTTGGAATCTCTTGTTCTTGTCATTTCAAGGTTTTCGGTTTCTGACCTCTGGTAACTTCGAAATTCCCTGTGGCCTTCACCAAAACAATAGGAACCTCCCATTCAATATGACAAATCTTTACCCCAAGTATGGTAATTAATGAACAGAAGACGAACAATGAACAACAAAAGCTAAAATAAATAAATATCTGGGATAGCAATCGAAGACGGGCCGTCAGAAGACAACCAAACTCTTTCAACTTCACCATCAAAATACACATTGCTGCAAAGGAATTCTAATCATGTTATAGTCGCACCATCCTTTATACGTGTTCATAATTAGGTAATTAAAATCAGTATCACTAAAAGTACTAGAGGTATGCTTGTAAAATGATTTGCGTTGTTCTCTATAATTTTATCTTTGAATGGTAAAAAGCCAGCCCTTTTTTGTCGGTGGTCATGCACGAAACGGTGCAATTTAGAGGTATGGCCCACTGTTCATTCAGTTTATGAGGATTTAGTAGTTTCACCCCTAGTCACCTAAGATGACCATTGCCTCCACCAAAACGCACAGGGTTCTCTCTCTATTACAAAACTGTATACCAAATATGAAAAGTACCCATCATCCCTGTCTTGAAATATAGCGTTACAGGTTTTCGGGTTTGATCTCTGATGATTTCAAATGGCCTTTGCTTTCCAACAAGAATAGGGTTCCAGTTCTTTTTGCTCTTACAATGATACATTCAGGCGCGGATCCAGGGGGGAGGGGGCTTTTCCGGGCTCAGCCCGCCCTTTTTTGCCACATTAATAATAACAAATACACGGAAATTAGCATAATGTTAATCAAGGAGAATATTCAAGGGGGCTTTCAGCCCCCCCCCCTTTTTCGAAATGTCTGGATCCGCGCCTGACATTTATAGGCCTACAACACGTATGGAAAGTGTCCTCATCCCTGTCTTAAAATGTCGTGTTTACGAGGTTCTTAATTTTTGATCTCTGGCGAATTCAAATGACCTGTAACTTCCACCAGAAACAACGGCATTTTTCTTTAATATAATAAAACTTTATTAAAGTTTGATTAATCATTCCTATCTTGAGATATCCTGTTTACACCCAACTTCCAAGGGTTTCATATTTTCACCTCCGGTGACTTCAGGTAGCATTTGACTTCTACTTTAAACAATGGGGTTCATTTTCTGACTATAACACATACACATACCAAGTTTGAAAGTATCCATACTTGCTACTTTGAGCTGTCGTGTTTTAATTAAAAGGTTTTCGGTTTTTGAGCTCTGGTGACATCACATGACCTCCCTCCCTCCCGCTCTCTGCTCTCTTCCTACTCTCTCTCTCTCTACTTGCTCTCTACTCTCTCTACTCTCTCTCTCTGATCTCTCGCTACGTTCTCGCTACTCTCTCTCTCTCTACTCTCTCTCTACTCAGGACAAAGACAAAAATATGTCCCACACAAAGAAGGTCGGGTAGTACCACATTTTTCAGTTTTTAGACTGGAACTCCCACCTGAGGAGATTTTCCTTGTTTCAGTGTCAGTGGCGTTGCATGGTACATAAGGTCTTCTGGAAGCTGCTGGTTTTCATCTGGTTCAGACAGGGTTGTAACTTTCTCATGTGCACGTGCATGTGTGATGCATCTAACAATTATTGTCTCCCCTGCCTTTATTTTGACTGATTTTCGTTTTGTTTGACTGTACTCATTTCTTCTGAGTCTACAATTTAAAGCATATTAACAAGTTTGTCTACTTGTGGGTGACTTATATTTGAGGGAAGTTGTTTCTGGGTGTTCTTCATCGACCCCATTTGTGTCATCTCTTCTATAACATTAAAACCAATTATAGGAGTTTCTAAAATCTCCTTTGTCACCAACATTGGCTCTATTACCTCATCTCCAGTCAAAGTTGCATTTGAGGTTTGAAACTTGACTTTTATCTATCCTCAGAATCCAACTGGATTCCCTGTGGCTGTATTCAATCTCATCCCCTCACTGTCACGTAGATCCTTTATTGGTCTCACTCGTGTTCATGGGGAATGTTGCTTCACCTATTCTTCTGAAACTAAGGAAACTTGTGCCCCAGTGTCCCACAAAGCAGTGGTATGTACATCATCAAGGGTACAATAAATTAAACAACTCTTTCCCATCAGTGTTGTCATTTTCTTTCTCTTTTTGAGCTTACTTCACATGTAGCATGCACTGAACCTCTGCCACTTCCTTTTGGTGGGCGGAAATACTTACGACTGGAACTGGTCAAACGATGTCCCTCTCGAGTGATCCTCTCTCGTTTTCCTGGTTCCTCTCCCTTGGTTGCGACCTCTCTGAAAATGCTCTTCACCCCCACACTTGAAACAGTGGTTACAGCTCCGGCCTTGGCCACTCTGTCTTGAGTTTCGGCAACCCCACCTGTGGTGGTCTTCTTTGCTTCCCATCTGATGATGGTTTCTACTGAAGTGCAATTATCTCTGCCCTGATAATTTCTTTTATGCTTGATTTCATTTCCCCCAGTTTGTACCAGCAGCTTGAGTGCATCAAGTTTTGTTGATTTGGGCCTCTCATTATCTGGAACCTCTTTTATGACATATATGATTTGAAAAACCTAAGACTTTTCCAGAGTTATTGCTCTTTCTGCCTCCTGGCCAACAAATACTGCGAGGGTTTCTAGCATTGCCTTATCAGTTGTACCTTCCTGTGTTAGAACTGGCTGCAACTGCTGGCGGACAAAAACACTCTGCGGGCCAATTGCAACAGTGTGGAGGAACATCTTTTCGGCCTGGTCATAGATATAAACTACACCAGTACCTGCTTCCTGGGATGCAAAAACAACCTTCTGTCTTAGGTCAAGGGTCCTCAACATGAATGTGCTGTGTTTTTTTTTTTGGTCCTTAGAAAGTGTTTGATATCTCCTGGAAAAGGGGTTTTGCTTCCTTCTCCTGGAGGTGCGACCTCAAAAGACTGTGGAGTTCTAGCAAACTGTTGTTTGTATTTCCGAAGAAGTGAGCCTGGTACTATTGCTTTTATCACTGTCACAGTTATGTCATCATGCCTAAGCTCTTTTTCGTTCCAGCTTCAATTTGGCGGCCTAGGCTTGCAAAACTTAATCTGTTCTTTTGTCCAGGCTCTCCAATCTGCTCTGCAATTTTGAAATCTTTTTTCCAATTCCAAAAAAATTTCCCCAATTATTATTCTCACCAGTCTTCCTAGAGCTAGAGACTGTCATTTTCTACCTGTAAAGTGGGCTCTTGTGTATTACTTCCAACTGTGTCTAGACTAAAAGCCCCTTAGCTTGGCTTGCACTTCTGCAAAGGCTTGTGAGCCCTGATCCATCTTTTCTTCTAGGGTTTCACTGTATAGGTATCTAATCATTAACCTTATTAGATACGAGTAGCACTTACCTCCATACTTTGAGGTTTACCCCCACTACTACCAAAAGATGTTCATATGATGAACATTTACAGAGGGAGGACTGGATCTTCTCAATCGTGGTTTCGAGCCCTGATACATTCATGTTGGGTAGTATTCTTCACTACAGGGATCTCGCATCTCATAGCTTTTGTCCCCTGTGTCTCCTTGCCTTCACAACCCACTTAATCTTATTCTGTCCCCGATTATCGATGATGCACCATCTAGATGACTATGGTGGTTACCTTGTGTCTCCTAATGCACCATGGGGGGGGGGGGGTGCCTTCAAAAGTTACCACTCACTGAAGTGGAGAAAATACAGAGCAACAAGTGTTGTGAGCTTTCGCTAACAGCATCACTGTATTTTCGTACAATAAACAGTGTTAGAACATTTCAAAAACAAACAGATGAATAACTTAATTACGACAGTACGGTAAGAAGAATATACATGCATATGCTTTACACTAGGCTGTAGAAATGATCCACTGTAACACAGCCTAGACTATATATTCGTCACATATGACAGCTCTGTGAAGTTTCACTATATCCCTTTAAGTATAACAAATAATTGAATTAAAATATCCTGTATGCTACTTTAAGTATGTAACTTAAGTAGAACTGTACTGCATTGCTTTAAGTACCATTCACTGTACTCTAATACCAATACATCACTTGTAAGCAACAGTATTCTAGATTGCTTTAAGGCTAAGTAACCTTCTGACATCCCATTGACTTTAACATTGTAGCTATTCCTGTTTCAAGCTACATATTCCTTCAAACAAAAGTAAATGAAACTTTACAGAATAAGCACAACGATTAGCAATATCCCTTTAAAACATTTTGGCTGAAACCTGGCATACTTGTCCAGCAACTCTGGGGCAGCTGGTAATTCATCAAAAGATAACCTCATGTAATAATCTGGATTCAATGTAGTTATAACTGTAACCTAGTGCTAGTACTCAGCACGCCTACCTTTCAGTATACGCCAGCTCTTCGCAATGACTTACGTCTATCCTATGTACAACTATCAAGGAGCTTTCGCATTGTACATCATATGACATTTTATGCTGCCATCTTTCTTTAACGTCACTGTTCATCCTAAAAATGACCTTCTCACAGATGCTTATGATAGTATACAAAACTCATTCATCCTTTCATGAAAAAAGAAACTCAGTTACAACAAACCTGAAGGGGAGAAAGTAGAGAGCAACAAGTGTGGACTTTCGCTAACAGCGTCACCATATTGTCCTACAATAAACAGTGTGCCCACGCCCCACGTATGTACGTACAGTCATTCAGCATCACCAAGCTGGAACATGCTTGTTTTGCTAAAAGCAGTGAAGGAAATCGTGTAGCATTTTATTTAACTTAATTTCCCACCACCAAAATTTGCAACCTCCACAGTTTTACAAATAGTGAAACTTAAACAGAGGCGACAGTTGAACGCATTGTCCCTACTTTTCATGTCCACATGTTACATTGTAAACATACTTAATATTTTTGCTTGCTAATGACAGTAGAAATTCGCAAATGGACTTTCATTTTATGCTGTTACCATGTCCTACAGGTTTCTCATACAGAATTAGAAACTAGGGAAATGTGAATTAGCTGCAAAGAGTACTTGTAATTTTTTAACTACCTCTGTCTCACAGAAGATCATCAAAGGTATTAGAGTCACAAACTCACAAAAATCTCCATACTACATTACTGTATGATAAAACTTTGCATGTGCGCTTGTCCTTATTTGCTATTGATAAAACAGCAAAAGGTTAAGAAGAAACCTTTAAATACATTAACAAAAGCTAGACTGTAGGAAAGCGACATGGTCTTTGCTAATGCTCAATCCAATAAGCGATCAATGGCCTTTCGGCATCTACCCTTACCATGATGACTTCCAAAGAAGCATACATACTTCGCTCAAAGTTTGGTTCACTGACAGGTTCATTGTACTGTCCATGACGTCATGGACAGTACCTTAGGCACGCTTTTCATTTTCGAGAAGCAGTTCTTTCGTTCAATGTTTCTTGATTCTCATTGTTCTACCATTGAGCTCATTATGTAGAGTGAATCATGTAGATGGGAACGAGACTTCTTGGTCACTTTTGGTTGGAATGGGGCTGAGCATGATTGGTTTTTATTTTAGCAGTTTTGTATTTTATTGTTTTGTTAAGAATGGCTTGAGTAAGTCAAACTACCAACAGTAATAGGTCTGTACAGTATATTGTGGCACATGGTCGTACTGTCGTATTTCGCACACAGTAGGCCTACTCTACGCACGCTTCTTATGTCGTAAAACCAGGGAGCTGCCATTGACACACACACACTGTACGGCTATAAGTGCTGTCGCGTTTGCTGATTGGTCGATTGCTTAGAGTATATGGGCAAGGTCAATCACGAAAGGTGAGATTTCTTGAAGCATTTTGAAGCAAGAAATGAATCTCGCAGCCTATAAGTCCATTGTGATGATATCTGCGGAGATAGTACAGCTATAGGCTTATTTGTTTAGACATGAAATATTTTTGAATACTTCCCACAAGACCTTGAGAGTATAGGCCTACCATTTCCTGCATGCAAAGCCCAAAATTTGTGCTTCTCGAAGTCAAACAGTAAAAGCAAAGTGATCTGTCACTCAAATTTCGGTGCATGAAGAGGATTTAATTATCTTCAAGTACATATAGGCCTATTGTCTGACGGATTTGGTCGATCTTTCTCACATCTTCACTGTGCCAACACTGAAAATTGAAAGAGCGATATTCTGAGCACAGTGGCGTAGCCACGGGGAGGGTTTTGGGGGTTGAAACCCCCATGACCCAACCTTGAAAAATATAATTGCAAAAACACATGATCACAATAAACTTTATTACATTTGAGGCACAAACATTGCACCATTTTGCATCTGGAGACCTAAAATAGCCGTTTTTCTCCCTCCCCTTAGACCTTTCCCTCATGTCGTACTCCAAAACCCTCCCCATGACACAATCCTGGCTACGCTACTGAGCTAGCATAACCACTGAGGACGTTTCAAAGTACCAGCACAGAAACAATCATGGACAGTAAGTGGTTACGATTTTCGTAACCACATTTTCTAGTTTACTTTTGTGAGCATTTATGTTGTTGACGTAATATGGAAATATTTATCTTAATTAGTAATTTTTGTCTATTACACTTTAAATTTTACCAATTAAACAGTACATGCATGAAAAATGAGCAAAAATCGAAAAAGGTAAAAATATAAAGCTCCATAAACAGTCGTTGAAATCGAAGGTGTATGAAACGTTGATGGCGTTGAAATAGAGTAGTTACATTATCTCAGTCTTGCAACAAATTCTACATATACTTGTAATTGAAAATTAAGAAGAATGTAGATAACGATTAGAATTTAAATTATTACTTGGCTGTTTCAATTACCTGCATAATGCGTCTTCTCATAGTTTTAATGGTTTTGTCTTT
Organism: Holothuria leucospilota; assembly: GCA_029531755.1. NCBI lineage: Eukaryota > Metazoa > Echinodermata > Holothuroidea > Aspidochirotida > Holothuriidae > Holothuria > Holothuria leucospilota. Next base: position 1,664,740 of record CM055972.1, read on the forward strand.
CTAGTAACCTTCATTTTTTGTATGTTCGATCGGTAATTGTTTGCTTTGCCCGACAATTTACAAACCAAGATCATCATTCTTAGACTTAGCACTCAGCTAGGGTCGTTCCTTTTCATACAAGTTCAACACCAGCACTTAAAAATAAATGCAATGAGTTCTCTAAAGTTTTCGTGATCGCTACATGTAAATTAAAAAAAAAATTAATTCAAATTCCGCCCTGCATTTCTTTTTGCTTAAAGAAGGCAACATCTGCCATCTTTTTTTATAAGTACTTTAAAATGAAGTAGAACAAGTAACAATATTTTATTCTCGCCCAGGCCCTAAGTTGATAAAACCTTAGAAATTTCCCCATTTGCGGTATTGAGTTGTGAAAACATAAGAGCAAGGTATGGTTTCCATAGTTTACGTTTATTATTTGGTGTAGTAACTTTCTTCACTATAAGCATACGATTACGATGGTGCATGAAGTTCATAAAGCTGATGGTTAATCCTAACATCAATTCTGTTTTATTTTGCAATCTAACTACAGAATATAGTTACTGTTGTGGAGATCATGTATCAAGTATGACTTTCGTTTAACATGCAGTCTGTAGCTGCTGCTGTACATCAAACCGAGTTATTTGGGACACAGTGGCAGTACCTTAAAACTTAGGCGATTAAGTAACTTTTCAAGATTTTTAGCATTAATATGACTGAAATGGAACTGAAATTTGGTTAGCAGTCCGGGAGATTCTCCCGTTTTGGAGAAATTCAAAATTCTCCCAAATGGAGAAAACATCTTATGCAGCACATTGTTATGCAAAACATTGTATTGGCCTACTAGCCTTACAAAACAAGGTTTAGCAAGAACTACGACCACGCAAGAACGTGCATTTCCTCAAAAACGGCGTGGTGAACCACCGATTACGACGTGGCTTTTCAGTATCTATGACAAAACATCTACCAAATATACATTAAATATCATGACATTAGATCGACAAATTTTGCAAGGGATTACTGTCATCACAGTTGAAATAGTCGCAAAACATGACATTACTCATGTCAACAAAGGCTCTATCAACAGTTCGGGGGATTCCCCTTTTTGAAGAATCGAGTTTTTCCTAAACGGGAGAAAACGTGGTCATGGGGCCCCCATGTTGCCTATTTTACCCACGATTTTACGAGTTCTTTGTGTACATTATATTACAGCAAGGCCATATCTCCCTTTCTGTTCCACCTGACTCCAATAACGTGCACATATTACAACCAGAAAGCTCAATGGCTTAGTGGTTCCTTGCCGAAAGGGGGTGCTTTGTTGCACTGAGGTTCATCCTTCAAATGTATACCACTTGACTATATTATTTAATCGAAGCCCACACTTCGATTGTAGGGATTGCTTTCGGGGACACGACTTTTTACACGTTCAACATGGACGTATCGGCATAGCAACATGTACGCATACGAAACGCATGCTGCCTACTAAATTCCAACCATTTAACCGAAAATACTTAATAGATTGTATAATTTTAATATAATCGAGTAGTTATTAATTGTAATGATCGTAGAATAATATTCAAACAAGTTTTCAATACTTTTAAACATCAACGATCAACTAAGAAGTGCATTTTTCTAGTCCCTATTTCCGTTGGAAACATATTAACGTTTACCAAGTGTACTACGGATACATATAAGTAAACTTACACATGTAACACATAACAGAAGTTGTCTATACATGTACGTGACATGCCCAGGCAAGGCGATGTGCAAGTGCAACGCGGTGTGTATAACCTGGCAACATACAAACAAGATATGTACATGTGTCCTACCTAGTAAGTAGTATGTAGCCCAATCTACAGTCAATAACATTAGCCAAAGGTAATTTTAAGTTTCTCGTTTCTTTAACTTCGTGTTAGTTTGCTTTGTTACAGTAACGATAGCGTCCGTTTTTTGCCCCGTTGGAGTAATAGGAGCGCTAATGTAACTTATAACGTTAGGCTTATAGTAAACAAACCATCTGTGGCTTGCAAACAGTTGGGAGTGCTTCGTAGTTTCTCCAAGTTAATGGTACACTATAATGATATAATCATCCATGGTACTACAGCGTAGAAGGAGTAGCCTACTTATTGTGTATTGTCTAGGCCTAATGTAAACTGTTCAGTTCATGTTCATTTTCGACTCCGGACAAATCACCAAAAACAAGAACACCAATCTTCCTTCACTCAAAAGTTTGAGACAAACATGCAATCCTGAATCTGTCGGGCTGGCTTCGGGGGCTACTACGATTCAAATTTAAAGTGAATCATAAGCTGTGGCAGATCGGGTATGTCCGCCTTGGAGCCTTTCATTAGGTGGCCTGGCCTAGTCTCACTGGAACCATCAAGCTCATAAAGTTACAAGGAAGAAGGTGGAGCATTAAGGAAGAGATTTGCATTTTGCCTACAGTCCTAACGTTAGGAATGCAATGTAGACTAGTCATACGGTGTAATTGCAGCCTTTGTCAGTAGAGCTACATACTGTATGGCTAAATCTGTTTGCTGTGTGACATTGTTGGTATTTCTCTGCCAACAGTTTCAACAGTCATGGGCTTCGATGTACTTGCCTGCAAGTTCAGGATTTCTAGTTTTACAATGTTTTCACAATTTGGCCTCTGCTGACCTCAAGTGACGTTTGATGCTCACGAAAAGTTTTTTGAAGGAAAACTTATTTCCATCCTACAACATATGTACACTTTTTTTAATTCCATATACAATGTTCCTTTTTTCCTTCCGCCTTAAAACATAATCTAGCTGTTGAAGGGTAACAATAATTTACAATCTTAAACATATTATGCAGATGAAAAAAAAGAGAAGAAGAAAAGTATTTTTACATGCTTTTCACATTTACAGACACTTTTCACATTTCCTTTTACAATCATTTTTTGAAGGAAAAACTGTAATCCGTTTATAAAACACGTTTTTATCATGTCATTATCAACTTCTTTTTATAATTCAATCTTTTAATAACTAATGAACACGAGAATGATTTGGGAAAACTATTTTGTGAAGGGAACTGTATTTCCAATCATGAAGATACTTGTATTATTTACAAAAGATAAATATGCAATGCTTATACTTACTACAAATATTGGATAACAAACAATGAAAAAAGTGTCTGAGGAGGGACTCGAACCAAGGCCGTCTGTGTGAGAAACACTATACCGTCATGAAACTTGTTAAATGTATGGCATTTCTAATCATGCTATAGTCACAGCATCCTTTGCACGTGTTCATACCAGTGAGCCACAGCTGGAAAAAAAGGCCATGGCCGGCCCGACTTAAACCAGTTGGTTAGAAACTGAGCCGTAAAACCTCATCTAACTAACTAACTAATTTGCACGTGTTCATAATTAGGTAATTCAAACTAGAATTATTACTGTAACAGATTTGCTTGTGAAAAAATGTTTTATTTTATCTTTGGAATGTTACAAAACTTCAGCCCTAACTTTTCCTTGGTTACGAGCCCCCGAATATAATTTGGAGATAGCGTCCACTGTCTATTTAGTTTACGAGGTTTTCATAGTTTCACCTCTCATGACCTAAGATGACCTCCGACCTTTAACAAAACCATAGGTTTCTTTTCCTTAAAGTAGCAAATTTATACACCAAGCTTGTAAAGTATGCATCTCCAGTGTCTCGAACTTTCATGTTTTTCTCAAGATTTTCTGTTTTTGACCTCACATGGTCTGACATCCACTGAAACAGTAGGTTTCTTCCTCTCAAAATAATAAAGTTATATAGCAAGTATGAAAAGTCATTGCTATCTTGCGATATCGTGTTTACAAGCAGTTTTTAATAATTTTGTATTTTTACCTCCGGTGACCTCAGATAGGTTTTGACCTCTACCAAAACTAATAGCGTCTATCTTCTTACTATAACTTATCCACATGCCAAAGTAGAAATTTTCTTGTGTACAATATTTTCGGCGTGTGACCTCTGGTGAACTCATATGACCTTTGATATCAACCAAAACAATAGGGTTCTTTCTCTTATTATGATAATTCCATTTTCCACGTATGACAAGTATCCATCATTGCTCTCTTGAGATATCGTGTTTACAAACCAAATGTCACAAATACACATACATCCACATACACGCGTACACGCACACGTTCATAACTTACCAGCGTGATTGCATATATTCCTTTCGCCAGCGGCAAGGAATCAAAAAACGGAGTCAGGTTAATAACTAACCAAGAGATTGGAAATGCCAAGAGATTGGAAATGAACGCAATATGCTATATACGACTAATAGGGGGAGGAACAGAGCGTTAAAATTGTGTTTGATCCAATTTTGTGTATAAGGGGATATAAAACTTAAATGATAACATTCGTATTTCTTTGGAAATCATATGTATAATAGAGTTTATAGTAGGTACCTTCCTGCCAGGATCAAATTAAAAATGCCGTCAGATGCGTTAAGGTTCGTTGGTTTTGAAAAATACTGAATGCTTAGTTGTGGTTATGTGGCTTAAATGTGTAATGCATGCAAGGCTGAATCAATATACCATCACAAACGTTTCATTTCCTGATTACACTTACGTACTGGGAACTTCAACGAAATGGTTAAATTGCTCATCAAAGCTCCAGTTCTTCTGGTATATGAGAAATATGATCTATTTCCATGTTATGACTATATGGATCATTTGAAAACCTGACAAAATTTGACACCTTGTGTGAAGAAATTCAGTAGTCATGCAGAAATGAAACTGAAACTATGCAAATAATTATCTCCCGTTACTGTACTTACAATTAGCAATCTAATTGTCTACCGATTTCACAGTATAGGGTATACCTATTGAATTCAAACCGTTGCTGAGTGTTGTCCTGTAAGTTCTTCTGCAAACAAATAAACAGATTCGTGGCCTACTCAGATCGTCAAAACACTTGAGAAAATGTTGGTCATCTCAAGCCAACTTGTTTGTGTCCAATAGAAATGACTTCCACTTTCTTATGTAATAAATCTCGACATCTGTTTAAGTTTTACTTTGTAATCACTTTAAAATGCTATCCAAACTTAGGTCACACTGTTATTGAACTTCCATAAAGAATTCTCAAACAATATGTATATTAAGATAGTCGCCGTGGAATTGAAGAATGCATAGGCCAATATGCCATCTATTGTTATCATCAAGCTCGTCGGATAAATATGAAAGAATATTGTAATAAAAAAGTCTCTAGCTCCGTAATTAATACGGTAAGAACGCTTTATTAGGTTGAATAGTGGATTCCAGAAATTGCAGGAGTGGGAGGGCACAACGGTGGGTCCAACATGGGAAACAAAAGTGCATCGAAGGTGAGCAACGAGCGTAAGCTTCAACGCCTGGAAGTCATAAAGCCATGTGACGACCCCATTGGTTTTCTGGGGCGGAACTTCTTGGGCCTAAGAGCCAGATTTTCGAAAACTGTAGGAATATTTAAAAGTTAGAGCACAATATAAGTCTTTACTACAGGGTAGTGGAGGTTTCCATTTCATATTATACTTTTGAAAATGGAATATAATGTTAGATTCGGCCAACAGGGTCATCATATCTACAGGTATATGAACTTCGACCATTTATGACACTTTAAGTTGCCCTACTGATGGGCTAGGATAGCCGACATCCGTATGTCTTGAGATGAGGTGATTACAGCCCTCAAGTATCTCAACCTCCAGCATTTTTTGAAGTTAAATCTACTCTCGAGGTGCATTAATTGATGGCTTGTTTAAAAGAGATCTTGGTTGACGTCTGTGACGTCTTCCTCTTGCCATCATTGCTTCATTTAACCAGTACTTTGGCTGCTATCTCTCTCTAGCATGTCACATTTCTCGCTTAACTTAAAACTGGAATAACTAGTGTTAAGGAAGAGAGTAAAAAGAAGGCCTTGTGCGTAGATAAAACTTTTTTTTATTGGACTTTGTGGTTTTGATGGAATAAAGAGATCCACCTAACTCCTACCAAAAATTGTGCACTCCATATGTTTTCAGAATATTGTAGTTTCTTCCCCATACTTCTGATATGTAGTGGCCTCTTTTGGTCAACTGGTCATTGAGGAGTAAGGGTGAAGTCCCTAGCCCCTTTCTTATCTGCTCGCGGCCTGTTGTGATAGAACCACTGAGGAAATGCAATTCGCTGTACATTTTTCCTACTTCTGTTTTTTCAAGTTCACTTATGAAATTTTTTCATCACAATAAGTCTCACTTAGTCACCATTACTTTTGAAAGGTATATGTAAAAAAATGAAATAAAAAGAAGTACACTACAGGGTATTGCATGCCAAGTGAAGTGAATGTGCGCAATGTACCCTATTCTAAAAATATGACCCCAGTATAAGTTTTTTTACCTCGCTGTTTACAAATCCTTCTCAAGGATAACTCGAGAGTTGCATGTACTTCATTTTTGTCACGTCATTGCGCTTTCCTGTGGCAAAATCAGACCAACTGAACGGTATGGTAAAGGTAAAAGGTTTGGTTTATATTTAGTCTTTGTTCATTGGTAGCCAGTTTCTAGTCGGGGAGCAAACTAATGTTAATACGGTAAATACACTATGCCTATAGCGAAAAAGTTAATAGTGCCTCAAAAAATGGAACGATCAAACCCACAAGATAGAGGTAATCAAGGAAGTACACATTCATTGGAAAACAGTGGACGAAATATGGTAGCTTCAACTGAGATAATAAAGAGAAACTTTACCTAATATATATATATATATATATATGAATCTATTCTGAGCTGATGAAGAAGCAGGGCTTCGAAAATTTTGTACGTCTAATAAACATGGTGCAAATATGTTGGTATCTAAGGCATTCACTGTTCTTTTTGCAATTTTATATATATATATATATATATATATATATATATATATATATATATATGGATAGATACATAGACAGACAGACAGACAGGTAGGCAGGCAGGCAAGCAGGCAGGTAGGTAGATAACGATGATAACACCGCACTACACTGTCCAACTTAGCACGTTGCAACTCCACTATTGATTGCGGCTTAGTTATTGCAGTGCGCTTGCCCTGCGACAAGATTGACATTGATGCCGATGAAGCATTGCCTGCAATAGATTCAGTTTCGAATTCCCAAGTTTGTTACGTAAAAAACATAGGACATCAGTAAGATCGCATACATTTCAATGCTTCCACATACCAAAAGCTAATTCAAATCCTTACTATACTACGGTCAAATTTTCGTCTGGGTTCTGTCTGGTTGCATACGCAATTGCTTCAACATTTGATAGGATACGGGAATACTTTTGAAGGTGAACCTACACTTTTGTGTTGTTCAGGCCGGATTGCATTATCACAATAAAAAGAATATGCCTACATTTCATTCAGTTTCCCCAAAATTTGCATAAATCAACAGTTTACTTAAAACGTTGTTGATTATTTGAAGATTCCCCTCCAACTTCAAATTCCTTAGATATCCAGATTTCCTGATAAGTAGAAAATCTATAGAAAGTTTCTAATTTTTTCTCAAAAATCATAACATTTCCTCGAAAGTGGAATCAAATATACCATCATGCATCAGTCTCATCGAGCTGACAACTGATTCATCTATACAAATAAAGAGAAAAGATCCTTACGAGACACATACGTTTAGGAAACAATCTGCATTTTTCACCAACGATTCATTAATCTTCAATTTAACAAGACAACATACGGTACCCTTTTACAAATTTGAGGGAAAAACTTGTAGTCATTGTTTGGAGCCATTTAGCCAAACAACTCAGGTAACCCATTACCGACGTATCATGCTCTCTCTTCATAAGAGAGAAGGGTTCATCACTAGTTGTATTTCACTACTGTGAATAGGGAGCTGGGAAAACTTTAGAAACTGCAATTTTTGATTCTAACCCGAGCGTTTACCCTAACCTGAGCATTAGTTTTTACATTTCATGATTTCGAAAAATATATCTGAAAATCGCTCTCGTTGGTCTTCAGGAAAAATATCGCGTGAGGGCTGTGGCGTCAGAAGCCTCGAAATTGTTTGCTTTCTCTATGGGTCTCCTTGGCTTAAATCAATTTGACTTTACAATTCCTATATACTTAACCTGTCTGAGTAAATGAGTGTGTTATATTGAGTAGAATACTTTGAAAGCATTAGGGTAAAACACAGCATGGTTTTACTCATATTTTTATTGTGAAAATTTGTTAAAGCCATTAAAGACCAGCTGTTTGAATTTTACTGAAAAATATAAACAATATTTACACCAATCCCTCTGAAAATCTGCCGCCCCTGCCACACAGGGAAACAGAACACACTATATGTGTAACTGAAGTACTGTAACAGCAAGCTAGAATACTGAAGTCTGTCCTTTTGAGGAGAAGTTAGTTAGTTAGATGAGGCTTAACGTCCCAGTTTCCGACCAATTGGTTCAAGTCGAGACGATCACGGCCTTTTTTCAAGTTGTGGCTCACTGGCCTGTTTTCCCTACACCATTGCTTATGCTGAGCACCCAGCACAAAGGCAGTAGGTTCCATTTTTAACAATTTTGGTATGACCCGGCCAGGATTTGAACCCTAGACCTTCCGGCTGCAAGTCGGATGCTTTTGAGGAGAAATGCTTAGTTGAGCATGTGCTATTTTGTTCCCTACACACTATGAACAGAATGATCATTGAACTGCCAGCGGGCAGTGTTCTGGAAATGGTGGGAAACTTCAACCAAAGGGATAGTGGAAATGAAGTACTACGCTTGGACAGTAGAAAAGAGGCTGGAAAGTTACCATCTTTAGCGGATGGAATTGAGATAATATTCGACACTTTACGCTAGCCGCATATTCCGTTGATCAAGACTAAATATTTTTAATTCCATTTTCCCACATTGTCCTCCTAAACGACTTGGAACTGGCTTCAAAACTGTCATGGCCACCAGCTCTGTACGATTTCTACCATCGCAGTAGTCCAGTGAGTAGCAGTGCGCAAAGTCGTATTTAGTACGTTGGTTTTATCAAGATTTCCCCTTCCACCGTGTAGTTTTAAGTCACTAGTGTGGACATCATAACATCAAATCTCATTGGAACATTCCACCTGAATAATTGCAAAATTGGTGATTGTGGCAACATGGGGTAATCAATTTAAATCCATGAAATCACATCTGCAAGCTTCAATTATAGAGATTTGAACGTCAAGGTTCAATGCAACTTTCTCACGAGATAACTCACATTTAGTCCCAATTTCACAAAACAAAACAAATTTGGGTCTGTACGAATCTTTTAGGCAAATGCTGGTTTCGATGACAGATCTTATTGTAGACTTTATAAATGTGTAAAAACAACAATGTAACAAAACGTAAGCGACTAAGTCTGATTTTAGGTAAAGGATAACCATTAGTTTCTAAAACAGAAACAAATCTGACTTGAGAGTTGTTTCGATTACAGCTTATACGTATAGCTTTACTCTTTCCTTTTTAAAACTATGTGACCTATCTTATTTGAAATCTGTTTACATTTTGTTGCTTAAAAATAGATGCACGGTTATTGTTTTGAATGTATAAAGGTTAGGTTTAAACTTGGGCGAAAGTTTAAGGGTACTTTATATTATCAACATGATGCACTATATATGGGCTTATTCATACGAAAATGAAAGAATTCATTGTACCACAAACCTTACACTATAATTCTATTGAATTAGTGCTGCAAGGAGTAACCTAGCATAAAGTATCACTGTACTACCGCAGGAGTACAAGCAACACATGAGGAGACAATCTTGCAAAAAAGTCGGTTCTGAGTTACCAAGGAAAAGGCAGCTCTACATTACCGCACGAATAAAAGCCGAACGGATTGAGTCAATCTTGCTAAAAAATATCAGTTCGTGAATATTCTTTTTTCATTAAAACATTGACTTGTACTGGCTAATAACACGCATGCCAGAAATTTGAAGTACGGCTTAGAATGACTATCAGCAATTGATTAACACAAACTACTTTTAAAGGCATGCAATAGTTTCCTTAATATTGCATGTGTATTCAGCTACAAAACAAGAAGTTGACGTAAGCACTTTGTACTTGAACGTTTGGACCAGGAAGGATATATTAGATTAAGATATGCACTTTTAGCAACCCTGTCAACATTTATTCTTCATTAGTAGTAGCAGGAGTGAAAAGGATCCCTGTGTGACTAAACGACATGGTTGATTTGGCTTTGAAATTTGTAATTAAGTATCCTCCGTTGAAAATGGAAACAATACTGAAAATAAAAACAGCTCTAAGTTTAGTATGTAATACAGAATGCAATTTTTCAGCCTCCAACTAGCAGAGGCTACCTACAAGAGTTGACATTTTCTCAAGAAATGCACCTTAAGTTCAATATTATGAGCGATATTATTGAGACAATGCTATCCTGACGGCTGTATCACGACTGTACTACCATACGGCTTACTCAGACCTTACATGTATGATAATGCTTATTCAGAAAACTGAGCGGGTACCACTTATAGACGAGTATGTTCCATAGAAATAAAAGTAAGGGAGAATGACGTCTGCCGATCTGGACTGAAGCCATTGCTTTGGCTAGGCTGTACGGCAACAGAGCACCTGCGCGTAATACAAATATCACGTCATTGCAGCCTTTTGCCCCAAGTAATGGCAAAGAAACTACAAGTTTTCAAGTTAGAAGTATAAAACAAAATGCTTAATGCACCATGACTTATTTCTGTTGTGAAAATTACTCCTGATCTTTCGAAAAACTGATAAAATGAGCTATAACTTCTGCAGCAGATTGCACACTGTTTGTACGGAGAAATCAACCGGTCTTTTGCCGTACAACGAAAGCTCCCTCACAATTTTCGTGGCTTTACTGGTTAATCATTCATGGATGCATTGTGTCAGCGTTCTCCCTTACTTCTTTTTCTATGGTTTGTTCATATTTGTAAAGATATAACAACCTGCACACTAAATTCATAAGACAAACAGTGACAATATGAGAAACTGCAGAAACTTTCCCCCTACGTTACGCCCCGCCCACCACTAAAGAATCTGTAACGTAAAGGCAATAGATACCAAAAAAGAAAAATAAATTTGAAAAGGCTTGACAAGTTTTACTCCTTGAGACATTGTGAGTTTTGTTTTTAAATAACTTTCATTTTCATAATTTCCTTGATAAGTTATAGCCATGCTTTTTTTCTGCGAAATGGTCCCACACTTGAAGTTTCTCACAGAAGGCCCATGTATAATGCCTGGAATTCTAACTTAAATGTGAGAAGACTGAGCACAAAGTATCTACTCTTCACCTACATAACCCTTATCCAGTGCTATGCTGATGGACTACCTCATATCATAAAAGAAGCTTTCATCAAATATTTATAACAAAACCATTCAAAATGGTGTATCTTCAAAAAGCCTCAAAATCTTTTGCCAGAAAATATTCAAAGAGAATTTATCAGTTTATAGTTATTAAATGCAAAAAAAAAAAAAAAAAAAATGATACGCCCATGCGATTACTTCACACTGGTACCCTCAACCAAATTTTTGCAGCCTTCGATTTTTTTTTAAAGAAGTCAAAACCAAAATACTAACGATTAGAAAACTTACAACTATTTATAAAAAGAAACAGGAAAACTCTCACCCGACCTTTCTGCAATTAGTCGTTGGTAAAAATGTGACCTTCTTGGTCGTTTGCAGTTTATTCTGAATGCCTTTAACAGTTAAATTGACGTATCTAGATGGGATATGCATTATGCATTTACATGACCTATGATACGAGCATTGGAATTAATAGTTTTACTTCGGTGCGATTTTTCTAGTGGGTAATAGTGGTTTAGTAGAATTTCAGTGGGTAATGCAAAAATTAAATGATGATGTTTTAAATTTTTCCAAGTTTGGAATTGAAATCCAAGAAATCAGCAATACGTTTCGGCACAATCCACACTCAGATCTCCTCTCATTGATTCATATAAATTTGAAGTAGCATCCAATGAGTGGCGTACGTCAGTGATACAGTTGGATGATTCAAAAACCTTCAAAAGAAATTAAATGTAATGGCAAGTTAAATGTTAAAAAAGTTACGCCATTTCCAAAGACTGAATTAAGCATTAAATTCCTTGGAACAAAAGTTAACTACCTGAAGAAACTTTACTGAATTATAAGATTACTTGATGTCTTTTGGAAAATGTTTATCACTCTGTTGCTGTTGAAAATATCCCAGTTAAAGGAAACAGATTTGTAAAAAGGAAATTGGCAAGTGGTATTGTTTATGTGTACTTTTGCGACATTACGTCTGATAAAGTAACTCTCATTCACTACAAATAAGTATGTAAACCTGTAAGATAGCGGTGTCGAGTGCAAGATTTCCAGATTTCCAGTCTAGAAAAAGGGACCAAATTGTCCATCCACGAGGGACCTCCAATTTAAAAAGATTTAAACTTTTCTAAGGCTCTGCGGACTGAGCACCAAACGTCGGATCTATACTTTCCTTACTTACGCCAGTAAACCATAGTTACCTCTAAAAAAGAGACACGCAGTTCATAAATCGATGGTCGTAAGGAGCAAGTGTAATCCCAGCACTGGAACAAGTGGTGATTACTGAAAATCGAAACAATATAATACACCATCGATGTTCTGCTTGATGATACAGAGACTTAGAGATACATAAAACCAAGATCCTTCCTTACAGCTTCCTTGAGTTTTGAGTAATATATGTGATCATGATCATTCAAAAGACATGAAATTTTTTTAACTTGCTGTGGCTACCAAATATTGCAAGAATGTCAAAGAGATACAGATTCAAGAGTTAATAGAGCCTGTTTACAATATTATATCTTCGAATGAATAGTAATGCCTACTGCATCATAATTGGAAAGCAACACGCTTAAACCTATTAAACAGATGTACTCATACTTTAAGCTTAGAATTTTTAGTCAATAACTCAGCCAAGGAGTCGCGAAATAAAGCTCATTTGGAAGACTAGAATTGGTGAATAAACCGAGAGGGCGGAGTCTGTTATTGTGGCAAATTTGAATTCTAGGCAACTTATTCACCAATAATAGTCCAACAAATGTGGTTTATTCCTATTATACCACCGAAAAGTTCTAAAAAATTACCCAATTTTTATCGTCGTTCACATTGATCAAACCAATTTCGACAATTGTAACGTACCATGCAACTGTGGGGATGTACGTGTTAACAAACCCTGGAAAAACACTACATCGCACTTCTACATACGTTGCGTGACATTATAAATGGAAAATTATTAATGTGCTACTATTATGTAGTTAAAATTTTCTTGAACTGCATGTGGATGTAGCCTACTCAGCCAGAGAAGAGAAGAATTTTGTTAGTAATTCAAGCTTTCGTAACGGTATGTATAGGCTACCGTACCGTATAACCTCGTAGAAAGCACGTACAGTATTAAGGACGTAAAATCTTGTTTAAATGTGTGCATGGTTATTTCGAGGTTGTTGTCCAGTTGCTTACTTAATTTTGTTGCCTGCTTTGGAAGAAACATTATGTTCAGTCACTTAAGAAAATCAAATGTTGCAATTTGCTCAAACTCCATTTTAGCCGCCATTTTAGATTTTTTTAAAATGGCCGCCGTGCAGTAGATGTCAGCCATACCTCGGCCTCCGAATGACCTCGATCTTCGATTATGAAGGCTAAAACTATATTTTAAGGGCCGTTAGTAAAATGGTTGCCGATATAATAATAGTATATTAAAATATCATAATAAGAAAAATTTATTGAAATACTTTTTACGCCGTTTTTCAAGTACTCTGTTTGAATACATTTAAACGAGATGACCGAAAAAGCAAAATGGCTGCCAATATTATAATAAATATATAGTATATTAAAAAGGATAACAATTTATTATTTGTTTAACAGAGTTGCTCGTAATATCTGTCCAAAGTTAACGATGAATATTCAACAATTGTTTTTCTTAGCCATTCTAATGTAATCCAGGTTAAGCAAGATGGCCCCCTTCAGTTGTTTTTTAACAATTGATCACAAACATATTTTTATTTCCATGTAATAAAATGATTGAGAAACGACGCATAATGGCGATTTAAAGTAGACCGAAAGTAACCGTATAAAAATATATTTCTGATGAGTCAAACTACCATCTTCACAGGACATAAAATGAAAATGGTCAATTGTGCAATAGTTCGTGATATCGCTATTGTATTATTTTAATAACATTGTTTTCTTTGTCTTTTTTTCTGAATATTTAAATCACCTTGCTTAGGGCCATAATGATTGTTTTATTGTTGTAGAATCACTTGGATTTACAAACCCAGTCCTTTAAACACATTCAGGCAGAGAGATGAATTGTTCCAAGGTCACATAAATATTTCACTTTAAAAGTAAAATAAAGCAGGTTATCTGAGTTTACAAGACAAACATTACAAATTGTTCTGCAATCGACTGTTTAAGGGAAGTTATATCTCATCAAATGGCAAACGTATGAAGATGGGGTAGATACAGATTTTCTGACCTCTTCAATATATTTTCTTTAATTTACACTTTAGGTACACCTTTAAGCGAATGAGAATGCCTGCAATCATGTTACTCCCTTTTTATTAACTTTATGAAAATATCGATTGTTAAAAGTAAATGTGATGATTGCGTCATGTCTTCCTGGTTTTGGATCTCGGTTTTACTTTACTTTTTGAAAACTGAAAGAGGTTTAAATGAAGTAGAAGTACTGAGTATATATTTGACATTTAAGCTTCCCTGTTTTTTCTCCGAGACCGGGTTTTGCGTGATAGATTATTCGAAACTTTTGTATTTTTCTTTCTCTTTTATTAGGTGCATCGTTTGTGAGAAAGTTTTCTTATACCCCAAAGTACAACAAGGTAACAGGGGATGTGTTTCTGATTCTGACAGGTCTCATTAAGTGAAGAGATACCGGGAACTGGTTAAATGTGTTTTCCATTTATAAATCTAAATAATGACTTCCCGTTCGTCACAGTTGTTAACTGCTGTCAAGTACCTGTTTATATAGTAGCTACTTTTTATATCCTTCCGCAAATCGCGACCTATATTGTCAGACAGATCAAAGTAATTTGAACAAAACAGTTCTAGCACTTTTCATGCACAACCGCAGTATTGTAATAGTGTTTACATTTATGAATAAATCTGCTGGTCAAACCTTTAAAAATGCATTGTAAACTAAAAATAGCAGTTACCTTATCTGGCGATAGTTTTCAGGCCACTGGGATGGTATTGGAAAATTGGTAAAGGTGTCGATCATCTGACTTTCCGTTGCAAAAGGAAGATCGCCTAAGAGAAAGTTAGTAAACTTAAAACTCTAATAGTTGCCAGTAGCCAGCTATTTGAATAATTCCAAGTAATGTTATTGCATCTGCATTTTCCATCTGATCACAATGTAATTATCTTCTCTTGTGTCATCTTGCTAAAACTTTTCTTTTCTTACAGGGAACATTGTAAGCGTACAAATAAGATAGTATGAAGCCTTATGCATACTTTCAAGAGGAAAAGCATAAGGGGACATGAAAACCCATTCCTGCACAACACAAGCTTTTCAAATAAGTTTGACACAACAACGCCTCTTACCACCAGATAGTAGTGCCCAAATTACTACTCCCATGGACCACACATCACTTTCCTTGTAGTATTCGTTACGCAACAAAGCTTCCGGTGCAAAGTGGTTGACGGAATTTGAGGACGTCTGTACGGTACAGGAAAATGTTCAAGAAAGCAATATGAAATATTAAATGACATCTCAACTGATTATGTAGTGTATGTACGTACACTACAGTAGGCCTACTGTTGCTACAGTGCTACTATGTCGTCACAATAGCCATGTATGCATGTTAGGCTATAGGCCTACAGTATAGACATCATTATGTCGTCACATTAGGGTTTATGCTCGTAGCGCAGTAGAATATGTTGGATGCTAATTTCTTATCATATAATCCAAGTAATACTGAAATATAAATCAGAGTGATACAGACATCAGAAGTGTTAAGTTGTGTTTGTGTCTCGGCACTACATTGGCGTAGTCGGCAGGATAGTGACTGAAGTGTGGTAGTCCATAGCCACAGTACAGCAGTGATTCATGTGTGGTAGTCCATAGCCACATTGATTTCAGTAATATTTCCTCTTGAAGAGGTATAGGTTCCAACCTAGTAGCAACTTTATGATGACTGATTCAGTAGATTTTGTCTGTCCAGAGGCAAGAGAGGAGTCTCAAGGTCAGTGGGGGTGACGCCGACCCAAATCGTTATCCATATCTTAGGTACATGCTAGCCGAGTACATAAAGCAGTTGTGCGAAGAGAATCACCTTGATTTGACATTACTAAAGACTAAAGAGGACAGAATTCAGGCCTTGCAAATGCTGTCCAATTTGCGTGATGCAGGCCTAAATCTGAATAACAGTAGTCGTGAGAAACCAGTGGAAACATTCAACGTAAATTTAAAAGGATTCCACGTTGTAACCAGTGATGATAATGTGGAATGCTACCTTTCAACATTTGAGAGACTTTGCATTAAGCATAATATTCCAGAAGCGAATTGGACCATCATCTTGGAGTCTTTCTTGACGGGAAAAGCACAGCGAGCATATTTCCCCTTGACTGAGAATGAGAAAGAAGATTATCAACTGGCGAAAGAGTCAGTCTTGTGTGCCTACCAGTTGACACCCAGTACTTACAGGGAGAAATTCAGAAATGCCAGTAAGAATTTATCTGAAACATTCCGACAATTTTCCAGTCGTTTGTTTTTGTATCTTAGGAGATGGCTCAACCTTTAGATTATTTATTGTCCAGTAAGGAATTTGTAGTGATAATGGACAAATTGATTAGGAATCAGTTAATTTCATCCCTTAAAGATGAGAACTTGAAGCTAAAGCTTCTGGAACAAAAGTGGAACACATTGGCAGACCTAGCAGACCTGGCTGATAATATTATGGTAGCTCGAGCAGCATGCAGAAAAGAAATTAGACCATTGAAGTCATCTGGAACCGCCACTGCGGCCACTCAATCGGATGGTATTTCTAGTGCTCTACAGATTCATGTTGGACAGGAGCTTAACATCTCAAGGCAGAGTAGGGCAGAATCAAGATCGAGTATGCCATTTAGGAAATGTTATCTCTGTAACCAGGAGGGTCATCTCAGTTACAATTGCACAAACAATCCTCAAGACAACGTTATTAGTTTTTTAAATACTTTGAATCAAATGGAGAATTTGTACCCAACAAATAGTGTGGTAAAGCCCAAAGAAGAGAGCCGTAAACCAAGGTATAACTGTAAGCCGAAAGGAGCCCATTTAAGACACTAATTGATGGCGAAGCTTCATTAGCCTATGCTGAAAGTGGAGCAGGTGTCTTACTCATTTCAACTTCCCTGGTAGGATCACGAGTTGTGAAACCATTGGAGCAAACTATTTGCCTTTCACTTCTAGATGGCACACCTTTTGTTGTGGCAGGAAAGGCAACCTGTAGTCTTGAAGTAGCAGGAAAGCGAGAGCAGGCAGAGTCTTTTGTTTCGGCCATCCCATGTGATATTCTCCTAGGACGTAATCTCATGATGAAGTTTGCGTTGGTTTTGGACCTGCACAATGGGTCATATTGGTCAGAATGGCACCAATCCAGGGTTAAGTTTCCTTTAGTATGGGCTGGTGTGAAGGAAGATTATTGTGACAAAAAAGGCAGTGTAAGCAATCTAAGTGAAAAGAATGGGAATGAGCCATTCCCATTAAGAGACTACAGTAATGATGATCAGGATTTTGAGGCTGTAATCATGATGGGAAAGATTTGTGGTTTTGATGATCAAAAAGACAATTATTTGAGTGAGTATAAAGATGTAATTTTTGATGAATCAGAGTATTGTATCACATTGGAGTGTAAAATAGACACAGGAGATGCTGCAGCTCCAATGAGGAAGAGTCCCTACAAAGTTTCATCCCCCAAAAAGGACAGTTAAGAGTCTCCAATCTCTGAGGAATGTGAGTTGGTTGGTAGATTTCCTAGGCCTGTAGTTAAGAAATAAGGAGGGAAATTTTTAGGGTTAACTTGCTGGTGTATTATGTTTTTTGTTTACGTTTTGTGTCTACAAGTACTTACAGTATTTACAATTGCAGACCACAAGGCACAAGATTGGATGTTGGGAAACAAGGCTTTGCAGGGCAAGGCAGTAAGGTGGATTCAGAGAGCACAGGAATTAGAAAACATGATCGTTCATTACTGCCCTGGGTTACAAAATATTATATGTGGTACACCTAAACAGGCACCACAGATATGTAGCAGAGATTACGACAGGAATATTTGTTTCCATGAGAACTGTAAAGGAGACCCGTCGACGGTTGTAAATTGGGTCCTGTGTGATTCTTGTGATGAGTGGTGTCACTGCATGTGTTGTAAAATGACTAAAGAAGAGGTTGATCATTTGTATTCTTATTCTGTGTAAGGTGTTAACCCGAAGTGACGATGCCTAAGAGTGCCCAGGTTTTCAATGAAAACTGTAGGTGTCAGTTACTGCCTGTTAGTAACCAGTTCATTTTGTACCATCAGAGAGATTCGGCTTTGTTAGGAATTAGCACTGAGAGAAAAGGGATTTTAAAGCTATACATTTTAGTGGAAAAGGGTACCCTTGTGTGAGACAGAAGGGGTATGGTAGCTAAAGCAAGTGAAAACATTAGAAGGCAAAACTTGAGAAACAGGTTGGCATATGAAGTTATGATGAGGGGCAGGTCTGAACCAAGTTATTAAGGTTGGGGACGGTGTATTTTCAAAGAGTCACCCTCTGTCAAATCTTAAAAGTAAATTTTCAGTCAAGCTGGCTCCAAAATGGAAAGGACCATACAAGATCATAGAGCAGTTGTCACCAATTAATTTTTGTATACAGCTTGAGGATGACAAGAGGATGGCGCATGTTGAGCAGTTGAAGAATATTGTGCAACTTTAAATTTGATTAATTCATTTATCAGAATATAAGATATTATGCAGTTAATTTTGTGTTGATATTTTTAACTTTCAAACTGGAGTTTAATTTGATTCTTTAAGTTAAGAGTGTAATAAATTCGGTTTATTATATTTAGTTCTTGGTTCAGCATTTAAAGGGGAGAGGTGATGTAGTGGATCCATAGTGATTACTGTAAGATTGGTGTTTCTCTTATACTGCATCTATGCAGCTTTTAAAAAAAGGGAGGGGTATTGCAGTGTATGTATGTACACTACAGTAGGCCTACTGTTGCTACAGTGCTACTTTGTCGTCACAATAGCCATGTGTGTATGTTAGGCTATAGGCCTACAGTATAGACAACATTATGTCGTTCCATAAGGGTTTATGCCTGTAGCGCAGTAGAATATGTTGGATGCTTGTTATTTGTTATAGGTTGGATGCTTGAATTTGTTATGATATAATCCAAATAACACTCAAATACAAATCAGAGTGATACAGACATCAGAAGTGTTAAGTTGTGTTTGTGTTTCGGCACTACAATTAATACTGCATTTCTTTCGTGGTGTTACGAAGGGATGAGGTTGACAGAGGGAGGGGAGTTTCGGCTTGGGAACCAACGTTAGAGGTTGCCATGCAACAGCCAAATAATTACACTTTTATTCATTTAATTACTTGAAAGGTTTGCCAAAGATGGCACTATTTTTGGATGTAAAGCTACCACACACACAGTTCGTTTATTTTTTCTTTAACGACGCAACGTTCCTTACATCTAGTTAAAAGAACAATTTTTACTCAAAATAAAAAGAAAAAACAAATAGAAGTTGAAAACAAATGCACGGCTCAAAGCTTTGCCAATATCTCACCATTACCTATCTAGCCAGAGAGCTGTGAGAGATAGAGAAACAACGTTTGTTCCTTTTTTGAAACTAGGTGTTTGGCCGACACTGCAGCTCCCTGATCTAACCAACCTTACATGAACAAAAGGAGGTGTGACCTTCCCTTCATAAGAGATCTGTTTCCTTGTATCCCCAGAAGGTAAGAGAAAGTCATTACGCACTCAGATTTTCTTAACATGTAAACTGTCCTAAGCTTTTGGAAAGATGGAACCACTTTGCATCAAAGTCACTAAAAAAAAAATAAATAAAAAAGAAAAGAAAGAAAAAAAAAAAAACAGAGAAGACCTCTAAACTCTCCCGCAAAAAACAGAGGAAATATTACTAGATAATGAGAATTTCTCAACCAATGACTTCTTAGCTGTGCCAAAATTAACACCATTGTACATCTGAGAAACCGTAACCTGAATAAAAATGTCAAATTTTCCCCTTTGACCCCTCCTCCAAAACGGCATCTACTGTTTGGGGTGACAAAAGAAGGACCCGACCAAGCTGCCAACAATCACAGGTACACCTATGATATTTAGGAAGGTGTATTAACGACTGCAATGTTATCAAGATAAGTGTCAATAAAACGTTGAGGATCTAGGAAATGGCAGAGTTGTAACGAGTCACTCAATTTAACAGTCGAGTCGAGTCGTTAACCAGTGGCGGATTTAGGCTGGGGCGCACCCGGCGCGCGCCCCCCCCTAAAATTTTCCAAAGCTTATTTTTTACTTTCACTAAAAAGATCATTTAGCCTACTTGTTTCTACATAATGTTGTATTATCTTATAATTTTCAAACTATGTAATTGTAATTGTTACAAACTAATAGCAATTTAGAGCACACAGTTTCAAGTTTTCCGATAAAATGTCAATAGAGTGATATCGAAGGTCTCAACCCTATTTCGGACCACGCTTTATGTAGAACACTAAACTTTTTCTTACAATCCATCTGCTATTTGGGTTCATCAGATGTGGAGTTTTTTAATCAACGGAAATCCTCGTTAATGTTATCAAAATGTGAAGGTGGTTTAGAAATGGTCGAATTATGCTCTTTTGCTTATAGCTTAGAGTGTAAATGAGGGAAAAATTATTTTCAGGATGGCTTTGCTTTTTGGAAAGTTTTGTTTGATAGTAAGCTCAAGAAATATGGCGGAATATATGTGGTTTAATGTAACCTTTCCAATGAATATGTTATCATTAAAAACAAGTATTTATGATGTCTGTTGCACTTGATCTTATTTTACGCCCTCCGGATGTGTATGCTAATCAATATATTTTGAATAGTTCTTATTAAAATTGACAATAAACTTATCTATGACAGAGCTGTCATGGTCACTAAAACTTACAAAGTAATTTTTTTAATGAGAGAGTCGACTGAGTGTTTAATTAGAATGATTTCTGCCATAAATGTAATTTTACTAATATTTTTCCTTTTACATTGTATTATGGAAAAATTCTGCTATCCCGAGGGAAGGAGACTGAATCTACATGCCACTAATGAAATCAATGATAACGCAAAGCGTTTAACAATGTTTATCTCTCATGCACATGACAATAAAGTGGTATATTTCATCAAGCAAAAGACTTTAAAAGCTACTGCTATCTCAAATATGAATCTTACAGCAGTGCATCGTATTCTTGGTCAGATATTTTCACCATCGTCTTTGAAGCTGTTGGAGACCCCAAAATTCAATTCTTTCAGTTTTTTTTATGTTCATAGAATTATAGGTTGTAACGAATTTTTATTCAAAATTAATAAGGAAAGATTCTCCTCTCTGTACTTTGTGTGAGGATCCCCCTTATCTTTGGACCACTTTTTCCGGACCTATAACATTACGACATATTTTTGGAAAGATATTTCATCAAAAGTGTTTAAAGAGTGATCTTAGGTTAAATCAGTAAATCAAGATCAAGTAAATTTTGGTTCAGTTCATGAAGCAAGTTTTTGCAATTTTCTCACTTTTAATTGAAGGGAACATTTTTTGGCAAACAAAAGCTCAAAGTAACGACTGCTTAGGTTCTACTTACAAGCCTGGGAAATGCCATTTCCGGCTATCTTAGGGGTCGCGATTTTTCAAACTTTTCTGTACGCTCCGCGCCAACTGATGGTGGCGCTCCGCTTAGATATTCGTTCGGGCAGATGATCGACCGTCAGCGCACCCCCCTAACGAAAAATCCTAGATCCGCCCCTGTTAACTACTTTCAATGTGACTCGAGTCGAGTTAGTCACTCGAGTCATTGTATTATTTCTATGAGGAAATTTATGATACAGTTGTTCGAGTCATTGCCCTTTTGAAAATTAGTGACTCGAGTCATGAGTCGTTACAACACTGGGAAATGGAATGCAAATACAAAACCCTTTACTAAAGAGGCCGTTAAATACTTATGAACCAAATGTGAGGAACCTTCATACATTTGGTTTTTGTCACCAATAAAAATTTGGGACGTAAACTTTTGCAAAGTTTGACATTGAAATATACCTCGGACTTCTTTACAGCTACCGTTCTCCCAGCGTCTTCAGCCAGACAGAAATCATAAAGTTTGCAGACTCCTGCAGACGTCACCAATACCTTCTTTGTTGAAAATCCAGGATGGAGAAACTAATCGTGGATAAATACAGACAAATAAGTTAAGTGTATATAGAAAAGTTTATTACTATCTGTCATATAGTTGTACCGAAAAACAGTAAAATCAGGCAAATGCTTTTTCTTGTTGGGTGGAGAGTTTCAAAACTTTTGACGAGTATGGGAGTTAGTTTTGAATTTTACGTCATATCCAAGATCGTTCATCAATGTGTCACCAACCTCGAAAGGTCGGGAAACCGAGGTAAGTGCTCGGGACCCTAACTTCGTGAAAGAGCCGAGTTACATTTAAAATCACAATTACAATACTTAATAACACTGATTTCCGTCAAGAAATGCAAATTTTTTCGTAAGGCAGAACCCACTGTTTGATATAAAGTTGAAAAACTGAGGTCCGAGCTGGGTTTGAACCAACGAACTACTGCTCAACATGCAGTACGCTCTACCAACTGAGCTATCGGAAATCTGCTGGAAGAACTGGTCAAGTTGTTTCAAATACCAGACGGGACAGTTTTCCATCAGTTGAGCACGTTGCACGTTGAGCGTACTGCACGTTGAGCAGTAGGTCGTTGGTTCAAACCCAGCCCGGACCTCGGTTTTCCATCATTTGGTGGTATCGTCTTTCTTACTAAGGCAAAGGTTGCCAATGTTAGACGCATATTCCAAAGTTTTGAAAAAATTATGCGACTGTGTCCTCTTCCCACCGTTCTTCAGTTTCTATATTTAGAAGTCGCAACGTTACATCTACGCTTCCGTATTTACAAAAGCTGGGCGGAGCTTACAAGTGACTTTATGATGGAAAACTTTCCCATCTGGTATTTGAATTAAATTGACCAGTTCTTCCAGCAGAGTTCCGATAGCTCAGTTGGTAAAGCGTACTGCACGTTGAGCAGTAGGTCGTTGGTTCAAACCCAGCTCGGACCCCAGTTTTTCATCATTTGGTGGTATCGTCTTTCTTACTATATATATATATCTATATATATATATATATATATATATATATATATATTTATATATATGAAAGTTCCACGTGATGGATAATAAACAAACACCAAAAACTGGTAATGTTTTTGGTGACAACATAAAATATTGTAACAAACAAATTACACTTATTTTCGGAACCCTGGTCCTTCTTCAGGTGTGAAAGCAATGTGACTGTCATTTGACTTCTTGAAAAATTGAAAGTTAGAAAAAAAGCCTAAATGTCTACTTAACCCCTATCGATGTTAACCAGCCGCGAGGATTTGTTATGTTTCAGTTAAAATTCTTTTGTTGTGCTGCGTCATGCTACCATGGATCATTGCGAACTTAAGGCACTTAAGACTGTGGTCCGGGATATTGAAATACTCAGATAATGGAAAACCAGCTTTGTTGAGCCGTATATTGCCTTTGTGGTTATTGAATTGCGTGCGAGGAGGTAAAAATTTTGACCTATGTATATAATGTATATCATGGCAAAGGATGCGCAATGTTAGATAAATAACATGGGAGGTATCGCGGTTGAAGGCATCTGGCTTAAGGATATAACCAGCAGGGCTTAGGGGATGATGCAATCAGTAATAATGTGATTACAGACCCTACACCGTGTCTTGCCGCATTTAATGTTACCCGCCTGGGGCGGGAGGGGGGGGGGGTTCGTTTCCAGTCACTTTGCTCTCCTTCTTGAAGAAGGACCACGGCGTCCGAAAACTAATGTTATTTGTTTATTTACGATTCAGGAAAGTGATGGACAAATTTTCGGCAACACAGTGCCTTTGTCAACTCACAACATTCAAATGAGAAAAAATCAAACACGACTTCACATGTACAACAAACAAGAAAGCTACACAAAGAATACACTAAGATAAAAGTACTTGACCGTAGAACAGGGTCGATGCAAAGGCCCCAAAATAATGGAAAACATACCTTGAGGGGGACAACTCACCAAAAGAATGCTTCTTGAGAGAAGCAACAAAATGAAGGGCCTGAATCAATGTCCGTTCGATTTGTCTCTCTGTATGTCTGTCTGTCTATTTATCTCAGTGAGAAGAAAGTATAGGTAGTGTACTAAAAGAGTCAAAGTGTCAAAGTATCGTAGTCTTAAGCTTTGAATTTATACAATAGAATATTCTAAGTTTTTTGGGTGGAAATTGTCAAAATGTAAATACATGTGGGTGTCGATAGGCTTGTTATAAACTGAAGTGGTAAGCAAATTACCGGATAATTTAACAAGTACTTCGAGGGAGGTAATCTCAGAGGTGCATATCTGAAAATTCAGCTTAATTGACTTATGAAGACTGTTCTGATAACAGATATCAATATTTTCCCACTGCCATTTCTCAGACCATACCACTCCGTTAACTTACCCCGTACGAATGTAAGAGTTCCATTCCTTCCATAATTCCAAGTAAGTATTTCACTACATCTCGCACTGGCAAAACAAAATTATCCGAAGAGTTTGTTCTTTGTTTTTCATTGATACGTATGTCGAGACTTTCACAAAGAAGATGTTCATGGGCTAGATACAGGCCCCCTTTAGCAGGAAAAATCAAGAAAGCGAAAAGATTGTAAAAAGTTGGTACAGATCATGACCAAATGATATTATTAAACATGAACTCAAAGCAGTAGTTTCGTTTTACTAAGCAGCCTCTCATGTATGACTGGCTGCTTGGCTGACAAATTGGAAAAGGTGGTTGGCCAAATTCAGCTGAATTGTAAGATAACTGATCCACCGTTACATTTGCCACCACACCTCATATTGTGTATGGCAAGACAATGGTCTACGGTTACATGCAACATTTTGATATGAGTACAATGTTTGATTGTATGTTTGTTCGCTTATATGTTTTTGCTTGAAAAGAACCAGTTCATCATGGTAGGTTACGGAATAACCGACATTTACCTTTGGTGGTAACGATTCCTTCTGTCCTGGTCAAACTCATGCTATCGGGTAGGTCAAGAACTCTCTTCAAGAATTTATCCCAGTGAATTTCTTCTGTAACAGACACTTTCGCTGTAAAATTAAGAGCACGCATAGTTGGAAGTTTAAGCTATTTTGAGTGGTTTCAACAGAGTGTAATCAAGACTTGTCTTGAGCAAATTTAACAAAAGCAAGCAAAGTAAGTTATTGAACTGGTCTGCACGCAGACCAGGACCATAACCAACTTCATCAGCCATTAGCTGTGTACCTGACTTTACTGGAATACCCGAACTCATTGGAGCAAATTCAAGTACAAGGTCCATTAATATACATGGAATAACGTCATAACATGGTTTTTGTCACTTTACCTCCAATGACCTCAGACCACCTATGACGTCTACCAAAAATAGGATCCATTTTCGGATTATAATGCACCCACAAGTCGAGTATGAAAAGTGCCCGTGCTTTTAAGAAATTCGATGGCAGAAATCATTTCACCAGCATTATCAAAGTACCTTTGGTCACATACAAACAAAAAATATTACTGTTACATCCACAAAAATCACGAAAATATTCAAACAAATAGGTCTCATAATTAAGTTTTTCTTGAAAAACGGGAAATAGCATGTAAAGAGGAGACACACGCCTTTAACTACATTTACTCTTGAAAGTTATCACGTTTGAAGATGAAAACATAATTTGAAAAGGAAGTAATAACCTTTTGTGTCCACTAGCTTAATGAACTGGTCTACGTTTGCCTCGTAGCAGCTTCAAATGCTTAAGATCATGGATAACAGTAATGTTGTGTTCATTTGTAAACCAACGAAATTTATAAATGTTCCTTATGGCTCACCTGTAACGGTTGACAATACAACGCGTTTCTTGGGCTCACTTGAAATTGAAACAGTTCCCATCCAGCGGTTGTAAATCTGTCCCATCTTCATATTATATATAAGACACGTCCTTCTCCAAGAACATTTGCAATCCTTTCGGGCTCTTTCTTGTATTCATTGCGTAATCTGTTTTTAAGTGAAGGATACTAAAAGTTTCATTTTTACTTTTAATCCTAGCACAATTTTCTGAAGCAGTCCATAAATGTATAATTAGGTCTTACTAAATTAAATGAATGATTTTTGCATTTAAATGGACTTTATGCATTGACGTCATGCAACGTCATTTTGGACGCAAAACAATGAAGCACACTGCATGCACGACATAGACTTTGCACACGAGCATAGAAAACTGAAGCAAATATCCGACCAGTCCACAATCAACTGTCTCCATTTGTTGGTGTGAGTTGACATGATACGCGCTTGCCTCCAATTTGACGTCATATGCATAAGGTCTATAATGATGTGGTAGGTAATATAAGAACTAAATATATACGATGAACCTACCATTGTCACTGTACAGCTCATCAATGGGATCAGAATTTGGTAAATTTGTGGTATATGGTATTTCTGGTAACTGTAATCTGGAACAATTCCTACATCAGAATTGATGTAATAGATACCTCAGTAAACAAACAGTGGCAAGTCCAAACCATAGTATGTGTTTATTGCCACTTACATAACGCCTTCATACAGTAATCTATGAATGCACTATACACTTTAACAATATATAACTGTATATTCAAATTTAAAATGTGAGTCATGAACCTAACATTTACATTATATTACATTGGTCGTTTTACCACATGCAAGTACTGCATTTTCGATAATCCTTAAAATGATTCGAAATAAATTGGAGGTGATGACTACATTGTTGATGGTATCTACACATTGAAATTTATGTAACTTTCGTTGAAGTTACTTGACGGTTTCAATCATGTTAAAATGTGACACATGGAACGGAATTATGGATCTGAA
Source organism: Holothuria leucospilota (assembly GCA_029531755.1). Classification (NCBI taxonomy): domain Eukaryota; kingdom Metazoa; phylum Echinodermata; class Holothuroidea; order Aspidochirotida; family Holothuriidae; genus Holothuria; species Holothuria leucospilota. The sequence goes on from CM055972.1 coordinate 1,691,826, forward strand.
ATAGTCTAAGGACACTTACATATTAGTGATGATCTGTTTGGATTCTGGAAAAATATATGTTTATATGATTTTGAGGATAACATTCAGGTTCAATTCTTTGGATTTCGGACAAGTGGTACATATTTATTAAGTAAACAAAGCATAGCACTTGAATTATGTTAAGTTCAACGACAGGAAACTTTCGTGAACTGTTTATGCGCCATTAATATGTCTATTTGTATTAAACTTGGGTATCTAGACGGAATGCTTTACCATTATAAATTTAATTTTTACATCAATCACTTACCTGTCTTATTTCGACAAACAAATCTGTATGTCAGAAGTAGAAATGACATGAAACCTACTGCGAGGCAGATTATTATCCAAATAGATTTTAGGCCATTGTCTATGTAATTTCCAGATAGTAACATGTCAAAACAAAGGGAAAGACAAAAAGCAGATCAGAGAGTTACTTTAAAGAAAACTAAAAAATTAACCCCTTAAATAAACTGATATGCTGTTTTGTAATTATTAATTCCCCCATTATGGATGACACAAAAATTAATCGTTTAGTGAAAGCCAATCAAAAGTTGAAGCATTTAAATGTGTCAGTTTACGCTTTTTGTATTTAATACTTACCAATCACCATAAAGTTTCCTTCCAGAGTACTTTCCATGCCCGTAACACTGGTCATCACACAGGTGATATTGCCATAGTGAATTTCCGACGAAAAAAGTATCTTCGAAACGGTGTCAACTGTATTATTTTCGCGTTTGATAATTTCAAGTGATACTTCTATCTGTTCGGAATGGATATCCACCCTTTTGTTGTTCATAAGCCATGTCAGGTTTACCTCTGGTCTCCCATGGAGTGCATAACAAGACGCGTTTATGGTGTCATACTTTGTTACGTTGATAACCTGCTTTGGATTTTTGTATCCATTAATAACGAGAACAAGTTTCGGAATAACTGTAACAAAGTTTATATATATATATATAGAACAAAAACATACAGTGTTATTGTAGAGATCTCGAAGCTTTAAAGGGCAACTCTTTCCCACCTTACGTTTTCAACAAACTATCTGTAAGCTCCTACCCTGTCGGATCACACTCATACACACCTCCAAAGAAGTTCCTTTAACCATGGATTATGAAGTAGCTTTGGAGTCATGATAATTACCTACTACTATAAGGGAAGGCTGCACGAATTAAATTTTGTTTATTTCATCTTCTTATAGAAATACCTGCATGTTTGCATGAAAATAACCAGACATTCTGCACTCTACACAATGTGATAAATAACAAACAGAACGTTGTAATCTCATACCACCACCGTTCTCGTATTGCCGTTTCAAAAAGTGTGGGATGTCATAATCAACATCCTTTAGGTGTACTTTCAGTATTGAAGATTTCCTCTCTAGTTTCAGTGTTTAATTAGAAGTAAAAACTTACCAGAGAAAAAGAATTTCCCAGTAACGTCTTGCGATATGTTTCCTTTTGCAAGTCTGCTAACGCATGTAAGAGTATCATTTTCACTTTCCGGTCGGACTTGCAGAACCGACGACGAGTTTGTCCTGTTGTGTTTGCCGCGACTAGTAATGATTGTGAAGTTTCCGGAATTTACAACTTTTCCATTAAATTTCCAAGTGAGACTAGCCCTTGGTCTGGCCCCCAGAGAGTTACATGTAACATTAACTGGCCCCTTTTCGGTAACATATATGTAAGTGGCGACTCTGTGGCTATTCGCCGCTAGAAACAATGTTGGTTTTACTGTAAATACAACGCAGAGATATAATAGTAGGGTGTCAAAGCATGTCAAATTGTGATATACAAATTGGCCTACTCTTCACTGAAGCTTTGCTGCATTATGGAATAAGAGGCATGTGAACAGTGAAAGCACTTCACTCATATGTGTAAATGCATTCATTACCCATGCAAACATTCAAAATTCCTTAGGTCTTTCCTCGAAGGAAGTATTGATCAAAAACTGTAACAAATTTGATATCACTCTGTTTCGCCGATTTGCGTTTGCACAAGGTTGAAATGTGCCTATATTACCTTACGTTATAGTAATTTCCATAGTAATGGTACGGTCTTTAAATGTACTATTTTCTTTTAATCATGCAGTAGCAAAGAACTGTTAATATTTTGCAAAACTTGTACAGAGACTAATGTAACGTAAGAAGGCAAACATTCAAGGGCGGATAAAAATTACTAACACTTGCTAATTAAGACTTCGTGTTTTCCTCATTTTCAAGGAATATCGAGTAATAGATCACAGGTATGTTATCACAGAACCAGTTGACACTGCCAAAATGATTTAAAATTTAATTGTAACTTACAGAGCTACCCTGACCATAGCTCCCCAACGTCTGCTGTGATATAATGTAATTTGTACCTGAGCTACACTCAGATAATCTTTTGTCCAAGCGATGGGTGTTGTGCAAAAGTTTCCACTGCTAGCATGCACGTGGGTGGGAAGGGAATAAACCTTATGCATATGACGAAAGTGCTCCCTCTTTAGGAGGCAAGGGGGTTTCATTGAAACGTACACCAAAAAATGCAGACAGCTGATTTTTGTCTGATTTAAAGTCTACGTTGTGCGTGCAGTGTGCTTCATTGTTTTGTCTCCAAAATACGTTACGTCAATGCATAAGGTCTATATAGCATTATGCAAAATGAGAGTATGAAGAGGTACTTATCGGTATGACCGGTCAATTATTTAAGTGTACTACGTCATTAAGAATACCTCCGGTCGAATAATATCACCCCACATTGCGGAACCTAGCGCTGTGGAAAACTCATCGTATCGCAGGTGAAATTAGTGTCAACGAATTTACATTGAAAAAAAAATACTATATTATTTACTTGAAGAACATTGTTCGGTTTATGATCATAACGAGTATTAATTTAAATTTTTTCAATTTTAACTGCCGCTAATGACAGTGTTTTGCAACACTTTTCAATAAAGTGATAATGATTAGTTTAGCATGTCTTACCATAGGTAGAAAGTGTACCACAAACAGTCCGCTCCACGTTTGCTACATCCATTTTACTAGAACACGTTACTATCACATTTTCTGCCCTTGGAATGAACTTTAAGATCGATATTGAGTTAGTAGAATCCTTTTTCAACGAATAATCCCCAGAAAGTATTTTGTTCTGATCAACTGGTGTTTCATTAACTTTCCACTCAAAGTTGACGGCAGGTCTTGCCCCTAGGGCCATGCATGTGAGCGTTACTTCCTCTTTTTCATCAACATGTAAGGCACCTAAGTTACTATGATGACCATTGATGAGCAACACTAAAGTTGGATGGTCTGGAAAAATTAAAACGATGAGATAGAAATACCTTATTTATAAGATCTTTTAGTAGATCACATGTAATTGTCAATGCCTTGGTGCAAGGGTATTTTCACGTTTGACCTTGAACTGCAAGTTGCATTGTAATGAATTACTCTGCAATACGACAATTATAATTTTAGACAACCTTGCTGTCATTATCCATGCACATTTTTATGTACCACACTGTTGCAACAAGGGATGGATTTTACATATAACAGCACATGATAAGAGATAAAGAATCATTTCTTCCTTAGAGACCCTCAATAATGACTGCATTGATAAATTTAAAATATTGTATATGTTAGGCGAAAGTAGAAGGCTTACTATAGGTCATTAGTTGTAGGCTGACATTTTCTGCTGTTTCTTCGTCTTCTTCTGAGTCTAAAGTTCCCCTGCAGGTGACAGTTTCCTGTTCATGCTTAGCTAGATACAGCACTGTTGAAGACGTGTTAAAAGTATCCAGATAACAATCTTGGAAAGTCTGTGATACTTCAGATTGAACTGGTGAATGCTGTAAACCATTTATCTCTAACGCAAGGTTTGTGGCTGGTCTAGCTTCAACGGCAAAACAAGTGATGTTGACTTCAGTGTGTTCAGCAACGTAGATAGTATTTTCTACAACTTGATTATTGACTGATAAGTTCATTGTGGGAAGTACTGTTGATACAAAAGAGGAACGTTTTAGTAAGAATGATGCATCATGACCGTAAAAGTAAGAGGAGATGACAGGAGCTAAGGAAGGAAATTCAAAAAACTTATCAGAGAACACATCCAAAAACTAGTGTTGACAATACTTTTCTGAATTCCCCACAGTAAGTACTCATGAACAAAAAACAGAATCAGTACCGCACACTCTACTTACTCGGTATTTCTTGCATTGCAAAATAGCTATGGAAAAAGTATCCCACTTGAAACACAGGGAGAATTAATATCGTGCTAAAGACTCATTTTTCCCACGGCAGCACTTGGGATCCTCCCATCGGTTCTAATGAATCTTCACAGTTGATACGACAAGACGTGGGAGTTAAAAGTTATAAAAATGAAATTGCACTCGTAAGCACAGTTGTCTTAAACATCTTTCATCAGTACATACTTCGCATTCCCATTGCTTTTTCCTTCCTCAATTAGTCTTCATAGATCCTTTACTTAGTCTTCAATGCAAAGCATAGAGTTTACAAAACCTTACATTATAGTTTTAGATAAGAAAATGTACTATGTTAGTATATGAGCATCTGTAGCCTCTGATTGAAATGATACTATTTTAGTTTTTTCATGTAGTAAACTAGACAGTACCTACTAATTTCACTCCCAGCCTTCCCTCATACACATATAAGTGGATAATACCGCAGTACTACCTGATTACAGCTAGGATTCATCAATGATCTTTGACGCAAATACTATCACTAAGAGCTTCTGTTATTGAAAATATTGCCAGAAGGGATTAATGACTGTCTCATTCTGGTGTAGTATGTATTAAGTGCCTTTGTGATAAAATATTTAACAAAGGATTCTTCTCAATTCATACAATAAATGCCATTTCAAGAGGTGATGTATTCATCAGCTACAAAGGACCATTTCATTACTACACCATGACATTACCCTCTTATGCAACTTCATAATCTGACAAGGTTGAGGCAGCGAAAGAGTTTTCGCAGCTTTCAAAATACATTGTCGCCAACATGTAAACTGACTGTACTGGCCAAAAACATAACATGAGTCGTTCGTTCAGTCTTTCTAGATTCACTTAGACGTTCAGCCGATTGTGTTGGGTAATAAAAGAAACGGGAACAAAGTTTCATGGCCAATTTTGGCTGGGGTTTAACTGCAACATCGCTCTCAGAAAGTCAAAATCATGTTGCCTTTTGTTTAGCTAGCGTCATTCGTTTTGAGCAGTTCAAACAGCACTCTGCCCACGCTTCTGCTTGCTTGGTTATATACCCTTCAATGCCGTGGGTTTCGTAATAGCTTGACATGTCCTTGTGTGGACAGGACGCGCATTCGTCATGCCTCTATCGTAGTAGTTGTAAAAGTGAAAAGGTAGCGGACTCATTGAGAGCGTAAGAAGTGACACTCTTTGCTTATGTCCCAACTTTTTCACTCGTATCGTGCAGACCTCCAGAATATTGAAACATATATTTAGTGGCGCATCCAGGAATTCGTGAAGAGGATGACTATTGATGTGTGTTTGGGTATGGGTATAACGAGCGGGGTGTTCCCCTCCACTTTCGGGAATATTGATCATTTATGGGCGAGTAGACGCCACCTGGTGTGATAATTTACTCAATAAGCTGTCAAGAAATTGTCCTTCCAGGGCCTAATATAGTACCAGACGCGGGATAATTGAACGGAAAGTTTGATGATCTTTTGAAAACATTGTTTTGGATAAATATGGAGGCTGAGAAGCAAAATTATACAGTAGTGATTGCAGGTTAAAGAATAGACCACCCTACACTTAAACACGGGGTATTGTCAATGGCTGTGATCAGAATCTGCCACAGGGACTTAACATTCAGGTGTCCAATTTCCCCCTTTTTGTATTGCTTCATTATAATTAACCTCATATTAATGCAGAAGATGAAAAAAAAAAATACCGCAAGCTGGCTGAGGTGGGGAAGTTGAGGTGTGACTAATCACCTTAGTTCCTCCTGCATCCAGTCCTGATATTGTGTTGCTTAAGGCATTAAGATAAACATGGCATTGCATGATGTGGTCAGCATGCTCTGGCAATCACTCTAAGTGACTTTACCAGACAAGATTTTATTCGTACAAATCTGACTTCCTCCAAACCAAGGAAAATCAAAAGAATAGTAGAAGGGAAGATTTTACTAGCTAGGAAGGGGATCTATTTTCAAATTTTGATGACAAAGAAGTTGAACTTTACCCCACATTAGAGGATCAGCTTTATATAAAATAAACTTCCAAACTTTGCTGAGATTAACAAGTTGGCTTAATAAGGGGAATAAAAGGAATATCAGGACAAACGTTTCCATCAGGACGGGATTCAGAGTAACTGACACCAAATTTTTAGAGATAAAAAGTTGCTATTTTTGCTAAAGAGTTAAGGAGATCAGCTTTAGGTAAAGTAGCATACATAACATACATTAACATTTCAGCAAAAAGTGCTCAGTACCCAATTGAATTTTTCCCGTAGCCTCCGCTACTTCGCCACTGCTAGTATTCGTACTCAAGACTTTGCAAATTTAATTATACTCCTATTCGGTGCCTTGTCACGGTTCTGTTACTTCAAAATCTGAAACTTTTTATATCCCTACCAAAGGATATACGTAAAATGTATTGAGAGGTATTCTTTATCAATTTTATAGCAAAGGTAGATTATTCAGCCACTAACCTTACGGTCTTTTCTCACAAAGGAAAGAAGACTACTTGATTTCCTTTTATGACCAATCTTTTTAAAGATTTTCCTCCTGATATAATCATGAATGAAGTAATCATTTTTAGTTAAATGCCTACCTTTAGAGGGTAAAGAAAAGCCGGCTGAGAAGCCATATGTCTCATATCTCTCATATCCATAAACAATAACCGATATCGGGTGAGTTGCCTGGGAGGCATTTTGTTGGATAATGTAAAGTTTCTCTGGTTTTGGTAATCGTTTAGTGATGACAACGTAATCAGTTCCTGGAACAGGCACAGCTGTTGCGCTACATTGTAAGTACTCGCCGTTTGTAGTCACTGTGTTACATTCACCAGGTTTTACGACGATGTTAACGAAACTGGTGAAACCACTTCCTTCCCTTCTCGATTTAGGAAGAGTTGTAAAACCAAATACGAAGTCAAATTGCTCTTCAGCAGGGACTTGGATGATAGATGGGTCAACTCTAGATCCAGAAATTGTTATTATGATTTGATCAACTTTTGAAGGAAGATTAGAATATATAACTCCACTCCCTCTGAGTTCCACTTTCAATAAATCACCAGCTTGTAAAGCCCTGCCCTCATAGCCTGGTACAGATATAATAGTATTGTCAAAACCTGCGGATATTTTGTACAGGGATACATCGTTCTGCTCTCCAGTTGCCGTGAAGATATGTTTGGTTCCCCATTTATCAACAGGGATCAATTGGTAGGAAATAATATCACAGGAACTGCCCTGTGTTAAGGCACATTCGTTTCCACTAAAAGCCGCTATAGGATTATCACTACGAATAATACTCCCACTCAAATCGCCACCGTTTTCCCCTGCCAGTATCTGAACTATTTCATCAGCATCCACAACGAATGTCAAGACGTCATTAGGGTAATACCGTTTCCCTCCAAAGATAACTTTGGCTGCCAGAGAAATCTGTACGCTGGTATCGTGTTCAAGACCAATGACAGCTAGGAGAGAATGCGACGCGTATTTTCTATCCATTCGCAAACTATTTGCAATATAATGAACTCCAAGTTGACAATATGGGAGAGCAATAAAAGCGTCTGAATTGTAAGGCACAAGGTGGATACCGTAGACGGCAACATCCTCTGAAGCAGTGACTCTTAAAACCTTGTAACTTCGATAGCTTGACCTTTCCAACAAAAAATCATAGTACGGTACCTCCTCCCGTCTGAATCCTTTTGGAGGAATATCAAAAGTGGTTGGGTAATAGGTCCCCTTTATTTGGTATCTACTACTAATAGTCACTGTAGTGGTATTACCACTAAATGCAACAACCTGAATATGTAATTCACCGACTCTGTTTCCAAGATGACTTGTAAACCCTATAACGAAGTCCCTGCCTCTTGATGGGGGAACTCTACACTTGTTGGTCATCTTGGAATTAAGTTGCTGGCCATTAGCGATGGCAAGGAGGTAAAGAACAACAAAAGACATAAGAGCATCCAGGATCTCCATATGTTCTATTATGCAAAAGAAATTGTACAGTGAGCTGTTTACATTGTAAGTAATATTCGACTGTTGCTCGACAAGAAGTCAGTATATATTTTCAATATATTTTTAGTACTGCGTATAACTATAAGCAAACAAACCGAATCATGAAGGTAGGCCACTCAACCAAATAACACTTCATTGACTGCGCTTGGCAAGAATGTTGTCAAGATTCATACTAGCTTCGAGACATTTTTAGAAAGACCTTGATTAGATGATGCCTTAACGCGTGAGGTAAACAAGTAAAAGTAACTATTTAATTGACCTCTGTTCAGAATAATTCCATCTTTTACACATGAATATTTAATTGTAGTTGTAGACACATGACAAAAGCTAATTGATCGAGAAATTGATATAAGTTAAACAAAGCTCTCAAAGTTAATAATCGGAGAAATTGAAAAGAGAACTTCGAGTTTTTCGATAAATAGTTCCGTGTATTACAGTTTCGACAGATAATAATGCTTGTGCCAGTTTTGATGCGGCACCTTCACTGAACTCAAAATAAGCAAAATAAGGGCAAATAAGGTAAATGAGAAATTATTCCAAACTCTCCTTTCAACGATTCTACTCTACATCCAACTTTTGAGCAAATATTGAATGCATAACACTGATGTTCTCACAGAAATCATTAACCCTTAACGCAAATTATAACTTACGGTTTTTACTCGGGCTGTGGAGATTGATGACCAGTTAATTATACTCAGCAGAGGACCATCACTAGGTAGAATATCCAAGAAAGAAAAGTTTCTATTGAAACTAGTTTACGTATTTATAATAAAAAAAATAAAGCTTCATGAAATGATCGGAAGACTGACTTAAATGGCCTTCTTGCTTTCTGAAAGGTAAGAGCCACTTTCTCTCTGGTTGCCAGTTGCGCTGTGAAAGTAAGACTGGCAAACATAGTGAAACTCCAAACGAACAAACGTCAAATACAAAGCTGTTTACCGCAATCACCCTATATAAAGAAATAAATGACGACTTTCTGAATTGCATGAACCATATTGAAACCTAGGTGTAAAAATACGAGAGCAAAAGCCGTGATCTCAATGGCATACGCTCGAAAAATTGAGTAAATGAATACGAACAAGAGCTGTTTCTAAATCCATCTAACAAGCATCACGTACTGTAAATAGAAGACTCGATAGCCTTACTAACGAATTTTTGCAACAACTTTACTGTACGCTTGGAACAATTTGAAAATGACTACTGTTGTCTGTGGTACCGAAAAGAGTTTTTGATGAAACTGAAACGCTATCTTGGTTAGTGTTGTATCAGGCTAGGCAAATGCACCTCCCCCTTTGAATAAAAAAACCCTTGCGCTTATTTACAAAATGTTACTATATGTTTCCATATTTAAGTGTAATATCATGAGCCATCCAAAAACAAGGTTTTTTAATCCTGCTTGAGGTTCAGGTAGCCTACAAAATAGCGATTGTCGAATAATTTCAAGAAATGTTTTTTTTTTAATAAATTGCATGGCATTACCTTTTGATTTCATCTTAAGGAACTGATAATATAGCTTTTACAGATCTTTATCAAGCTGATTAAGCTGTCTAGAATATTTGATAACTTTTGTGCTATGCATTTTATATTGCAATTTTTCTTATTGGATCGAAAGATAATCCAGCGTCCCGACAGAGTCAATTTACACTCTAAAACAAAAGAGTGAAATTCACTCCAAAAAAAGTGTGCCGAGGGACCACTCCTAAGTAAAAGTGAATTTCACCCGGAATGGAGTGAAAATTCACTCCAAATAGAGCAATATTTTGTTCCATGTGAATGAGTATCGCTCCATTTGGAGTGAATTTTCACTCCACTCCGGGTGAAATTCACTCTTACTTAGGAGTGGTCCCTCAGGACACTCTTTTTGGAGTGAATTTCACTTTTTTGCTTTTAGAGTGTAGAGGAAAGTATCATGATGTCCATAAAGAAACAGCCCTGAGGTAATTTTCTGAGGCACATCACTTCCTGGCACCTTAAGGAATTCTCGAAGAAATTTCACGACACCAGTAACCTGTCTTCAGAAATGCACGATTACGTCACATAACTGTCTGGCACTCAAGGATGCTCTTGGGAATTTCACGACACCAGTAACCACTTTCCAGAAATGCACATAGTGGCCGGTTCCGAAAACATAGGCTACTGCTACGAGGTTTGAATGAAATGTTAACTATAGTGAAGGTTTCCCGGTTAGATGCCACTAGGCTCTAGCATATGTCTTTACAGCAGGGTAGAGATGGTTTTGCAGCAGTCTAATAGAACGAGTAACAGAAGTAACCTGTTCTGACAGTTTGACCTACATTTCTAGACAGCAGTGGAGATTGGTGTGAAAAAGTAAGGGAGATAACGGGACCTTGAGGCAAATGTTATTGTGTGAAAAAGTGCAGTCAATGGGAGCACTCGCAAAAAATGTGCGTGTGTTATATCCAGCCACCCTGGGATTTCCGCCTACGTTTCCAAAAGGGGAGAAGGGGAGCAGCACTTCACTTCCATAAAAGAACCTTTATCTGTAGAGAGTACTAAGTGACCATGAAAGTTTCCCCACGAAAGCTGCTCATTCAATGAACAAATCGTCTCAATGTGAAAAATATGGACCGTATTTGAAAATACCGGTATAAAGAACAGTTTTGGCTAGCCTTAAACGTATTAAGAAGGGGTAGAAGGCAATAGTTAACATATGTCTTAATATGAGGCTTGTTTCCCGCAGGGTTAAAGCGTTTATCAAGAATTTTAGTTAAACGACGACCAGGAAAGGGACTTGTCGTTATTTTAAAAGACAAGTTTCAGAGGAAATAATTCGAGTCATCTCCACTATTACTGAAATATTGATCGCATTCAGCACACCAGCTGTGTTTCCCAGTGCGTACAAGTTCAATTAATGCAGTTTCATATCCATGATATCCTTGCATATTGATGTTGTATTTTTGTACGCCTTCCAAAATAATGTGATAACCAGCCACCTTTAATATAACAAAGGGTTACATGAAACGTAAAGAGTACTTTTCAATTGGTTTCTAAAAGGGTTAGTGATACTAATCCAAAGGGCTTCATTAAAGGGTCTTCAAATAGTTTTATCTCCGAGGTTTCATGAAAGGGTATCCAAAGGGTTTATATAATGGTGTTCTTCAACATGTTTTATGAATAGTGTCCCCAAAGAGGTTTTGTCTAACATTGAAATGGCCCAATGCCAGCATTGTGGACTTGACCTCTCAGCAACTAGATACACTTGATACTTGATGTATTTATGGCAGGGTCATCGGTTTAGAAAAGTTCAAACTCATGAAGCCACTGGAGGGGGGGTCAGTGAAATTAGGAGCAAACCCAGATTTTGCACCATCAGCTGTAGGGGACAGTTAAATTTCAAATACATATCCTAATTATATGGTGGATCCTTAAACTTGCTTCTGTATTCCCAACCATTATTATTATATGCAATGCGTGCGCCCCTCTACACCTACACATCACCAACAATTTAAAATTAAAACTGTATCCCTGTAAATGAAACTACAATGCTTTTTTATATTGGTAACTCAACCTTAAGCAATGCAAGCTACCATGGAACTTCTTTACTTTTCATGCCACAAAGTGTGTGTCTAATGGTTATACGCAGTTTTTTTTTTATTTTACTGAACATCTTATAGTTTACTTTGGTGTGCTGCTTTGTTTTCCTTCAGCGGCAACTTGTTTTGTTTATTTTCTTTTATTCTCCTTCCCCTCCCTCCTTGTCAAGAAATCCATATATATATATATATATATATATATATATATATATATATATATATATATATATATATATATAATATATATATATATATATATATATATATATATATATATATATATATATATATAAATATAAATATATCGCCCGGGCCTGTAGACAGACAAGGTTCCTGGAGCGAAATATTTTTCAGGTTACGAAAAAGATATCGTGAACATGTATTAAGGCAATGGTATTTTGGATCTTTTTTTTTGGGGGGGGGGGTGAATTACCGATCCGTTTTGATATCAGTGAATGTTGTTGTTCTTGGTACCCCTCTCCAGCCCTGAATCACCAGAAGCTCTTGCCTTTCATGAAAAGTGCGCCCATTTAATTAGAGTAAGTCTTTATCTATTTAAACATTGATAATGAGTGATCCTTTAAGATAAATCGGAAACAGAGGGCGCCAGCATAACAAAGACAGATTTAAATTTACTATTTAAATTGGTAAGTTGCGTGTGGGCAGAGAGTACTGCTAGGTTGAATTCTAAGACAAGGGTTGAGGTGCAAATGTACATGTCAAATGATGTCAACTACCCGCCTCTCCAAAAATACCTAGCTGTTCAAGGTTAGTTTTTGTGTAACTTAGTGTGAGTAACATTCATTTGATAATGTGGGTGAAATATTCTTTGGAGTAGATTGTCGGTACTGAATACTTGATGTAAACACCATGCCTATTTACTTTTGGACAGGGTCTAACTTAGTTTTGCAAAAGTACAGTAGTAGCTACAGTAGATCTGGTAGATCGACGGTGTTCTGCAATAGTCCAGAGATCTGGTAGACTAGGCCAAAGGAGGTGTTTTGCACACCTTCGCTCTAGTGGGAAATTACCCCAAAATAAAAATCTTTTAGTGCTGTAGTATAGAAGCAATCACTTACATGTACAGACCTTACTTGAAAGAAAATACGTTTGACAAAGAATGATACAATTTAATGACAAGAGGGTTAAGTAGCCACTACAGAACTCGTATATATATATTACTGTATCAGTAGCGTCAGTTACTGGGATGGGGACAGGGGAACTGTACTATAAATTGTACAAAGTGTACATGATATTTTTCTGTTCTGTGGAGATTACACAAAGCACCGGGTAACTGGGCTGCTTGATAGTGAATCATCTCATCACCAGAGAATCACAATCACAATTTGCTGGTGGTTAATTACATTTGACCTATTGAATTCCCTCCAGGGACAAAAGGGTTTGATCTTCTAGTTTTTGAAGTCCGTCAACCAAGCAGGTTGAGTTGCCGGAGAGGCATCAGTGATGCTTTCAACAACCAAGCTGTCGAAGGCATCTTTCACTGCACACAATTCTTTTTGGCAAAGCATATTTCATTAAAACTTAAAGTTATTGCATTCAGCATTCAGCAAGAATTCTATTCAATACTGCACCTAGGCCTCATCCATGGAACAGTGCTCTTTCAGCATTCTGTGCAGATTTATAAGCTATATCTCAAACTGTCAACAAGTCATATGAAGGAAAACATTGGTACGTTTAATAAGTATTGAACCTTTACATTAGGTGACTACTTTATGCTCCGACATCTGTTTGTGTTCTGACACTTAAGGGATTCGTATCAGGTGTTGGGTAAGGGCCATGGTATAGGACAGGGGTAAACCAGAAGCAGTAAATTTCAATATCTGTGTGATATGGAACAAAAAACTCCATACGCCTGCATGTTTACATTGTTGTAACAAAGAGGTGTTGAAACAAATAGATGTCGGCACGTAGCTAGGTTTAACCCAGAAGTGGTTTTCATCACATATTGCAATACACCTCTTCTCCTGCAGTTAGCCTGTAATACCCCACAACAATTTTGGGAGCTTCAGGTCCCTTGTTATCCTGTGTTGCATGATAAGCTGTGGTAAATTTAACATTTTAAAATAAGGTATAGTACTGTTTGTACATTCGCACGTATTAACTTGTATATCTTATAACTTGTAACTTGAGACTCTGAGACATGCATTGAATTTAGACGTGAGTTGAAGTTGTTTTTGATGTTATTAAACTTACGTACTTAGAATTTTTACATACATCACAAAAATGTGCAATTTACGATTAGCTGGTAAACAGCAAGGAAAATTATCCTGACACTGTACAGTATCTTATGGGAGTTGACAGGTTTATTGCGTCGAGTTCTGGGTGATTATTTAAATTAGGGTACCAATGGTAAAATATGCTTTTAAAGGCAACTGTCTTGCCTATTTTAATCCACATAGTCTTTGCTATGCTTTCATTTTGTCCTCACTATTTATGTAAGTGCATATCTTTCAAAAAATAAGTATCATTGTAGTGAATCCTCCCAATTTTGATGAAAAACTGGCTAAAATTAGCAATTTGGGGGGCAAAAAGTGTGACATTTAAACTACCATAGCAGAAATTAGATTTTCCCTTATTTTTACACTTATCTTGCTCAGTTATTTTAACTTAAATGATTGATGAGGTATCAATTGTACCCTTGAAACTCATAGTTTATGAGAAACTGACATTTTTCTCTTTCCTGGGATTTGACGAAAGAGAGGTTCCACGTGTAACATTTGGTGTTACCGTTACAGTGTGAAATTTCAGTATCTTATTTTCCAAAAATTACCTACAGTAAATACTAAATCTTTCTTGGTTTAGTGGTTAATTGAAGCCTGTGCAATTGTTTAATGCATATATAGGTTTGGACAAAAGTAATTGTACAGAAAAGAAAAACATAGCCATTTTGCATTTTGACAGGCCACTTTGGTGTCACGGAAATATGTTACATAGTGAACCTTTGCAGTTAAAATACTACTACTTCCTAAACTTGATATGTAGTCATTTTTAGCTGAACTATAGTATTTAACATAGCTTTTAACTTACAGGTAGTAAGACTGTGCCACCTTGTTTATGATTTGAAATATCATACAATATTACTTTGGTGTTCTCCCAATCTAGGTTACACGTGGAACGTATTGTTTGTACCACAGAATTGAGATGAAACCCTTGACTAAGTAATCACAAGAGGTTTTAGCTTCAGACTGCTCAGATTAACTATAGAAAACCCATAAATGATATAAAATAACTCAATAAGTAGTCTTAGTGGGATAAACATATTTTTGGTGTTCATGTTACACTGTGAAACCTATAATTTCCGTGCAATGGGGCTATTTTGAGGTCAAACATTATCTGAGCATTCATAAAACAACTTGTACAACATCATTTAGACCTAAGCCTACAATGAACTAGTAAACATAACAATGCCACCCATGGTTTCACATCAAAAATTATGATACATGAAATTAGGGCTATAAATGTCATGTCACAGTCTGGCACCCTAATTAAAATAAACACCCTTCTACATTCTTAAAAGACATGCATGTGTGTAAATTGTGCTTTATGTAATACAGTAATTACTGGGGTTACATGTTCCTGAAATATTTACTTCTTCAGAAAATATGTTGTTGGAAAGTATCGCATGGTCCTGCGCACAGTATGCTTCACAAGTGAACGTGACCACGAGAATCGGCTCAAGTGACAGGAAGGAAGCAGACCTTCCTAGTACAGTAGCATTGAAGACCAAAGAATGAAATACAGTATTGACTTGGATATTTGCATTCACCAAGCACTTACGTTTGAATCAAAGTGTTGAAAATATCCAAAGGCAGTCAGGAATATAACTTGAGATCATCTGGGGGAATACTGTGTGTCATTACAAATTAACAGAGGATCATTGTTTATGATAGTACATTTAACCTATACAACAGAGTACATCTTAAACAAACAAAAAAGTAAAGGAGATAGCCATTTGAGAAAACATCAGAGACATTCTGATATAACGATACCTTTGTCAAGTATTTGTAGTGACCCGTTTGCCTACATTTTAAAGTGTCAATTTCCTCTGATTAACCACTGCTACTTATTGTGCATTTAATGTGGGAAAAATGCTGCAGTTAATCTCTAAAATTACCTGACCAAGGTGTAGACATCCCGAGATGTTCAGTAAATTAAAAAAAAATGTATACTACTGTAAAAACTCGTTGACTATGCAAGCAACTTACGGTCATGTCTCCACATAAGATGGTTGGTAATTAATAACAGTCTCTTCATTAAGACACAGGTGTACCTTCTAAAATTTAGTCTTAGACTCTTTTTAAAATGTCACCGTGTGTTTGCAAAGTTTAATCATGACCTAACAGTATAAGATCGAACAAGTAAATTCTGAAGTACAAAATCTCTTTTAGGTTGTACTATTCAAGTCTATGCAGAGCCAATGGAACCACTAAAGGAAGGGTTTCAGTAAAATTTAGTTGTGATATGTTTAAGAGAAACTTGCTTCGAGTTCTTTCCTTTGGGATGAAAATGTGATAACTTCATCTGCTAACATCCTAAGAACAACACAAATTTATTGAATGCAAGTTACTAGAATGACTACTGTATATTTATGTTCATACACATACCAAGAAAGCAATTTAGTTAAAGTTGTACAACATAATACGCTTGGACCACTTTTGTAGCATTCTTACACAAACATCGTTTAACATTGTTAGGGGTTTCCGTATATGGGATAATTTGCAATAGAACCTTCAAACCATATACCCTTCCAGATTCCGTTTGGATAGGACCCTTTGAGACCCTTTGGGTAGCAACCCTTTGAGATCCTTTTGGATATCTCGTTGGCCTTATACGTGGTGGACCCTTTAGGATGATACCCTCTGAAACCCTCTGTGAAAAACCTTACATACCCTTTCAAACCCTTTGGGACCCTTTGGCTTTCTTTCAAAGGAGCCCCTTTGTCCAAATTCCGTTACGGCAAAAGGTACCCTTTGAGTCCAAAGGCTTTTTCTCTAAGAGAATTCTCAGCTGGGCCGAAACGAACGATGCTTTAAAAAGTCTATAAAATGCTGGATCTCATACAAGTTCTTAGCACCCTTTGTTTTATAGATTTCAATCTCTTTATTGTGTCCGTTACTTTACTTCCCATGTCAAGAATTACCTTCTTTCTAAATATGGACTCATTATTCTTCGCTCTACAACCTTAAAAGATATTTAGAACGATTCTTTTAAAGCAGCAGGCCATGACAATATCTTTATGTTTTAGGAATTAGGCGCTTCCATGATCTGTTTTATAGTGTTTTGATTTCTATTGTTTCTTTATGTCATCTATCTTACGTCTATCAGGGTTCAAAAGCTTTGTTAAGCTTCTTTTGGAAACCAACGATTAGTAACTTGTCTATACATGTACATTTTGGACCTATGTCAAATGCAATTCAATGCAAACTATTTCCACCATTTTGCCTTCGTCAACTAAAACATAATTTGGACCCATTCCTGAATCCACATCTTCAACTTAAAAACGATGTTTACTTAATTTTTTAAATCATCACGAAGGGTTGCTTCCGAAGCCAAAGAAAAACTATGTATATTAGTTTAACAATCCACACATTTTTATTTATCCCGGCCGCAGTGACTGTGCATTCTTTAAGCAGGGGGCTGTCTCTCACAGCTCCCTGCTTTAAGGATGGACAGACTGATCTCAAAGGGGGCGCTTTGTTTCTAATATTGGGAGAGGGGGAGATGACTCCATTTTCGAATAATTTACTGTGTGCAAAATCAAAGTCAATGGGTGATTTCCCAAATATTGGGGGACATGTCCCACTGCTCCCAGGGATCACCGCCCATGCCTGAACAGTTAACACAAGGAAAATGGGATGCAGATGTAAGACAGGAAGGAATTCAATCCAGCAGACTATACGTAGGGTCTATGGATACGAGTGTGACAACCATGAACATACAACACCTGTCAGCAAGTAATACACAATACACAGCCTACAAGTCCACAATGTATGAAATAATACTGACAGATATCGGTGCACTATTTTGTGAGTTTAAAATTGTTGAACATGGACCCAGCTTTCAAGAAAACGCTGTTAAATTTTTTGGCCCTTTTGTAATTGAGTCATTGAGTCTCTTTTTAAATTCTGCAACAATAGCAATCTATTGCTTTAAGTTCATTTTTGTGACAATCATTCCCTTCATAGGCATGGCTCTGATGTTGCGGAGCTGTTTGTGACACGACTCTGAGTAAGAATTAGAAAGAATAATTCGAGGTATCTTGAATCAATCGGTACTTTGAGCCTATCAGTGCATACTACTTGAGCGCTAATGCAGCGTGTGGGCTTTTGTTCAAACGGAAGCATCCACTATGTTACATACTCTTGGCATCTCTTCAAGTTTTGGTATTTAAATAATTAGAAGTTTACAAACTGTGAGAAATAAAAACATTCATTTATTTTTTGTTAGAAAGGACTTTTCTCTGCTTATGTTGTATATAATAATACTTGGCTTAAAAAGATCTTTGTACCGCTTTATACTTCGTAGTGATTGGCTTATGGTTCTGTAAGTTTTCTTTAGTTTTTAAGAGTGGGGTCAAAGGTCAAAATTTAGGTCAAAAGTCAAAGGTTAAATTTGGCTACATTTGTGTTAAAACGAGGGGCAATCTACTCCTAACCTTACGTCCGATCAAGTGCAAACTTGGTGGGTAGTACCTGACTATGAGCACTTGTGCATGCGAAATTACTGACGTCACAGAACACAGGTTAGAGGTAAAAGGTCAAGTTAGTCAAAGTTGGTTGTTCCCATTATTTGACTGTCAGTATATTGGATAAAACTCATTAAATCTTATGATATATAAAACAAACTTTTCAATACTGTGTTTATTGGTTGCTAAGGTGCAAGTTCAAAGCTTAAATGTAGGTAAAAGGTGAACTTTTAAACTACATCAGATCAATTTTAAAGTTGGTGGATAGTTATCTGAACATGGAAACTTTTGCATGCTTTTCCGAATGAACGAGGACGCCAGAAAACGCATGTATTCTGACGTCTGTGCGCATTCGGCTTTACGTCGAACGAACAAGGACGCCAGAAAACGCGAAACACGAAGCAGAAAATACGTTTCGTGTTTTCTGACGTCCGTGTGTGTTGGATAAAGAAAGCATTTTTTCGCAAAACAAACAGAGCTTGTTTCTCCAAACATGTTTACCTGTGTAGCGTTTTGCGAAACAAGTTTGAGAGTCACAACCAATCACCATACACATGATTATGAAATGGCGACCTTCATGGAGACGTCTTGGCCACCTCATGAAGAAATTTTATCAGTTGAAACATAGGCAGAAATTACATGCGTACTCGTTGTTTTTCCCCAAAGTATTCAGACAGGTATATGAAGGAGAAGGCAGTGAAAGAAACTGCAAATGCTCTTCAAACACTAACGTCTTCGATTACTCACCCGAGTTAACTCGGGTCTGGCACGACGCCGTTCAATTAGCCTGTGACGTCAGCATTCGCGTCAGACCCAAGTGAGAGACCTCTCGAGCCGGTTACTTGGGGAAGTATCCCATCGTCCTGGGAACATGGCAGCTAAGCAAACGGCGTTACACTGTTGAACAGGTTTTGAGCATTCAAATACAGTTTGGGCAACAGAAGAGATGTGAAAGTGGTTGGGTAAAGGAATGAGTAAAGTCACAGAAGTGTTATGCCTCGAGAGGTTTCCTAAGGAGTATTGTTTCGAGGCAATGAACGTACGCAGTAGTGAGCGCTTGTAGTACGTGTACGGAATACTGCTAAGGGCTCTTCCATTGGCTCTTGTCCTTCGATAATTGTCGTAAAGCGTTCGATTGTTTCACCCAACTACACATGTTCATCATGACACTAGACAGAAGTTCGAATAAGTCAAATCAAACACGCTAAACATGTATTTCCCACAAAATTCAGTTTTCGGCCCGGGATAGGAATTCTAACATGGGAAGGATGGCAGGTACAGCATTTCAAAAAGAGGAAATTGACTAGACTTCCATTGTTTACTGTTTACTATAGCCTTAAGCCAGCGTTTTTTTCAAGCGGTCGCACGCGAAGCGCAGCATGGTGGGTGGGGGCAGAAGTCGGCTTCGCAAAATTTGATGAACGTTTTTTCTGTCATTTTAATAGTTTATTCAACCCAACGCATTACGTAGCATACGTTACTTTGTGTTACAACTTTTCTCATATGGTTCAGTTATAAATAAAAATGGGATATCATTTTAAAGTTACTGATGAAAAGTCGTTTTCGGGTAATGTCAACAGTAAAACGTGGGCCCGTCGAGTAACAAACTCTTGAGAAAGCCCGCCCCAAGCAATGGATTTTTCTATAGTGGGAAACTATGGCTTCTATGGGGTTGGCCCACCTGTCTGGTTCCGATGGCCCTCCCCTTTTCGTAGAGGTAAATTAGAGCCGTACTGTTGTCAGAAATCCGATTGTAACTCTTAGTCTTTGTGCAGGGGCATGCTTCGTCACATCTTATGCCTTTTGCCTACTGGCTGGTGGGATATGTGATAAAATTTCGTCAAATTCCCCCAGCATTACCCTAAAGGTACACTTCAGGAACCTCTATACAGTTCCCGTGCCAGCACCCCTCCCCGTTTTTTTACCGGTACGACCTTACCCGGATCTCACCCTCACAGTCAGACCAATGGCCAGATGGGGTACTGGGAAGGGCGAGAAGCTTAAGGGGAAATATTTTAATAGACGTAATATACTAAAATGCGTTAAGGCAATGGTATTATTCTACTTTCTAGGGGAAGAAAATATTTCTAAGGGCTCCACCCCTTGACCCACTTGGCTACGGGCTTGCAAACAAAAAATTTCCGACGTCGAATCCTCAGTCAAAGTAAGTCCTTGAGGTAAAGGGTGGCGCCAGAACTTAGCCGACAAGAGGCAAGGTTCCCCAAGTTGGGGGAAGCCCGTAGCCAATGGGAACCCCTGAAAAAAAGCGTCCCCTAGAAGATCATTACCTTAAAATGCATTTGAGTTTATCTCGCCAACTTGACATATTTTCTCCTCCCTAGAAACCATTCCCCTTTTCAGTACCTTGTCTGGCTACGGACCTGGGGGCAGCGAATTAGCGACCTAACGCTGCGACAGGGGCGACGGATTGCCAGAGCCATGTCTACAGGGGGCGATTAGGAGATTAAAAGAAAGCCTTTGCACAAGACTGTCTTTTTGCAGGGCCTATTTGTCTAGTATTCGTTACTCCGTTTATACTTGTATAACTTGTCTGCTGATATAGTGTTTAGCCTTAAAATGTGAATTTGGAAATACTCAGAGGGGGGAATTTTGGGGTACATAAAGAATCTTTACTCACTTAGAACCAAAATTATCAAGTGCGTTGTGTATTGTATTTACACCGTCTGCCAGATGAAATAGTCATATCTCCCTTAGCAAGTCGCTTATTGTACAGTGTGACAAACTAGCTGCGATATGGGATGAAATTTCCGCGACCTTTACATTAAACTCAGTAAGCTATCTGTAGGTTACATGGAAAGATGGAAAAGGCTTGGACTATAAAGCTATATGGAACGGAACTATGGAAGAAACTGAATCAACCAAAACATAGCACGAAGAGCAGAAAAATTTTGATTCATACTGCAGAAACTGCCAAGGGGTGGAGCCAGAACTTGCTTGACAGGGGCCACGCTCCCCGACAGGGGGAGGGTTTAGAGCTCAAAGCCCTGGCCAAGGCGACCGGGTGCTGACAGTACTTCGAATGTAAATTTCGGGCCTCGACGACGCCTAAAACTTTGAAAACAATGGGCTTTTGTTACAGGAAATTCGACAAAATTGGATGTTTAGTGGAAGGAATTACACAATGTGGGGTTTTCTATTGAAGACTCTACCCTTCTTCAGAACGAATTCAACCAAATAAACACGTCGTCGTCGAGGACTAAAATATTTTGGAAAGTCTACGCGTTAAAGCTCCCTTAAGAACTGGAAAACTTACCGTCAGATGGGAAGGGGTAAAGCCTTCCCTGACTGGGCATGTTCTCTTATCCTCACCTGACGCCACCCCTGAAACTGCCCTACTGTGAAAAAACAGGTTGACCGTCTGGCGACTGGCTGCTGAAGGGGACTACATACCCTACAGGCTCTGAAAGTGGCCGGGCGAGGGGATGGCTCCTATCCCCTATTTAATGCCACCCCTACATGGAGGGCTTTTTGGAGCTTGTTACTATCTACACCACAACAGCTACTACCTACACTAGTAACAGCTAGGACAACTAGAATCTTGTCTTCTGAACAGCTAAATTTTGTTTAGCATCTTGTGCTTGTTTTAGTGTGTACATCGATCTTTCACCGTGTGCGGTACACGGACGAAAACGCAAAACAAGTCAGAAACAAACTAGTTTCGTGTTCCTTATTTTCTGACGTCTGAGTGCGTTCGGATATCGGTGAAATCAAGAAGTCAAAGTTCAACAGAGCTAAAATTCGTTTTATCTAATATTTGCAAGTCAATCATATCAGTATGTTAGAAAAGATCATGAAACACTTCATGTATAGATCGTGATGGAACATATTTTTAAATAGTTTGTTCCAATTTTTAAATAGTTTGTTTAAATAGTTTGTGCCTAAGTTTGAGACCGAAGTTAAAATGAACTAAATTTTGTCTCTTGGCATTATTCACTTATCGTATGCTGATAAATTTCTTTAACTGTAAGTGAAGAGAATATGTCAGTACTTCAGAATAATACGGCATGGTATCTTGTTATCATATCTATAAGTGAACTTTTTTCATATCTTTATCTTTTATCTTTATCCGGCGGGGATTTCAGATTTTAAACAAGACGGTTGTAAGGACATTCAGGATAAAATTCGTTTTAGAAAAACGGGGGCATGCCAAAAACAAGGGCTAGAATTATCAATTTTTGTTTATCAGATTTCAGAAGCCCGAAGTACCCCTCATAAAAGAACGGAAGTCCAGCGGTCTTCATTAAGGCTCTAATGGGGTTAAGGACAAAAGCCCCTCCCCCCCGGGCAGGTATAAGTCCCCTCAATACTTGGTTATTTTATGATGTAGGCATGCATGGGGCATTTGACTACTGTTGTTTAACTGCTGAATGTCTTAAAATAGGCCACAAACTTCTCACTTTGACCTATTTTAACCTTAGAACTACGGCTGCCAATGGGGTTAAGGACAAAAGCCCCTCCCCCCCGGGCAGGTATAAGTCCCCTCAATACTTGGTTATTTTATGTTGTGGGCATGCATGGGGCATTTGACTACTGTTGTTTAACTGTTGAATGTCTTAAAGTTGGCCACAAACTTCTCACTTTGACCTATTTTAACCTTAGAACTACGGCTGCGATTTAATGAAGTAGGGGGTTTGTGGATAGGTAGTATGGATGGTGTTAGCTGATGAGTCTCGAAAGAAAATGCGTAGCCTTTACTGAGGCTTTTTTAGCAAACTTAGGTTGCATATAGAAGTAAATGATACAGAATATAAAAACAGGATCATGCGTTTCACTTTAAATAGCTTTGTTTAGGTGTAGGTATTAGACAAAAATTTTGTGGGAAAGCACATACCCCCAACTCTCAGCCCCTTGATTGTAGCCCTCTGTACACCTATCCCTCTTTCTGCTGATCTATATACGCCTGTGGTTATGATCGGCACGTTGCACACAAAAAGCTATCTGCTATGACAGTACGGCGTATTTCTTTATTCTAAACTACGTATACTAAGAAATAGTTGAACATAGCCTATATTACTATAAAGCTCAGATTTAAAAAACTAAAAGGCCAGTAATGCCGATTGTTGTGAAAGAACAATGGAAACGCTACTTTAGGAAGGATTTGGTGAGGTGTGTTTTTACTACACCAGTAGGTCAAATTCAATAATTTCGAGGACGTTGGTTATCATGCTGATGTAGCTCCACAAAATTTCATGATGGAAAATTTCTCCCTCCTTTGTTCTTCCTCTTCCTCTTAAGTGAGATTCGATGATCAGATTGGTCTTCGATTTGCTTACTGACCGTGCCGCCGGAGCGTGGGGTAGGGGATGTTACACTGAATACCTCTTACTTAAGGCTCTGACTCTAAGGAATTCTCATTAAAGGTATCGGAACTGCCATAGTCGAAGCCACATTAACAATAGCACTAATTCAAGCCATGAAGCAGTTTTTCTACTACGCTAAGCGACCACTAATGTGGGACTGGAGAATCTTGCAAGAAGGTACATCTTGGCATCGGTTATAGCTTCTAATCTAATCTTCACACTCAAATTTTGTTTCTTTCAATTTACAAGGTCACTTCTGATAACAATTATGTAGAATCATTCCTCCCTACAAAGTTGGCTTTTAATGCAGTTATTCCAGACTTCGACCTCATTTCCCCCTTTTCATCAAGTAGAGTTGAGCAAACTCCCTCCCCCTATGTCTACAACCGTGAGTGACTCAAAGGAAAAGCACACATCACAGGGCACGCAAACATATCTTTTAGCTGTGGACCCTTCCTATAGGCTTATAAAAAGCGGGGTGGGGCTCCAGTATGGTAATGGTGAATCCTTAACCAGCGATTATTGAAGACATGAAACCTTGATCGGGGTCACAATCGGCGAAAGATATTTGGCAGTAGGGCAGATGCTGGGGAATCCATGGGGGTCTGAGGCGATCCCCCAAAGCATGGAGTCTAAGGGACAGGTCTATTCCCCCTAATGGGCGTCCAGGACGCAAAATATCTTGAAGCTCAGCGAAATTTACGAAATTTTCGACCCAGCAAATTATCTAGTAAACGTGACCGCTCACTAAACAGAATACAAAGATCATTCTTCCTCTATCACAACAGTATCTGATCTCCGTTCGCTTTGATGCTACAGGAGGGCTGGTTTGGGAGCTGCATAGAGATGATAGGAATTTCATGGGGCTCTGGAAGACTTATACCTCTCAAACTGTTTTACACTTGTATTTAATCAGCCGAAACTCCCTCGCAAAATACCAGTTTTGAAAAAAAAATTAAAAAGGTATTACTTCTTTTTGCGGAACATATCTTCTTTATTCCAAATAGCTGCAATTATCATCTTTCACAGTATGTGATGGTTATTAATAGCAAGGAAAGACTACATTATTCGTAAAAGCGCTGGGACTATTTGGGACTATTTTTGCCGTTACTCCAACCCCTCACGGGCTCACGCTTCTGTCACAGAGGTCTTAGGAAACTTCTCATGAAACGTTTGGAATTAATCAGTCAAGACAACCAATTTTAGAGTCTCACCCCGGAATTTAGGGTGAGTTTGCAAAATGCTGTACGGAATGAAACAGGCATGATATGACGCGTGATTTGTACTTTCTCTAACGAAGAAAAACTGAAAGGTGAATTCGGAAACTAAATACCATATACCATAATCTGTTAGTTTCTTGTCGAAATAATAAACAAACCATAGACTACTGAAACAGGAAAAAGATTACTGTTGCCATACTTTTGCCAAAACATGTAGGCCTACTTTCAAATAGTCAAAAAATAACCTTCTCTGAAAACGTCATGATATAATAAAAACAAGTGAGTAAAATTGAAAGAAAACGATCTGGCTATTAACCTTAAATCTATGCTCTACGTAATCTGTAAGTTTTGCACTAAGTAAAAGTATAAATTAAAGCACAGTTAGTTATGTCCTTGTAAGGATCATGAACGTTAAATTCCATACACCCTTAACAAAGCTCCTACAATCTTCACATCAACTGCACAAACAATTACCTTTAAGACTTACTCTCAAGTATAAGTACTATCTATGGCAATACTCACTAAACATGACAGTTGGACAAGGAAAACGAATAAAGACATCTCAACACTCTCTAGAATTGTAGATTTGAGGGTATGCTTCAGAGTGCCTCTTTGGATTACAGGAAATCTGCCACTTATTATTCTGCTAGAAAATCGAAGACTTGGATTACATTTGACTGTCATGTTATCTTATCGAGATTTCCAAGGACCGCGGAATATCTATCAATTACACGACCACTATCATACTGAGCCATACCCGAAACACAAAGGGCCATTTCAATGGAGAAGTTAACAAGGCGGAATGTGCAGTTTCATCAATGTCAGGATTGTTACATCGTCGAAACTGCTCAACCACCGGCAAATTGTATGCCTCTTCATATGAGAGGAAAACAAGTTCAAGCAGCAACGGTTCAGCGGTCTGATATCAGTTGGAACGATTAGAAATTCCTTTTACATCTCCGATGGATCCATACTGAACCATAAGTCTCGTTGATTTAAAGAAGGTTTAAAAAACAGTTCAGTTGAACGGTGAGCAACCATTATTTAGTCGGTCTCAAGGGTTAACAACTGGTGGAAAAGGGAATGAAGCAACTTCCTGGTTGGCTACTCTAGGACAATCAGCAAGTTGACCTAGGGTCACTGCCACCCACCTATTAAAAAATTGTCTTCCTAGCAAAGGAGGTGGATACAAAGGTCAGTTTTGTTGGTTCGGTCTATAAGATAAGAATTGAATTACTCCCAGATGAATGAGAGTTTTCATATTAATAATATCCCATTAACAGCAACATAAGGACAACATAACATTACCTTCTTCATTCTCACAACATTTTCCTACTCCGTCATATATCCTGATGTGAAAAGAGACCAATTAGGTTTTGAAATTCTAAGTCAGTATTACATGGAAGTTGTATAAACGGAATAACATCAAATCTGCAACTTAAATCTAAAATGCAACGGCGTATTAGACGCATGAGATCACGTCATTTACAATTACTACCTTTTACGATTCTCGTAAGTAAACAAAAAATTGATCCAAGTTGCAGAGCCTAATTAGTCACCTAATAGCCCAGAAAGATAGTGTAAAACGTATTATATGTTGTAGCCTCAGATGTTACATAATGTAAAATCTCTTTTACTGCTTCCAAAGTAACTCTCTGGACAAAGTAACTTTCCACATAACTAACTGAAGTTGGAAAGGAAGAAATTCTATTTGCGTTCTTTTATTTTTTTTAGACAACGTTTTTTGGTGAGCGACAGCAACATTTGATGACAACGGTAATTGTTATCAGTAGTATTAGAATGCACAAAAGCGCTGCTGGCAGTCCAAACAAGATAAAGTTGCTAATGCATGAAGGGAAGTCATTTGACCACTGTCCATCACTTGCACAATAGTTCACATCTGAACCAATCAGATAGTAGCCATCTAAGCAACTCAGATCGTAGGATGAATTGACATAGTACACTCCGCCTTTAATTTTACCGTTTTCAAAATTTTCTGGAAACCAGCAATTAACAATCTTGTTTAGAGATGTCCTAGTTTCATAGTATCTGCTCACTTGAGAAAGTGTTTGATTTGCCAAACTTATATCACCACTATTCACTGCGTCAAACAAACAGGCAAAATTTAAGCCACATGTATCTTTTATTTCGTTACTCAATTCACTTAAAGTTGGAATCAGAAAATTTGGAACAAAACTTGGGTTGTTGTAAACTTCAAAATCATTTGGAGGCAAATATGTAAAGATTGATTTGGATTCTTCTAGTCCCCATTTTAACCCAAAGTCGTAGTGAATTTGTTGCAATGAAGAATCTGACGATAATATATCACCGTTTGGAAGAGTAAAGTCATCGTTAGGGTCATCATTAAAATTACCTAAAAGGCCCCGTGTTTTACCTTTAAATTTTTCAGACAAAAACACAGTGTAAGACATAACTTTACTTAAAATTACAATTTCAATAGAAAGACCAAACGTATAAGTCACTCTAAGTTTTGATAAGTCTTCGTTCATATCGATGTGAAAACCCTCGAAGCTAAATCTTGGGATTACTTTGTTTTCATGCATTACTTGAAATTGTGTACCATTTATAAAAATAAGAGTCTGTCCTTCCGGTGAACGTCCCACTTGAACGGTTGGTAACAAGTCTCCTCGCACAGCAAAGGCTGTGAAAACAGAAGCATTTGTACCTGATAATTTCTCCATTCGACCTTGGAATATGACGTCATGCAATGTTGATTCAAGGAGAATAAATTCCCCAACCCCATTGAAGGTGTATTCTGTTTGATCTAATGTTATAATATGAGGATCGCCCGTTCCAGTACCTGTACCTGGTCGGTCATACCCAGTGCAATCTGTCGGTGGCCGAAACATAAAGTATCTTTCGCATGCATTCTCAATGTTGCTGAGAAGGCAGCAGGCAACCCATGGCACTACGTCCGTTCGAAAGTGTTTTTTTGTGAAAAGCGTATCCCAGATTGTTGGGGAGAAATAATCAGCTGATCCTGCCCCTTCGTTTGGGTCTAATATCAAATCCCCCATATCATTATAGCAGCATTGCACACCTGCTGATGAACCATCGGCTCCTCTACGGTAGCAATTCTGAGCCCCTTTGTGGAAAAAACCAATGGCAGTGTTACTCTTGGTGTAACGTTCGTCACGACGGGCTCGTTCATTATCACATGGACAAGGTGGTAATTGTTGTGGGAGAGAATAATTCATGAGAACTGGTAATTGAGCAGTGCATGGGTCACGACCATTTCTGTCTTTTTCAATAACCCTGATTGCTTTTTTCGTAGTATAACAGGCCAACCATCCTTCTTTCCTAACCCTTATAACTAGTTGATCAATATTCTGCTTTATTGGGTCTTGCTCCTGTCTTTTCTCTCTTCCCCTTTTAATACTTGTAATCAACTCTTTTTGGAAAGTAACCCTGCCACTGTTTGCAAACGATTGCTCCAATCCAATTTCATCAACCCACATTAAGTATTTGTCATCATCATTGGTCAATACGATCATACTCATAAGGACATGGGTAGCATCTTCGAAATCCAATGGATTCCACTGAATAATGAATTGCGTATCCTCGTTTGTTAAATCGATGTAATATTCGAAATTGTTGTCAGATCTCTCGAATGTCACTCTTGGTTGCAAATCGTCTTCTGAAGCAACATAAATTGTATCGCTATAAGGGTAGGTCAATCCATTGTCAATGGAAACGTCCAACGAGATCAGGCCGATAGATTTAAAAGGAAAAGTTGGACAAAGTACTTGATAAAACCCTTGAAATATTCCATCAATGATTGTTTCAAGTCCCAATGAAGCTTGACGAAATCTGCAACGAGCTTTGCCTTGGTTTGGCAACATTTGTTCAGCACAAGGAAGCGTCGTTGTTAAAACATCCCCTCCATTTTCATGTACAACAAAGGGTGAAATGCTGAGCAGCCGGCCTTCACTTGGTAGCGATAATCCAGCGGCGTATCCGTATGTTTCGTCATCCTCGTATCCGTAAACAATAACGGACATTGGGGAAGTGGCCTTCGAGGAACTTTGCTCAATAAAATAAACGCCCTCTCCTTTCGGTAATTGCTGAGTCACAACCACGTACTCTGTTCCCGGAACAGGCACAGCAGTTGTCGCACACTGAAGCCGTTGGCCGTTGGTCGTCACGGTATTACATTCGTTAGCTTTTACGACGATGTTAACAAAATTGAAGAAGCCAGATCCATCCCCTCCTGATTTTGGAGGAGTTGTGAATCCGAAAACAAATGCAAATTGTTCTTCTGATGGCACTTGTATAATGGACGGATCTACTAAAGTCCCCGAAATGAATCGTAGGATCTGAACTACTTTCGAAGGGAAGTTAGAAGATATGACACCATATCCACTGAGCTGAACTTCCCAAAATTCACCAGAATTCAAAGTTCGATTTGGAAAACCAGGAACTGAGATGATGGTTCCGTCCAAGAATGCAAAAATCCTAAAAATAGAGGTGTCATCTTCCGTTCCTGTAGCCGTGTAGATGTGGGTACTACCCCAGCTGTTCACCGGAATCAATTGTTCAGAGAGTATGTCACAAAATGAACTAGCGGTGCTGGCGCACTGGTGTCCACTGTAAGCTACAATAGGGCTACTACTACGAATAATGCTACCACTGAGGTCAGCCCCTCGTAACCCGATCACTTGAGCTGCTTCATCACTATTCACACTGAAATGAAGAATGTCGCCTGCATTGTATACGGTAGCATTAAACCTCACACTACTAGTCAACAGAACTTGAATTTCCGTGTTGTCTTCGAGACCGACAACAGCTATTATGGATGATGCTGTTCCTGTCTGGGTTGTTCTGATGGTAGTTGCAATGTAATGGGTTCCAAGCTGAACATTGGGAAGAGCAAGGAAAGCGTCAGTACTGAATGGTTCATAGTTCATGCCATACACAGAGACGTCACTGGACGCGGTGACTCTCAAAACTTTGTCACTATGATCGTCCGTAGGTTGCAGCAAGAAGTCGTATGGAATTGTTGTTCGTCGAAAACCACGTGCAGGAATCTCAAAATTAACTTGATAGTTCGTGCTATTGACTTTATGCTTGCTGCTGATGGTCACTGTTGTAGGATTATCGCTAAACGCAACGACCAAGATATGCAGTTCTCCAACCGAATTTTGCAGATTACTCGTAAACGCTACAACGAAATCCCTTCCTCTTGAGATCCCTCTACACTCTGAAGGAAAATTGCTTTGCTGTCCGTTAGCATTTACTAGAAGATAAAGTGCAACGACGCCTATCACACCCACCAAGGCATTCATTTTTCTGCAAGATATAAAAATTTATTACACTTATGGTTTGTATTATTTTCAGAATCATTCAAAACTTGTTTGCAAGGCCACAAAACATTAACGACTTCACACTGTTATGTTGATGTACATATATGTTTCAGTTTTGTGAGTCAAATGGTGCGGAAAACAGCCTTTTAAATACATCTGACCAGCAAGAGTTGGTCCCAGTATCAACATTAAAATGACGGCAAGAAGGTAATGATCCTCCTAGCCGTTTTATACACGACTCCAGATTATAAATGGTGGTAGACAAACCGGCCTGCATTTACTTTCGGGCTACCTGCAATTTTTCTTTTTCATCATGATCTTGACCCTCCAATGACCCTCCGTTTTCACAAGTTTTGAAAATGACCATTGACCCCTTTTGTGTAAATTGCATTTTCGCACAAACCTTAAGTTGTCCTGACTAGTACAAACGTTGCCTCCCCACTCAGCTTACGCGGTCTTTCTTGAGGTAAGTTGCCGACAGTGGACGTGTTGATGGCAATAATGTTTGTCGAATTTGAGTCAATGTATCTGATTTGACAGTGATAGAACTTCTGCAATGAACGTAGATTTGCAATGGACTGCGTATTGCATATTCCAATTTATCTGCTAGCAGAATAGGCTTACCATAATTTTCACACTTGACGCGTCATCGACATGGGCGTTATCGACTTTTTCTTAAGTTAATTTAGCAGCTGTCTGGCATATATTGATAAGGAGCATAGCACCAACAGAGATAATTCATGCGACGCCACCCGTTTGGGTTTGCCCGGCAGTGCTGGGAACAGCACATGCTCAGTATGCCTATTTACAGCACACGCTCACGGCATAATTAAAGGTACAACTGTGGCACAATGAACGCTTTACGGGCAATATGTCCAACAACCCAAGAGACGTGCGACTACGTAAAGTCGATGAAACACCTTCATAAGGACCTGGTTAAACCATGAGACAAAAACTTCATAAGGACCTGGTTAAACCATGAGACAAACTTCACATGTGCTTATTAAGCAAACCGCTGGATCACTAGAGGGTTTCATGCCTTCATGCTTTCACTGCCACACTCAGCTTTTCGTTTTTTGTGGAATACAATCTTTTAAGTGAATCAAAAGGCTTAATTGTTATTCCGCATAGCTGCAGTTGTCGAGTTGTGTAGATGAGATTTCTAAGATGAGGGCATATCCTTAGAGCTCCATTCTATAGCATTTTCT
Organism: Holothuria leucospilota; assembly: GCA_029531755.1. Taxonomy (NCBI): domain Eukaryota; kingdom Metazoa; phylum Echinodermata; class Holothuroidea; order Aspidochirotida; family Holothuriidae; genus Holothuria; species Holothuria leucospilota. The sequence goes on from CM055972.1 coordinate 1,723,367, forward strand.
AACGTACTTAGTTCGGCTTCAGATTAGGGAAGTGCCACCTGGAATGGTCATTAATACCACCACGTTTTTTCCATTCCCTTGCTTGTCTTTAAACAGAAACATTCAGCTATATGGGTTTGTTCGGGTGGGTTGGGGAAATATAGCGGGGTATAAGCCAAGAGTCAGGATGCTGAAAAATCAGAACATTCGTGGAAGGGGAAGTAAAAAGGCTATTATTTTTCATCCAGAAACTCGAAAGTGACAAAAGACCCCTCAAATTATTGGCTGAAAAATTGTCTTTTAGTTGGTATACGGATTTTGTGAATCACGTTACTGATGAGGTCATTAGGACCAAAAAGATACGAAATTTAACCTTTGAAATGAATCTTGAGTATGCCATTTTTAAACATAATTGTGTACGGTAAGCTGCTTCATTTGTCCTATTTTGACCTGAAATGATTTTATTCCATGCATCTAGACAATTTTAGACTATTAATGATTCATGGTTTTTCCTTATGAATCAACAGTGTCAAACGAAAAACCAACTAGTGAAAAATTTGTTAGAAAGACTTACTTTTACAGCCCGGAAATGACAATCTGACATGGCGTAAAATGCTTCCTAATTCTCCGACACGAGTATTGCATTGCCTTTGATTTCATGTAGACTCTTGCACAGTCAAAGGAATCAAGCGCGTAGCCAGAAATTTGTCAAAAGGGGGGGGGGGCGAAGTGGTAGATTTTGCGAGGGAGCGAAGCGACCGAACCCGCGCGCTTGCCCGCGAAAGTGTGGGAGGGGGGTTTCACCTCTCCCTAGGTGAGAAGCTTGTGTGTTTTTTAATGTAAAAGTATGTGATTTGGTGCATACTTTATTTGGTATTTTGTATGCATAAGGAGACATAATATTATGTATTTTATGGAATATTTTGTAGGAATAACCATATAGAAATCAAATACACACATAATGCTGGCAAATAATTTATCATTCTACAAGTATGCAGAATCACATAACAGCTTCAAACAAGTGTAAGGAGCTGCTTTTGTACACAGGCCTACCACTAGGTACCAAGTGCGTTCCTGATACGGTAGACCTATATATTTGTCCCCTTACGGTATCGGTAGAGTTGGCAAGTATGCGGCCAGTGCTCCGCGCCAACACAGTTAATCAATTACAATTTCTTTGTCCCTTCATTCCACTAAATCCCTTTGAATTTCCGTCTTTCTTACCGACTAACAAGAGTCCAAACCTTGTTTGTTTGGAAGGAACGACTGCAGTTCTAGTTTACTCATTAGCATATGTAAATGAGTTTTTCAAAAGACAATGCACAGTTGCTCAATTAACGGTATATTCAGTAGTAATGTGTACAGTCTCAAATTAACTCTACAGCTACAAAACGCTACCACCAATTTCCTAATAAAATTGAAAACTAGGAAACTTTTTAAAAGAAAGTACAGTTTTTACCTCTCCGGATCCTTTCTGATAACAAAACTTAGTTTATCGTACAGTTTATCGTTACTTAGTTTTATAAAATTGAAGACATGTGTACGCAAATGTGCGCATTCTCGAAAATCATTGCAAATCTAAATTAACAATTTTGTCGTGAACACCAGTATGGTTGCACTAGGATTAATGATGATAACCGGAAAGGGTAATAAGATGCTTTTACTCCATCCGTTAGTAGACCCATGATCTAACAGATTTGGTCGATGTTTTTCCATCTGTCACAGCTTTCTATTTAGAGTCGTTATGTTTTGTCGGGTTCTTAATGAATTTATCTTGTTAACATCTGTTTGTCGTGTCAGAGTCTTAACGTTTCGTAAGTCTTAATGTCTAGTCAGAGGCTTAATGTTTGCCAGAGGTTTAGTAATTGTTTAGGTTCATAACATCTTGTCCAAGTCTTAATGTCTGGTCAGTCGTAGGTCTTGTCAGAGACGTTATGTCTTGGTGGGTACGTAACGTAGGAGCTTGGCAGCCAGCTTTGTCGTTTTACTGTGCTGGAGACATGAGTTGCTGTAAATCCGATGCTGCATAGCACTGTAGTTAAGATGATCAATATGGATTTATTTTTGACTTACCCTCGTTGAAACTTATGTTGAGTTGTCAGGTAAAGTTTAAGAATTAGTGATATTTCTGTTGAATGGGCTATATTATCTGTATGGCACACAACTTAGATCACAGCTGGAATTGCAACCCATCGACCTTAATACTACATACGGAGTTACACTTTTTGAAAAGAATGCCATCTGAAGTACTGTTATATAAGGCAGTCGTGCAACCTGCAGAAAAATTTAATCTCAAAGAGGTCATGCTTCACTGAATTAGCCAGCAAGGTCAATTTAATCTTTGGGTGTTACAAATTATTTTTTGAATTAAATGAATTCCAAGAAAATATCTCACTACTTGTTCCTTAACTGTGTTTGTGAAAGAGACATCTGTGGGGTTAAAGATAATCAGTCCAATGCCTTTGATTGAGTGGGCTATAAAGGGTTTCCCCCTATACCAACCCTGAACTACAATGACATGTGCAAACTTTCACACCCTTCAAAAGTTTCGATTCTATTATAAAAAAGAGTAGGCTTACCGCGGCTGTCCTTTTTGGCATACACTGTAAAAATGCCTATTCAAATTTGAAGAGAATCTTATCAGAGGGACACTGAATAGGACAACTAATCAATTATTTGAATAGATTTGTTTCAGAAATCAATTTTAAACTGATTTCCTATTCAGTGCTCCTTTGAATAGACATTTTTTAGAGTGTAGCTCCAAGAAAACACTGTGAAAACAGGCTTTTGGTTTGTGAAAACATCATACGTCATTCCCCCTTTCACAACCACAGGTACTTCCGGGATCGTAATGATATTGCAGAATTTCAGGCTCTGCATTGCATTTGTCCTGTTTGCCCTTGAATATGGAGTTGTGTAGCGGTTTCTTTAAGAACTCGCACTATGCGAGCCAGCCCTCTTTTTCGGTGAAATTATAGTAAAAGTAGCCGGCCAAGTTTTGAAAGTAAACCTTTGTTCCCGATCAATAACTTCGTCTTTATCATTTCATTCTTCTTTCTGGGATGAACAACGAATCACCATTATCACTTACTCTCTACTCCTCAACGACTATAGGCACGGGCCTCCTTCCGATTTAAGTTGAAATCATTTCTTTGGATTAACCGATTATCTATGATTAAAATGATTATTCAATATTCCCGAGGTCTCTTCGCAAACTATTACTTTGTTCGTAAAAACTGTTTTTGAATTGCCGAGTGACTGCAAATTATTATAGCCTACTTAAAGTAGAACACAATTTCAACTTTTCCTTAGTCACATGCACGAGGTTTGCGTCAGGAGAGTCCAAAAGTTTCTCTTCACCTCTTCGGAATATTCAAGTTTGTTTAACACTTCTTTGGATTATCGACTCAGACTGATTGACTACGGATTAAGCCAGAGTACTCTTTAGCGGATGTCAAGTTAAGATTTGGTGAGTACAATTCATATTCTATCTGTTCCTTTTTCTTTACTCTCCTAAAACTGTTGGAATGTCGGAATATCTATCTGTGGATGTAGTATAAAACTACACCATATGTAGAGTATAGTCAACAAAGTTGTTAAGTATTCCCCACACCGGGTGGAAAAGCATAAGAAAATACAATGCTATGTCCAATTAATATGTCGCGACATCACAGATTTTCCACCATACACGGTATCTGTAAAAGAATAACATTTCTTTGAAAAATTAATATCTTCAAAACGCTTCATGCTATTGAGATGCAGTTTTCACCTCTACCCTTACAAAAAAATTGTGTGGCAAAAGTTCCAATACCACACTGGACAAACCGTGTCATACTGTGTAAAACTATGGTTGGGTGTGAAAATAGTGAGTTTTATGTGATTATTTGTAGGGCAATGTGTGATTTTAATAAAAATTTGACCCACTTTTTAAGGTGCCATGCTTTTACCTGCATTACCGCAGTTTGCCGCATGTGACAAAGAGTGGAGAACCAAAATACATTTTTACAAAGGTAAACATGAGGCAAAGTGGGGTAAAGTAGAATATTGTGTGTCAAATTGGTTCCAATCCCACATGTGTCACCACACATTACCTCACTTTTCCAGTTATGTATTTTCCTATGCCCTGTCACATGTGATTATGCATGTTCACATGTGGCATGCCCCACATTTTTTTGTAACAGCAGAAATTTGTTTTCATGTTTTTAATCATTGAATTTAGTCCCTGACAAAACGCTTTCATCTTTCTCGATTAATTTAGCATATTCAGTGATTTAGTTCAACCCATTGTGTCAAAAACTGATGGGGAAAGGAACGATATTTATTGTTTCCCTTCCAACTTGACTGTAAGTCTCTGTCAAAATTGTAAAATTTCTGTTGTCTGTTTTGCGTTCACGGTCACCTACGCGAGCAAGTCAAGCGGTAAATCACTCTATGGATTGTCTTGACTTCGATCGTGATTACAGTAATGTGCTCCATTACAGCAGCCCAAGTATCAAGTTAGGAGAACTCCCTAACCCCGGGTCATACGTCTATAGACACTGGGTGCAATAAATAGGTAATGGTGAGTAAAAGCAGGCTGTTTGCAAAGGAACTTTATTGGATTGCGTTAAATTACGCGAGCATAAGTCACAATATAGCCTCCGACTGGATGTGATGTTTCATGGCCTGCGTATCCGGTTCTCTAAAGAAGAGGTTAAAGATTTTTACGCCATAACAGTAACGGTATAGGCCTACTTTCCTAACAATCACAGTAAACGCATTCCAGAACTCCATCTTCTTCGAAAGTTATAACGACAAGACGTAAGGGCAAAGAACCACACACAATTCCTCTCCATATGGGTTACATCCTAAGAAGGACAGGAGACTTAACCTGCCCCCCCTACCCGACTGTTGGAACGCGTGCCTCCCGCACTGAGAAAAAAATGTTGCTTATTTCGAAAAATTCTTCGGTTGGATGCCGAAGGGTTCTGCTCCCCGAAGCAGTACTTCCACAGAGGGGACACTAAGACTCAAACCAACCTCTCGACAAATATGCTAGCCGGCCAACTCTTGAGTACAATAGAATGCAGAGGTGTTGCTTAACTCTTTTTCAAAGTCCCATTGACTCTTCGGCGAAGAGCTGAAGGGGTGAAACCAAAGTTGCTTACTCCCGAAAGAGTTCTTATCCCAAGAGGAGCTACGTCCCCGAAAGGACAACAAGACTCAAGGTGCGTTCATCTCAGAACGAATGGGTTGATTTTCTAAAGTTTCATTGAAATAAAATTGCCCCTATTTGTCCTGGGAAAACATTTTTTGCCTCCCGCCCGCAAAACACAGCAGATTACGGTTTAGGTGCGAACGCACCTTTAAGCTGGCCACTCTCTTGACCCTCAGACGTCTGCGTGATGGGTCTGTCATGCGTGGCTCATTTCCAGATTGGCTGAAAAGAATAGACACTACACTGAAATCCTCTTAACGTATTGAGTTGTAGTTATTACTTTTTTAATTAGCAGCCCTAGAAATAAGCCCTACCCTTTGCGCTGACGTCTCTTTATTAATAAAGGGTATCGTTGGTGTTTCGTTTTGTCTTTATTTTGTCTACAACGAAATTGATAGCGTTGGATGACCACACATGTTGTAAAATGTAACAAATTGGCACATACAGAGGCAAAAGAACGAAATAATCTTTAAAGGGGGTATCAAGAATTAAAATCATATTTAGGGAATAAAGTCAATGGTGCTTTTGTCTCTTTATCAGATTCGAACAGGCTATGACGTCAGGCATATGGGCTGAGAGACCTGAGGCGCAGAAACAAAAAAAGTTGCAGTTATTAGTACCATTGTACCTGGTTTATTTTGAACCTTCATGAATAAATATACCAGCGGTTTACGATATTATCATGGTTGTGTCTACAGTCCAAACATGTTGATCGCACAGTTGCTCTTCATACACCCTATGTCTCTATACTGGATTCGAACATGGGTAACTGACCAATCAGAGGCCATCATTCTCAAAAAGTTTTTTTGATAATAATTCAAAAAGGATTTATGAATAATAATTCAAGACCTCTATTTAAAATTTGCAAATGAAGAGGGAGGTACAAAACAGGAACCAATAAGTGACAAAGACATGCAGAGTAAAATATTGTGGTCAGAGGGGCAATTGTTTTTATATTTGTCAACGAAAACGAGGAAATGACCTAACGGACGCCTCACACGCTGTGGGAGCGTGAATTCTTCCCAAGCTTTCGGAGAGAAGCGCTCGATCTTTTATCGTCTTTGGCACCTTCCACTATGTTCATTCACTTATTTCCCCTAAACTTAAACCCTTAAATTATTATGGGGTAGAATTCCACCCCGAAATGACTTACGAATTTCAAAATTTCTTTAACTTCACAATCCTGCATCCTACAGACTTTGTTTGGGTACCAAAAGAAAGAAGACAGAAAGATCATGTTGATGGTATTTTTAAGGGGGAATCTATGTGGGTGGAATTTGTCGAAAATATGGAATTATATTTGTTTTCATTTAAATTTATGCAAATTTTAGCCAAAAATCAGGGTCTGGCCCCAAAATTCCTGTAGGAGAAAGCCAACTACCCAAAATTGATTTTTCCTGTGCCTCAATACATCATCTAGAAAACACCCTGGAAATTTAAAGCTTGGGGCTATAGCTAGCTGCTACCCGAAAATATTTGAAGTGCAAATTCTCTAATATGCATATTTTTTCAAAAACAAACGAAATTTTTCAAAAATTCTGGAAAAATAACCCCACCCCTGCAGCAAAACTGATTGCATTTTTGAATTCTCCAACAAAATTCTATAGCTTCCAGTTATTTTGGATAGTTAATCACAGATGTATACATCTATCTCCAGTCAAAATTAACCCAGGCACCTACATGCTGGTTCATGTTCAGAGTGTATGGGTTCTCTGTATAGAGCGTATGGCAGCTCAAACTTTAGCCTCTAAGGGGCCTTGGCAAACATTCCATTCACGGCGTTCAAGTGCACCCACGCATGTTTGAAGGTCACCACAGAATGTAAACAATGCTTCATACCTTGTACTCTGTGTGGAAGGTTAGCTGGGGTCATTTGAAAGCTTTTTGTGTGGGCAGTAAGAGGAATCTGGGCAGATTTTGAGAGCAAATTGTGCTACAGTCAAATCTCACTCAATAAGTCAGATTAGAACAAATTTGGTATCGTTGGAAAGAAACTTGAATGAAAGATGTAACAACATAAAAACAAATTGAAAAACCCCCTCCGTCCCCTCCAAAAAAAAGAAAACATAAGAAATGACGTCATCCGCATAAACTTGCATATTAATGAGCAAACAATGATGTCACCAAAATTTATATATTCTGACCTTTCATTTAATAATTAGGTCTTAATAGAAAATCTTCTTCTAAATTAGGCTAAATCATGCATAAATTTACCTTGTTAATATTACTGTATTATTTCAAAAAACATTGCTATAGGTTAAAGTAAATTGAACAGGGTGTAGATGAAATTGTATAGGCAATAACGCCCGCTCACACTTTAAGACCGCCTAGTGGCACGTCTCGGTCCTGCGAATAAGCCATTCCCATTGGCTTAGGAAGCGGGAACCCAAAGGGGAGGGAGTGTTGTCCTCCAATTATTTGACTGAAGGGGCCGATTGACCTTTTAGCCCCTGATAATTTTAGGGTAAGTGTCTCTTCATGTAGAAAGGGGCTTCAAAGGTATTGAGAATTCGTAATTGTTATCATATCTTTATTTGGTGGTAAATTAAAAACGATTTTCAACAGTAATAAAGTGTAAATAAGTCAAAACTCTTTAAGGCCTTCCCGGGTGTATGCACCATTACATTTAACTGTACCCTTGACAATGGTCGTACCACGGGATCATGCTCCCGATTTTTCTCCAAATAACTATAACATTTAGAAAAAAAAGAAGAATAACAAACACATTCGGAGTTGTTAGCTCGTTGTTCTGTCACAGAGGGCTTACGATGTGCACTTAACTTAGAATAATTACCTTATTGCCTTTAAAAGACACTTTTCTTTTAGTTTCCGTCTTGCACACCCCTGTCAACAAACAAACGTGTCCCATCAATACTTTTAGATAACCTAGCTCCAATCGATGTTTTGCAAGTTCCCTAAGGTCCTGCTACCTATGCCTTTGAATGGAAGGAGGGGATTTGCCACTAGGGAGAGCAAAATATTTTCTCGCCCTCCGCTTGCATATTCACACTTTAAGCCTATAAGGCTGTCAAGGTACACTTACGACGTTCTGTCAATGTGGTGACAGCAAATTGCTGCTCTTTCTACCCCCTGTAGCGTGGTAGTGTGAGGTGTCTTTCGAACAAATGATGAAAATGCTTCGTTTCCTATCAGAAATCTTTCGCATACTACAAACGCTTTTGCGAGCTCCTTGTGCTTAACCTTAAGTGCTATTGTTTTTCATTTAAACTGTTTCAAATGTATTTGTATTGCACAACGAAATAGCTTCTACATTCTTCAACAATTCTAAAGCAAAACTTGGACTCACTTTGCGCAAAATATTCAGTTTATGCCTGATGACTATAATAAAGAAATTAGAGCAAGGATTTATTTACGCCAAACTATTGTTTGAAAGATATAGGTGTAATTGCAGGCTTGCTATAATAGGAGATAGCTTAAAGTGGTTGTCGTACATTATGAGCACATTTGTAGCCTGACTAAGATTATCTGAAGTATTATTCTTATTACACATGCTCATTTAAAGGTCGTTAGCCGCCTATGAATACGTTTACAGAGGGTGGACATTATGAATATTGGAAACTGTTCTTCTGGGTACTCCTTAAAAATTAGTAAAAACTCGAAAATGGTGTGTTTCACTGTCGTTTCATTTGAATTTCACATAAAAGCATATTTTAGTGTTAGAATTTTGTAATTACCCTACCTCACAGCTTCCAAGAAGCTATATGCCCCTTTCAGGTACCAGCCATGGAGGGGTGTCATGCCATAGCCAAAATATCACTGAATAATGACAATTACCAAGAATGTATTCAGCTCAAAAACTTTGGCAAAGAAAGCAACATTTTGCATCTGATCCGTCTCCTCTTCGACAACACACCCTTCCCTTACGCCCATTCAAACAAAGGCAAGAATCTCTAAATGGGGTGGAGGGAGACACCCTTTCCTTTTTAACTCCTCCCCCAGGACACCTATACACGATGTGACAAAGGAAGGACCCCCAGATAAAAGATATGGAATGGACGTAAATACAAATCGCTTACGTCGACATTTTAGGTTTATCTGGTTGGGATTACATCATCTTCTACAATCACCAACTCCTGGTGGCATCACTCATATAATCAGTTCCAAACAAACAATGGTACCATTTTGCATTTTAATCACCTCACATGAACTAAACTTTCTGGAAGACGAGGACCCCCCCCCGCTTCGCCCCCTTCTCAAGGGTGCCAGTCGCAGGTGCCACCTTACTATGCTAATCTACTTACGACCCTAGCACAGACCATGACCTTACGTGACGGAATGAAATAACATATTTATAACATAATGTATGGAACATTTAATGAATATGGCAATATGCTACAGTATCGTCTAGCCAAATTCAGTGTAAAAAATGTCTGAAAAAATTAAACAATTGTGTGGGTCAATTTCCAATGAAAATACCACTATTTTGCATAAAGTGATCATCAGAATTAAAATTTAAACAAAAATTCTGAAGGGGAGAGGGACAAATATACACACCTTTGCTGAATAAGCATTCCTTTAGTCAGAACATCAGTCTGTATTTAAAATGAGTTATACGAAGTTATATCAGCTTACAGAGTAATATCTAGTACTTTCATCCGCTACAAAGGGATTTAAAGACGTGGACACATAAATTCCTACAAATGCTGAATTTTTCAAAGCACCTTACAAGTTTTGAAGTGTCATTCCCTTCTGGTAAGCAGTTCGGGCAAAACTTTTCTTGTCAACACACCAACCGATGGTGTCGATTTGCTTAAATAGTATCCTATTTAAGTCCTTCAATCTCAGCCTTCAATTTTGATATTTTTTCTACAAATGAGTCTGTCTCAGAAAAGCTCAAATCAGTCTTAATGTATGCATGCCCCTGCTGAACACAAGCTTGTTATTAATTTTTCATTAATACAATCAACATTTTTGCATATAAAATTCTGAGCATCACATAACATAAGTCACTCCTAGCAGCCGCATTTTTAACATTGTCTCCATGACTGGTATCTTTATTCAAAACCTGCTGTGTATAATGGAACTTTAAAATAATTGTATTCGTATATTTGTGGATATGCGGCAGAATTACAAGAACTAAAACAGTTTCCTGTTATTTGTCGTTGCTAAAAAGACAAGTTATCATTGAAAGTAGATGCAAAATAATACACTCTGATAATCTTATACATGACAGTTAAACAACAGGTCTTTATTTTCAGCGAGTCTGGATTGACATCAACAATATGAAAACTGCTCTATCTGATCCACGGAGCCCCCTACAGGACTGTGGTGAAATGTGGATCCCTGGTCGTTATCTTGATGTTGGTTATTGGATGATTCGATTGCTGAAATCAGCATGTTTTTACGTGCGAGTTTCGTTGTTGCTACGTGTCATTTTCTTGATAGACCTTATGCGTATGACGTCACAGAACAAAAAGTACTCCCTCCAATGGAGGAAAGAGCGTTTCATTCCAGCTTACACTAACAAATGCAGATAGTTGATTTGTGCCCGGGGGATACGCCCTTAAGTTTACTACACGCGCGTGTGAAATCTACGCCGTGCGCTTCATTGTTTAAAACTTGCAAAATGACGTCGCGGGACTCCAGTGAATAAGGTCTATATGGTTGCGATTTTAAAGGACTACTGGAGGGTTGCTCTGACTACTGAAGTGTTCATATATTGTTCAAATTTCAAGTTGGACAGGCGCATGGAGGGCAACATCTAGAATGTGGCAGGTAGTATGTGATAAAGACTCAATGAATGTTTCAAAGCATGGACTAATTTTGTCTGCCCACCAAAGGTCTTGAGGCAAAGAAAACAGTTGTTCCCCTTGTTCTATTCAATTTTGATTTTTCCCAATACGGGTGTGTACTTCCTGACGTCATTCATGGGCTTCAACAATTCTTGCTAACTGAATCAGCCATAGCCCCATATGGCTACAATTGTTTCCATATCACAATAAAATCTGCTGGTTACCTGTCATCATTCTTATGGCATAAAACGAGCTTTTAGTGAATTTGTTATGAGTTAGTTTACTTTGATAGGGTAACGGTTTTTTTTTTAGAATGCTAAGATCAAAGATTGATATTTATTCTATTAGAAGTGACATTGTTAAATTTTTGTAAAAGGGATGTTATAAAAAATGTAAAAGAAATCTAAAGAAACGTACCAATTCAATTTGCTGATGAATTTTTCATAAAACCTTTTGTATTTAGACAGAAAATGACAACTTCGCCAGACTTGCAAACATACTATTGTAGGTCTACACATTAAAATTAAAGTAATATGCATTGGAAATAATCGTCTTTCTTTAACATCAGTATGAAAAATCCTTCAAGTAAATGTACTTCAGGTGCCTAAGGTGGATTTTTGGTGGAGATAAACTATGTTTCTAATAAAATTGTGAACTAGCTGAGAAGTAGGTAACCGTAAATGGAGAATAAGTGGTAGTGACTAAAAGATTGCTCATTAAAGGGCGTTTAATAATACGATACCAACTTGTTTAATTTTTGAAAGGGGAACTTATCGTTCTACTAATGATACTTGAATCTCTAAACTCCACTACAGGATTAAGGATACATGATTCACACAGGATTTGTGAAGGTAGCCTACTTGAAAAAAATACTGAAAATGCTGAAAACTCCATTATTCTCATTATGTTTTCAAGCCCTTAAGAACCTGGGAAATCGCCCATAAAGGTTTTTTTTTCACAAACAATCTCATTGAGGCCCCGGACCCCCACCGCAGACGTTTACTAATGCGGGTAACACGCACTGACGAATGAACCTGGGTTGAAGCCAACCCAGTTAATCAATTACAATTTCTTTGTCCCTTCATTCCACTTTATCCCTTTGAATTTCCGTCTTTCTTACCGACTAACAAGAGTCCAAACCTTGTTTGTTTTGAAGGAACGACTCCAGTTCTAGTTTACACATTAGCATATGTAAATGAGTTTTTCAAAAGACAATGCACAGTTGCTCAATTAACGGTATATTCAGTAGAAATATGTGTTCAGTCTACAATTAACTCTACAGCTACAAAACGCTACCACCAATTTCCTAATAAAATTGAAAACTAAGAAACTTTTTAAAAGACAGTACAGTTTTTACCTTTCGGATCCTTCCTGATAACAAAACTTAGTTTATCGTACAGTTTAATCGTTACTTAGTTTTATAAAATTGAAGACATATGTGCGCAAATGCGAAAATCATTGCAAATCTAACTTAACAATTTTGACGCGAACACCAGTATGGTTGCACAAGGATTAATGATGATAACCGGAAAGGAAAATAAGGTGCTTTTACTCCATTCGTTAGTAGACCCATGATCTAACAGATTTGGTCGATGTTTTTCCATCTGTCTTGGCTCTCGTTTTAGTCAGAGTCGTTATGTTTTGTCAGGTCCTTAATGCATTTATCTTGTCAGCATCTTTTTGACGTGTCAGAATCTAATTAACGTTTCGTACGTCTTAATGTCTAGTCAGAGGTTTAATGCTTGCCAGAGCTTTAGTAATTGTTTAGGTTCATAACATCTTGTCCAAGTCGTAATGTCTGGTCAGTCGTAGATCTTGTCAGAGACGTCCTTGTGGGTAAGTAACGTAGGAGCTGGGCAGCCACCTTTGTCGTTTTACTGTGCTGGGGATATGAGTTGCCGTAAATCCGATGCTGCATAGCACTTTAGTTAAGATGATCAATATGGAATAATTTTTGACTTACCCTCGTTGAAACTTATGTTGAGTCGTCAGGTAAAGTATAAGAGTTAGTGATAATCTTGTTGAATGGGGTATATTATCTGTAATGCACACAACTCAGATCACATTTTCTGGAATTGCAACCCATCGACCTTAATACTGCATACGGAGTTACACTTTCTGAACAGTATGTCATCTGGAAGTACTGTTATATAAAAGCAGTCGTGCAACCTGCAGCAAAAGGTAGTCTGAAAGAGGTCATGCTTCACCGAATCAGCCAGCAAGGTGCGTTTAATCGTGTTGTGTTACAAATTATTTTTTTAATTAAATGAATTCCAACAAAATATCTCACTACTTTTCCGTAACTGTGTTTATGCAAAATTTTACACCCTTCAAAAGTTTCGATTCTGTTATAAAAAAGAGTAGGCTTACCGCGGCTGTCCTATTTGCATGAACTCTAAAAAATTCGTATTCAAATTTGAAGAGAATCCTATCAGAGGGACACTGAATGGGACAACTAATCAATTATTTGAATAGATTCGTTTAGATTCGTTTCAGAAATCAATTTTGAACTGATTTCCTATTCAGTGTCAATTTGAATAGACATTTTTTAGAGTAGCTCCAAGGGAACACTGTGAAAGCAGGCGTTTGGTTTGTGCAAACATCATACGTCATTCCCCTTTTCACAACCACAGGTACTTTCCGGGATCATAATGATATTGCAGAATTTCAGGCTCTGCATTGCATTTGTCCTGTTTGCCCTTGAATATGGAGTTGTGTAGCGGTTTCTTTAAGAACTCGCACTATGCGAGCCCGCCCTCTTTTTCGGTGAAATTATAGTAAAAGTAGCCGGCCAAGTTTTGAAAGTAACCATTTTTTCCCGATCAATAACTTCGTCTTTATCATTTTATTCTACTTTCTCGGATGAACAGCGAATCACCATTATCACTTACTCTCTACTCCTCAACGACTATAGGCCCGGGCCTCCTTCCGATTTAAGTTGAAATCATTTCTTTGGATTTACCGATTATCTATGATTAAAATGATTATTCAATATTCCCGAGGTCTCTTCGCAAATTATTACTCTGTTCGTAAAAACTGTTTTGGAATTGCCGAGCGACTGCAAATTATTATAGCCTATTTAAAGGAGAACCAAATTTCAACTTTTTATTAGTCACATGCAGGTAGTTCGCGTCAGGAAAACCCAGAAGTTTCTCTTTAATCCTCTTCGGAAAATACTGTTTTTGTTAAACATATCTTTGTCTCTATTTGGAATATCGACTCGGACTGATTATTGACTACAGATTAAGCCAGAGTACTCTTTATGCGGACGTCAAGTTTAGTTTTGGTGAGTGCAATTCAGATTCTATCTTTTCCTTTTTCTTTACTCTACTCTCCTAAAACTGTTAGAATGTTGGAATATCCATCTGTGGATGTAGTATAAAGCTGCACCATATGTACAATATAGTAAACAAAGTTGTTAAATATTCCCCACACGGGGTGCAAAAGCATAATGAAATTCAACGCTATGTCCAATTAATATGTCGCTACATCACAGATTTTCCACAATGCACGGTATCTGTAAAAAATAACATTTCTTTGAAAATCTTCCAACCGGCACATGCTATTGAGATACAGTTTTCACCTCTTACAGCAGAAATTTGGTTTCATGTATTTAAGTCATTGAATCTAGTCTCTGGCAAACCCCTTTCATGTTTCTCGACTGATTTAGCATATTAAGTGTTTTAGTTCGACCCATTGTGTCAAACACTTATGGGAAAAGGAACGATACTTATTCGAGTTTCCCTTCCAACTTGACTGTAAAGTCTCTGTCAGCATTACAAACTTTCTGTTGTCTTTTTTGTGTTCAAGGTCATCTACTTGAGCAAGTCAAGCAGTAAATCACTCTATGGATTGTCTTGACTTTAATCGTGACTCCAGTAATGTGCTCCATTACATCTGCCAAAGTGTCTGAAGTGAGAGAATTCTTGACGGGTGTAACCAAGAAAGATGCCAAAAATTTCGAAAAAAGTCATGTCGATTGCAGAAATGGGAAAACATCTACCTGAACAGTACACTGTGGTTACGACTTTCGTAACCACAGTTCCTACTTGGACTAAACCCAAGTAGTTCCCTTGAATTTCGTCTTAACAAGTGCAAAATGACTACAATCAATCACATGCAGTAAAATTCCAATACTACAAGGGAGTTTAGAACGTCGCAAAAATTTACAAGTATCATTAGAATACCAAAGAAAACATGGCTAATAAAAATCGTAAATTCATTCTTAATGAGATCATTGTGACTTGAAGTTAGTAATTTCCATGTGCGCGCAATGTGTCCAATACGAATGATAGGGCCTGTTTCAACGGGACGTATATAAGCATTCATGCATCCATGGCGTCCCAAGAATGTGTCAATTATTGAATAAAGTCATGATGTGTAGAGTAACATGCGGCCTTTTTCGCATCTTGTAGTGTTTCTTGATAGAAGGGTTGGTAATGCACTAGGGTTCAAAGGAGGTTATTGACCTGCGTCTGGTCTCATGGTGGTGGACCCTAGGAGAGCTTAGCTTTTTTCCTGAGAAAAACGTTATTACCCGAGGAAATTGCCCGATTTGTCCTCAAAACTACACGTTTGGGGTGGGTTGGGTTGGGTTGGAGAACTCCCCGGCTCATACGTCTATAGACACCGGGTGTAATAAATAGGTAATGGTGAGTAAAAGCAGGTTCTTTGCAAAGGAACTTTATTGGATTGCGTAAAATTACCTGAGCATAAGTCACAATATAGCCTCCGACTGGATGTGAAGTTTCATAGCCTGTACCCGGTTCTCTAAAGGAGAGTTAAAGGTTTTTACGCCATAACAGTAACGGTAGGCCTACTTTCCTAATATTCATCGAAGTTCTAAAATCACAGCAAACACATTCCAGAACTCCATCTTCTTCGAAAGTCATATCGACTAAACGGAAGGGCAAAGAACCAAACAAAGTTCCTCTCCATATGGGTTACATCCTTAGAAGGACACGAGAATTAACCTGCCTCCCGACTGTTGGAACGCGTTCCTCCCGGACTGAGAAAAAAGCTGTGCTTATTTCGAAAACTTCTTCGGCTGGATGCCGAAGGGTTCTGCTCCCCGAAGGAGTACTTCCACTGAGGGGACACTAAGACTCAAACCAACCTCTCGACAAATATGCTAGCCGGCCAACTCTGATTACAATGGAATGTAGAGGTGTTGCATTCACTCTTTTTTAAAGTCACATTGACTCTTCGGCGAAGAGCCGAATGGTGAAACCATAGTTAATAGACACATCCCTAGTTGGGAAACTCGGCTCTACTACACGTGCGTACTCGTAGCACAAAGCGTTACATACACCACTATGGAAGTACTACCTACCTACCTGCAAAGTAGTACCTCTGTTAGCACTACTTGTGAACCTTTATCAAACGGTAATTATGATTTTTTTTTTTTTTGTAAAAGTTTGATTTTGTTACTTTTCAGTCTTAAAATACCCTCCACACACCGAACGGTATTTGCGGCTAGAGTTACTAGCTATAGTTAGTAGCCTAAATACACTGCCAACTTTACCGATAAAACCTCCGCAATTGTCAACAGACTAAAATAGGGAAATCTAAATTTTTCAGGGCAAAAATTAGCCAGATTAGTGGGAAATTAGGGAGATTGGAAGATCTTCATCTAAATGTAGCCTTATAGCCAACTCAATAGATCGTACGGTCGTATACGCCGCGTTATTCGCTAATGCACAGTGAAA
Organism: Holothuria leucospilota; assembly: GCA_029531755.1. NCBI lineage: Eukaryota > Metazoa > Echinodermata > Holothuroidea > Aspidochirotida > Holothuriidae > Holothuria > Holothuria leucospilota. The sequence continues at coordinate 1,740,004 of CM055972.1, forward strand.
GTTGCCCTTGTATTTCCACGTTCGTTGCAGCTACTCGTACGCCGTATTGCATGCATATCTCACTGCCGCGAGATGTCGGCGTGCGAACTACCGGAGTCTCCCGGTAAAACCGGGGGAGAAGTTGGAAGGTCTATGTCAGTTTGAGAACGACTCACTTTCTTCCTAAAGAGTGGAATTTAGTGCTTATATCAAGTATATATCATGACTGGGTATTTTCCCTAAAAATATAACAGTTAACCGACTTGGTAGCGTCAGATAGTGAACCGTCTTTTACTTTCACACGTGATAGTATTTAGCTAACGCTTTACATCAATGCAAAATTGCAGAGTACGGTAGTTTAATTCTACTCAAACAAGAAACGTGGGGGTTGTGGGTCATGGTTTTCTTCGTTTATTTGAACGTTCAGAAATACTTACTGATTCGAAAGCATCCTGAAACCCTTCCAACCCTTGAATCAACTTCAATTTATTTCCATGAATGACTGAGCAACACAACACTCAATGTAGCCATATCGCTACTCGATCGATCGTGTGCACGTCTCAACATAGCTACTCGGCTTGTACGTGGTGTGTATAGGGTGTAAGTAAAGTTTCCTAACCAGGGATGTGTCTATTAACTATGGTGAAACCAAACTTTCTCCCGAAAGAGTTCTGCTTCCAAGGGGAGCTACGTCCCCGAAAGGACAACAAGACTTAAGGTACGTTTACACCAAAACCGAAATCTGCTGCGTTTCGCGTGGTGGGGGCGAAATTCATTATCTCAGAACGAATGAGGGGATTTTCTAATTTTTTATTGAAACAAAATTGCCCCTGTTTGTCCTGGGAAAAAATTTCCGCGTCCAGCCCGCAAAACGCAGCAGATTTCGGTTTTGGTGTGGACGCACCTTTCAGCTGACCACTCTCTTGACCTTCAGACGTCTACATCATGGGTCTGTCATGCGTGGCTCATTTCCTGATTGGCTGAAAAGAATAGACACTACACTAGACTTCTTTTTACTTATTGAGTTATAGTTATTATTTTTTTAATAGCTGCCCTAGAAATAAGCTCCACCATTTGCACTGACATCTCTTTACTAATAAGGGTACCGTAGGTGTTTTATTTTGTCTACAATAAAAATTGATAGCGTTGGATAACCACACATGTTGTAAAATGTAACAAATTGGCACATACAGAAGCAAAAGAGTAAAATGATCTTAAAAGAGGGTATCAAGAATTGAAAAAAGTTATTTAGGGGATAATGTCAACCGATCCCACGTCTCTTTATCAGATTCGAATAGTCTATGACGTCACGCATATGGGCTAAGAGACCTGAGGCGCAGGGACAAAAAAGTTATTAGTACCATTGTACCTGGTTTATTTTGAGCGTTTATCTGCAAATATACCAGCGGTGTACGATATTATGATGGCTGTGTTTACAGTCCAAACATGTTGATCGCACAGTTGCTCTTTACACACCCTATGTCTCTAGACTGGATTCGAACATGGCTATAAACTGACCAAGCAAAGGCCAGTATTCTCAAAAAGTAGGCCTATTTTTGAATAATAATTCAAGAAGTATTTATGAATAATAATTCAAGACCTCCATTTAAAATTTGCAAATAAAGAGGGAGGTACAAAACAGGAACCATTGAGTAAAAATGACATGCAGAGTAAAATGTTGTAGTCAGAGGCGCAAATGTTTCTGTATATGTCAACGAAGATGCCGAAATGACCTAACGGGCGCCCTCACACGCTCTGGGAGGTTGAATCCTTCCCAAGCTTTCTGAGGAAAGCGCCCGATCTTTTGTCGTTTTTTGGCACCTTCCACCATGTTCATTCACTTATTTCCCCTTAACTTTAACCCTTAAATCATTATGGGGTGGACTTTAAAAAAGGACGGAGAGATCATGTTGTTGGTATTTTTAAGGGGGATCTATTTGTCAAAAATATGGAATAATATTTGTTTTTACTTAAATTTATGCAAATTGTGGCCAAAAATCAGGGTCCGGTCCAAAAATTCCTGTAGGAGAAAGCTAACTACCCAACATTACCTTTCCCTGTGCCTCAATACTTCATCTAGAAAACACTCTGGAGAGCTTGGGGCTATAGCTAGCTGCTTCCCGAAAATATTTGAAATGCAAATTTTCCTAATTTGCAATTTTTTTTTGAAAAAAGACGAAATTTTTCAAAAATTTTGGAAAAATAACTTCACCCCCTACTGCAAAACTCATTGCAGTTTTGAAGTCTCCAACAAAATTCTATACCTTCCAGTTATTTTGGATAGTTCATAGATGTATAGTGCCATCTATAGTCAGTCAAAATCAACCCAATCACCAAATGCTGTTTCACACCCGTCACCCTCTTCATCTTCAAAGTGTATGGGCTCTGTATAAAGTGTATGGCAGCTCAAACTAACTACCGTAGCCTCTATGGTACCTTGGCAAACACCCCAATCACGGCGTTCAAGTGCACCCACGCGTGTAAGAAGGTCACCACAGAATGTAAACAATATTTTCATGCCTTGTACTGTGTGTGGAAGCTGTGTTAGCTGGGGTCATTTGATATCTTTTTGTGGGTGTGTGCAGTCAGAGGAATCTGGGCAGATTTTGAGAGCAAATTTTACTACAGTCATATCTCGCTTAAAATAAGTCAGATTGGGACAAATTTGGTATCACTGGGAAGAGAATTGAATGAAAAATGTAACAAAATAATAAAATTGTACCACTCCCTCCGTCCCCTCAAAATGAAGAAAATAATGAGAAAAACAAAGGAAAACATAAGAAATGACGTCATCCGCATAAATTTGCATATTAATGAGCAAACAATGACTCCATTTAATAATAAGGTCTTAATTAATAGAAAATATTCTATAAAATTAGGTTAAATCATGCATAAATTTACCTTGTTAAGTTTACTGTATTATTCCCAAAAAACATTGCTATAGGTTAAAGTATATTTACCAGGGTGTAGATGAAATTGTACAGCAAATAACGCCCGCTCGCCGCACTTTTAGACCGACTAGTGGCACATCTCGGTCCTGCGAATAAGCCATTCCCATTAGCTTAGGAAGAGGGAACCCAAAGGGGAGGGAGTGTTGTCCTCCAATTATTTGACTGAAGGGGGCCGATTGACCTTTTAGCCCCTGATAGTTTTAGGGTAAGTGTCTCTTCATGCAGAAAGGGGCTTCAAAGGTATTGAGAATTCGTAATTGTTATCATATCTTTATTTTATTTTTTGGTGGTAAATTAAAAACGATTTTCAACAGTAATAAAGTGTAAATAAGTCAAAGCTCTTTAAGGCCTTCCCGGGTGTATGCCCCATTACATTTAACTGTACCCTTGACAATGGTCGTACCACGGGATCATGCTCCCGATTTTTCTCCAAATAACTATAACATTTAGAAAAAAAAAAGAAGAATAACAAACACATTCGGAGTTGTTAGCTCGTTGTTCTGTCACAGAGGGCTTACGATGTGCACTTAACTTAGAATAATTACCTTATTGCCTTTAAAAGGCACTTTTCTTTTAGTTTCCGTCTTGCACACCCCTGTCAACAAACAAACGTGTCCCATAAATACTTTTAGAAAACCTAGCTCCAATCGATGTTTTGCAAGTTCCCCTAAGGCCCTGCTACCTATGCCTTTTTATGGAAGGAGGGGATTTGCCACTAGGGAGAGCAAAATATTTTCTCACCCTCCGCTTGCATATTCACACTTTAAGCCTATAAGGCTGTCAAGGTACACTTACGACGTTCTGTCAATGTGGTGACAGCAAATTGCTGCTCTTTCTACCCCCTGTAGCGTGGTAGTGTGAGGTGTCTTTCGAACAAATGATGAAAATGCTTTGTTTTCTATCAGAAATCTTTCGCATACTACAAACGCTTTTGCGAGCTCCTTGTGCTTAACCGTCAGTGCTATTGTTTTTTTTTTAAACTGTTTCAAATGTATTTGTATTGCTCAACGAAATGGCTTCTACATTCTTCAACAATTCTAAAGCAAAACTTGGACGCACGCAAAAATATTCAGTTTATGCCTGATGACTATTATAAAGAAATTAGAACAAGGATTTATTCACGCCAAACTATTATGTGATATAGGTGTAATTCCAATTTCAGGCTTGCTATAATAGGAGATAAAGTGGTTATCGTACATTAGGAGCACATTTGTAGCCTGACAAAGATTATCTGAAGTATAATTCTTATTACACAAGCTCATTTAAAGGTTGTTAGCCGCCTATGAATACGTTTAATGGATGGGCATTACGAATATTGGAAGCTGTTTGTCTGGGTACTCCTTAAAAATTAGTAAAATTCGAAAATGGTGTGTTTCACTGTCGTTTCATTTGAATTTCAGATAAAAGCATATTATAATGTTAGAACTTTGCTGAATTTTACATCTTTGCTGAATGAGCATTCCTTAGTCAGAACATCTGTCTGTATTTAAAATGAGTCATACGAAGTTATATCAGCTTACAGAATAATATTTAGTACTTTCATCCCCTACAAAGGGATTTAAAGACGTAGACACATAAATTCCTACAAATGCTGAAGGTTTCAAAGCAACTTACAAGGTATGGGTAAGTGTATTCCCTTCTAGTAAGCAGTTTTGGCAAAACTTTTCTTGTCAACGCACCAACCGATGGTGTCGATTTGCTTAAATAGTATCCTATTTAAGTCCTTCAATCTCAGCCCTCAATCTTGATATTTTTCCTACAAATGAGCCTGTCTCAGAAAAGCCCAAAATCAGTCTTAATGTATGCATGCCCCTGCTGGACACAAGCTTGTTATTATTTTTTTCATTAATACAATCCACATTTTTGCATATAAAATTCTGATCATCATATAACATAAGTCACTCCTAGCAGCTGCATTTTTAACATTTTCTCCATGACTGATATCTTTATTCAAAACCTGCTGTGTATAATGAAACTTTAAAATAATTGTATTCGTATATTTGTGGATATGCGGCATAATTACAAGAACTAAAATAGTTTCCTGTTATTTGTCGTTGCTAAAAGACAAGTTATCATTGAAAGCAGATGCAAAGTAATACACTGATTATCTTATACATGACAATTAAACAACAGGTCTTTATTTTCAGCGAGTCTGGATTGACATCAACAATATGAAAATTGCACTATCTGATCCACGGAGCCCTCTACAGGACTGTGGTGAAATGTGGATCCTTGGTCGTTATGCCGATGTTGGTTATTGGATGATTCGATTGCTGAAATCAGCATGTTTTTATGTGAGACCTGATTCATATGACGTCACAGAACAAAAAGTACGCCCTCCAATGGAGGAAAGAGCGTATCATTCCAGCTTACACTAACAAATGCAGATAGTTGATTTGTGCCCGGGGGATACGCCCTTAAGTTTACTACACGCGCGTGTAAAATCTACGCCGTGCGCTTCATTGTTTGAAACTTCCAAACTGACGTCGCGGGACTCCAGTGAATAAGGTCTACATGGTTGCGATTTTAAAGGACTACTGGAGGGTTGCTCTGACTACTGAAGTGTTCATATATTGTTCAAATTTCAAGTTGGACAGGCGCATGGAGGGCACCATCTAGAATGTGGCAGGTAGTATGTGATAAAGACTCAATGAATGTTTCAAAGCATGGACTAATTTTGTCTGTTCACCAAAGGTCTTGAGGCAAAGAAAGCAGTTGTTCCCCTTGTTCTATTCAATTTTGATTTTTCCCAATACGGGTGTGTACTTCCTGACGTCATTCAAGGGCTTCAACAATTCTTGCTAACTGAACCAGCCACAGCCCCATTTGGCTACAATTGTTTCTATATCACAATAAAATCTACTGGTTACCTGTCATCATTCTTATGGCATAAAACGAGCTTATAGTGAATTTGTCATGGGTTAGTTTACTTTGATAGGGTAATGCGGTTTTTTAGAATGCTAAGATCAAAGCTCGGTATTTATGCTATTAGAAGTGACATTGTTAAACTTTTGTAAAGAGATGTTACAAAAAATGTAAAAGAAATCTAAGGAAACGCACCAATTCAATTTGCTGATGAATTTTTAATAAAAATTTTTGTATTTAGACAGAAAATGACAACTTCGCCAGACTTGCAAACATACTATTGTAGGTCTACACATTAAAATTAAAGTAATATGCATTGGAAATAAGCGTCTTTCTTTAACATCACTATGAAGAATCCTTCAAGTTAATGTACTTCAGGTGCCTAAGGTGAATTTTTGGTGGAGATATATTATGTTTCTAATAAAATTGTGAAGTAGCTGCGCAGTTAGCAACCGTAAATGGAGAATAAGTGGTAGTGACTAAAGATTGCTCATTAAAGGGCGTTCAATAATACGATACCAACTTGTTTAATTTTTGAAAGGGGAACTTATCGTTCTACTATTGATACTTGAATCGCTAAACTCCACTACAGGATTAAGGATACATGATTCACACAGAATTTGTGAAGATAGCCTACTTGAAAAAAAAATACTGAAAATGCTAAAAAATCCATTATTCTCATTGTTTTCAAGAACGTAAGAACCTGGGAAATCGCCCATAAAGGTTCTTTTTCACAAACAATCTCATTGAGGCTCCGGACCCCCACCGCAGACGCTTACTAATGCGGGTAACACGCACTGACGAATGAACCTCCTCCATGCATGATGCATTCAACACAACTGAAGCCTATATGTTAAAGATCTTTTAGCATTGTTTCTCACACGGTGCACTAGCAAGCACATATAAAGTACCCAATAGATATTTGTCTTTAATCACATGGTAAAATCAAAGCCTTTCAAAGTACCTTTCTGTCATATTTCCCTCGAAATGATTTTACTTAATAAGTTTGTCAAGTTACAATTTTCTCCTTGGAATCCTAGTTTCTAAAGCATGAAGTTTTTAAAATGTTGAGTGCAACTTTGGAGCTCTTAAATGTGCCATATCCGCCAATTTAGGAGAAATTTTTGACAAAAATAGACCGTGGACGCTACGCTTCAACCGATGGTGGGCCTACAAGTAGCGAACTAAAAGAGAGAGGGAGGAGGTCCGCGCAGGGTTCTAGTCTCGTCTTCGGCTTCGGTTAGTCTTTGCCATGCAGCCACAGCCAAAAAAATACCAAATAATAAAAATTTCTTAAACATATAATCAATTTAAAGCTTTGTCAAAGATAGCACCATTTTGTATCCAGGTAATCTTAAGAAGGCAAAACTTTTTATCTTTTATCGCTTTCTTTCCTTACGCCGAACCTAAAAGAAAAAAAGAAAAAAACCACAAGAAAGTGAGAGTTTCAAAACATGCTACCAGTTCAACCTTTCCCAAAGATATCACCATTTTGCATCATTGCCATCTTATGTACATAAAAGGAATGCCCCTGACCTTGCACAGCAACCACCCCTCCCCCTAAAGTTATAGAAAAAAGACACTAAAAATGACATACAGTTTGATTAGTTCAAAGTTTTGCCAAAGACAGCACCAATTTGCACATAAGCGACCAAGTGGATGTCAAGTCATCCCCCCTTAATTAGACCTCTCATGTCAGACCCTCATGTCTATCATTAAACGGGCCAGCAACGGACTAAACGTGTGGACCTGGATTGCCACCTGACTTTTATGTTTCCAAATATGGGTAAAGTGTTGCCCTAAAAACTTGTTTGACATGAGAATTTTTCATTTTTCAGTAAAATTAGAATAAAACGATAAACACAACGATTTGGCAGTTTTCGAAAGCATTTAGCATTAAAGTGCAGGTCAAAGCAATTTTTGTGTAGAAGATAATGAGTAATGCATATAACATGTTGCGTTGTTTAAATAATCACAGACGATGGGAGAAATTTTAATGGACTGATTCTCAATGTATCAAATTCAATAGGTTGAGAGGAGATTCCTTAGAGAAAGAGTATGGATAAGTAGGAAGTATGTTATTGCTTTACCCTGAAAGGATCCGGAAATCTGAGTAGGTTTGCTAAGGGGAAGAGAGGCCCGGGTATATTCGTAGAGACCTGGTCAATTCAAGCAGGCACCTTACAGGGGTCAATCATCTTTGGAATATGATATTGGTGCTATTAGTTGGTGTTTCGATAGGGTAAAAATTGTCTTTGTATGTCTGTCGATACGGTTTTACTTTTTTGAACAGTTTTCATACTGTTGCATGGACACAAGGGGCTTACCTACAGTGAATCAACACCTAACGAGTTTTGTTTGGTTGTTCGTTTGGTTTATTTGTTTGCTTTTTTTCTGGTCGGAGGGATTCTACAGCAGTGCTGGATGACTCGAGGCCGCTCTCGTTCTCGAGGCCGTTCTCGAGTCTCGTGACTCGTGACTCGCTCTCGGACTTGGCGCTCAAGACTCGGACTCGGACTCAACCGATATGACTCGGGGACTCGGGCGGAGACCGGATACGAGACCGGCTATTTTTTCCTACGACTGTAGAACTGATGTCAGAACTTCACAAGCTAATGTGGCGCCCCCTTCGACCATAATTCTACACAAGACTACAGTGGCGCAAGTCACGAAAGGAAGGCAGAGATTTTGGTCACTATCACCCGCCCCCCCCCCCACCCTCGAAGTGAACTCCATAGATTTTCTTCTTACCTACGAGTAAGCCTAAAAAACGAAAATTAGCACAGATGATCTCGTCAAACTACCCCAAAACACAATACTGTAATTTTGGGTGTGTGGGGAGGGGAGGTCCCTGAGAACGTGCACGCGGGCCCGTGCCTAAATCCGGCCACGATCGGGGATGGGGTGGGGGAGTGTTCAGGTAACCACTGCCGTCTTTTTTTTAACAGGCATGGATACAAGCAGAGCTCAGGGGGAATATAGCCTCTTCTCTTTATAGCCGTTTATCTTAAAGTAGTCAGTTTTGGTGTTTGAACTGTCAGTAGTAAATATTCAGTTTCATATAAGTTAACACAGGACTCTGGAAAGCTAGAAAAACTGATTTTTCTCTTTATGTGCACTACGCTGTTTTGGTCTGCCCCCTTTTCGGAAATTGTAGAGTGCTGGCTTCCAATTGTTACGAACATGTTGTGAAAGTGTTGGATTTTAAATGAGCCCTTGTCGAATTCAAACAATAATCCATTTTGGTCAAACCTGTGTACTAAAACAGGCGCAGTCAGAATGAACGATATCGTGCCTGGCCGAGACGACTCTACTAAAAGGGCTATTATATTAGCGTCACCCCTGACATATGTGGAAATCCTATCTCTAAATGCAATTGGAGTATGTATTTTGAATGAACTGTAATTCAAACAGTCGTCTTACTCTGGTTGGTCAATAATGACTTTCGTAGTCAGTTATGTTCCCAAATAAGCTCTCACACAGTATTGTGAGGAAAACATCTTGACCAAATTAAACGGAGTACAAGGTACTGTATCTTTGTTTAGGAGCTGTAGGTAACGTATTTTTTTTTATTTATATTACAAGAGGAACTAGCACTAAACTTAGTAGGGATTTTGTTCTGTCTGTGGCAAGATTGTAGAGCCATTCAGCATCAACATGTTAGTCTATTTTGGAACCTGTCTTCAATCATGTTTTGTTAGCTAGGCTGACACTAATCTTGGTCAAAACGTTAATAAAATTTTCACTTCTCACATGTTCTGGTGAATCAGGGCGCTAGTCAACTTTACTGTTCATGCTGGAATATCAGGCGGGTATGCAAAACGCACATCGATTCCTGTATACACTATTCTAACGCATGATGTGAACAGAAAACCCCAAAGCTGAACAGGGTTTACCTCAAGAATGTTTCGTTAAAGCATGAAAGGTATTGCGTATCCTCAAAATTAATGGACGGTTCCTAACTTAACTAAAGAACAGAGAGGTCTGGACAAGAAAGATGTATTCTGCTCTGTTGATTATACCGTTTTTAGAATGACCATGAAAATGGAGAAATACAGACAAATGCCTGGTGGTAGGCTATTAGAAAATAAGGAGGGGACGTCCGGTCTCAAGGCGTATAAAATATCAGGTAATGAAAACAAGCGAAATATCCGGAAGGGACCTAGGGTAGCCTTTGGTCAAGTAATCGTTTTTGAGAGTCATGATGCTTACAATAGCAGTCTGGTCCTTGCAATATAATCAGAATAAATTAGGGTAAAATAGACCTAGCTAGGCTATTTGCTGACTATAGCGTAGGTAATATAGACTTACTGTATGTGGGTCCAGTCTAATGGTTAAAATACAGTTCTTTCAGGGCCTTATACAGTCGGTCGTTTGGAGTAAAAAAACGAAAGAGCAAAAGAAGAGGAAGAGAAAGGAAAAGGAAATGTAATATATATATATATATATATATATATATTTATATATATATATACATATATATATATATATATATATATATATATAAAAATAATAATAATAAGTAGAACACACCACAAAGATGACAATACGAGAGCACAGATACGGTAACAGAATAGCGTATATTTCGGACACCCCTGTGTCCTTCTTCAGCGCAAAATGTGAAGTGAAGTTTAATTTACAAATAACAGACACAGCAATGAGGTTAAACCCCTTGACGAGGGTGATAAATCACAGAGGGGAAATCGCTTAGGATGCCCAGGTCCTTGTTTAGGCCACGGGTGTGTGTGGACAGTTTTATTACCCACTTGCTTTCGGATTTGAGTCTTTGAGTGACAGACGGGTAATTAGAACCGAGTAGAATACATCTTAAATTAGATAAAGAGTGGTTAGGTTCACTACTGAAATGTTTTGATACAGGATAGCTTATTGATTTATCCTGCACAGTTTTCTTGTGGTTATTAAACCTCAGCCTAAATTTGGTGCCGGTCTGACCGACATAGTTGCCTTTGTCACACAAATTGCAGCAATTTGTGTGACAAAGGCAACTATGTCGGTCAGACCGGCACCAAATTTAGGCTGAGGTTTAATAACCACAAGAAAACTGTGCAGGATAAATCAATAAGCTATCCTGTATCAAAACATTCCAGTAGTGAACCTAACCACTCTTTATCTAATTTAAGATGTATTCTACTCGGTTCTAATTACCCGTCTGTCACTCAAAGACTCAAATCCGAAAGCAAGTGGGTAATAAAACTGTCCACACACACCCGTGGCCTAAACAAGGACCTGGGCATCCTAAGCGATTTCCCCTCTGTGATTTATCACCCTCGTCAAGGGGTTTAACCTCATTGCTGTGTCTGTTATTTGTAAATTAAACTTCACTTCACATTTTGCGCTGAAGAAGGACACAGGGGTGTCCGAAATATACGCTATTCTGTTACCGTATCTGTGCTCTCGTATTGTCATCTTTGTGGTGTGTTCTACTTATTATTATTATTTTTATGTTTCATGGAGCATACGTGGATTTTCTCTTAATATATATATATATATATATATAGTAGGTCGAGGTTGCTAACTTCGATCTTCCAACCTCGACCTACTGATTATTCATTCCCGCTTCGGGACTACCATGGTAACAAGGAGAGAAAATTGAATCATGCGAAGTATTTGTAGCCTTCTTGTCTCTTCTGTGCATCACGAGCCATAACTGGTGTAGTGCTCACAGACTCTGCCCGGAAAGCGGAGGATGGCGGGTTCAAACCCTCGGTGCGGCTCAATTTTTCTCTCTGGTATTTTCTGTGAACCTTTCCTTCTGTGATAAGGGCTATGCTCTATCTTAGAATTGGAATAAAATTCAAGATCGAATGTATCACTATTTACACTATATATATATATATATATATATATATATATATATATATATATATATATATATATATATATATATATATATATATATATATATATATATATATATATATATATATATATATATATATATATTAAACTGATCAGAATAGTGCTCAATACGCTGTACAAATAAATAAATCGGTACGTTGGACCTCGCTACTAGTAGTTTCACGCTGTCTTGCGATCATCAGGCGTGTGAAGAAATTTCTCCCAGGGTTTTCGCTTTTTTCCTGCACGGCTCAGTGGTTCGAGGTGTCTGCACTTTGATACAAGTTCAGTTTTTTTGTTAACTTAAGGAGGTTGGTCGTTTGAATGTGCTTTAGCAGTGATTGTGGCAACTTTTCCTTCCAGGCAGAGATTTATATTTATATATATATATATAGATATATATATATATACATATATTTATATATATATATATTTATTTATATATATATATATATATATATATATATATATATATATATATAATATATGTATGTGTGTGTGTGTGAAATAACGAAAAGGAGGAAAAGTAATATCCTGTCATGGAAGACGTAGAGTACGATCAAGGTACAACATCCCGGTCTCTATGGTTTGGAAGACATTTTTAAAGAAAGTTGAAAGCATTCTTGGTGACGGGGCAGTCTGAATTTAGACTTGTCTACGTAGCAGTCACATTTTGCCATAAAGTTATAAATGTCTTTGCACAGAGGCTGTGGACGATTTGTATCATTGAATGTTACTCCTAAGGCAAACTTTCAACACACTTCGCGCACAAGTATTCACGGTTCACGCTTCATGCCTGATGACATCTAACACCACAATTATACAAGGATTTATTAATATGTGAGTTGAATAGACACGTGGAGGTCACACATGAACAGCGTATCATAGAGCGCCTTATCATATCTGTAATATTCTGTACTTGGGTTCAAGCACCCATATTTTAGTCGATCGTTACAAAAAGTTTGCCAGAAATTTTTTGGACGGCTTCGCTAGTTCCCATCATTGCTAGTACTTAGGATGACAGTTTAAGAAATACATTTCCAAAGAAAACACAAGAGTTTAACCTTCAATAACTTGTTTGTCTGAATTATAGTTGGAAGTTATGACAATTTTTTGAGGTTCAGGGCTTGCCTCTAATGTTGTGGGGGTCAGCTAAACGCTTCTTGCTAGAGTCCCTATTTTTAATTACTCAAAGAGATTCTCAGGCCCATCCTTAGACCCAGGTAACTGGGGATGTAACCCACTTTTTCAGGGCTGAAAAAGTTAAAAGAGTGTCTGCGGTGGGGCAAGTGTATCTTCTGGATGGAAGGATACCATAGTTCTCATCTTTGAGTGTGTAAACTCTCAGAGCATCAAAATATTCCGTGCGCTTCGCTTGCGGTGTTGCTACCCTCTTAACTTTATGAAACGCCTCTCCCAACGAACATTCAGGCTTTAAAGTTGTCGGTTTGTATATTGACACTTTAACATCTGACCTCACGTAACTGAAAAATCCCTTTCCATTAGACGACACTACTCACTTTACACCCACCCGCTAAAAGTGAGAACATTCCACCAAATGTTGAGAATTTCTATAGACGTGAAATCAGTGCAAAGCTGCCTTGAAATTTGTTTTAAATAGCCTACACAGAAAAGCACATAGTTATAACAACACAAAGTAGTCTACAGTAGGTCTTTCGTCAGAATAAGAGTAAAACGAGCCTCGAGAATACACAAGTCAAAATAGAAATTTAGAGGATGACAGATCGACTTATTTTTTCTGGACCAGGCTGTCATTGTTAGCACCAAGGCCCTCAAAGACGAGTAAAGTAGCAAAAAGTTTATACCCTAGGTCTCTTCCGGATATTTCGCTTGTGTCATAATCTGGTATAATTAAATATGCCCTTGGGACTCGGTGTCGCCTCCATAGTTAATACTACCACCAAACGTCTGCCCGTATTGCTCCATTTTTCATGTTTATTCTTTAAACGGTGGAATAACAGAGTAGAATAAATTGTTTTTTTTTTCGGGGGGGGGGGGGGGAGGGCAGACGGCTCTGTCTTCTTAAAAAATTGAGACAAGTTCATTAAATTTGAGGATATGCAATTCCTATCATGCTTTAAACTAAGCATTCTTGAGGTACCCCGTCTTCTGTTTTGGGTTTCTATGTTCACATCATCCGTTAGAATGGTGTTTTCAAGAATCGATGTGCGTATTGTATACCAACCGAACTTCTCGGCTACCGTAAGGGAATAAGGGAGGACAGCATTCAATGATATCGAGGCGATGCATGAGGTGTTGTGTGGAAACATAAACTTACGAAATACGATCGCCTTAGAACAAGACTAGTTTGTTAGTGGTGAACATACTATACAGCGACTGTAGTATAAAGTTATATTGTAGAACGGGATATTCAGCAAAGACATTACAGATTTCGTCAGCTTAACCTCTGGAAATTTACAATTTGAACTCGGTTTCCGAATCCAGAGGTGCAGTGATGCATTTTTGTGGTTAACCTCAAGACACTGGGCAACCACCTTCAATAGATCGATTTGTATTTCCACGTGTGATGTGACTAGAATCGAATTCAGCCGCTAAAGTAGTTACCAAATGAATCTTGAACCATGAAAATCGGTTCAGATTCAGTGAAGTTATGTACGGAAATAAAATTCAGCAATCTGTCAAAAAAAAAAATAAAAAATCTATCAAATTATTAATATATGAGACAAAAACATATCAAATAGGTACTTCATGTTCCGAAATTAGAAAAGAGCGTGCTTGTCATTGCAGACGAGCACTATTTCTTGAAATTTTGAGCAATGAGGTACACCCCTAGTCTTTGTTCGGTCTGTGAATACCTGGTAGAAATACCAAGGTCAGTTTGTTATATGCGGTTTTCTATCGTTAAAAAATCGGCCAAGTCTTGACGCTATCGGCCAAGTTACGATGCCCAGTTTCAAGGGGAAGATTTTTCTAATGAGTTAAGGCACACGTGACGAGTAAATGTCATTCATTGTCCATTTTAAACTTTGAAAAACTTCCCTGGCTGATAAGTTTTGCCTCTTTTGTCTTAAATGGCTACAATAATTTGGGTTGAACTTTGAATCCATGCTATCTTTCCTGGATTTCGCAAAATCAGTCTAGTGAAATGTAGAGAGTGACATACAGATTGATTGAGATGTTACGAAATCTGAAGTAGAATTCTTTGAGGCATAAAATTATAATGTGAAACTTAGCTCCCCACTTCAGTTTGAATATTTATATCCAGGCTTCGTAAATCATGATAGGCTCTTTCCAGTCATGTGAATCTTTAATCTGTTAATGCATTGCTTGAAGGAATTACTGTTTTCAAACTCCATGTACATGTCATTGACAGGAAACAGCTTCTGTTATCAACAATCCATTCAGAGTTCCCAATCAACTCTAGTGAGAGTATTTTCCCAAAACCATTACACATTACAAGAGTTAAGGAAATGGCTTTTCGTTTGAAAATTCGAAAATTTCGATAAACAAAGCACTAAAGAACTACAAAGTAGTGAATTTCTCTTTTGAGGTTCACATTTTTGAAAATAAATTGATGCCCGGTTTGGGCTCAACTTTGAATCCGTACTATCTTTCCTGTCCTGTGTGTCCACTCAGCCTTGTGAAAGGTATCAAAAATGTAAAATACAGTGGTTGGATAGACTCAGATGTTAGTATGGCTGAATTAGAATTCTTTGCGGCATAAAATATAGTGTGAGAGCCAGCACTCTACTAAAGCTTGAATTTATATTTCCAGGGTTATTAATCCAGAAGGTTCTTTTCAGCTAAAGGGAAATATATATGCCATGAAAAACAATATTTTATCATCAATAATCAGGTCAGTTTTCCCAATCCAATCATAGTGGTAGATTTTTTTCCTAAAACTAGTGAGGATTAGAAAAGTTATGAAAGGAGCCCATTTGGAATATGGAATAAGGTAGGTTAAGATTATTTGAGAACTGCAGAGCAGTGAATTTCATTTTATGAAAACCACATTTGTTTGATAATAGAGTGGCCTAGCTTTCTAGTTTTGTTTGATGTTTAGTCATCAATTAATCATCATTGTAATCATCGTTGCGCAAACAATATTGAACCAGTCAATGAACAGCAAAATTCAGGTATATGGGTATCTTTGGGGGGATTGGGGAAATATAGCGGTGTATCTGTAAAGAGCCAAGGTGCTAAAAATAAAACATAGAGCTATGGGTAAGCAAAATGTTTAATATAATTTTACACTATGAGATCTGGGAGTAACCAAAGACACCTTAAATTATTGGCCAAAAAATTGTCTTTCGGTTGATCTACAGTTTTTTGTGAAACTCGTAACTGATAAAGTCATTAGAGGTAAAAAAAAGTACGAAATTTGACCTTTGACCTAATCTTGACTAAGCCATTTTAGATTGTAATTGTGTACGGTTAACCGATTCATTTGTCCTAATTTGACCTGAAATGATTTCACTACTTGTCTCTAGACAATTATTTGTCACTAATGTTTCAACGTTTTTCTAACGAATCACTAAACTATCGCTAAAGTAAGCAAGAACCATTTCAATGGAATTTTTTTGAAGAAACTGAATTTGCTGGACTGATGGAAGTTTCCTGAAATTTCAACTTAACATTGCCCTAATTTTAACTAGCCAGTTGTCGTTTGTAGAGAATTGGTTCCGTTCTGAAAGTCCTTTTGAACAGGTCCTGTTAAGTCCACTTGAACTTTCCAGAATTAAACCCAGGCTTTTGCACTGGTCCACGAAAGTCCAGTTTAATTTGTTACAATGAAGGCCAAATAAACTGGTCCAGTAAAGTGCAGTTGAACTGATTGCAATTAAGTCCTATTGAACCGGTCCAGTAAAGTCTAATTTACTCACTCACAATAAATCCCAATTGAAATGGTCCAGTTAAGTTCATTTGAACTTGTCACAATTACATCCTATTGAAATGGTCAAGAAAATTCCAGTTAAAGTAACAATAATAAAGTTCAATTGAACAGGTCCAGTAAGGTTCGATTAAACTGGTTACAGACCTGTTGATATAATCCACTAAGGTAAGGCTGAACTAACCATAGTAAAGCCCAAATGAACTGTTCCAGTAAAGTGCAGTTGAACCACTCACAAGATTGAAGTGGTCCAGTAAAGTCCAATTGAACTGATCACAATAAAATCCAATCAAACTGCTCGGTCCGGGAGAGTCCAGTTGAACAGGTCCAAGAAGGTCCACGTGAAGTTTAATTGAACCAGTCGATCAGTGAAGTCCAATAAAATTGGACCAGCAAACTCCATCTGCACTGGTCCGGTAAATTCCAATTGAACTGGTCCAGGACGTCCACTTGAACTAGTCCAGTGCACCCAATTCTCATAGCCTATACCGTTAAATCTGGTAACGGTTAAAAATCCATGATCAGTTCTAACTGAACATAAATTATGGCAGTAAAAACAGAAATAGAACTTATCAGGTTCAAAAAAAAGTTACCCAGTTTTAACTGCAGATGGTTTAATTTATGATATCAACCATAAGTTTTGTACAAGTTTTGTTGATAATGATTCGTAATCATTATCAGTTTGAACTGAACAGGCTATGAGAAGCTGTTGTCCAGTAAATTCCAGTTGAACTGGCCCCGTTAATAGCGTGTAAATAGTTGTTTGTATATTGTGTAATGTTTGTAAATTCTGTATATAGTTTTTGTCCTTGTGTTTAACGTCAGTTCCGGAATTTGTTGGGACTTTGTTCCCTTCGTGTCCGTTTCCAAGCAGATGAAAAGCTCCTCTTACTTTAAATGCATTTGCTTTCACTTATCTCCGTGACCACGGCGGAGGGTCCTGTTCTATTCAGCCACTCTAGAACAAGACCACGTATGAACAGGTTAAGTTGTCCTTTAGAAGACAAATGGTGTTCTTCTGGGACGTAGTTCTTTGGGGGAGCAGAACTCCTTCGGGAGTAATGTTTGGTTTTCGCCCCTTGGCTCTTCTCCAAAGAGTCGAGGGGACTTTTGATAAAAAATGCATTTTAAAGTACACTATTACATATAAATTACCCTTCGACAGGCCATACATGCGTGATGCAAACTTTCAAGGGTGTTCATTAATTCAGGAGGGTTACTGTTATATGCCAGTTGATTTTCCACCTCAGTGGAGATGTCCAATTTCCAGAACAGTCCAATCAGAGCGGTTTAGGTCACCTGGTCCAGTTTAGTCCAGTTCAACTGGACCTGCGATTGCATAAGATGTGTTCCTTTTGAAAAGAAAAATGCACCTATTCAGTATTCAGAGTACACAATCTAGATAATGGCTTACATTGCGTTCAGTTTACTGGAAGTACAGACATTTGCATACTTATTGTACCAATGTTTACCTTAACAATAAATAACCAGACGGTTAGGTTAGGTTAGATGAGGTTTAACGTCCCAGTTTCCAACCAATTGGTTCAAGTCGAGACGACCACGGCCTTTTTTCCAGTTGTGGTTCACTGGCTTGTTTTCACTACTCCATTGTTTATGCTGAGCACTAATCACAAAGGCAGCTAAGTTCCATTGTTAAAGTCTTTGGTATGACCCGGCCAGGATTTGAACCCTAGACCTTCCGGCTGCAAGTCGGATGCTCTAACCACTTGACCAATAACCAGACGAGTACGATGACTATAGATTTCTCTTGTTTTATTTCTTCGCCTGCTTCACATGTTTAAGCTCCATGTATCTTCCTGAACATTACGATCTTTTAAGCCCATAAGGAATTCCACCCGAGACCCCTGTTTTTGGCCAAAAACAGGGGAGATTAAATATCTACCCGAGTTTGTAACATTAGCCTCATTGAACGCTCTACTGCACAAATTGGTTCTTAGATAACCACCAGTTGACTTCCAAAGGTAGTGGACTACAAATGTTCACAAAAGCATATAATACACTGGCTGGTTGCAATTAATTGTGTGCACTCAAGGGTAAATCCTACTACTGGCAGCACTTTTGGTAGTTAATTTACTATCAAGTGTCACATTATTACACCCTCAATGAATCTCAGGCCCAATCTTTAATGGGCTGCATTGGCCATCACGAATGCGTATAGCGCCACCATTCTTAGTAAGTCATAACACAACACTTAGAAAGAAAATGATCTAAATTTGGCTACTTTACAGAAATGAAACATACGACAAAATGGTTACAAATGTTAACAAACCTTGGGCATTGCTAGGAAATATCAGTAGATACTATAGTTACTTTTTATGATGGATGTTATTATATAACATATTATTATGGAAACTATCAATGCTTCCCAATTTCCAACCATCAACACAGACAAGGCCCTCATCTCTTTCAGGGAGACTGTACATGTTAACATTGCATAGGTCATATTTTAAAATTAGTTTTGTGAATATGTTGACTCGTGGACGAACATTTGCCCTTTTGGTGTGGGTTGAAAAATGATGATGGAAAGCACGGCATCCTACAGGTGCCATTAGCAAAGCCACCGCTGTTCATACTACACTATTTTAATTAATCACAACATCACATTAATTAGTCGAAGGTATTTGGTTAAAGCTTATCTGTACTCCTGTTGCTCATATTTACCCACTATCTCTCTAGTGACGTTACTAGGATAACTGGTGCCCTTGACGAGGTATTCCTTTTTTAAACCCCAGCATGATCACATCCCGTGGGTGGCTTCTAATGGAAAGTGTGGCCTATTTCTATTTGAAAGCTCAGATAATGGCTCAGGTGCAACATGAGTTTACCTTTTTTAAAGCTTAGAGCTGATTCATGCTCAAAACATTTGTCATGATTAACAGTTTTTTTTAAATATTTTTCCGGGGGAAGGGTAGAGTCGGGAAAGGAGTTATCGTCTAGGAGCTGGGGTGACGCTAAACCCTCTTTTTGAGAAGTCTTTATTTCTGCAAGGTGACGTAGATGAGAATGTTGCATTTGTGGCAGTTCGTTGAATTGATCGCATGTACTTGAATATTGTCATAATTTGATGAAGTTTAGTCTTTTCGGGAGTAATATAAGGGAACTGGTTCGGTCTGAAGAATGAGATCACACCCCCATTTATTCAAACAATATTTTTCTGATACAGAATGGTGCTGAAAATCTTTGAAGAGGCTATATGTTTAGAGAGTCAAAGAATGTAGTGACTTTTGGCTGTGGCATGGATTGCCTGGGAGGCTGTTTCTCGAGCGGACCGGACTCGGTCACTAAGTACACTACTGTATCTGCTTCCAGGGTTCCCCTCGCAAGCGATTCCCCTGATAAACGACTAAAATTTGCTTGAAACGTTATTTGTGACCCCGGTGTCGTTTACGAGCATGGAGACAATAAAATGCTGGTTTGACTATATTATGCTACCTCAGAACAGCCAGAATTTCATCTCTTATTTCGTTTTTCATACATGTTACGCTTCATCTTTGCTAGCGAGCCATTATTGTAAATGCACTGGATGCAGTAGACCACTCTCATCCGGATTCATTCGTTTTAATTTTTGCTTTTATTAAATTAAATAATCTCGCATCATACAGATATTTGCCAACCTTTTAACACCTTTTCTGAGAACACACATACTCCGGAGCTTTTCATCACCTTATAGCACAAAGAATATATTCATAGAACTGGAATGTGTTAAATTAAATAAGCAGAATATTCTAGTTATCCGTAGTTCTCAGTGAAGAGTGTAGGCATTCCCCAATAAAAGATCAGCATTTAGATCTGGAACTCATTTCCATTAGTTTGAAAGATTGAGACACCTTCTACAATGAAGTTCCAGCTGTCCACCCTACTCATCGCACTGTTGACCAACCATGTCACAAATGGTTCGGAAGGGATTTGCCCAGAGAACTGGACTCACTGGCAAGGTGGATGTTACCGGTAAGTTACATATTCAACCCTTAGTAATTGATTAGAACTCATGCTAGTAGTTGCAAACTGTAAAGGGATGTTAAAAATAAGAGTTCGGCACTAAAAAAATGTTCTACTCAGGATATCATGCTAAACGTCTATCCTGAATTAGCAATGAATTTATATAATCTGATTAGGTAATGTTTGCTTTATAAACTACAAATACGATAAGTGAAACAAATCTATATGAAGAAAGTCTGCTTTCTTACCAGATGGGTCCAAGTTCTGCCCCAAGACCTACAAATATACAACTTGAATCGGACTCGGGACAGAGTGTTATAACTCGAGTCCGCAAATCTACTACAAAAGTTCCATAAACTAATAGGAATCACTAGGCATTTGGGCAGATATTTTAACAATGACCCACGACGATTAACCGACCAGTTACAGTAAAACTCCGTTTATCCGGAACACGTAGGGACGGCAGGTGGTTCCCATAAAAAGGGTTTCATGTTTAGTTCCAAGTACCCTACGTGGAAATAAGTTTTACAAACATTTCTGAGAGTATTTTGATATATCCATCAAAATTAAAGCAAAAACGACATGAAATAGTTATTATGTTTTGTGACTGGTAATATAAAAACATTTGCAGACTGTTAAAAATTAGAGATTTTATCCCGAAATTCGAGCGTACGGTCTCCTGCATGGTTAATGTTTCATACATACGAAAAATGTGCATGTATTGAAGGAAAGCTCTAAAGATTTTGAAGGGTACCCTCTTTATGTATTTAGCATAAAGTCCCGAACATTTTGCAACCACACGTGCAGAAGACTCCTAGGAGCCATTCACATTTTATTTCTTCATATGCTTTTAGATATACTGTTTGTTACGAAGCTCTCGATCTTCGAAACTCTTTTCTAAAGTCTATAAATCTTATGCTATCCTAACGTGATCATATGGGATATCGAGCCTATACCGATTCTTGCCACCCAGCAGGAATTTCGAAACGAACTTGGCAAAAGTTTTGTGCCAAGTTAAAATAAGAGTTGCAGCATGTTTTCCTACCGAAAGGGCACAGATTTAAACTGCGTGATATTTTTCGTGACTTGATAAAAGTAGGAAAAATGTCATGTATTTCTGTTGAAATTTTCTTTAAACTTTTTGTCTTTTTTAATGCACTAAATGCTTTGTGGATACAATATGTTCAAAACTAGTCTGGTAAAAGCTCAAGTCCTGTTCGGATTAACAAGCTTTTGTGATAAATGGGGTTCGCATTAACGGGCTTTACTGTAGTCTAAAGTTATAACGCTTTGACGTCTTAAATACTGCAATGTTTAACCCACACTTATAAAAACTGAAATGAAATTTCAGTTTGACTGACGTCGACAAGTGCATTCCAGATTTCATTACCAAAGTAAAAGTAAGTAAATCATACCTATACCCATAGGCGTAGGAGCCTAATTTGATTAAGGGGGCTGTAACGACTTGCCCGAAAAATGTGCCCGAAATTTTTCGAGCTCTTCGCACACGAGCACAACTTTCTGTGTTGGGGGGGGGGGGGAGGCATGAGGAGGCAGATAACGTTGCCAAAACTCCGCTTCCCTTCGAGAAATTTTTGCTAAGTTTAGGTGACCTAGATGGATTTGGTGCTATCCTTGAAAAAATCGTTTGAACTGTATTATACATATATATTAATGGTCAATAAATGGAGTGCAAACCATGACGAATGCGCGCGAAGCGCGCTGAATTTTTGCATGACATACATATCATTTCTATGACAAAACTTGCATCTGCATCGAAACAGTTTCAATTCCTCAGAGAAACCTATCTGCAAATCACAAGGCGATACTTCTACCTGATGATTCCTAGAATGCTTTTAACTTTTGTTGCTGTGCTTCTCCGGGAGTTGTTATCACAAGGTAGTGATAATAAGGACAAAATTGAGGTTAGATCTAAAGCGCGCCGAGCGCGCGAAAACTCTGATAGTTTGAGAACCATTTGTGAAAGAACATGATGAATAGAAATATGACTCAGTCGAAAACACACCTCACCCCACTACTACAAGAATAAAGCTTAAACGCCTTTGGGGTGATTCAATGGGGGACATGCGCTCCGTTTCTCCATGCCACTGAGGCATGGAGTATAAACCCGTGGCAACTGCGAGCTGGCCAAAAATTTGCGTTACAACTGTTATAGAACCCATTACCTTTGAATAATTTGAATGTGATTGAGACGTTATTAAAGAATATAACAACAGAACTGAAGATAAAAGTGCGCACGAAAAGTTTGCTAATTTGGGAAGATCTGTGATAGAAAACTATCAAAATACATCCATTATACGTTTGAACGACACCTCACCGAACCCCCTGCTGACAGACGATGGAGATATACGTCTAAGTTTTGGATCAGTGTCTTGGCCACAAAGTTTTTTTTTGTAATTTTATTTCCCTAAAAATATCATTGTGATAAGATATATAGTGCGAATCGTGACAAATCATTTATTTCCATGACAAAAGTTGCATGTAGATTCTGCACCGAGACATCTTCATTTCCCTAAAAATGCGTTTGCCAATAACAAGGTGAATTTGATACCTTTTCATCCAATAAAGCTTTCAAATTTCATTAAACATGACTTTGACAAAAGAAGAGGAATTGGCAAAAAGAATTCTCCTGCTTTGCATTCTTGAATGCTGTACTGCTCTATAACCACACCCATCAGCCTATGCACACGAACAATCAATCTAGTCGGAGGGGGGGGGGGCATAAAAAGTGTGAATACGTTTAAGATGCTATTGATAATGAAAAGTCAATGAGTCTGAAAGCGCGCACAGCGCGTGAAAATTTTGGTACTTTGCGACATATCCCAGAAAATGGTGCTCTGTGGTGCTAACGTAAAACACTGAATCACGGAAACGTCTACGATAGATAAGAGATAAGCATGAGAGATAAGCCTGTGCAAAATCTCTACTGTATAATTGTTTTTCTTTCCGGCAGGAATTACTGTTTTTATTTTTTTCTTCGGGCAGGCGGTCGGGCATGGGTAGAACGTTAGTTTAAATTACTGATTTAACAAAATTTTATTATCGTAATTTTTTCTTCCAGTGTCCGAAAAATTCTCTATATACTGCCCGAATTTTTTCACAAAAATATTTTTAGGGGGGGGGGCTGCAGTCCTCCAGCCCCCCTCCCCGTCTCCTACGCCTATGCCTATACCCACTGCCTCCAAGTCTGTCTATGCAAGGAAGAAACGTATGGAAATGGACTGTATGAAGCGAGCATTCATGTAAGGAAGGGGAACAGATAAGGTTTCAACAATTTTATCCGAGTTCAAGTCCAGGAGGAACAGTATAATATTTACTTCGAATTGGGGAAGGGATTAGGAT
This sequence comes from Holothuria leucospilota, assembly GCA_029531755.1. Taxonomy (NCBI): domain Eukaryota; kingdom Metazoa; phylum Echinodermata; class Holothuroidea; order Aspidochirotida; family Holothuriidae; genus Holothuria; species Holothuria leucospilota. The sequence continues at coordinate 1,763,854 of CM055972.1, forward strand.
TAAACATAAAAGAAGTAGTAATGCATTGTGCTTTATAGTCCTTATGACTGATTTAATTTTCAAATTTTGATCGAAAATTCATTGTTATCAGAATTTACTCCTGATGTACTTTGTTATCTAAATAATCTATTTCGACGTTTATATAGCTTTTATAACACACCGGAGCTTTCCTGGCACGACGCTAACGAACACTGCAGAGAGATAAAGCTTTCCTCCCCTGTATGTCCTAATAAACCTGCTCATTTAGTAACCATTGGAAGTGTGGAAGAGAATCAATTTGTGCTTGAGTTGTGGCAGTCCCTTCGATCACCGTCTTCTGGATCACCACTGGTAAGTGTGATTATACAAACACTGTGAAAATTGAATTAACATTTACTGTAGGTAAATTTCATCACCGTCTGTAATACTGTGATCATTGAAAACTTAACAATTGCATTTTGATTAAAAGCTCTACCTCATTATTTGCACTTACAATGGGAGCAATTTATTCACACATTTACTACGCGAGAAGTCAGTTTCGTCTTTAAGCTAATTGTAAGTTACTTACAGAGTAAAGTGCATTGACATCGAATAAACATGGAACAGAAGAGACATATCTCTTATCAGTTGGGTTAATAGCCACTTATTCTTGGGATCAAATATGTAATCAGCCATTGTGATTAAAATTTCCATCTACAATGCTTGAGTAATTTACACTTGTTTCTTTACACTTGTTTCTTTAAAGTACCAAAACAATGGAACCGCATGTGGTCAAAATTGAGTAATAAGTGTGTGGCATCAGGGCTGGCCAGATAAATAACAGAATGCAAGGGCCCCTAGTTAGTAAACACTTCCCCCAACTGATGGGCATTGTCTCGTAAGGTATTTGTCGATTGGCTGATGGTAATGTATTGCACCGATTGTATCCTTTGTTAAGGTTAGGGATTAGCGTTAGCGTTCGTCAGTCATAAAAATTCTTCTTAGAGAGTGCGCATCGCCCCACTTGTTGTCCTTATATGCAGTTGAAAAACACAAACACACGAACAACACCGCATTTGATATAAACACAAGTTTTGAAAGGAAAGGGAACCCTACCGTGTAGAACCACACTTACTCGAATCCCCCCCCCCCCCCATTTTTACAAAGTAGATGAAAAGATGATTTCACTAGAAAATATTGATCTAACCGTTTAAAAACGTGAACTTAAGTTAGGGATTTTAACAAAGGAAACGTCTGCTCAGCTTTTTGAAAATCTTCATAAACTCAGTATGTGTAACACTTTGAGTTAAATCCCTTTCAAATGACAGGATAATAAGACTTCCCAGTCTGTTCTGCAAAATTGACCCTCTGTTGGGTGTAAAAATCTGTACACAGGCAAGTACTTTGTAAAGGACGGAAAAGCCTCTTTGTAAGCTATCATGAACTTTTAAAGGTGTAAAAATATTTAAAAATTGGTTTTCTATCTTCTACACACTTTTTGGACAAAAGCAAACGCTTTGCCACTTGCAGGTTGTGAAAAAGAGTATCTCCATAACCAGGATCTGGCGTTAAGTCTAACAGAGGCTTCAAGGTATTAATGTTAAAAAAGTCTTCGTTACCAGCATTGAATGCCGACAATGCCGTATATATAGGTCGAGAGCGTTTCCCAAACCTCGTGTCAAGCTCAAGCCAAGTTGAATCAATTACGTAGAAGATCAACCTCTTCATTTCTAGCATGTATTCATTTACATCTTAACAGACAACATCATTTGTCCAATTGATGCTTCAATTACACTGTCATCAAACTCTGGATTTGCTCTTTGCTGTCGTTTTCTTCTTTGTGTTTAACCTGAATCATTTACCATAGCTTGCTTTGCACCAGATGGTGTAATAATGTTGTCAAAATGTTCTGTCCGCAAAGCACTAACAGTTCACTACAAGATCAAAAGCAGATGTAAGGTCAGTCATTTCTGTTTGCAGCATGCGGCTGGCTGGCAGGGGAAGCCTAAGTACTTTGTTCATTAGGTAAGAAATAAACAAAAACTGTGGTTCCTTTATCTTCAGATCTTATTAAGCAATCCAGTCTCTTGAACAATAACCACACCTGAAAGAGAAAGTGAGCTTTTTCCCTCCTTTAGTACATCAACCAGGGATACGTAGTTTTCAGCTATGACCTTGACAGTCTCATAATGGCCGGTCCACTGCTGATCAACTAGGCGTTTGAGTTTAACTCCATCGTAGATTGCTGCCACCACCAGACGCCGTGTGAAGTTGTAAGAGATGATGATAAGTCAAAAAACTGTCTGATGTATCTTCATTTTCATGAGCATGAACAACAAGATGAAGCTGATGGTTGAAGCAATGAATGTATGGAACAACTTTATTCAACACTTGTTGCAGTAGTTTTTGTACACCTCATCGTATGCCTAACATAACGCTGGCACAATTACAACACTGAATTATTATAATCTTACTACAACAGACAATTGTTCTCTTGTCCCATCTCATATGACAGTGCAAAAATTTGCATCACTGTTACATACTTCCTCGACTATCTTTTGTTGACCTACTCTACTCACTGCCGATATGATATCGTTTTGTATATCAGGTGATGTGTACTTTGCGTTGCCTGGAATGGCTTTTGCAAAAGTAGACGACATGTCCTCTTTTGAGAGAATGAACTCAAATAGATGGAGGAACTTGCCTCTTGAGTAGTAGTAATCATTTTCAGACTTTATGTGACCCGCGATTTCTTTGTCTCTTAAACTCATCTCATTTAGGAGGGCCAAGAATTGAATGCAGTCAAATATGCTACATACATAATACTGGTTTTTAAAGCTGGTTTATGATCCTCTCAATGGTAGACTCCATGCGAATTCTAAATTGTAGTTCCTCCCATTTAGCCATGACACCTACATGGGCCCTTGATTTAGCATGCTGACCAACACCTTAGTCAGTTTTACAAGCAACCTTCCACTTGTTGAAACCATCAACCGTGAATGTGCTCTTTCAATTCAGATGATTTGATAAACTTGCGGCATTTGTCGACTTTGACAGAATACTCAAGCCATTTACACTTTTCTGTCCAAGAATGTGACAATGATCTGTTCTATTTTCTGAAAAGTGTCACTGGGTACGACTGAAGCCTTGGCTGGGCTGGGGCTTCCGTCCCAAGATCATCTGGAACTAGATCTTTTGAGAGTGCATCTTGGTAAGATTTAGAAGTGCTAGCCTTCAGATACTTATCCATTACTGCTTGAGGTATGATTGAGGTCAAGAAGGAACTGAAATGAAGTGATCACAGAAGTTATTGTATGCGTTATAAATTAGCTGTTCTGACAGTTAATGGGACAAGTACCAGTAGTATTGTTGACACTGTAGACCTCGGTTGTTTGGACCTAGCAGTATTAAATAAGATGAATATCATATAGTCTAGTCTATAAATTGATATGCCTCAACTCAAAGACAGCAGCACTAGTAGATGCAAAACAACCGGTCAGTAGCAAAAAGGTACCACAGGGTACCAAGATAGTTTATGGGGATAGTTTTTAGGGGGCAGAGTGTGTTAAGTAAAATGTATAGTAAAGGCAACATTTAATTTTAAATGTGCTAGAGGGCGAAATTTTTCTAGTGACACCCAATAGCTCCATGGTTCTAGATACCTATCTCGTGTATGGCACAGCGTGATCAAGCCATTGCATCCTTGACCCTCCAAGGTATGGACATAGGGGCCCATAAGACCTGAAATACGGCATCGTAACTATGCAAAAGAGGTATCTTGCGGTACCTACAGCTGTACGTTTAAGTACGATTATTAAGTATGGCATTTAAATGACAAATACTTCATGGGACACGAGCCAAGAGATTTTGTTATTATCTTTCCGGCATAATTGTCGCATTTAACATTTTACTGTACCTAAATTTCTTTATTCTATCGTACGAGACTTGGTTATATCAACCGCAGAACATATTGTATTCATAGACTTTATGTTAAGTAGGAGACCATAAAGTATCGTAGGAAGGAAAGTTCTTATCCTCGAGCGCGAGTATTGTTACGATAATCCTTCTCTATGGTGAAGATCTACTTTGGTCTGCTGTTCACGGAATAATCCTTCCCAGAATGCAGTTGTGAAATCACCCTGTCTTGATTTGGCATAAGGCTTCATCATTCTTCACACATTACGGTTTCGGTTATAAGCACTGAAGTCATGTGGCGCCTTCGGCGCTAACATGCACATATTACTTCACATTAACCTCACTTTAGGCCAAACTTACCAGTAAGTATAGGCCTTATGTTATATCTTATTTATCAGCAATACTTACCAATTCTTTTTGCCATAATACGCCCATTGATTTGTGTCCTATAATAACTATGTCTTTGTTGATGACAATGCCCTAGGCACTGGTTGATTAATCATTACTTAGGTTCATCTTCATTTTTGTCAAACATTTCATTACATAGGCATGACTCAGGCAACTCACACAGGGCCAGATCTAAATTTACGGCTCTGGTTGCTTAAATGGTGTAAACAAATCACCATACCAATGAACAATGTACAAGCTTAACTTCTTAGGAACTTACCCTCCCTTGAAAATTTGTAGAAAATGGTAAAATTTACTTAGAAATAAAAAATGTTTGAGATATATTGTGTGCGGCGTCAATTAGTTGCCTGACCCCAGCCTTTGATGATGTGAGGGATTTGCCCATGACGATTGCCCCTACTATCTCCAAAATCTGTATCTGTCCCTATACCACGTAATAATATTTAAGGGGGAAAATTGTAGGACTTTTTGTTGACATGGCCAGATGAATGAGTTTTTCGTTGGGTCATGGTACAAACAGATTGCAGACCGCCAAAAGAGATATCCCTGCAAACATGTTATTAAATGGCCGTTTTTACAGTAGTCTTCAATCGCACTTTTAACGCCTAAGCTATTTACCTCATTATCTTTTCATTTCCTATAGGAAAGCTCGAGTGGAATTATCACAAAACGCCCAGAAAAAAATACCCTAATTTAAACCAGCTAACAAATCCACAAGCTCCCAGTATTATCACATTGAGTATTTAATAGTCTGAGCTACTCTATAGTAAAGAAAAAGGATACATTTGACTATAAGAGTCTGTTTTACATTGATTCCAATATCAGTTGAAGGTAGTATCATTATTTTTTTACGCATACAATAATTTTGCTGATATCTCAGTCTGAGAGATTCCAGGTACTTAAACCCAGGCTTCCTAAGGCAGGTGCCTGGACACCATTACCCCTGGCACCGTTTCAAGTACGTTTAGTCATTTATTTCCTCTTACATTTCACCCCTGATACATGAACATAGTGCAGATTAGAATACAGGTGCAGCCTAGAAAATTTGTTCTTACCTCTATATCTGATATAAAGTGATAGAATACAGGTGCAGCCTAGAAAATTTGCTGTTACATATATATATATATATATTTATAAATCAGAAAAGAAAAACAAAACGTCTTGTGTATTTGGCCAACACATGCCTATCACCATATCGAATATATATATATATATATATATATATATATATATATATATATATATATATAATGACATAAGGTTGGTCACTACTGACTACAACAGTGCTAGACACCGAAGTAGAGCTTGTACAAAATAGTACACATGATGTAATTACAGTTTTTTGCTACTCTGAGTTTCACGCCTTCTGTATGGTGATCATCAGGCAAATGACTGTAACAAACTCCTCGTCATAGGCGTAGGAGGCGGGGGGGGGGGGGCTGCAGCCCCCAACCAAAAATGTTTGGTGAAAATTCGGGGAAAATGCTGAGAATTTTACGGGCACCTACTGAAAGAAAAATAACGCAATAATGTAGCTAAAGCGTATTAATAGTTTAAAAAACTTCCTTGCTAATTAATATAAAGATTTGATTTGAATTGCACCAGCACCTATATATTTCGTATTAATTCATCAGTGTGTTTTTAATGGTTGAACTTATATTATGATTATCAGTGGTGTATTTGAGGGGCCATTGGGCCATGCCCAACCCTCACTGATGCTGATTTTTTTCTACCTAAAATACGTAAATTTTTAACACAAATGTTACTTCAAAGGTAGCATATGTGGCACCAGATTGCATGTAACGACACTTAATTTTTCAAAAAATTTCAAAGAGGAGGGGGCAACGCCGTTTTTTTTAGTACCTAAAATACGTAAATTTTTTAACATAAATTTCACTTCAAAGGTAGCATATGTGGCACCAGATTGCATGTAAGGACACCTAATTTTTCAAAAATTGTCAAAGAAAGGACAGGGTAATGCCGATTCCTTTCTTATTTTAGTACCTAAAGTACCTAAATGTTTTAACACAAATTTCACTTCAAAGGTAGCATATGTGGCACCAGATTGCATGTAAGGACACCTAATTTTTCAAAAATTGTCAAAGAAAGGACAGGGTAATGACGATTCCTTTCTTATTTTAGTACCTAAAGTACCTAAATGTTTTAACACAAATTTCACTTCAAAGGTAGCATATGTGGCACCAAATTGCATGTAAGGACACCTAATTTTTCAAAAATTTTCAAAGAAAAGAGGAGAGGGTAATGCCGATTTTTTAGGACCTAAAATACGTGAATTTTTTAACACAAATTTCACTTCAAAGGTAGCATATGTGGCACCAGTTTGCATGTAAGGACACCTAATTTTTCAAAAATTTTCAAAGAAAAGAGGAGGGGGTAATGCCGATTTTTTAGTACCTTAATTACGTGAATTTTTTAACATAAAATTCAAATCAAAGGTAGCATATGTGGCACCAGTTTGCATGTAAGGACACCTAATTTTTCAAAAATTTTCAAAGAAAAGAGGAGGGGGTAATGCCGATTTTATAGTACCTAAAATACGTGAATTTTTTAACACAAATTTCACTTCAAAGGTAGCATATGTGGCACCAAATTGCATATAAGGACATCTAATTTTTCAAAAATTTTCAAAGAAAAGAGAAGGGGGTAATGCCGATTTTAAGTACCTAAAATACCTAAATTTTGTAACACAAATTTCACTTCAAAGGTAGCTTATGTGGCACCAGTTTGCATGTAAGGACACCTAATTTTTCAAACATTTTCAAAGAAAAGAGGAGGGGGTAATGCCGATTTTTTTAGTACCTAAAATACGTAATTTTTTTAACACAAATTTTACTTCAAAGGTAGCATATGTGGCACCAGATTGCATGTAAGGACACCTAATTTTTCAAACATTTTCAAAGGGGTAACCCTCACCCCTTAGACCCCTCCCCCAGGCCGGCGATTACCAACTTCGGCCCAAATTAAAACCAATAAAGAATGTAGTAACACGGCAAAGTCTCGTATGTAATTGGCATGCGGTGTGATAACCAGTGCATGCCTATATGATATGCACATTAACATGCCGAACGTGCATGGAGCACGCGGAAAATTTGGGTTATATTTTTCGGGCAAGTCGGTCCAGTCCAGCCCCCCCCCCCAATCAACTTGGGCTCCTACGCCTATGCTCCTTGTACAGTTACAGTTAAGGTTTTTGAATCATACGGGATAAAGATCACCGTCCAAACGAGCTGTCAACTTTCTAGACGTAACCCTCAGCTTGGACACTGAGTAATACCAACCTTGCAGAAAGCCAAATGACGAGCCGATCTACATTAACCGCCTCTCCAACCAGCCACCCACCATTATAAAGAAAATACCACAAGCTATAGGGAGAACTATCTCGGAACTACCTTCTAGTGTCGAGGCCTTCAAGAACACCGCTCCTGCCTACAACGAGGCCCTAAAATCCGCCGGGTACAACCAAGAATTCAAATTGAATACCAGGATACATCAGCTTCCAGAGAGAGGAAGAAAAACAGGTCAAGAAAAATTATATGGTACAACCCCCCTCATTACAAAAATGTGAAGACGAATATTGGGGCAATTTCCTAAAGCTAATAAGTACATTTCCCAAAGGCAACAAGCTACACAAAATCTTCTCTAAAAACACAGGTCAAGTTAGTTACAGCTGCATGAGAAATATGCAACAAATCATCAAATCACACAACTCAGAAGTCTTAAAAGAGCCCATCAGGAACCTCAGCAAAATACGTGCAACTGTAGACGGCCAAGCAGTTGCCCCTTACGAGGGAATTGCCTTGATAGTGACGTCATTTACAAGGCCACAATCGCATCAGACAATACTAACATATCGTATAGAGGTCTTGCAAGTGGCCAATTCAAAACTAGGTATAACAACCATACCAAATCATTTAGACACAGCCGCTACAAAAACGAAAAGGAGCTCTCTAAACATATCTGGGGGCTAAAGGCAAAAAACAGACACTACTCAATTCTACCTCCTCATCACACAGAAGTCGGCATCCCATGAGATTGTCCAATTGACCATTCAGCATCAGTGTTCATCTAGACCTCACAGAGAGCAGACGTATAGGCGTCTCTCTTCTCTGTGGCATTGTGCATTCAGTATTCAGGTGTATTCGTTCTGTACATCGGTGATCATAAAGCGGCTTACTAAGGCATTGTTAGCAATGTTGTATGCCGCTTGTCTAAAGCTGCACCTGTCACACTCTTAGCACCGCTGTAGACTCAGACAAGAGCTATTTGCTGTTAAACCTACCTGTTAAACGGATACCGTTCGTAATCCACTGGTAAGAATCTCTTTTACTTGAGGCCTGAGCAAGCCTAGACTGAGTTACATAGCTTAGCTAGCTACCCCTAATTTCTCTTGACGGTGTTATCCGTTATGGTATTCCTAACAGTACACAACTATAAGTGAAGTTGTCAGAACTTCACTAGATGGCTAGTATATTACCTCAGATACATGCCTTTTAGAAGGAATTCTGAGATTATTTGTGCTTTTTCGACACACTAGGTAAAGATTACATGAATTGAACGTCCACTGAAGTTTGTGTTTAGCCCAGATTATTATGCCTTTTAGAAGGGACTTCTGGGTGAGATAGCAGAGTTGTAATTTGTGCAAATACCGTACCCTTTAGAGGTGTATACGGTATGCGAATTGAAAGTGTTTATTATTCTCAGATAATTATACCTTTTAGAAGGGAATTCTGGGATCGTCGGCTATCATTCAGCCGAATGCTGCACCCTGTGGAGGGGAATTCTGGAAATTGAAAGAAAGCCTACAGGGGTAATATTCATCTCGGTTTATCTGTCTGTTACACAGGTACTATCTATATAGAAAGTGGCAAGAGTTTACTATGGCCTTGTCGGACTTCGAAGACGATTTAACGTCTCTCATGGAGGGAGAAACCCGACCAAGCCCTTCTAAAGATTTGCCAGAGCAAGAGCAAATGACGAGCTCACAAATGACACAGGCCATTTTGGCTATGAAAAGCCAAATTGATACTCTTTCTAGCAAACTGCTGGACGACCCATCGCGGGGTCAGGAGCCATCGGCAAAACGATTAAGGCTTGCAGAAGCGGAGGAGCCCACAAACTTGAATTTGGAGCAAGAACTCCAAAATATTCTTCAGTCTGACGAATCTGTAACCTATGATGTCAGTGAATATGATTCTGAAGATCATAACACAACAGGCAGCACCAGTGCCGTGTTTCAAAATTTAGTAGCACAACTAGAGCTCGAGGATAACATCGGGCAGTCCGTCACTGATAAGGTACAAAAGCTGTTGAACAAAGTTTTGACTGAAAGATTGTCCGAATCTAAGCTCAAAGAAATATATGCTAAATATGAAAGACCTGGCAACGTTGAGTTGTTGCAGACAACTCAGGTTAATAAAATCATTTGGAATGGCATCAAACAACCCACTCGAGCTAGAGATATCAAACTGCAGAAGATGCAGACCAATAATGTGAAGGCAATGACTGCAATAACAGTTTTGATTAATGATACTTTGGTCTCGAAAGCTACCCTGGATACAGAAAGTTTGCTAAGCAACCTAATGGACATCCTAGCTTTGTTGGGAACTGTCAACATGGACTTGAATCAATTCAGGCGAGATTAAGTAAGACCGAATGTAAAGCCTGAGTTTCAAAATCTGTGCAACAAGGCCAACCCAGTTACGACGTTGCTAAGCAGTGGAACAAGTTGTCAGATGCAAGCCGAGTTTCTAGACGTCTTCACACTGGTTATCGTAGTAGAGGTAGAACAATGGGATCTAGGCCCATCAGAGGGAGGGGCCGAGCCAACTACAGAGGTGGACAGAGGCCTTTTTTAGGCCAAGGCAAGGGCTCTGAAAGACAGAGCCCAAACAAGAACAAGCAGTTCAAGAAATAGTAGGTAACACTTTAATTTCACCTTCATTTGCTGATAGGCCAAAAGAAGCCACTGCCGGTAGGATCAGAAAATTCTTACCAAATTGGAGGAAAATAACTTCAGACCCAATAATTTTAAAGTGGGTCTGTGGGTATGAAATCGAATTCCAAGGCCTTGGGCCCAATCAGTTGAAGCCTCCAGCTCAAACAGCCTTCACAATACATGAGCAAACCATTATACAGGAAGAAATTGATAAACTACTCTCAAAAGGAGTGTTGACTAGAGTGGTTCATTCAAAAGGAGAATACATCTCCAACGTTTTTGTAAGGCCCAAAAAAGATGGCTCATACAGAATGATTTGCAATTTAAAAAACTTAAATCGTTATGTTCAATACCACCATTTTAAAATGGATACTCTATCGGCCGCCATAAAGTTAATGCACCAAGGTTGTTATATGGCTTCTGTTGACCTTAAAGATGCATACTATTCTGTGCCCGTATCTGAGAGCTACAGAAAATTTCTACGGTTTCAATGGAGAGGCGACTTGTTGCAGTATACGTGCTTGCCAATGGGCCTCGCTTCGTCACCAAGAGTATTTACAAAAATACTGAAACCTTTGTATTCAGAGTTGCGTAAGCGGGGTCACAGTTGCCTTGGGTACATTGATGATTCATATTTACAGGGTGAAAACTTTGAGGAGTGTTGCAAGACAGTGGAACAGGCAGTTCACCTGTTTAGAGAATTAGGGTTCATAGTTCACCCTGACAAATCAGTACTCGAACCCTCGCAAAAGATCACTTTCTTGGGGTTTGTCTTGAACTCTAATGACATGACAGTTCGCCCGACACGTGACAGGGTGAATAAAGTTGTTCCTCAAATAAAGAAAATGAGACAGAAAAGGGTAACAACAATTCGAGAAGTTGCAACGGTCATTGGGTTTATTGTGTCGTTTTTCCCAGGTGTCCAGTATGGACCGTTGTACTACAGAGCTTTGGAATTTGATAAAATAGCAGCACTGAAAGAAAAACAAGGCAACTATGACTCCTTAATGACGCTGTCATTAGCAGCTAAGCTCGAATTATCGTGGTGGGAATCCAACCTGCCCAGTAGTTTCAAACTAGTTTTGACCGATGACCCCCACGTTTTCATACAAACAGACTCATGTTTGGATGGGTGGGGCGCTGTCACTATTACGCCATACCGGAAAGCATCTGGCAAATGGGGCAAAAATGACAAAAGTATGCACATTAACGTCCTTGAAATGCGGGCAATACTGATGGGTCTAACAACCTTGTGCTCTAATATGAAAGACTGCCACGTCAGGGTTCAATCCGATAACACTACTGCTGTAAACTATGTAAATAACATGGGAGGCACGCACTCCCCTGTTTGCAATGCCGTAGCCAAGTCTATTTGGTTGTGGGCTATTGACAGACGTATCTGGTTGTCTTGCAGTTATTTGCCAGGCAAAGAAAACTACGTGGCGGATTCTTTGTCAAGGAATTCCACCACAGATCATATGGAGTGGATGTTAAATCCAGACATCTTTAGAAGCATTTCAAAGAAATGGGAAAAACCAGAAATAGACTTATTTGCATCAAAGCTAAATAAGCAGCTCGAAAAATATGTTTCTTGGAAACCGCAAAAGGAAGCGTTTGCTATAGATGCTTTCACGATTAGTTGGAAGGAGCTGTATTTTTATGCGTTTCCACCTTTCGGTCTTATAAGTCGGGTCCTGCAGAAAGTAAGGAGAGACTATGCTAGAGGTATTATTATTGTACCGTTGTGGCCCACACAACCTTGGTATACACAACTGTTTAGCATGGTAATTGCAAATCCTATCCTCCTTCCACAGGAGAAAAATGTTCTGCAGCTGCCGGGCGACATGAAAAGCCACCCGTTGTTTCCAAAAATGAGGCTGGTAGCCTGCCTCTTGTCCGGGAATCCTTACGACGCCAGGGCATTTGTGGAAAAGCAACAGAAATCATTTTATCATCATGGCGAAGCAGCACCCAGAAGCAATATAAATGCTTCCATAAGAAATGGATTGTCTACTGTCGTAAGAGGAAGACTAGTATATTTCGACCGTCTGTAGCGGACGTTATCGCTTTTCTAACGGAACTGTATAGTAATGGTACAAGCTATAGTGGATTAAACTCCGCTCGGTGTGCGTTGTCGGCAATAGCATTGAGAGACCAAGCTTACAGCATAGGAAAGCACCCCCTAGTTTCCCGTTTCATTAAAGGCTGTTTTGAGCTCAGACCACCGTCATGTAGATATAGCCAGATCTGGGATGTGTCACGAGTGCTTAACTACCTACGAACACAGCATCCTCTAGATTCCCTTTCACTGAAATCGTTGTCACTCAAGCTGGTCATGTTGGTCGCATTAGTGTCTGCTCAAAGATTGCAAACTTTGCAGCTGCTGGACTTAACTTCGATGCATACGGAACATCGCTCAGTTACTTTTATGATATCTTCTCATGTAAAACAGTCACGGCCAGGAAGAAAGCCGTTGAAAGTGGTCCTGTCTGAATATGAACCAGAGGCCTCGTTATGTGTTCACAAAACATTGTTACGTTACTTAGACATGACAAGTACCCTAAGAGGTCAGTGTACAAAATTATTTGTTAGCTTCGTAAAACCGCACGGACCGGTCTCGAAGGATACCTTAGCAAGATGGATAAAAACAGTAATGGCAGCTTCGGGCATCAACGTCAAAAAGTTTTCTGCCCATAGTACTAGGGCCGCATCGACATCGGCAGCCCTTGCCAGTAAGGTTCCTGTAAATGATATTATGAGAGCGGCTGGTTGGAAGTCAGAAAAAACATTTGCAGCCTATTACAACAAACCGATCGAAAAGGACAAATTCACCTTTGCAGGAGGTGTTTTAGCTGGTTGTAACTCAAGTTAAAATAATCTATGTTGAATTGGTTACGTTCAGGTTTTAAGCTTAAGGCCGATTTAGATCAGTTTCCGAAGAACTCTACTACGATAAAGCCATGGTTTTGTAGTCTCAGCGTGATAAACCACGGTAGTTTTAGACGAGAAGGTTATGCTATACATTTTACATTTAGTGGCTTGAACACTACAAAAAAAAAAAAAAGGAAAAAGAAACGCTGTTACAATTCAGAAGTTACTTGAGATAATGACTCACGCTTTTCTTAGTTGGCTAATTTATTGGTCTCGGGCAAGTTATTGGAAAGGCCACAGAAAGTACTATTATTTGCAGAGTGTTCACTTAAAATAGACTCAGAGGATCCGAGCTTAAATGAGTTCCCATGCTTTTTACAAGATAATGCACCATTGTCTCATTATGAAACAAATTTCATATTTCTCAAGAAAGATTATTTTCGTTGTGTTGTAACAAAGATGAATGACAGACATCACGAAAGAACGTGTGGAAGTAAAAATAAATATATGCTGGTTTATTTAGTAAAAAGCGTTGTCAAAATTATTTACGACGACTCCTTTTCTATTCGTGTTCACTTCAAGCTTTAAAGTCTGATGGGATGCCGACTACTGTGTGATGAGGAGGTAGAATCTAAAAATTAAATGAGACTTACCTGGAAGTTGATATTTGATTGGGATTCTACCGACTCATCACACAGGTGGAGGGATCACATGCCCTCCCATGGTACCTCACCCCTCCCGTGATCGTCAGTAACATTGAAGTGACCACTCATTCCTTCTTTAAATCCTGATGCTGAATGGTCAATTGGACAATCTCATGTGATCCCTCCACCTGTGTGATGAGTCGGTAGAATCCCAATCAAATATCAACTTCCAGGTAAGTCTCATTTAATTTTTAGAATAGATGGGAGATACTAAAAACTCTAACACGGTCAAACGCCACTCAAGCCTCTGGAACCTGTGCATCTAAGAGAAATTAGAAATGATCTGTTCCAGGGAATGCAACCTTAACAAAAGGACAGAGCTCGTCTCCACGTGTCGACACAGTAACACATACAAAGGAAAACCACAGAACCGTGCTTTAAGAAAGAGATAGCTCTTGTAGTGTTGAACTGTACAAGGAGTTTTTTACAGTCGTTTGCCTGATGGTCGCCATACGTGAAACTCAGAGTAGCAAAAAGCCCGTAATTACATCGTGTGTGCTATATATATATATATATATATATATATATATATATATATATATATATATATATATATATATATATATATATATATATAAAGGAATAACAGCAAGAGATAACACTGAAATCCAACAAGTATTAGTAGCACGTAGGTGTATTAATGTTTCGATCTCCCTGAGATCTTCGTCAGAAATGATCAATGAACTTACAGAGTAGAAGGGACTAGCTTATTGAGAGAGTAGTGGGATAGGAAAGCCAAGTCTTTGTTGAGACCTGTTGTATGAGAATTAAGCTTTAAAATTAACTGTTGTTCGTATAGCTTTCTGCTATCTGTATTTGGGAACTTGTCTTTGACGATAGTGCAACGGAGATCTTTAGGAGAGTGATTAAGGACATTGAAGTGAGAAGCGTCTGGAAAGCCGGGGGGGGGGGGTTCTGATGCTATGTTTATGGTTGTTGAATCGGGTTCTGAACCGATTGGCGGTCTCACCGACGTAAATGGCCTCCGGGCATTTCGAGCAATACAGAACATACACAATATTTGGAGTGTTGCAACCAGCTTTGACCGGAAAAAGTTTGACATTGTTCAGGAATTCAACTGATGGATTTATGTTGAAATGGTCACAAATTTGACACCGGGGTCTCCGACAGGGAATATTACCTGGGGGTGGTCTTGGTTGGGTACAGACAAGCAACCGATGTAAGCTGGTTGGTTGTTTCTTGGCCAGAACAGGGGGGTGGGGATGGGTTGTTCTTTAGGGTTTTCCAATCGCATTTCACTTTTTGCAGGAAGGGGGTAGTGGAGGGGCTAAAACGGGTTACAAAAGGAATGCGTTGTGGCTGTGCCGTTATATCATTTCTTTTCTGGCTTAATACCGAGTCACGGGAGAGGTGGGAAGCTCGTTTAATTTCTTTGGAAATAAGCTTGTAAGGGTACCCGCACTCCAGTAGGGACTGAACCAAATGCCTAACGGCTTTCTCGTAATCGGCATGGTCGGAGCATATATATATATATATATATATATATATATATATATATATATATATATATATATATATATATATATATATATATATAATATATATATATTATATACTATATATATATATATATATATATATATTATATAAGGTCAAAGTACTGCGTAGCACTCATGAAGTAGGTAGGTAAAAAGAAGTAGTTAATAGTCACTGATCGAGCATGTTGACGGGGGATTGAAGTGAGTGGCTACAGGGAACCCTGGGAGGTTCTATTTGATTGACCTCAGGTGCTCAGTGGCTCGGCCAGCAAGACGACGTTTTGTTTCTCCCACGTACAGTATATTACAGCGTTTACATACGAGAACGTAGACAACATTGGATGAAGTACAGGTAAAATGCTGATGAACGTTAAACCGGTTGTTGTTGGGACCTACAATGGAAAGGATTTTGTCATAACTGACAACTGGGCAAGTACTGCATTTCCCACGGTTGCAGGGAAAAGTTCCTGGGATGAGAGACACGGACCAAGTGCTTAGATATGTTCTTTTCAATTCTAAATGCTGTGATGGGGGGGGGGTCAGGGAAATTGTCACGAGTGGATGGATCATGACGGAGGGTTTCAACATTCCTGTAAATGGCACGTACAATGGAGAAACAGATGGGTGAAAGGATAGGACCAACGGGATACGTCTGGTGGGTGTTTGGTCAGTTTTGGGGGCAAAGGCAGAGGCTCTATCAATTCCTTGTATGCGTTTCAGGGCATTAGAGAGCACCCTTTGTGGATACTGGCGTTGTTAAAAGAAAGAAATTATGTGTTTGGAAACTTTAGCGAAATCCTGGTCGTCGAACAAATCCTTCTGGCCCGCAAAAGTTGTGAGTAAGGAATCGAATTGGTACAAGATCTGGGGCGGTTGGAAGGGTACATGGGGTAGTTGTGAGAGTCAGTGGGTTTAAAGTAGAGATTGGACTTGATTTTACGGTCGGATATGGATAATTCCGTGTCTAAAAATACTACTGAGGGATTGGAAATACAGTGAGTGAATTTCCAAAACGGGCAAAAAGATTCAGCAAAGTTAATGAACCTTTTCAAATCTTTTCAAGGACCCACTGCGACCCAAACTATATCGTCAATATACCTTTTATAAAGTATGGGCTTCTTCCCGTTGAAACGAGAGAACATCTGCTCCTCAAAGTGACCCATGGTAAGGCAGGCCACAGAAGGTGCCAATTTAGTGCCCATAGCTACTCCTTTAATTTGGCACAGAAAACGACCATTGAACTGAAAGCAATTTTGCGTGACGACCAGTTCTGTCAAGCGAAGAAAGGTGGTGGTAGGGATGTTAGGGTCCTGGCGTTGATCAGGGTAATGGCGTATGGCTGCTAAAGCAGCGTGATGATAGGGGATCGAAGTGTAGAGGCTTGTGACATCCATGGTAAATAAAGTACGCTCACTGGGAGTATCAGGAAACTCAAAATTGTGAAGTAACCTAAGGAAGTGAGGAGTATCCTGGATAAAGAAAGGTAGGGTTGAAACTAATCTGGAAAGTACAGAGTCTACGTACTGTGAAATCAGAACCGTGGGGCAGCTATGGGAAGACACAATGGGAAGACCAGGGTTATTGGCCTTGTGAATTTTGGGCAGTAGATAGAAATTGGAGATTTGTGGGCAAGGGTGCAGAAGTGCTTTAGCCGATTCAGGAAGATATTTTGGACTTACAAGGGTAGTTAAGTTTTTCTTGACCAAGGTTTGGATTTCATTGCAGACGTGGGGTCCATCGGAAGTTCGGTGTATGCTGTTTGGTCTGAGAGTTATTTCTCAGCTTCAGAAACATAAAGATCTCGACGCCAAACAACAGTGGCACCACCCTTGTCAGCAGGCTTAATAATCAAATTCTTGTTCTTCTTGAGGGACAAAAGAGCCTTCTGCTCGTCCAAAGAAATGTTACAAAAGGGAGTTACTTAATTGAAAAATGGTGATTAAACAACAATCTTTTATTTTCAGAGAGTTTGGATTGGCCTCAACGACATAGAAGAGGAAGGAAACTATGTGTGGATCGATGGTAGCCCTTTAGATTATGAAAACTGGACCCCTGGACTCCCTGATCAATGGAGCCCTGAGCAGGATTGTGGTGAAATGTGGAATACATTTAATAATCTCGATGTAGGTTATTGGAATGATTATATTTGCTCTAAACACCATGCTTTTATGTGCGAGTTTCGCTGTTGCTGATATGATTGCAATTTTAAGGGACTATTCGAAAGGTCGAATGGACTACTTGTAGAAATGCTCTCGCAATGCTCTCGCAATGCTCAAATTTCACGCATGAAAAGCGGATAAAGGGACTGAAGGTTTGTAAGTAGTTTACTTTGAATATGGTTACAGTTTTCTTTAAATGATAATGACAAAGTTTTGGTGTATTATTCTAGTGACGGTGACCAGCAAAACACAATGAGGAGAAACCGCCGATTAAATTTTCTGTTGAACTATGAATAAATATTTCTGGATTTAGACACTATATGACAACTTCGACATATCTGAAAAATAGCATGTTTGCTGTACAAACTAAAATTAAAGTAATGTTTATTAGTAATGAGAAAACCATCCTTTTATTACATTTCAATGTGGAATTCTCAGAGCTTATGTAGTTAAAGGTGCCTAAAGAGGATCAAATGGAAAAGTATGATGTCTTTCCTAAAATTGTGATAGGAAATTAGTTCGTACATCTATGTATAAGAAATATGATGTCTCTTCTAAAATAGTGAAGTAGCAGTAGGTAGCAGTAAATCTAGAAAGAATGGTAGGGATTTATGACGGCTGAATAAAGGGCGTTTTAAAGTACAAACCAACTTGGTTGTTTTTTATCTGTTTACATTTCATGTCACGTTTGATGCTACGAATGTTGAGCTCCACTGTAGGAATTACGCATGTCTGACTATATATGTCTTATTTCTACCTCTAACGAATAATTTCATTTCCACAATCAAAGTTTGGAGTTGGTGCTGTAAGAAATCCTGGTCTCTACCCTCGCCAAGTAAAATAACGGATTGTAAAGAACACGACGAACTCATGGTGAGTTCATTGCTCTTACGGCTTTACAGTAAACATCAAACCAGACTAATGTATCAGGATTTGAGGGTTAAAAACTCTTCAAACTTTAGTAATAGCTAAGGCACTATTTTTACTATTTTTAAGCTGAGGCTTGCCGAATGCAACTTAATTTTACATGATACCTAAAGCACTCTGACAGTAGCTGTAAGTAACAAAAGAGGTCATTTACACTTTTTGACTTCACCAGGAGGTTGTCCTTTCTGACCTCACCGTGCTGTGGTTAACAAAGGATTGTTTATATGACGGTGCAGGGATTGAAGCCTTTGAGCAATTTGTCTCAGATTTCAGCTGGAACACCTCTAGAGGGAATGTGCGTACCTTGTATCAAACTCTGACATTATTTCCCCTCTGCCTGTTGATATGTGTGGGTCTTCTCTTTTTATTGCCCTGATTGTTTATACCACTGACTTAGGTAGCTGTTCTTAGTCCGTGAGGAAGTATTGTTGAATATTTAAGTATATATCCATCCAATTTGATGTTACACCCTGAACTGTTTTTGAAGTACATTTATTGAAAAATTTCAATATACCTCACGGTATGGACAAGTAAGGGGTTTCGTGCTTGAAAGTGAAGAAGGAAAGATCCCACAGATTTTTGTCTGGGAGTTAAACCCCCTCCACGTATTTTCTCTCTCCCTATCCCTGTGCAATGTATAAATGCGACTTTGTTTAACCAAGCATTTGGTATGTCCTTTTTTGTCTACGGAAAACGCTAATAGGGCGTCCCAGACTAATTGGCATTGCCAATGCAAAAATGACACTACCAAAGTAAAGTGGTAAAAATATATGGAACAGAGGAAGCACACCACCAATACTAGATTGTACACCAGCCTTATCTTCTGCTTGGGACCGACCAACTTAACCTCCCCTTTGTTCATTAGTGACTTGTCTGAACCAGATGCCCAGCTAACACCACTAAGGAACCAAAAACTGCCCATTCAGAATACGACTTAGAGTGAAATACAAACCATCGAAAGTTCTTTTGAAAAGAAAAAATAGCAAAATACAAAAGCACTTAAACTGATATCATCCACATAAAATTGCATAAAAAGCAATAAAACAAGCCATAGCTAAGTCAAAATTAGAAATTTGGTCTAAATGAGGAGAGAAAATGAAAAAAAAAATATACCAACACCTCTTCCCCATAAAATAAAGAGAATATTTAGATTAAAAACAAAGACTATACAGAAGAAATTACGTCACCTGCATAAATTCGCATATTAATGAACAAAAATTACGTCATACCAAATTTCTAACCACAAATCATTATTAGGTTCAAATTGAAAAGTTTCGTAAAAAGTTCACTTTAGTTCAACCATTTTTTAAACTAACTAATTACCATTTATTAACACTAATTGACTTTGGAAAGGCAGAAAGGACTAATTGGTTTTAGAGTCTCACTCAATGCCACCAGATAGTGCAGTGTAGTCTTACAACTTACAAAAATTGGTTGAAGTGCTTTATTCATAAAGATATAGAGTTTTAACATATCCAAGGACAAATGTTGAGTGAAAGAACAGTTCTGGATGGTAACTGTTTCTGTATTGCGTTGTATACATAATTTCCATCAATATATTCAGTTTGTTCCAAAAACCACCTAGAGAGGCGAGGTATTTTGGAATGGGTCAGTGCGGGTTCGAGCCTATACTGAATAAGTTCCCAAAACTTGATATATCTGTGCCAATGTGGATTACCATCACTACATATTCTGGTGTGAATCACCTAACTCAATTCCCCCAGACAGTGCAGTGTAGCCTTACAAGTTAAGGAAATCGGTGTGAAGGGCTTTAATCATGAACATACAAAGTTTTCAACATATTCAAGAGCAAGTGTTGAGTGAAAACACAGTACTGAGGATGACTGTTTCTGTAAAGCGTTGTATACAGGATTTTCATCAAGATATTCAATTTGTTCCAAAAACCACCTTCAGAGGCGAGGTATTTTGGTCAATAAAGGTACGAGCGAGTCTACTGATAATAATTTCCCAAAACTTGATACATCTGTGCCAGTGTCGATTACTATTACTACATATTCTGGTGAGAGTCAAAATTGAAACCAAAAAAAAAGCTTGGTGGAAATATGTTAATTCAATAACGAGTGTTAAAGGTTATCAGGCGAGTATCGGCGGAAAGTCCACTGTTACAGAAGACACGGATTTGCACTGTAGTCAACACCAGGTTTAGCCAATTTGTTCTCTCTCTTCAAAAACACTTCAAATCTGCTTAATTTCTTACCAGCAGTTTATGAAATTGTCGTCTTCAAAACCGATTTGAATTA
Source organism: Holothuria leucospilota (assembly GCA_029531755.1). Classification (NCBI taxonomy): domain Eukaryota; kingdom Metazoa; phylum Echinodermata; class Holothuroidea; order Aspidochirotida; family Holothuriidae; genus Holothuria; species Holothuria leucospilota. The sequence continues at coordinate 1,784,512 of CM055972.1, forward strand.
AATCTAGGATATATTTACACTTGAAATTCAGTAGTGCTGTTAGTCAGCATATTTTACTTGCATCAACGTTAATCAGCTTTTTTAATTTAGGAATTGGTTCTTCAAATGGTTATACCTTTTATTATGATTGATTAACTACAGGTTTTACTAACTATAATACACTTATGCGGGATATAACTTTTCATATTCAGCGTCTTCTTCCAGCCAGCAAATTTTTCTCTCTTCGACGGGACAACTTAGAGAACCGTTTCATTTTACTTTTTGGGTACTTGAAAAACGGATATTGATAACAATATAATTAAGAACTCATCGTCTTTGTTTCAATACTTTTGTAGAAATGTTTGTAAGGCACGTTTCAAGTACCTGTAACCAACTCTCCTATAACAAAGCCTCACTGTAGCTTTTCTTTAGTTTTAAGATATAAGATTGTGATCTCTTTGGCCCACGTAATCCATTGAATGATCAGTTTGTTGATCCTTCAAAAACTGTGCCGAGTTTTGCTATTAGTCAGGGGTTTCCTGGTTCATGAACTTTGTGATCATCATTATATCCACTTTGTTAGTTTTGGGGTCTTGTAATGAACCTTTTGACCACTCTTCTTGGTACAACTTTGCTCAGGAGGACTACGTGACCCCTTACGTTTTCGTGACCCCTCATATTTTATACTTGTTCTTTTTTTCCTTAAAAATTTTGTTTTGGTTCAGCTATCATTACAGGGAATACATAGAAGGAAAAGAGAGATAGGCAAGTAATGTTTGACAATTTGATGTGTTTGTTTCCTTTACTTAATTGAATTGAGGAGGCCTCGTTGATTTGTCAAAGGATATAAATTTATCACATTTTCTATCCTTCAAAATTTTAATTTAGCTTAAACTTCGTGCAATTTTGCAATGTTTGTACTAGCCAGATTTCAGTTTATGAGAGGGAGATTTACTACCGTTCATTACTAAAAGCATGGTGTCGATGAAGTTCTTTTATCTCGATAAACCAAAAGGGGTTTGCTACAACTTCAGTAGCAGTAGCTAGACCTGCTGCTATATTATCTGTCTTGTGTAACTGTTTATTTTTAAATTAGGTTGTACAAACTAGTGTATTTAATATATCGTCAGAGTATTATTGTGTTGTTGATAATATATTACGATGACAATGGTCATTATTGTTGTGATTTCAATTTGCAGCACATCAAAGTTCTCGTATTATTTATATACTTTTTATGTCAAAACATTGCTCTCCTTCTAAATACGACAAGGTAGGTATAATAGAGATATTGATTTGCATAAATTTTAAGGCTTTGCAACAAATAATTGAGTATGCATTTAAAGCCCCTGCTTTCGACTTCTCCACTCAACAATACAAGTCTTGTTTTTCACAAGATTTGAAAAAGGCAAAGACCACTTCGCTAGTGTTATTAAAATGCACTGAAAGATCAAATTAAAAACTTTTGTAGGAGAGTATGATTATTTTGTTAGAAAAACTCACTATGATTGAAGATTTAGCAAAGGTTGAATTAAGACTTTCATAAGTATGGTAGGCTATATTAAAACTTACATTACCGTAACGTCAATAAAAGAATGTTTTGTCAAAGTCGGCCTGATCTGAAACTTAGCAGCAGCAGATCGTCATAGGGGCAATTGGGAAGAGAAACTCTCCCAAAGTTTTTAAATCAATTTGTCTTGGTATATTTTATTTCTAGTAAGACTCAGTTTGTACCTCAATTTATTTTTGGCAAATCATTTCCGGTTGACCAATGTACTTTTCAAAGCTGGCAGCGGAAATAGAATTAGTCACCTTTAGATGAAACCAACGGATGAAACCATGTTTACCATAGCGAAATTACCATACTATGATCATTCGAACTTTGAGGTTGACTTCCAGACATAATGTTTAGCTTACTGGATAATTTTTCTCCTTGGACAAACATTAAAGTTAAGCACCATCTCTTACAGCTCCTGAGATCCCTGCATTACGGTAGTGGGCATAAGTTAGAGATGTTTATTGAATGCACGGTATTCTATAGATGACATTGGCAAAGTCACCTACTGTGCAGAACAGGCCCACGCTAGTTCAATTCATTGTGATTATTTGGCTAATACTTAAATTGATATAATTCTGAAAAGCTTCTAAGTCTTCCTTTGCTTACATCTGTTCTCTCCACAGTGGTGTACCTAGGATAATTTGTAGATTAGACTGGTCCTTCTTTCATAATCCCCAGTGGGAGTGAAGCCCAAAGAAGGGTTTCAAAGGGAAGGTCCTGCTCTTAAGCGAGTAAGCATAATTTATCTTTTTTTCTTCTGTTGCACCGCCAAAGCTGTTAGCAATCTTAGTTGACATTCTTTGTACACCATTCAAACGCTCAAAAACAATATGTACAACGATACAGCCCCTCAGTTGCTTGCCAACTTACTAAGGTCACAGACAGTGGCTTATTCAAGAGGCATTGGGCCATGACCCCCTCACTGATGCCGACTATTTTCTTTTCAGTACCTAAAATACGTAAATGTTTGAACACAAAGTTTACTTAAAAGGTGGCATATTTAGCACCAGATTGCATGTAATTCCACCTAATTCTTCAATATATTTTCATAGGAGAGTCGGACACCCCTCCCCTTAAACCCCTCCTCAGGCCAGCGATCACACAACGCACTGCATGCCACCCCTTGAAAGAAATCCTGGCTACTCCACTGGTAACAGAGAAGGCTACTTTTGGTGGTTACTATTGCATGTTTAGGTTGTCGTATTCAAGAGGGGATTATACAAACGCAAAGGTTTCTGTTGAAGTACAAAGATGTGTGCAGAAGTATGGAAAAGGTCATTACATGCCTGTGTTGTGTTTGTAGGTCAATATAAATTCCACTGTATCTGTGAGGGACAGACACAGCAAACAATATTTCAAGCAAGATATGTTCAATGGCAACAAATTTGGTATGAAAGTAGAGAGAATAGAGCGTAGAATACGACTAAAAGGGAAATCCAAAATTCTTTTAAAAAGAAACAAAATTAGTAAAGAAACCCCGAAAAACTTACAAATGAAGTCATCCACATAACTTTGCTTAAAGCGCAAATACAACAAGCTATATCTCAGTCAAAATGAAAAACGTGGTCTCAATGAGGAGAGAAAATAAAATATATACTTACCCCTCGACGCCATAAAAATGAAGAGAATATTTCGATTCATTGCAAACAATGAAACAGAAAAAATTACGTCTCCTACAAAAATATTTATTTTAATGAAGAACACTTTGCTTACCAAATGTACAAGTTCTAACCATAAATGATAATCAGGTTCTAATTGAAACTATTCTTTAAATTGACTTTAATTCAAACATGTTTTAGGAAGGGCAGAAAAGAGTTAATTGGTTTTGGGACCTAACTCAATGCCCCCAGACAGTGCAGTGTAGCCTTACAAGTTAAGGGCTTTAATCATGAACATACAAAGTTCTCAACATATTCAAGAGCAAGTGTTGAGTGAAAAAACAGTATTGAGGATGACTGTTTCTGTAAAGCGTTGTATACAGGATTTCATCTAGATATTCAATTTGTTCCAAAAACCACCTTCAGAGGCGAGGTATTTTGAAATGGGTCAATAAAGGTACGAAGGAGCCTGCTGATAATAACTTCCCAAAACTTGATATATCTTTGCCAGTGTGGATTACTATCACTACATATTCTGGTGTGAGTCACAATTGAACCAAAAAAAAAGCTTGGTGGAAATATGCTACTTCAATAAAGAAAGTTAAAGGTTATCAGGCGAGAAAGTCCACTGTTACAGAAGGCACGGTTCATTTGCACTGTATTCAACAGCAGTTTTAGCCAATTTATTCTCTCTCTTTAAAAACACTTCAAATCTGCTTAATTTCTTTCCAGCAGTTTATGAAATTGTCGTCTTCAAAACCGATTTGAATTATATCTAGGATATATTTACACTTGAAATTCAGTAGTGCTGTTAGTCAGCATATTTTACTTGCATCAACGTTAATCAGCTTTTTTAATTTAGGAATTGGTTCTTCAAATGGTTATACCTTTTATTATGATTGAGTTACTACAGGTTTTACTAACTATAATACAGTTATGCGGGATATAACTTTTCATATTCAGCGTCTTCTTCCAGCCAGAAAATTTTCTCTCTTCGACTGGACAACTTAGAGAACCGTTTCATTTTACTTTTTGGGTACTTGAAATACGGAGATTGATAACAATATAATTAAGAACTCATCGTCTTTGTTTCAATACTTTTGTAGAAATGTTTGTAAGGCACGTTTCAAGTACCTGTAACCAACTCTCCTATAACAAAGCCTCACTGTAGCTTTTCTTTAGTTTTAAGATATTAGATTGTGATCTCTTTGGCCCACGTAATCCATTGAATGACCAGTTTGTTGATCCTTCTAAAACTGTCCTGAGTTTTGCTATTAGCCAGGTGCTTCCTGGTTCATAACCTTTGTGATCATCCTTATATCCGCTTTGTAAATTTTTGGGTCTTGTAATGAACCTCTTGACCACTCTTCTTGGTACAACTTTGCTCAGGAGGACTGCGTGACCCCTTACTTTTTCGTGACCCCTCATATTTTATACTTGTTTTTCTTTTCTTTAAAAATTTCGTTTTGGTTCAGCTATCGTTACAGGGAATACATAGAAGGAAAAGAGAGATAGGCAAGTAATATTTGATGTGTTTGTTTTCTTTACTTAATTCAATTGAGGAGGCCTCGTTGATTTGTCAAAGGATATAAATTTATGACATTTTCTATCCTTCAAAATTTTAATTTAGCTTAAACTTCGTGCAATTTTGCACTGTTTGAATTAGCCAGATTTCAGTTTATGAGAGGGAGATTTACTACCGTTCATTACTAAAAGCGTGGTGTCGATGAAGTCCTTTTATCTCGATAAATCAAAAGGGGTTTGCTACAACTTCAGTAGCAGTAGCTAGACCTGCTGCTATATTATCTGTCTTGTGTAACTATTTATTTTTAAATTAGGTTGTACAAACAAGTGTATTTAATATATCGTCAGAGTAGTATTGTGTTGTTGATAATATAACACGATGACAATGGTCATTATTGTTGTGATTTCAATTTGCAGCACAACGAAGTTCTCGTATTATGTATATACTTTTTATGTCAAAACATTGCTCTTCCTTCTAAATACGACAAGGTAGGTATAGAGATACTGATTTGCATAAATTTTAAGGCTTTGCAACAAAATAATTGAGTATGCATTTAAAGCCCCTGCTTTCGACTTCTCCACTCAACAATACAAGTCTTGTTTTTCACAAGATTTGAAAAAGGCAAAGACCACTTCGCTCGTGTTATTAAAATGCACTGAAAGATCAAATTAAAAACTTTTGTAGGAAAGTATGGTTATTTTGTTAGAAAACCTCACTATGATTGAAGATTTAGCAGAGGTTGAATTAAGACTTTCATAAGTATGGTAGGCTATATTAAAACGTACATTACCGTAACGTCAATAAAAGAATGTTTTGTCAAAGTCGGCCTGATCTGAAACTTGGCAGCAGCAGATCGTCATAGGGGCAATTGGGAAGAGAAACTCTCCCAAAGTTTTTAAATCAATTTGTCTTGGTATATTTTATTTCAAGTAAGACTCAGTTTGGACCTCAATTTATTTTTGGCAAATCATTTCTGGTTGACCAATGTACTTTTCAAAGCTGGCAGCGGAAATAGAATTAGTCCCCTTTAGATGAAACCAACGGATGAAACCATGTTTACCATAGCAAAATTACCATACTATGATCATTCGAACTTTGAGGTTGAAATCCAGACATCATGTTTAGCTTACTGGATAATTTTTCTCCTTGGACAAACATTAAAATTAAGCACGATCTCTTACAGCTCCTGAGCTCCCTGCATTACGGTAGTGGGCATAAGTTAGAGATGTTTATTGAATGCACGGTATTCTATAGATGACATTGGCAAAATCACCTACTGTGCAGAACAGGCTCACGCTAGTTCAATTCCTTGTGATTATTTGGCTAATACTTAAATTGATATAACTCTGAAAAGCTTCTAAGTCTTCCTTTGCTTACATCTGCTCTTTCCACAGTGGTGTACCTAGGATAATTTGTAGATTAGACTGGTCCTTCTTTTATAATCCCCAGTGGGAGTGAAGCCCAAAGAAGGGTTCCAAAGGGAAGGTCCTGCTCTTAAGCGAGTAAGCATAATTTATCTTTTTTATCTTCTGTTGCACCGCCAAAGCTGTTAGCAATCTTAGTTGACATTCTTTGTACACCATTCAAACGCTCAAAAACAATATGTACCACGATACAGCCCCTCAGTTGCTTGCCAACTTACTAAGGTCACAGACAGTGGCTTATTCAAGAGGCATTGGGCCATGACCCCCTCACTGATGCCGACTATTTTCTTTTCAGTACCTAAAATACGTAAATGTTTGAACACAAAGTTTACTTAAAAGGTGGCATATTTAGCACCAGATTGCATGTAATTCCACCTAATTCTTCAATATATTTTCATAGGAGAGTCGGACACCCCTCCCCTTAAACCTCTCCTCAGGCCAGCGATCACACAACGCACTGCATGACACCCCTTGAAAGAAATCCTGGCTACTCCACTGGTCACAGAGAAGGCTACTTTTGGTGGTTACTATTGCATGTTTAGGTTGTCGTATTCAAGAGGGGATTATACAGACTCAAAGGTTTCTGTTGAAGTACAAAGATGTGTGCAGAAGTATGGAAAAGGTCACTACATGCGTGTGTTGTGTTTGTAGGTCAATATAAATTCCACTGTATCTGTGAGGGACAGACACAGCAAACAATATTTCGAGCAAGATATGTTCAATGGCGACAAATTTGGTAAGAAAGTAGAGAGAATAGAGCGTAGAATACGACTAAAAGGGAAAAAAAGGGAAAGAAACAAAATTAGTAAAGAAACCCCGAAAAACTTACAAATGAAGTCATCCACATAACTTTGCTTAAAGAGCAAAAACAACAAGCTATATCTCAGTCAAAATGAAACACTTGGTCTAAATGAGGAGAGAAAATAAAATATATACTTACCCCTCCTCGCCATAAAAATGAAGAGAATATTTCGATTCATTGCAAACAAAGAAACAGAAAAAAATACGTCTCCTACACAAATATTTTTTTAATGAAGAACACTTTACTTACCAAATGTACAAGTTCTAACCATAAATGATAATCAGGTTCTAATTGAAACTATTCTTTAATTGACTTTAATTCAAACATGTTTTAGGATGGGCAGAAAAGGGTTAATTGGTTTTGGGACCTAACTCAATGCCCCCAGACAGTGCAGTGTAGCCTTACAAGTTAAGGAAATCTGTGTGAAGGGCTTTAATCATGAACGTACAAAGTTTTCAACATATTATTCAAGAGCAAATGTTGAGTGAAAAAACAGTACTGAGGATGACTGTTTCTGTAAAGCGTTGTATACAGGATTTTCATCAAGATATTCAATTTGTTCCAAAAACCACCTTCAGAGGCGAGGTATTTTGGAATGGGTCAATAAAGGTACGAACGAGCCTACTGATAATAATTTCCCAAAACTTGATATATCTTTGCCAGTGTGGATTACTATCACTGCATATTCTGCTGAGAGTCACAATTGAACCAAAAAAAGCTTGGTGGAAATATGCTACTTCAATAACGAATGTTAAAGGTTATCAGGCGAGTATCGGCGGAAAGTTCACTGTTACAGAAGACACGGTTCATTTGCACTGTATTCAACAGCAGTTTTAGCCAATTTGTTCTCTCTCTTCAAAAACACTTCAAATCTGCTCAATTTCTTACCAGCAGTTTATGAAATTGTCGTCTTCAAAACCGATTTGAATTAAATCTAGGATATATTTACACTTGAAATTCAGTAGTGCTGTAAGTCAGCATATTTTACTTGCATCAACGTTAATCAGCTTTTTTAATTTAGGAATTGGTTCTTCAAATGGTTATACCTTTTATTATGATTGATTAACTACAGGTTGTACTAACTATAATACAGTTATGCGGGATATAACTTTTCATATTCAGCGTCTTCTTCCAGCCAGCAAATTTTTCTCTCTTCGACGGGACAACTTAGAGAACCGTTTCATTTTACTTTTTGGGTACTTGAAATACGGAGATTGATAACAATATAATTAGGAACTCATCGTCTTTGTTTCAATACTTTTGTAGAAATGTTTGTAAGTCACGTTTCAAGTACCTGTAACCAACTCTCCTATAATAAAGCCTCACTGTAGCTTTTCTTTAGTTTTAAGATAGTAGATTGTGATCTCTTTGGCCCACGTAATCCATTGAATGATCAGTTTGTTGATCCTTCAAAAACTGTGCTGAGTTTTGCTATCAGCCTGGTGCTCCCTGGTTCATAACCTTTGTGATCATCCTTACATCCGCTTTGTAAGTTTTGGGGTCTTGTAATGAACCTCTTGACCACTCGTTTTGGTACAAACTTGCTCAGGAGGACTGCGTGACCTCTTATATTTTATTGATTTCTTGTTTTTTATTAAGATTTCGTCTTGGTTCAGCTATCATTACAGGGAATACATACAGAGAAAAGAGAGGCGAACAATGTTTTACAATTGGATTTGTTTGTTTTGTTATTTAATTCAAACCAGGAGGTCCAGTTTAGTTGTCAAAGGGGGTAAATTTGTAATATTTTCTATCCTTTAACATTTTAATTTAATTTAAGCTTAAACTCCGTGCAATTTTGCAGTGTTTGTATTAGCCATATTTCAGTTTATAAAAGCCAAAGAATACTTCAGTATTATTACAATGCACTGAAAGATCAAATAAAAAAATTATTGTAGAAGATTATTGATATTTTGTTAGAAAATCTTAATATGATTGAAGATGAAGAATTGGCAAAGGTTGAACTAAGACTTTTATAAGTATTGCTTTTTTAAAATATACTGCATAGTAACGTCGATAAAATAATGTTTTTTCAACGTCCGTCTGATTTGAAACAGATCGCCATAGGGGCAAGGGAGGACAAACGCTCCCAAAGTTTTGACCATCAATTTGTCTTGGAATATTTTACTTCTAGTAAGACTCAGTTTGATCCCCGATATATTTTTGGCAGATCATTTCCGATTGACCAATTTACCTTTCAATGCTGGCGGCGAAGACAGAAGCCCCTTTTAAATGGAAGCTACGGATAAAACCATTTTAACCATAGCAAAATTACTATACTTTGATCGTTAGGACTTTGAGGTTGACGTCAGGAGATAATGTTTAGAGGATGTGCACCAAACTCAATTTTTGTTGAAGATTACATAAATTAGAACAGTCCTTTCTAATAATAAAAAACTTTTCATTCCTTCTTAAATTTCTACCATCCATATCTTTACCTTATTCCGTTCCCTCCCTGATTTAGCTTTAACTGATCAAAATAACAGGGCACTACTTACATACGATAAGACTTTACTGGACAAGTTTTCTCCTTGGACAAACAGTAACATTACGCATGGTCTCTTACAGCTCCAGGGCTCCATGCATTACGGTAAGGGGGCATGCTCCCTGAATGCACGGTATTCTATAGATCCCATTGGGAAAGTCACATACCGTGCAGGACAGGCCCACGCTATTTCAATTTATCATGACATCCTGGTGATTACTGGGCTTTTACTCTACTTGAAATAGCTCTATTAAGCAATATTTCTTATTTTTTTTTGTTGAAGGGGGGGGGGGACTAAGGAAAAGGTTTTAGTCTGAAGCTTATTTCTATTTTGTGGCTGGCTTAAGGGAAGGAGTGATATCTGAGCAGCTAACAACTTCTCTCTGAGAAATGCTTGTTTCTGGATATTGACTTGATACCAAACGATGCGGACCAACTACCCACATCCTTAGTACGCCACTGTCTCCTTTCCAAATTCCCCTAGCTAGCTATTTCACTGATGAAAGAATGGGACTTGCTTCCAGTGCTCGTTTCTGCAACCAGTGTCCTAGCAGCTAAGGTTACAGTCCTATACTAGTGTCCCTATCATTTTAATGGTTTCATGGTAACTTCATGGTTACTGGTCTCCAGTTAAAAATTAAAAATTCAACGCAATGTATCACGAATGTGCATAAGGGAAGGTCCAATACAGAGATACATGCTCTATATGATACAACACTAATATCTCAAAAGAACCAGTTACCTTTTTCTGCCCACATTCTGTCTTTTATTTTTTCTGCTTCATTAACTTCACTTCAGGTCAGACGATCAGCGGCGTAGGAAGATGTTTGACATGCGGGGGGGGGGGGGGCAGACCAGATGTGACTTCTCGACCTTGAATCCCCTTCCCACACTAAAACACATTTGCTCAATGTGATTCTTACGATTTTAATTTGAGCAAAATAAAAATATTCAAAGCAAAAGAAAACCCCCACAACACCATGCAGGAGTGATTTTTTGTTTAGGAGGCTCTGGAGGACTGGAGATTTTGTGGGGGTGACTCCCGTTTACTATCTAAGCGAAGCGCCACCATAAGTTGGCGCGGAGCGTACCAAGAAAATCTTAGATTTGAATACGTCCCAGATCGCCGGAAATGGCACTTGTCAGGCTTAATAGCAGCCATCAAGATGTGCAATTTTTGTGAAAAAATGTAAAGCTTGATTTGATTTTTTTTTTTTTTATAAAACACATTTCTGTGAGGACAGATTAGTTGAGCTGGCCTGTACTTGGGGTCCAAGGATTGGAAGTTTAAACCCCATTTACTATTAGAGACCCTATAGTGGGAGAGACTGGCCAACTTATTTCATGGGCGCCATTTTGGAGCCAAATGTGAACTATGGCCAGATATCATATACACTGTGTGCGTACAGTTTTCCGTACAAAATGTAAAGCAAAGTGAGTTACAGCGTTCTGTTCTCTTGTGGCAATCATTCGTATTGGTTGACTCTGGCTGGCACTGTCTGCCGGACCCTTTAGTTTGTCACCCGGTGCAAGAAAAACCGTCCTGGGAGGGGTCAAGAGGGACAGGATAGCACCCTCCATCTTGAGCAACTTTTGCTAATAGAAAGTGACGAAAATGCAGAATGGTGTATGCTGTTTTGACAGTTTTAAAAGTGATTTTATTTAAAAAAAAAATCTCATTTTAGTGTGTCTTATTTTTGTGCTGGTAAGAGAGGGAAGGGGTGGGTTTATTCTGGGCTGGGTCTACTCTTCTTTCTACGAAAACTACTAGTACGTTAATGCAGGATGGCATACATGCAAAATGGTGCTTTTTATGGAAAGTTGTAAGCAAGTTGAACAAATCATTTAAAATTTTTCATTATTTAGTGAATGTTTCGGGAGAGGTCTGGGGGAAGGGGTAAATATAGGGGAGCACTTCCTAGTGCGACGTTATTTTATGGAAAGGTCTAGCTGGCCTAGGATTTATAAAAGTGTGACTGACCAGGGTGTATTCCATATAAAAAAAAAGTACGCAAATGTTTCAGTTTTCTCATGTTACTAATAGATCCAGGAGCAATGTTTGATCTGTTATTGTGTCGCCCTCCCCTATGAAATTTTTGGAAAACTTGGGTGTCCTTACATGCAATCTTGTGCCACATAGGCTACATTTGAAGTAAAATTTGTGTTAAAAAATTGGCGTATTTTTAGGAACTAAAAAAAAAAAAAAAACACATCGGCAGGAACTAAAATAAAAACATCGGCATCAGTGAGAGGGAACCATGGCCCAATGAGGTGTCCCCTCCCCTTTGAAAATTTTTGAAAAATTAGGTGTGCTTACATGCAATCTGGTGCCACATATGCTACCATTTGCAGTAAAATTTGTGTTAAAAATTTACGTATCTTTAGGAAGTAAAAAAAAATCGGCATCAGTGAGGGGTGGGGGCATGGTCCAATGACCCCCCTAAATACGCCACTTCTCCTTCACCTATGACTGGGGACTGCAGCTCTGGTATTCCAACGTCTCTATGGGGATGTTCCGACAACTCTCCAACAGAGTTAGTATTAGAATTAGGGTTAGTCGGTTAGGCCATAGGCGTAGGAAGCTGGGGGCTTTACCACCCCCCCCCGTCAAAAATGTGAGGGGTGAGGGGGCTGAAGTATGCTTCTGCCCCCCAAGATCCAAGGGCAAAACCCCTTATTTGTCTCTTCTGTGAGAAATGTCAAAATTTTGCCGTAATTTTCATTATAGTTTGTCCAAAATGCTGCACCAAATTGTATCTGTGGACCCTCAAATACCCAAACATTTTCCAAAGGGGAGGGGACACCCCTCAGACCCCTCCCTCATGACGGCGATCCGAAACAAGGTTCAGCCCCCCCCCCCCAGTCTCGAAAAGTTTCTTACGCCTATGGGTTAGGCCAAAGGGTTAGGAGTTGTAATTGGGCTCAGGGTTGGAATATCAAGCAGTCGGAATATAGAGGTGGAACGGCCGTATACGGTATAGGCTATGCCTTGTACAGAACGTCGTAATCTAAGGCTAAGCCTACTCTAACGTTAGCCTACATGTATTACTAAGTTGTATATTGTAAAGTTACATCGCATAAGCGATCGCTATTTGATGGATTCCAATTGAACCTTCTAACTTTTACAGGCCACCGAAACCTTCGTTTTGTACAGGATGGGAATCTATACAACTTGTAACCTTTTTCTGGTCTGTTCGTGCATACAAATGCAGCACAACTCGGCCGTTTTTGGAAACAAAACATGTCTATCTTACATACGTCCGGCCGTTCGTACGTAGAGCCTGCACAACTTCTCGAATGTACATAGGCTAGGCTACACATGATCTTACAAGCTCGTACTTTGGCTCCAAAATGGTGCCCATGAATTTCGTCCAATCAGAACGCGTATCTGAGAACAATGGTTGGCCAATCTCTCCCACTATAGGGTCTCTATTTACTATCTAAGCAAAGCGCCACCATAGGTTTGCGTGGACGGAGCTTACCGAGAAAATCTGAGATTTTAATACATCCCAAATCACCGGAAGTGGCGCTTGCCAGGACTTTTGAAGCCATCAAGATGTGTCCTTGTTGTGCAAATTTTGCAAAGTTTGATTTGAATTTAACACTTTAAGTCTGTTACAATCTATCCGACTTCATTCAAAATTGTTCAGCGTTGAGTTATCCCCCATGGATTTCAGTGGATTAGTTGGAACTGAGATTTTCTACAGCCAGAGTCTGTTAACTTATTATTAAGTTGAGTAGAGGTAGCTCCACGATTTGCCCGGCGAACGGCCAACGACCCGTAACTCCGACAGCCCCAATGCCGTCGAGTATTGGCGAGGTGGGATTTGAAGAAAGCCTGTGTACTAGCCTACATTTCATTCGGGTCTTAATATGCTATTGCATAAAATTTGTATATACTAGAGAAGCTAAGTTCCGAGTTGATTAAAAGTTTTTTTCCTGAATCTAAACTGTAAAACTGCAAAGCGCGCGAAGTGCGCGAAAATTTTTCGGGTCATTTTTCACAAAAAAAAAAAAAAATAGGCCCATGTAATTATTAAAAACAATAAGAAAGAAAAGCTGTAGGGGTTCTAGACCGTATAGGAGATAATATGCATTGTATCGAAACTACCTTGACTATTCGATGAAATAGCCAAATATTGCTCGGTGAGCCCTTCACCAACTGTAGGGAAAACAAGACAGTAAGCCACAACTGGAAAAAAGGCCGTGGTCGCCTCGACTTGAACCAATTGGTTGGAAACTGGGACGTTAAACCTCATCTAGCCTAACCTTCACCAACTGGCCGTACCGCATGACACACAAGAGAACTGTAGCTAGGCTTTGCAATATGAGATGAAATTTACGACTTCTACATAAACTGTGTACTTTTCCTACGTGTTATGGCAAGAGGGAAAGGACTTGCTCTATCTAGTGATGTAGAATGAAACTATTGAAGAAACCAGAATATCTATCCTGCGCGCGCAGCGCGCCGAAAATTTTAGATTTTTATTAGAGAAATTGTCCTCCTAAGAGCAAGAATGGGTAAAACGAAACTGTAAACCGTCGCAATTATTGGGGGGGGGGGCAAAATGACATTTGGCCCTCCCCTAAAAAAATATTGGGGGGCTATGGCCCCTTGGCCCCCGTTCCTACGCCACTGACGATTGTAGCTAACACGGAGATGCCCCTCCGACCCGCACTGGGCTCCAATTTTTCCGGACGTTTTAATAGTGTTGTTTTGCTTACCCCCCTCTCTCTCTCTGAAAAGTGCCGCGCTCTCTCTAGGACGTTTTCTGAAAATCCACCTATCTGCTACTTTTTATCCTGCTCATAAAATACAGGGAATATGTCCATGAAACTGGAATGGATTGAATGAAAGAGAAGGATCTTCTTGTTATCCATAGCTTTCACTCAAAAGTTAATGTCATTTTTCCTTAAAGAACAGTGGTGGTAACACTTGAAACTCCTTATCATCTGCTGGAAAGACAGAAAACGAACACCTTGATGAACATCCACTACCATCCTTACTTATCGCATTGTTGACCATCCATTTCACAAATGGCTTGGAAGTAATTATCTAGAGGGGTAGAGTCAATGGAAAAGCGGATGTTATCGATAAGTTTCAGATGCTATTGCTATTCTCAATTGGTTCACATATTAGGCTAGTAGTTTCATATTATACTGGGATGTAGTGCATGGAAACTTCCGTGACACTAATTAATTTTTCTACTTAGGAGGTTCAAAGATATATCCTGATGACAATATCAATAGAATCCTATGTTCTAATTACAAAATCTTATCTTTCATATTTATATATATATATATATATATGAAACAAAAGATTATATATATATAAACATATATATATATATATATATATATATATATATATATATATATATATGTATATATGAAGATGATTTCAAGAAGTCTTAAGAGTGCTGTATCACCACGCTGGTCAAACCCTGCCCCAAGTCGTACAAGTAAAAGACTCGAATCAGACTCGATTCAATGTGTTCTGACTGGACCCGTCAACTCTGCAACAAAAGTTTCTCATTCACACTGACATAGCAAAGAACAAGGCTGGAATGAGCTGAATACAAGTATAATGACTAACTGGAAAGTTACGACAAATAAATAGTTGGAACATTTCTGTGGTGATACTGACTAACAAATGTTATGCTTTGTGTAGAGACAATGGTGTAGTTGTTTGTAAATTGCGTTATTTTGCTACATGTATCGGGAGATGACATAATTTACATGAAAAGTCCCTTTATATTTATATTTAAGGGTATTTGGAACATTGTCAACATAATATTTAACTAGTTAGGAGAGTTAGAGAAACATTGCCAAACCATCACAAGACGAGTGTACACGTATGGTCTCAATTGTTACCAACGAAAGAACTGAAGGAAATTTGGAACTGTAATACACAATGTTACGGTCTCATTTTGTGAAAAGCGAATGTGCCCGACATGTAATGGCAAAAATGATTCTTCTTCCAAGGGCGTAGCTAGGATAAAATTTTTAGGAGGGCCTAGGTATTAAATGGGGGGAGGCACCGCCGAGGGTCAGGCTTGTCAAGACTATTTAAGCGGAGCGCCACCAACAGTTGGCGCGGAGCGTACAAGAAAATGTTTGGCTTTACAAACCCTCCAGATGGCCGGAAACGGCACTTCCCACGTGTTTTAAGCTGCATGTACCCAGCCTTGAAATTCGAATCTCATGTCTGCCATTTCTCAAATAATGGGAAAAAATCAGTCCAAGAAAAATGGTAATACACAAGGCCGCACATGCACTTTTTTGCTAGGAGGCAAAAAGTAGGCATTACTGATCTGTGGCCTGGGGGAGGCGACTAAAGGGAGCGGGTGTCTCCCTCCCCCTTGGCGAAAATTTGTAATTTCAGGAGAACGTATAGATAGCAAATGGTGCAATATGTGAGAGATTTCAGCTTTAAAAGGAAAACGAAAAGTAGTTGTGACTGAGTGGGACAAAAGTCATTTTTTAGAGCGTGGTGGATATGATGTAAAGAATGACCTCAGCCATTGAACTCCGTTGTGGGGAAGGGTTTAAGGGAGGAGAGGGAGTGTTATTGGTTATAAAACGTTTTCATGACTAAACTGTCACGGTTTAAAAACGTTTTTAAGCCATTGATGATTAAGTTACCTATAGCAACAACAACAACAAATTAGTAGCTATGCATAATCGCGCGCAGCGCGAGAATTTTAGAAAAGTAGGCTAGAAAACATCCTGATAGAGCTGTAAATGATTGGTGATGTGTACAGATATAGGCATGAAAATATTGTTCTGCCTATTTGAAATTGTTTAAGTTCTATCATTACGATCACAGCTATTTCTTATATTTTACTGCGTTTTCTCTGTATACTGTCAAAGTTGGAAATGGTGCACTTTGAAAATTTCTGAGGGTAATTGCCCCCCCCCCCCCCGCTGTGCACGACCGTGGATATCATATTGAGCTGAGATAATACAAGAATCATACTCAATTATGCATCCATTTTCAATTATTCTGCCTGCAATTCTCCCATATTCACCTTCTAGTATATCCCTGTTACATTTGTCCATCACCCTATCCATAGGCTACATGTCCACTCAATTACATATCCACTACATCATACCATTTGTCTCCAACCTAGGGTTACCATTTTTATTTTCTAGCAGGGAGGACATAGATCACTGTCCTGATGTAGGGGTATAAGGTTGCACCCTTCCCTTTGGAAATTTTTCCGGTTTTCAGTGGTGTCTAGATGCAAAATGGTGCTGTATTTGTTCACGGACTCAAGTCATCCGTATGTTACCTGGTCAGACCTATAATATCATTCACCAGTAAATCTCTCAAACTATCTAACCCGCAAAGCAGAAGTAAGGATCATATGGGAAACACATGAAATCCGGACCTTTTTGGCAATTTTACAAATCCGCCCGAACGCCAGTGCGAACTAGCAAAAAGAGGACTTGTCGAAAACAATCGTTCTACAGTGCACTTGTCATGGGCAAGGAGAGAGACACGACATACTTGTTAAGGATAGAAGAATCATTCGAACGCAGTACCTTACCGTACGGCATATTTTGTGTATGATACAGTATAGGAATGGTCGTGTAAGAATGGTCTTCAGTGTATGGTTGCCATGTTTTCAGTAAATCAACCAGCCATCCGAAAGGCAGAAAGGGTCTAAACCTGACAATGTCACATCCGAATTTGTCGTCGGGACGTTCATTTCATCGTCCAAGAGACTTATATGAGAATTAAACGACAGTGCAGATTATATACCTAATTTAGGGAAAGTAGGCATTTTAAAGTTATAAGTTGATTTCATAAGGCGCAAAATGTGTTTTTCACACATTTAGTTTTTCTTAACTCTTACACATTTTATTTATTTGTTTTTTGAAGGAAATACTTCAAAGTTTATTTCCCTTCAAACATTTATTTTTTCCTAATTCTTACACATTTTATTAGGACACACAAAATCTAAGGGGGGGGGGGTGACGAATATCTGGGGGAGCCTAGGCCCCCCCGGCCCCCCCCCCCGTAGCTACGCCGCTGTCTTCTTCTTTCAAATGTTGTTAATTGGAGAAGTAAAATTAGGCAGGATAATATAAGGAAGAACGTATGGCTCAAAATGAAAGACAGTGTTTCCTACTGTTAACATATTTTGCGGCCGATTTAGTACAGTGTACTTAGAATAAGGTTAAGAGTAATTATATCACTTTATGAGTATAAAAATAGATATCGTGCCCTCTTGATTTAAAAGTGTTTGATCAGTGATCACTCTAAATTACGAGCAAATATTCAATGAAATGGGTGAAGGAATAAATTATAATCAATTAAATATTTAGTCAACAATATAATGCCCTGAGCAATTTAACTCAGTAAAGGAAACTGTAGCTCTCTGTCTTGGAGGTTTAGCACAATGCTTTTTGTTGTCAGTCGAAGGAGGGCAACAAGAAAAAAAAAAACGTAGTTGACTTGGTAACCGATTAAAAATATCAATAACCGGTCAGGAGCGTAGTCAGGATTAGATAAGTGAAGGGGTTGATTCACTAACCTTGAGATTCCAGATGTTCAGCTAGACCAAAAAACCTGAGAAAACCTGAGAAAAAGGTTGTTTGGGGCATTAATTTTTGCATTTGTGTCAAGGAGAGGGGTTTTAAACTTCCTCTGGATAAGCACCTGCACTTATAATTTTGTATTAATTAAGCTAGTCTTTTAAAGGTTAACTAGTTAAATAATAATGACGTAGAGATTTTCTCGAGATACGATACTGTTGTCTTAGCCGAGAGTGAAAAGAAATTACAGCTACCTTTAAATTGTGTCCATTTTATTGTGATACTTGTAATCTGACCGTCAATGCAAATAAAACAAAAGTAGATAGACTTTCCCGAGAAGTTTGGAGAAAACTTGTTTTTAATTTTAAGGACAAAGTTCTTGAAGTCACTGACGATTATTATTACTTATGTGTTCCAAGTAAATCAGGTCAGGAGGGAAGTGTATAGTCTTCTTACCTAGTTCCGTAGTCTCAATCTAAACATTGATTTATAAGAGCAATGCCTTATTCGATTAGTTTTACTTGTTTTACTCTTTGGTTGTGAAATACAGGGGTTCGAAGATTTAAAACAATTGTATGGTTTATGCGGAGCTTGGAAGACAAGATAATTCACACGTTTTACGTCAGATTGGTGTCCATTAAGAGTAGATTAGTTGAAGGTGATGCCATAGCTGGATTTACCTTCAGGGGGGCCTGTAGCCTATCATATCAGGGAGGCTCTTTCAGCATCATTTGTGGTGACATGAGTGCGCCGAAAAATAACACTTTTGTGGACATTTTATTAATGTTTGCAGTCATTTTACATAATAATTACCTTCCTACAAATAGCACTGAATACGAACTAAGCAGACCTAAAAATTGCAGTTTGTCCTTTTGTTTCATAATAGCCTTTGGAGGACTAACGACTATTCGATTACTTTATGATGTACCATGTTTGAGGGTTGGGAGCTAAGAAGGGCAATCGCGAAGATTGCACTGGGTTTTGCGATAATGCAAGACAAGGCTCTGTCCTTCTTCAGTTAATAATGGGATAATATTAGCAAATGTGAAGGATGCTCTTGCAGCGAGCAGAAAAATATAATTTAAAGGTATTTTAGTAGCGTTTTGGGTACTGCATTTTTTACGAAAGGAGTTGGAAAATGAGCCTCCTTTAGAACCATCGCAATACAAAATCCATATACGCACTTCCAAGTGTTTCAAGCAAAAACAAAAGGGATCCAACTTCACAATTTAAATAACTGGAAAGCCAGGGCACACTGCACAGACCCACTGCAACCGGACGGTGAAAACCAGTCGCGTGACAGACGAGTCGGTTAAGCGTATTCCAAATTTTGTTTTCTACCCTACATTCGTTCCCGATTGCGATCTGAAAGTCTACTTCATGACCGCATCGGAAAAATCAAACTGTTTAATGTCGTAGTCGAGTCGGGTGAAGGGGTATGGGAGTGGTGACGCTTTTGAGTAAAGTCGTAGCAGTGTGCAACTGTCATCTGCTAAACAACGAACCTTTTTTACTTATAAACTGGCCAACAAAGAAGCGTTTGTGAATTCAGTCAACGGCTGCAGAAAGTCAGTGATGTATTCGCCCTCGTGTGACATTGATGAATAGAAGATCGACTGATGTCAACTCGATAGTGTGTTGCGTGGTGAAACTACAATCCGATTGCGACTCGACGCAACTGACCACAAATACCTACAACTTATCCCCAACGAACAGTCAGGTTGAGTTGCAAACTTGCATCACATCCAAAAGCGTTTGTCTCACAGCGTCTGACATGGTATCTCTTTCATGGCCGCAACAATTAATATGCATTACAACGGCTTTTCGAATAGTGTAGTAGATATCACTAACTGACATAGAGCCTTGTGATAACCTTCCTAACAAAATATAATAATTTCCAGACAAACAGAATAATTTAGTAACGTCTTGGAGGTGTTAGATCGTTGGGTACATGTATCGTAAGCAATATTTCCACCAGACAATTATTCACTTAAGTAAAACTTGATCATAAAATTTTCCGACATTTGTGTAGCCCGGAATAAAATTTTTTCTGACAATTTGAAAGTCAATCAATTGCAAAAGAAAGTGACTAGACAATTGGTCCCTTACGAACCGCAAAATTTTCCTGATAGATTGCACTTTGCAAGATTTTATTGGGGCGAGGGTGCAGGTGGGGGTTGGGTGTAGCATCCCTCCATACCCCGGTAGTAACGTCCCCGTACCTAATGCATCTACGGCACTATACACCATTGCTTCTCAACCTTTTTTTTAATTTCTTACTTGATTGAAAACTTTCCCCATTTTTTCCTCAAATATATTTACGAAAACTTAACATGTCTTTTTCTCAATCGCTTTTTTCCCATTCTATAATCAAGGCAAAATTTCAACTCAATGTTCATGTAACGGTTAGGTGTGGATTTACGATTTTGAACGAAAAGCTGTTACAATGGGGTAAATGGTTCACTTTGTGAGAGGGAAAATTTATTCCAAAACGTCTCCGAAAGAGGGCTGCCGGTCTTCCCACGAAAATGATGAAATGAAACACTGTTTGACGCGAATGTAACCTCACTCCTTATGAATAATATCCTGCCGGACTGTTGGTGCTGAGAGTTTGATGAAAGAGGTGAGGTTGGATTATTCTAAGGTTATCCGGGGCTAAATCCTACAGAAAATGAGTATGGGGAGAAGTAGTACTTAGAATGAAATACTAGACAACAGGCCCCAGTACAAAATAAAGGAAATTTCTGGAGCCGGAAATATTTTGGAACCTTTCCCAAAGTAAAGGTCGTCCATTTGGCCAAAGAAACATCTCCTACGTTTACAAAACTAAGAATAAACAATTGATCGTTACAGTTTTGTTGTTAATTTTAATGTAGGAATTATTCCAGAGGATGTGATTACCAAAGTCAGCATGTGGTTCTACATGGCAGACATCGCACCAGCAACGAACATCATTTCCAATGAAAATGTTTGAAATAAACACATCTGAGTTTTTGCAATTACAACAGAATATAAAATTTTTCCCTAAGTTCTGTAGGGCTAAATCAAAAAGCAATTTCCATGGTCTAAACGAGTCATCACAATATCTACGTCCGCGAGAACATGTCAAACTATTCATAAAAGTCTCAATGTGTTATACTGTAGGTTCCCCTTTACAAATACCATTGAACATGGAAATACGTTTAACTTTACTGGGGTTTGCAAGCCCATAAAAAATCAAAACTAAGACCTTGCAACTCTTTAATAATATGATCAGACGGGTTAGGAAGAGTTAGAAAGAGAAATACTAATTGTGACAATGCAAAAGACGTAACTAAAATGCTACGTCCAATCGGAGCGAGGTGACTGGATCTTAATTCAATTTGAGGTTGTTCTCATTTAAAAAAGCTGTCTTAAAGGGAAAAGAACTTTCTCAACATTAACTGAAAATCTTGAAGCCAATTTGAAACTAGAATGTAAATTGTGATGAGCTTCGAGAAGAGAGTCTTTTGTACCGTTGAGAAACTATTGAGTGTCACCAGCGTCCTGGAGAAGTTTTATCATGAAAATGCATTCAGAAATGCCTCTTATAGTGCTGCTTGAATTAACGTTTAGAGCTAACATTTAGGCACAAAGAAGAACAAGATATGGGCTCAGGGGACACCCCTGTCCTACCCTCTTTCAACAGGAAACCAGAGACAAACCCATTGTTGCACAAACAAGCAGAAATATTATTAAAATATAGTTTGACCTAATGTATAAAGCTGAAACCAAAATCATCGGAGAACGAAAAGACAGTGCACACCAGGTATCAACAACCTCTTTACAAAAGTATTCTGAATATTTGGGGCATCAATGTTCCTGCAAATTCCAGTAAAAGTTTTTCCCACAGATTCCAAGAGATATCAAAATATATCTTCCGCGGGTCGTTTTCATTACTACGATGTCTTTTAAGCCAGGTTCACTTTTAGCTTTTTATAAAAGTTGGTCATTGTGTAATTTTCAGCTGTCCGTCCAATGAGTTGACCATTACAGAGCGTATAACTTTGTCGGGGTTTCCGCACCAAATAAAATCAAATATTGCCTTTTAACTCCTTGATTAACTTTTTGGGAATATCCGAAAGCACAAGGAACAGAAAAACAGGCTGAGATAGAACAAAACTTTTAGCAATTATATTTCTACCAAATGGAGATAAATTTCTTCACGCCCAGAGCTTTAAATTTGTTATTAGTCTCGAGAGCTTGGGGGGAGGGGGTAATTGAGGGGAAAAGGTCGTTCCTACTTGAAGTGAAAACAATACCAAGCAACTGAATCGGCCCAGGGGAAACATTAACGCCAGTGCCATTAGCAAGGTGGAACAAATGGTACTAAAGCAAACAAATTACATTTCTGTAAGTAAATTACAAGACCAGAAGAGTCTTCGATAACAAATTGAGAATAAGAAGAACCACTGAAAGCGGTTGCCCCGAACCTTCCAAAAGGAATTTAATGTCGTCTGCATACTGCAAAATCTTCACTTCTTTGTTATTGATTTAAACTCCTTTAATACGATCATTGTGTAAGACTTTAAAGCTAAAGTTTCAGCTGCTAATATAAAAAGATAGGGACTTAATGAACATCCCTGTCTTACTCCACGCTGCAAATGAAAATAACCTGCCATGATGAAAATACCGTTATTCAATATAAATGCAATGTACTACTTCCCTTATAAAATACTTTTACCCAATTTTGAATGCTCTTACCAAACTGAAAATGACGAAGACACTTTTCTATAAAATTCCACTCATTTTTATCAAATGCTTTTCTAAATCAACACTAAAAATGAAACCGGGAAGCCCTTCATCTGAGGTGTAATCAATTACATCAAGAACGTACCTAATATTTTCCCCTATAAAACGATCCATGAGGAACCCAGTTTGTTGCCAGCCAATATTATTTTGCAGGAAAGATTGTAAGCGTGTGGCAATAGCCTTGGATTCAATTTGTCTTCCATGTTTAAAAACGTTATAGGTCTGCTGTTAGATAAATATGTACGAACTTTGTTGGCTTTCGGAACCAAGATTATGACTCCTCTACTTTGTTCAGAAGTTAAATACTCACAAAAATAACCATAATTTAATAAATTTATTTATAACCTATTACTGGCCAAAGCACTTTCTAAAAAATTGACGAAAAGTCCGTCGCATCCAGGGGACTAATCGTTTTTCATGGATGCCACCCATTGAAAACATTCATTTGATGTAAGTTCCCCTTCACAAGCTAACATAATCTCATTATCACCATCATTTTTAGAAAGATCCTCAAAAACATTCTGGGGAACAAGAGCCAGATTTGTAGAGTGATTTATTATTATCTTTGATGTGATCAACTATTTTTGTTCTCGTCATTCAATGTAATACCCTGATCATTAAAAAGTTTGAAGATAGAATTAAGTGATTTATTTCTTTCTTCTAGATTCAAAACAAAAACAAAAACTAAGAGTTTTCCCCCTCCTCTACCCATGTAGCTCGAGACCTTATAATTGTGCCTTGGAGTCGGTTTATAATCATAAAAATGTAATAATTAATTTTAGGCTTCTTTTAACTGCAAACGCGATCCGGGCAATTCACTGATGTATGACTGCTGTTCAAGCAAGGAAATCATGGCTATAAGTTGGTTTTCTTTTTCCCGACGTTCCCTTACCTTGCATCTTGAATAGTTCATACTAAAAGTACAGATTTTGTATTTTAAATGAATGAATAAATAAATGAAGGAATGAATGAGCCCTGGATCTTTCCCTGCGGTCTTCGACCTCAAGTCTGCCTAAGCATCTGACCCAGAAACAATTATGTGAATCATTAATTTTAGTGGGTTGGAACATTCTGCAAAGAAAGAAGTACATTGACAGACACTCTCGAAGGTTGCCAAATTGATCTATTTCAGTTGGAAACCCTTTACATGACACTCAATCGAGATCGCGAATTGCAGTAAGAAATAAATTGTCTTACATGAATGATGATACCTGCAGCTCCATATTGATTGGCAGAATAAACATGGTGAGGGCGACATGGTGGACGTAGTACTGGCAGTTACAAAATGTTCATGGAACGTACCGTATTCGATAGATGCCATTTGTGAAGTTACTACTATGTAGACCAATGATAGAAGTAACGAAGTATTTTTCTTTTTCATCTCCGTTGGCTTATGAGAAAACGAACAAAGTAAGATAACTGTTTTTAGTTTGTAATTCTGTCATTCCCAAAAGCCCAACCGTTCAAAGTTTCTGCTCTCCACCGATACCCGCGATGTAGAAGTTGCATCTCCACTTTCTTATTTCTTTGTGGAAAATAATTGTAGTCCAACCTATTAGTCTTAAGAAGGTGGAATAATTCCAGTGGAAAAAGGAGACATTTTTGGGTTCTCAAAGAATACCTATCCGACCATAAACTAAATAATATAATAGACTAAGAGTAATAATTTTCACAACCTACGATGGGATCTTCTGTATTGCCTCTAGTTGTTTCCCTAATCATTTTGCAAACCACTAACCCTGCAACCCACGTGGCGATGCTTCCCTTCCAGCCCTAGCCCTCTTAAAAGTCTAAAATAAGCTTGCATTAAGGCACAATCATAGCATCTAGACTATTCTCATTGATTTGTTTCCCTTTTCAAATTGACTTACTTCTGAAGCTTTCATCGATTTGTAAAATAAACAGAATGATTTCACTGAAAGGGAACTTGATCAATATATGGGAAGAGTCTTTTAGTCATCCGTATTTTTCGGGAAAGAGGCTACGGTATTTCCCTATAAAAACCTTCACATTAAAATATGAAAGTCATTCAGCAGCATCAGCCGGAAAGTCGAAAATGAAGATCCAACTGTTAGCTCTAGCCACAACTGTAGCTTTGTTCTCAACTCAGTTCGCAAATGGCTATCAGGTCGTTTGTCCAGATGGATGGACTCACTGGAAAGGGGGATGTTACCGGTAGGTCATCTATTTGATTATCATTTATTAGTTGCGGCACATATCTCAATTTCCAAACAGTATGGGTACGTCTGTGCCAGCGTTTCCTTAGTTCTTAAAGCAATATGCGAGTCCAAAATTGCGAGTCCAAAATTAGAATGAAATCCAGCAAGAATAGCATCCTTTTGTCAGAACGACAGAGAACGTCTTGGTAAAATTGTATTAGGAAAAGAAACATAGTTCTCTGAAGTGAATGTGAGAGATGAAAAACTTGCTTGGTCTGTCAGTTGGTAATTCAAAATTCTAGGCATCTATTGATTTTTTTGTATCTAAATCCCTTATTGTTAAATATAAATGTGCTTAACAGAAAATCTTATGGTTAAAACGACACGGCTATGTTGAATGGGTCTAAGATTGTTAAAATGAGGATATGATAACAAAGCTAGTCTAATTCCTTTCAAAATATAAATGTGTTTTTTTATAATTAGGTTAGGTAACAACTGATATAAACGGTAACTCCAGTCCTCAAAGTTGTTTAAAGTCCTTTCATTCATTGGTATTAAATGGCGTGGTGAAAGTATAACCGCCACTTTTCAGTTGATTTTATTCATAATGTGTCATAACTTTGTAAGTCTTTATGCGTTAAATGCGTACTGAAATAAAGACAGTTTCCGATATACTAGTAGTAAATGCCATTCTAGTATTGTCGATATAAGCTGTATTTAATATTTCCTTCCGTCCTAGTTTCTCGTTTTTAATCAGCCGTCTTAGATATTACCTTTCTGGACGTTCCTAAGATAGTACGTTAACGGACAGTTGATAAAAATAGTTACTTTGGCGGTAAATTCTCTTCACAATCAGAAGAAAGTCATAGTTGTCTGGGGACAGTGACATTAAATAGTAAATACAAAAATGCACTATTCAATGTCACAAATAAAGTCTTTTAGTCGCGTAAGCTTACGACAACCGATAATAAACAACATTAGCAGGTACTCAGAGCTTAAATTTTAACTTAAGCTAATCTACATTCTTAAACGGTTTGGCAAATATTTTAACACACATTTTACCAACTCTGGGCAAGTTTATGTCCAAACCAATATTGGGCAAATTTTGTCCAACAGCAGTTGGGTAATAGGTGTACCTAATGGTTAGGTAAAAAGTTTGACCAATGAAACCGCCCCATAATAACCCAACAACTACCTTCCCCCAATGCTGGTTAAAAACGTAACTTTCATTAGTAAAAATTTAGTGATATTAGTTGGGCAAGCATTCTTTTAATGGGGAAATTTATGGCCACGTATGTAATCCCTCTACTCTATGGAATGTGGCCCTCCATTTCTTTTGCATTAATTATAAAGTTACGAAAAAAACCTAGATGTAGGCATGCCCTACTACATAGCATAAGTCTCAGATTATCCTAAAGAATGAGAGACTGGAGACTACAAGATTGTGCTGAAGTAAATATGAGCACAAGGATATCGTATGCAGTATTCAATGCTGATATCGAACTTATAACGAAAACGATCAGGGAAAAACCAAGATGCTGCTCGTAAGCCCAAGCCGAATTCTTTAGGCTAATCGAGTCTAGGTTAACAAAGCTCAAACTCACACATTAAAGTACCCTAGCCTAGCGTTAGGCTAGGCTAGCCTAGACTGTTTGGGCCTAAAGATATGGGCCTGGTCTCACTTGCGGCACCTAGTTCTTCCATATCCGTTTTGATTATAAATTCGATATAAACATCAAGAACTGAACAAAATACATTGTGCTCATATTCACTCTCAGACAATCTACAAACCTCAAACCATTATTCCTCATGGTAACCTGAGACTTCATCATCGAGTCTGTCGTCGTTCGATAAACTAGCTATGACTGTGGACGGAAGATACGTAAGTTCGCACGTAACGTTCACATGTCCATATGTTTAATGCTTTTATCACATTAACGTATGCGGATTGCGCCAAATTTGAGCGTGAAAATTCCCCAATGTTGGACGAAAACTTTCATTCATAACTGGTCGGTCCCTTTTTATTGTGATTCGCTTAAAAAGTGTTATAGTGGTAAAAGGAATGCCCAACACTGGTCATAAACACAAGTGCCCAACTTAAATTACCCAAACTTTGGGTAACTTAAGTTTCAAGAGTGTACAGAAGAGTACTAAGGCCTTGCTCGGGATCGGTTGCAAACGAACTCTATAAATATCTCTTTAAATATAACTTTCAGAATTTTTTATCAGCAATAAATACCCAATGTGCCATCTCTCCCCATCCACTTTAACCAGTCAATTCGTTTCTGGCATGAACGGCAACCAAAAAGTCCCATCCAAATGCCATAAAAAAAGCTAAAAAGGAAATTAAACAAACAAAGAAACAAACAAACAAAGAATCAAAATAAAAACAGAAAATTGAAATGAAATATAGAACACAGAAATACATGGCAAGAGTACGGCAATAAGTTCCTAATTAATTGACCATGTAAATGTTTTATGGGGGGGGGGGGTTAATATCCTTGCCATAAAGAATCTCTGACCAGTGCACTATCGAAAGTTTAAAGGACATTGCTTCACAAACCCAAACGTCAGTGTTTGTTTTTAGCGATTAGGGCAAAGTTGATTGTGTGAAACTGGATAAGGCAAATATTTGTCCGTTTTACTTCCAGGTTGTACAAACAATGTGTATATGTTCACCGCATTTAGATTAAAGAGATAGGCTAGACCTTCAATAGACTTCTTGGATATCAAGCCGAACACACCCACACCCACACACACACACACACACACACACACACACAAACGAGTAAAAAGTAACATGTTTCATGTTTCGAGACTTTTGGTGATAATTCTAAGATAATGCAAATGTTAAGTTTTGTGCTGGGATAATTGTTCAATGTGCAGGTAACTTCCAGGGTTAACTTTTCGGCTTTACAACATTCTATTGTTCTATGTCAAAATGAAATAGTCTCCTTCAGCAATGCAAGGTATTGTTTCTTGACGTCACTTTGTTCCACCCTCTGCTCATATGGCATTACCAAAACCTATTGAACAAAATATTAATAAAGTAGACAAACTTAAAATGAAAGCTCCTGATCACAGTAGAAACGGTGCTGCGATTCAATTAGTACATATCTTTACAGAAATATTATTATCACAGAAGTGCGTAATGGAAAGTTGATGGTCTTATTTATTAAGCTCAAATTTGATGAACTTGGTACACAACATTGAGCTTCATTTTCAAATTCTTTAAAATTTTCCATTTTAAGGGAGGAAGCTGTCGCCCCAAGTTTATTTAAAAATCTGCTTAATCAGTTTTTATTTTAGACGTATTTTAGATGTAGAGCAGTGCTTCATTGGACATCAATTTGTGTTTTTAAAACAAGACCTTTTCTTTGGCTATAAGCTTATCCCGCGCCATCCATACAATCTCTTACTATTTCATTTGAAATATTACATATTCAATAAGAAAAGAAACTTTGAGTTGCCAATGTTGAATGAATTTATATATAAGTTTAAGTTTGTTCTACAAGTAGAAAAACTAGTCTAGTATTCGAATGTCACCTGCCCAATTCCTTACGATAGATTTATTCAAGCTTTAAGTACTAATCCAAGACTCTTCACTTAGTTTATTATACTAAATTTAAAACCTGTCAACAACGACAGATTTAAGTTTTGTTTTAAGAGAAATGAGGTGAAGCTTGTAAATAATGTAGATTTTTCATAGTGAAGAAGTTAGAAGAACATTTCCTTGGATGAGGTGTTGTCAATGTATATATTTTTAAATTCCCTTGTCGTGAGTGTGTGTGCCTTGTATTTTGTAAAAGACACAGTACATAAGTATATTATTATTATTATTATTATTATTATTATTATTATTATTATTATTATTATTATTATTATTATTATTATTATTATTATTATTATTATTATTATTATTATTATTATTATTATTATTATTATTATTATTATTATTATTATTATTATTTATTATTATTATTATTATTATTATTATTATTATTATTATTATTATTATTATTATTATTATTATTATTTATTATTATTATTATTATTATTATTATATTATTATTATTATTATTATTATTATTATTATTATTATTATTATTATTATTATTATTATTATATTATTATTATTATTATTTTATTATTATTATTATTTATTATTATTATTATTTATTTATTATTATTATTATTATTATTATTATTATTATTATTATTATTATTATTATTATTATTATTATTATTATTATTTATTATTATTATTATTATTATTATTATTATTATTATTATTATTATTATTATTATTATTATTATTATTATCATCCTTTCATTCACAGCTCTTTCTCTCAGCTGGATTCACATGTGCTGACATCGGGATCCTACCCGGATCCTGGGAGGTCAAGCACCCTTCTGAGAATGTGGGCGCTGCCGAGGATTGCTTGCTTCATGAGTTTCCTCATGTCATGTTCTCCGGGTGCCCTTTGGAGGTGGCCTTCCAGACTGGTACTGACTGCACCGAGTGCCCCAATCACTATTGGTATCACCTCTGCTTTCACATCCCACAGTTTCTGTATCTCTAACTGTATTTTTGTGTCTTTTCTGCTTCTTTCCCTCGTATGTTCTTATCAAGGGGGATCGCAACATCTATTATCTTGGCGGTCTTTTCCTGCTTGTCAACTACAATTATGTCAGGTCTCCTTGCTGTTATGACCTTGTCAGTTCTGACTTCGAAGTCCCACAGTATTTTCACTCGGTCTGTTTCATTGACTGTCTCTGGTCTATGCAGCCATGGATGTTGCTCAGCTGTGGGGATACCGTAGTGTCGACATATTTCAAGGTGCAGGGCAGCTGCTACTTTGTTATGTCTCTCCAGATATTCAGTGGCTGCAAGTTTCTGGCAGCCAGCTACGAGGTGGTTCACCGTTTCATCTGCTTCTGTGCACATTCGGCATTTACTGTCCGTTGTCACTTTCATTATGTTGGCTTGATGGCTTTTGGTGTTAAGTGCCTGGTCTTGGGCAGCTGTGATGAGTGCTTCTGTCTCTATTTTCAAGCCTGTGCAGGATAGCCACTTGTACGCCATCTCCGTGGTTGTAACCTCTTCTACTTGCTGGGGATATTGACCATGTAGTGGCTTTTCTCTCCGTTTACTCTTGTACCTCCGTGCCCATCCTGCCTTCCACTCATCCTTCTTGACCACCTCTGGTTGCTGTTGTTGTTTGGTTTGCCAGGCAGCTTGGAGTAGGGGCTCTTTGTCTTTCATTCTTTGGATGTATTCATCGAGACCCACACTTTCTGCGGTGACCGTAGCTTCCACCTCTTTCAGCCCTCTACCGCCATGGTGTCTTGGGAGGTAGAGTCTGTGCACATCTGCTCTTGGGTGGAGTCCTCCGTACATGTTCAGGAGTTTCCTTGTCTTGCGGTCGAGGTCCTTCATCTCTGTTTGTGTCCACTCAATTATTCCTGCAGTGCAGCTGACAACTGGCATGGCATATGTATTGATAGCCTGGATCTTGTTCTGTCCACTTAGTTTCGTTTTCATGACTTGCCTGATCCTCTTGATGTAGGTCTTAATTGTGTTGGCTTTTACTTGTTTCTGGAGGTTTTCCATGCCCTGCAGGATCCTCTTTCTACTTCCACGTCTCTGATCTTCCCGATGTCTAGGAGTAGACCCTGCGTAACTTCCACCTTCCCTCTCTTGATTATGAGCCTGCCACATTTCTCAAGGCCGAACTTCATGCCAATGTCGTCACTGAAGATTCGGACTGTGTTGATCATCGAGTCAATCTCCCGTTCATTCTTCCCGTACAACTTTAGATCGTCCATGTACAGGAGGTGGTGTATTGTGTGACCCGATCGTAGTGTGTATCCACGTCTAGAGTTTCTGAGTATGTGGCTGAGAGGGTTGATGGCTACACAGAAGAGCAATGGTGATAGGGCATCTCCTTGGAAGATCCCACATCGGATTGGAATTCTGGCGAGGTGTTCTCCGCTGGCAGTTAGGTCAGTGACCCAGTTTGGCATGGAATCTTCTATGAGAGTGCAGATCTTGTTGTCGATCTTGTGCATCCGCATGGCCTCTATTATCCACGAGTGGGGCACTGAGTCGTAGGCCTTCTGATAGTCAATCCATGCCACTGCCAGGTTGGTACGGCGGGTTCTGGAGTCCTTACAAACTGCTTTGTCTATGATCAGCTGATCTTTGGTGCCTCGACTCCCAGGCTTGATCCCCTTTTGTTCTTCCGCCAAGATGTTGTGCTGGCCTAGGTGAGCAATTACTGCATCTGCCAGTATTCCCGATAGGAGCTTCCATGTGGTTGGCAGACATGTGATTGGCCTGTAGTTGGAGGGGGCGTTGCCCTTGGCTGGATCTTTCTGGATCAAGGTAGTTCGACCGCTTGTCAGCCATTTGGGGAGGGATGTTGGCTCCTCCATGATCTGCTGCAGCTGTGTCGTCATTCTTTGGTGAAGACTGGTCATCTTTTCCAGCCAGAAGCCTTGTACTTGATCCGGTCCAGGTGACTTCCAATTAGACATCTTCTTCACCTTTGCTCGTACCACCTCTTCTGTTATCTTCACTGGTGGTTGTGGAGAGACGGCCTTGTGGTTGGCATTGAAGTCTTTTATCCATTCGGCCTCGGTTCTGTGGTATTTCTGCTCACCCCATATTCTGCGCCAGAATCGTTCTGTCTCGTCTCTATCTGGTACTGGTGGGGATTCTTTACTCCTATTGCCTCTGAGGTTCTGATAGACCCGTCCGGGTTGTTCCTTGAACATTTTGTTCACTCTGAACTGTTCATTCCTGGCATTGTATCGTTTGAGTCTGTGTGCCAGTGCTGTCAGCCGTTGTTTGGCATCCTCTATGGCGTGGTTGAATCCCCTTCGTTCTAACCAGTACTTTTGTTTCAGGTCGTCTGTCAGTTTGGTTCGGCCTCGTTTTGCAGCATCCAGCTTGCTGATGTCTTTCCGTGCCTGTGCAATTTTCTTCTCCAACCTCCTCTTCCATGGCGGTGTCTGGGGTTTGGCGGATTTCTTTGCCCTTTCAGGTTGGATCCTTCTTGCTATTGCCTTGGCTTTGGAGTACATCAGCAGGTTTGTCTCGGTGATGTTATTTGTCGGGATTCTCTGGACAGCTATGTTTGCCTCTTTCACCAGCTGGTAAAGTTGCGGGTCGGACCGTTTGTATATCTGGACAGGCGGCCTAACCTCCACCATCCTCATTGCTGCCATCTCATCTATTATCTCTCTGGCGAGCGCTCCCTCGGGTGGGATTTCCTCATATTGGACTTCCAAGGGTGGTTCCAAGACAGGAGTGTATTGCCTTGGTTCCTGATGATGGTGTAGTTGTTGTCCCTCGTCTGTATGTTCCTCTTGGCAGGATAATTGTCTCTGGATGTTTTCAATCTCCACAGGTGTGAGTGTTCCTGCCCTGTTGATGGCATGTCGTTGATCGGCCAGTCTTTGTTCCGATACAGGTGCACTCGGGTTCCTCTGCTGCCAAATGCTGTGCATGCGCTTGCGGAACCCCCGTTTCTTTGGATCACTCAGGAAGTAGCACCTCATCACTTCCACGTTCTCCTCTTGCGTCCACTTCTTTCGCCTTGTTGTCTCAGTAGCCCACTTTTCACCAGCACACCCTGAAGACGCAGCGGCTGGCGCAGACCTTTTTATCCCGGGCGACGTCTGAGCCGGTATGGTTAACTCGTCAGGTTCTTTCTCCATCTTGCATGGGTTGGGGAACCAGGATTTGTAAGAACCCCCACGTTGGTTCTTCCAGTGCGGTGACTCGGTGAAAGAAGTCGAATCAGCAGATGTTGGTTTGCCGGCTGGACAGGTTCTTGAACCGCAGACCTCTGGCGTTGAAGACGGAACTGTGACCACTGCACCACTGCACCACTGCACCACTGCACCACTGCACCACTGCACCACTGCACCACTGCACCACTGCACCACTGCACCACTGCACCACTGCACCACTGGACCTGGTTATTATTATTATTATTATTATTATTATTATTATTATTATTATTATTATTATTATTATTATTATTATTATTATTATTATTATTATTATTATTATTATTATTATTATTATTATTATTATTATTATTATTATTATTATTATTATTATTATTATTATTATTATTATTATTATTATTATTATTATTATTATTATTATTATTATTATTATTATTATTATTATTATTATTATTATTATTATTATTATTAATTATTATTATTATTATTATTATTATTATTATTATTATTATTATTATTATTATTATTATTATTATTATTATTATTATTATTATTATTATTATTATTATTATTATTATTATTATTATTATTATTATTATATTATTATTATTATTATTATTATTATTATTATTATTATTATTATTATTATTATTATTATTATTATTATTATTATTATTATTATTATTATTATTATTATTATTATTATTATTATTATTATTATTATTATTATTATTATTATTATTATTATTATTATTATTATTATTATTATTATTATTATTATTATTATTATTATTATTATTATTATTATTATATTATTATTATTATTATTATTATTATTATTATTATTATTATTATTATTATTATTATTATTATTATTATTATTATTATTATTATTATTATTATTATTATTATTATTATTATTATTATTATTATTATTATTATTATTATTATTATTATTATTATTATTATTATTATTATTATTATTATTATTATTATTATTATCCGCATGGATTCCACCTTAAGGCGACAGTTCATGCTAATTCAACAACATTAAGGCGACACCTGGAATTAAGGCGACATATAACTGTCGCCTTAAAGGAATAGGTACCATTTAGAAAAATAATTTTATAGTCGCAAATAGGCTTAAATTGTTCATTTTGGTCTAATAAGTATGTCTGCCAAATTTGGTTAGGGTGGGGTTAGGGGTAGGGTTAGGGTTAGGGTTAGAAAATTTGAATTTTTAGTGTGCAAGTCAATGTAACTGTCGCCCTAAGTCAGTATCCACGCTTATTATTATTATTATTATTATTATTATTATTATTATTATTATTATTATTATTATTATTATTATTATTATTATTATTATTATTATTATTATTATTATTATTATTATTATTATTATTATTATTATTATTATTATTATAATTATTATTATTATTATTATTATTATTATTATTATTATTATTATTATTATTATTATTATTATTATTATTATTATTATTATTATTATTATTATTATTATTATTATTATTATTATTATTATTATTATTATTATTATTATTATTATTATTATTATTATTATTATATCCAGCTCCTTTAGCAAAACATCATTCAAAGGCGCTTTAAAAAACTTACAACATCGTAATACGTAACAAATTAAAGTAAAGAGAAAGAAAACGAGAGAGAATCATGTACACTAGTGCAATGATTAGGGCCTACAGAAAATCTTTGAAGGCAATAGTAACCAAATGCGTTGTTAGATTTTCTGAAACACTCTAAGCAATGAACTGAGTTTAACAAAAGGAGGGAGCTCATTTCATGACTGGGGTCCATACACATAAATTCTGCGATCACCAAAGCTTTTACACCTAGTACGAGGGACAGCCAAGTTAACACAATATGGAGAATTTGATCGAAGACTGTATTTTGTCTTGTAAGAAACGTTTCGGATAAATAGATGGGAGTCATATCATTTAGGGACTTAAAAACCAATAATGCAACTAGAATGCGATGACGGGGTACACTTATCCAAATTGGGTGACTGCATTTTTCCTTCAACCGTTGTTCAGTGCAACTCAGATATTCAGCCCGAATAACAAGGGCAAAATGTGTCATTTTTAAGGAAAAGGATAATGTTCCAAAATGCTTTTGGCGCTATGAAACGGGAAAACTCAACTAAAGTTTCAACGCAATCGATCACGATAGAAAGAATACAACCTGGGCGATTGAGACGACTTCATAGAATGACTCGAGTAAAGGTACAAATCGTCTGGGCGAAAATTTAAGTATTATTTCCTTTCGCACACTTTAAATCCCTTGTAGGGTCCAGGTATAAAATGGTAGGAAGGAACTGCACTTGGAAAATAATTACAATGGGCTATATTGTAGGACTGTGCAGTGTCTACAGCAATGTATAGGGAAACAGACATAATGTAAATGCTGCATAACTAAAGAAGCTTACGGACGTTGTCACAATAAAATAAACGGAATAAATGTATTACACAAACGAGGTAAGGTACAGATCCCTGAAAACCAAAATACGAGATATTATACCAGCAAATGCAGGATGAAAACTGGTAAAGAGAAGCCATACAGAAATGTATGTATATAATTGTATGCTTATTTTCTTGATTAGGAGTCTAGAACTGTTATTCGCGTTCTAGAACTGTGCAATAGCTACATGATTGGTAAAAATCAGTATATTCCTCATATGTATATTACATTTGTCAGCTGCAGATGGTCAGCTTTTCGCACACCCAAATTCCATATTGAGACGGAAAACATGTTTCTCCCACAGACAAACGAAAAAAATTAACAAAGTCTGGAGAAAATCTGTAAAAGGCCATTCTCAGGGCGGGATTAAACTCAGATTGCCCACCAAACGCACGCGTTGAAGTTAGAGGAATTCTCCACTGCGCTACATCTTATTGGCAATAAAAAATAATAAGTACAATAATACGATAATGATAAGGATAAAGATATCGATAACAATAAAGATAACGGTGGCGATAACAAAAACAAAGCAATAAGAATATTAATAAGAATGTCAACAACAACGAAAACATCAGGAACAATAACATTAACAACAACAAAACAAAAGCAATGACGAGGAAGGTGATAAAAATGTCAGTAACGATATCAATCACGATAACGATAATGTCACCGACCAGTGGCTTAGCTAGAGGGGTGGGGGAAGGGGGCGGTCTCCCCCCCCTCACCACAAAGCCTCCGAAGGCCTCTGTTGGAAATGTCTAGTCTCTATCGGAGTTAAATAAAAACAATTCATTGGAAACACTTTCAACACTTCTTATGTTTTTAAGCAGAATTACACATCAAAATGGTGACTGACAAGGCCTGGAAGTGTCATTAAAGGCAATCTCGGAGATATCTAATCTTTCTAATCTTTTCCGCGCGCTACACACCAGGTGATGGTGGCGCTACACTTAGATAGTACATCATTACTTCAAGATAATTATCTGTCGGAAACTTTTTGCTTTCCCCCCCCCCCCCCACAAAAGATATCTACCTACGCCATTGTCACCGACAAACGACAAAGACAAAGACAACGGCAACCTCAACCACAACAGCAACAGCAAAGGCAATAACAATGCCATTGTCAATGCCAATGGCAATCTCAATAAGAAAAACAATTAATTTTAACTCCTGCAACTTTCACAGCTAATTATTACTTCGTAATATAATTAGCGGTAGACCATCAGTGACATGTAGGCTTTCCGAAGCAGTGAGATCTCTCTTTGCGTAGAGCACAGACCCTTAATATATTCATATGCAAGAGCTGTTAGTGCTAGATCATTTACAAGTACGCTAACCTAACTTTTTAATATACTCCTTAGCAAAAGCCTGCTTGTGATTGATATCATTCGATTTGCGGGGTCAGT
Organism: Holothuria leucospilota; assembly: GCA_029531755.1. Classification (NCBI taxonomy): domain Eukaryota; kingdom Metazoa; phylum Echinodermata; class Holothuroidea; order Aspidochirotida; family Holothuriidae; genus Holothuria; species Holothuria leucospilota. The sequence continues at coordinate 1,821,013 of CM055972.1, forward strand.
CTTTCCATGTTTGCAATAGTCCAGCTATGGAACTTGTTGCATAATATCATTTATCAGTTCTTCATCTAAATATTGCTGTTAGAAAAGTGACAATTGCTTGAAACACCATTATATAAAAAGTTAAGAGGTAACTAGAAGCAACGAGTTACACTTAAGATAGTTCCCAATGAGAAAGAAAGGTAGAGTTTCCTTCATATAGTCACCAATCCCAAGCAAACCCCAGGCAAATTATCCATGCTGCTTCTCTTTGCTACAGTGGAGAAGTATTTACCTAATACAACCAAAACAGACCTTCTAACCAAATTGCAACGTTACTGGCATCGAATTCTGAGTAATCTGACTGAATCGCGAATTCCCAATTGTGCTTCAACGCATGGGTTATCTTTAATCATTTTAGTTTTACTTTCGCTATACAACAGCTTTTTCAACGACCCGAGCCTTTCATGGGATGATGCTGAGACCTATTGTAAAAAATATGCACTTTCCTGCGATATATGTCCTGACAAAACAGGTCATTTGGCAATTATTGAATCTGAGGAAGAGAATAATTTTGTGTTCAATTTCTGGAAGTCTGTTAGGCCATCGCCTGTTAAAGAATTTCCACAGGTAGGAAGTTACCTTTTTGTTTTTGTAAGCTAAGCTTGTTACAAGTGTTTTTTGCAAGTGCCTTCTGTAATCGGAACATTATCAAGTTGGCAAAACATACCTGCATGTCAATTTTGCTACAGTTTGTATATTGTAGGTTGATCATTGATTATAATTCCTTTTCCGTCTGACCATTTTTAATAACGCTTTTAAATATTTAAGTTAGAAGTATCATTCCTTTTCAGGTTTTCTGGTTTTCCTTGGAATGGAATATAGACACGAGCACATTCTTAAAAGGCAAAACCGTTGTAGTTAGAACAAACATATTTAATAAAACTCCATAGCATTTTATTCAAATTTGTATGACTTCATCAGAGATGTAAGACAAAGATTATCATATAACTTTAACTGTAACTCTGACCCTCACTGTAACTGTAACTCTAAAGCCGCGGTCACACTGCAACGAATTCGGATCGGATTCCGATCCGATTTTTGTGAGTTTTTATTAATATCTTCTCCATTTCGGGTCGGAAAGAACCCAAAATTTGCCAGCCTGTGTAAATATATGATCTGCATCAGAGGTCTATGAAAATAAAATGTTAACTGATTTTTTCGTGACGTCACAAGGACAAACAGCTTTTATCGGACACGCGTAGTCCGATAAAAGCTGGCTGTCGATGTGACGTCACGAAATAATTCGTATAAATTTCATTTTCGTAGCCCAGCGATAAAAATCATATAATTACACAGGTTGGCAAATTCTGGGTTCTTTACGACCCGAAATGGAGAAGATTTTAATAAAAACTCACAAAAATCGGATCGGAATCCTATCCGAATTCGTTGTAGTGTGACTGCTGCTTAACTCTAACTATATATAACTAGAACTATACGTATAATATAACTGTAACCGTACCCATAACCATAACCACAACCATTACCATAACCACACCCATAACCATGACAATAACTTTGTTCTTAACTAGTCTAACGCTTGAAACGCCTATACCAAGAGTCAGTGGCGTTGTCAGCCTGGGTTTGATTATGGGGAGCACCAAAGAAGATGTTAAAGTGGCTATGACATGTTCAATTTAACGGTTAAACCGTTTGGTATCTTAAGAAGTATGTCTTCTACAACGAAAGTCAACCATTCTGTTCGTTTACAACTTGTTTTTCCAGTCGAAAATTGGAAAATATTCCCTCCTCCAGCCTTGAAAAGTTAGTATTCTCATAAACTTCCAAAATCTTGGTACGTCATGCGACGTCACTTTAGGAACTGCTCGCTAGTTACTGCAGTATCCTCCGGACATTTGATACAGTATTTGCATTCCTTTGCAAGGGTCATGAAGGTCGATTAAATGTAAAACCTAGGTAAAAATGTGTAAATTTTGGAATTGTTATCTCCCTGCTCGTTCTTACCAGTTGTTTTGAGTCAATTAAATGCATTTTACGCAGGTTTTCTTCTTGTTTGCCATGGTAAGTACCTGTACAAACATGAACAACGCAACAGCATAGGTACAGTACACAACGTACTACACAATGTATCACCAGCACTGTTTAGTAGAGCTACCATGTGAAATCAAGTTTAATATTTTCTTTGGAATATGCGGATCTGAGCCAACACAATACTGTTGCAGGTTGAAGAGAAAGTGGTTGTCCATCGGCCAGCAGTGTTGGAATGTTAGTTAAGTGAGCTTTCTCGGGTTTCAAAACAGAAATTGAAGGCGATACTGAACAAGACGTCAGTGGTGAAGTTGTTACGCAGCTAGAATCTACCGATATGAGCCTGTTGGATGAGCCAAAATTACAGCTCCACAAAAATTCGAACAAAAGAACCATATGGAGCGATTGAAAGGGACTTGAGCTTGGAAAGTTTTATGTAGGCAGTGAAAATATCAACTTTATGATACTTTTGTGCAGTGTCAGTGTACCTCACTGTACCTATTCCTGCGGAACGAACCAAACTTGAAACACTGCCGAGTTTTTTCGTCCTATCGTTGGGTATCAATCAAGGACATTTATCAGTAATACTGCTGACCCCAAAATGTAATAGACCGACACCACTCTCAGTTTTCCCCATCAGACAGACAAAGTTAAAATATCTAGACTTGCTGCGAATTACAGTCGTTATTATCTCATAACAGTGTATGTAGGCCTATGTTGTGCGCCCTGCACGGAGGCTGGTGTTCCTAATATGACGTCATTATTTGTGTTGGCATGAAATCTCATTCTCAACAGTCTTCCTCCTGGAACAATTTTTAAAAATATTAGTTTCTTATTAGTGCTTAAGGCTGTAAGAGTGATGAAGACAGTTTTGAAAATAGCTTTTTATGTTCTTTTAGGCTAAATAACTCTTCCGTTATTTCAATTTACTTGTCATGGCCACTTTAATTGTAATCTTACTCCAGATTAGCCAAGAAAATCGGTACAAAGTGTGCGTATGTGTACCTCCGATACTTTTCAGCCTGGGTGGACCCTACCTTTGTCACCTATTGTGGAAGTGCCGTACTGGGGAGGAGGAGGACATGGTCCGAAATTGTTGTTCGTTTTAAGGTGGCTTGGACGCAAAATGGTGTTATTTCTGACAAAGCTTCGAACTGATCATAAGCTGAAAATTCTCAAACTTCAGTTAACTTTAGGGAAAGGTGTAGTGTCTCAGTGGAAAAGTGAAACTCATCTCATTGAAAAAGAAAAAACTTGTTTTCTTAAGATGGCTTAGATGCAAAGTGGTTCTATCTTTTATGAGCTTTTAACTGTTTACATGTTAAGATATAACCACAATTAAGTAATAGTTTGGCTGTGGCATGACACCGGCGCGGCGAGCCAATTCTGGTACAATGAGACTGACATAGAGCCTCCTGGAAGCTATGGGGTAATTACAAAATTGGGGGCGTTAGTGTGATGCTTTCAGCTGACATACAAATGATACTACAGGAGAACATACTGAGCACTTCACAAAAATCGTAGTTTTAATAATGTCGAAAGAAAACCCAAATGAACTCCTTCCAATGAAAACTGACCGAGAAGAAAGTAAAGGTATTTCCAAATGGTTACCTGATTAAGTAGCACGTTCCACAATGCTAATATTATCTAACTGCACTTAATGACCTTTTAAGGATGAGGATGTGTAATGAGTAGTTAACTTCAGATCATATATATCATTTTGCAAATGTTGCCCATAATATGAGTTTGCCACATAATCGCCTCTTGATGAAAGCCTGAGATTGGAATTTTACTTCTAGTCCGGAGAAATAGTTCTCTCCAGGATTATTCCCTGCATTATCGTCTTAATGATGAATATCCGGCATGGAATGGAATCTGAAAATTTGCGTTCGGATTGTTATGATATCCGTTCGTGTACCTTCAATCAACTTATGCGTTTGGGATAGTATTAATTAAGCTAAAAGGGAAATGAAGGTCACAGCGAGTACGCGCACGAAGATTTTGATAGATTGCGGAAAATTTGTGGTAGAGTATAATTACAGTAGATCAAATTATCGGTCAAAAATTCATCTCATCCATGACCCCTTACAGAAATCTATAGCTCTGGCTGTCATGATTGAAAAAAAATCGAAATTTTTGAAAATATTTGCGGGAGGCATGGACCCCCAATGATCGCCCTTGCTGACGCCACTGACCGGAGCTCTGTTTCCTGAATAGTTGTATTCAATGGTAGTTTGATCCAAATCAGAATGTAACTACATTATAGGCGTTCCCTATTCATTTATTACCATAATCACGTGGTAAATGGGGGGGGGGGGGGAGTTAAAGATTAAAATATTAAGTTTTAAAGGTTGTTTAAGAATAATTGTTTAACTCTTCACTAATTGTTCAGAACGTGAAAAGCACAGAAGGGTTATAAAATCGACTGTAAACAATGTGACCTCACACCTTTCTTAGGTTACGGACTTTGATAAACACTTTTTGTTCTGCTATGTTTATTCTCATAACAAAAGGACAAAATGAAGGAATGGATTAATGACTGAATCAATGACTAAATGAATGACCGAATGAATAAGGGAATGGGCAAATGAGCGTATGAACGAATAAATGAATTGAAGAATGAATTAATGAATGAACGAATAAATAAATGAATGATGGAGTGAATGAACGAATAAGCAAATGCGTGAATGAACAAACCGCCAAAAGAACGAACGAAAGAATGAGTAAATTAATAAATAAAATCAGACATTTTAAACTTTATTACATCTTTGTCCGGTTAATAAAAAATCTTTGCATTATTTTCAGAGAGTCTGGATTGGATTTAACGATAAAGAACAGGAAGGAAACTATATATGGGTCGACGGAACCCCTTTCCAGTATTCAAACTGGAATCCAAATCAGCCTGGTCAATTAAGAGAGAGCCAGGACTGTGGCCAGATGTGGAGGCTTCGGAATTCCGATTTGGGCAAATGGAATGACTTTACATGCCATGAACAATTGGCATTTTTGTGCGAGTTTCGCTGTTGCTAATCTTCCAAGTTGACTTTTGTATGATGTTTAGTCTTAGAGTACATTTCTTGTTCATTCTTAATTTAAAGGATTAGGGTTCAAATTTATTGAAGAGGGAGAGTTGCATATTAAGAAGCATGAAATTGAATACATTCGTTTTGAAGGCTTAACTGGACCACGTAACATTAAGGCCTAGTGCAAATTAAAGGCACACAGGCTTGTGATGGGACCAAAATAGACGGTAGGGTGTAGAAGACATAACCTTGAGTGGCTGAAATTACATGGTATGGACTATGGGGTACGGTGTTCTTGTAAACGGTAGACAGTAGATGTCATAAAGCGTTGAAATTTTGCTCGTTTGTAATTGAAGTTTTTGCTATTTTAGCAAGGTTTTTCCTTAATCCTAAACCAACTTCTTGCCATATTTAGTTTTCCAGTCACATTGCTTTTTCAGTATAGGCCACAATACAACATCACATTTGCAGTATCAAACATTTTATCAGCCCTCAGATTAGGTCATTGTCCAATTACCGTTGCTACACCCTTAAGACAAATGTGAAACCCTTAAATAACACCGTTGTTTAACTGGCTTTAGAGGTACTAGACTGAGTAATAAAGTGCCACAGACAAGAGCGCACAGAAGTGTTACCACGTAGCCGTCGTAGAAAGAAACATCTTTAGAATATAACAATTCTTGTATAAAATAAAGACTGTAACGAGACTCTTAAGATAGTATAGAAGGATTTCACCGCGTCACGTGATCTCCCGTCTCTTCGGTTTTGAAAGGCAAGATCGTGGGTCTTTTTGTCTTTGAAGGGCATGGGTCCATCCATTGTGTTATGGTAGTATCTATTGTTATGTCGTGCGCGTGTGCTTTAAATTAGCTTACTGCATGTGTGTTTTGCCCTTCAGTGCCTAGGAATCCAACGCGCGTGACGTCACATGAAATCCCTATGTAGGTGAAGGGATACCGTTCACACCATTGACTGGATAAAGATTAAATGTAAAGAATTATTGGGATAATTAAAGAGCATGGTAAAGTAATGTTAGTGTCGTTTCTTTCAATTGTTCACGTGTAACTCGTATATTTTCATTTAATTATAATACCACATTTGCTAGAATCGAGACAAAGAATCACCCTCAAATCGTACTAGCAAAATTCTTTTTTCATCATTGATGACCAGAATTGGAACTCTGGGTCAAAATTAGGGCTTGATGATAAGGCCTCATGGTCTGCAAGACGAAATCGTTTTCACTCTAGTTGCGAACAGTGAACCAGAAAGTCAAAAGACAGTGAATTTTTTGCCGAAAACGGATGATTTGGTGCACTGGCGTTAATCCCTCAAATTTTTTCTACGATACTTTCACAATTTGACATCTGTTGACCTCACACGACTTTTGAACCCAAACAAAAATTGAATGAAAAATGTGTCTTGGAAGGGATTTGAACCCTGGCTGCCTGTGTGAGAAACCAGGCACCTTCCACTTCGCTGTCAACGAACTCTTTAAACGTATATTTTTACTCATCCTATAGTCACAGCATCGTTTGCACCAGTTCATTATCAGGTGATTAAAATTCGACTTATTACTAATGGAACGTGGAATCTGCAAACATCATTTGACTATGTCATGTGACTATGTAAAAACATGGTGTGATTACATAAAAGCAGCTTGTGACTACATAAAAACGTGATGTAACTACGTTACAATATGGTGTGACTATGTAAAAACATGGTGTGACTATATGAAAAACACAATGTGACTATCCAAAAATCACGGTGTGACTACTTATAAACATGGTGTGACTACATAAAAACATTTGTGACTACATTAAAGCACGGTGTGATAACATAAAAACATGGTGTGATAACATCAAAACATGGTGTGACTACATAGAAACATGAAGTGACTACAAAAAACATGGTGTGACTACATAAAAACACGGTGTGACTACGTAAAAACATGGTGTGACTACGTCAAAATATGGTGTGACTACGGAAAAACACGGTGTGACTACATAAAACATGGTGTGACTACGTAAAACACGGTGTGACTACATGAAAACATGTTGGGACTACGTAAAAACAGTGTGACTATGTAAAACACCGTGTAACTACGTAAAAACACGGTGTAACTACGTAAAAACCTGGTGTGACTACATAAAAAGCTTAAAAATATGGTGTGACTACGTGAAAATGCATATGAGGCGATGTCAACTGTATGTGACTACGTAAACTGGGTGTGACGGGTGCATTAAACCTTTCCGTAGTGTATGGATACCAACTGGGCTTCAAGCCAAGTCGGCCCCATACCACCTCGGCCTCAATATGAAGAATCATGACAGAAGTGTTTGATTTTCGATAGGCTAGAGTACTTATAATTATGGAAAAAGTGACTTGCTTGATATTATCTCTTCCACACAGGTTCTACTAAAGAAACAAGTGGAATTCATGATGGTATCCCAAGTGTCAATAATGAATGTTGTAATAGTAAGTCTCAGATTGTAGGTAGGCCAGTGAAGCAGAGTCAATCCTCCGCGCAAGTAGAATTGAACCTGTCACACTTGTCCTGAGTAGGACGTCCGCGCAAATTACATTCTTAGATACTTCGATCTCTATGGTAAGGTTCTCCGAGGTTTATCTGCGCTTATCAATATAGCACTCTAACATTCCTGCTCTAACTACGTTGCTATTAGCTGGCTAACTGGGATCGAATACAATCGAATACAATAGAATCTCACTTAGTACCCGTGGGTAAAGGTGAAGAAGGTTCTATGGTTAAACCCCTAAGAACTCTATGTTAATTCATCGTAGATCTGCAACTAGAATGATTAAAACTTTACTAGCAACATTTACATAGTATTAGGAACTCGTTGCAAAAGTAATGGTAAGAAACTTTTATTTGCCAGAACGACTCATCTTTACTTGTCAGGAACGTCCCACTCCATCATGAGTTTTAATTGAGGTGATAGGTAACACAATAATGGCAACACTTAAAACGTTACGAGCAATGAGAGACAGAAGGAAAAGAACAGCATAGCTTGTTAGTCATTAAAAACAATTCCAATATAGTTTATGGTGATCTGACACCTTATAACACTTTTATCACATACTTTTCTCAACTGAAAACGGTGGTACGACCTATTTAACACTCAGAAAAATCCTTGCTCAAAAGGTCGGTGAAAAGACCAACTGAAAGAAACAACTTTCCCTATAGAAACATGGTATAAGAGAGATCCATTTCTTACGGAAAAAATACGACGTATTAATTACTTGTTAATATTAAATACCCTCTGAGACTATTATTAAATTGCCTAGACTCTCAAATAGTTGTAAGGTATTTACTTAAGAATGCGATTCAGTCCTCGATACGCTCAAGGGCAAACGGTGAGGTGAGTGAAAATATCAGTCTTTTGTTTGACTGTTTCTGTACAGTATTACTCAGAATTTTTGGCAATAATTTCGGTTTTTCTACAACAGGCACAATCTAGAAAGGAAAAGTTTCATCGGAAGGAGTGGACGGGCCTGTGAGCCTAAACAATGAATTACTTTGAGAAACTTATGGTATCTATCTCAGTTGTTATTATTACAAAGCCTAGTTTTGAATCAATTAAAATCAAGGTAGTTAGGTGAAAACAGTTTTTTACGAGTGTCACAGTTAAGATATTAAAGAACTGAACACTGTTACGGTATACAGGAGACATCTGCCTAGTATTCAGCTGCTTCTTACAGCCAATCTACTTCCCACCCTTTAACAAAGTAGCTTCAGACATACTCTAATGCTTCATATGCAAAGCTGCAGGCCAAAAGTTTAAGGAATATCTTCCTGATAACGAAAATAGATTATTACATTCAGGATATATTTACACATTAGCGGTTTTGCAACCAGCATAGTTACCTCGCCTTATCAAGACAAGGTTTAACATTACTGGTTAAACTTAACGAATTGGTACTTAAACTGGTAGATACCATTTCATTATTATTGAGGGAGCGCAAACTGAAATGACGTAAGTGAAGGAATAACTAAGATCTTGTTTACCTATTTAATGTGTTGAATTTAACCGGCATATTTTCATTCCTCCGACAATAAAATTTAGGGAACCGTTTACTTTTACATTTTGGTACTTGAAATGGATCTATACCACCAACATAATAAAGAAATCGTACTCTTAATTACATTACTTTTGTGGTAACATTGGTAATTTATATTCCAAGGTACCTGTAACCAACGCTCTGATAGCAATTTCTCCCTGCAGTTTTTGCTACCTTTTGAATTATTAGTTGCAAATCTAATCCAACTATTAGAGAGATGTTTGTTAATCCTTGTAAGAAACTTTTTGCTGGGTTCTGCGCTTAGTTCCGTACTTCCTGGTAAAATACCCTTGTCAGAGAAAATTTTTCACCTTTTGAAATGTCCTTATTGCAATTGAGCCTTTTTTTCATGGCTCAACTTCCTTCAGAGGGTAACCAAATAAAAAATTTGTCACAATTCAAAGTTCTTTCTATTCTATGTAAGACAGAATCCATCTAACAACACTTTATTTTCATTTTCCTTTCATTTCCTTCATTTTCCACTTTTGAAGTCACAGTACTATTTAATTGTTCTGTTTCCAGCATTCATATTAAAGGTTCCTACACCAGTTCTCGTTAAGCTGAAGAGATCAAACAGTGCAGCGCTGCCCTGAATTTCTATAGTGGATACACTGGGCGGGGAAAGCAGATGTAGCGGGGACAAAAGTCCTTGAACATACCTCTTCTGTAAACTGTGTGCATTCGAACAGGATCGGTCGCGAGAGGAGGTTGGGGAAGACATTGACTTGAGAGGGGAAACAGGGGAAACTCCCCCTCTCCCCTACATATGGTGCAGGAGACAGTGTCGAAAATATCTGCTCTCTGTTTTTCAAAAGGAACGCTTCCAGCTTCCAAGCATTCTCTCGGTGAAGTTCTTTACAAATTACAAATGGTTTGCTTTACATTTAGAATAAGCAGCTAATTCAAAAGGTATTCCTTCCTTCCTTACCTTCCTTCTTTCTTTCCTTCCTTCCTTCCTTCCTTCCTTCCGTCCTTCCTTCCTTCCTTCCTTCCTTCCTTCCTTCCTTCCTTCCTTCCTTCCTTCCTTCCTTCCTTCCTTCCTTCCTTCCTTCCTTCCTTCCTTCCTTCCTTCCTTCCTTCCTTCCTTCCTTCCTTCCTTCCTTCCTTCCTTCCTTCCTTCCTTCCTTCCTTCCTTCCTTCCTTCCTTCCTTCCTTCCTTCCTTCCTTCCTTCCTTCCTTCCTTCCTTCCTTCCTTCCTTCCTTCCTTCCTTCCTTCCTTCCTTCCTTCCTTCCTTCCTTCCTTCCTTCCTTCCTTCCTTCCTTCCTTCCTTCCTTCCTTCCTTCCTTCCTTCCTTCCTTCCTTCCTTCCTTCCTTCCTTCCTTCCTTCCTTCCTTCCTTCCTTCCTTCCTTCCTTCCTTCCTTCCTTCCTTCCTTCCTTCCTTCCTTCCTTCCTTCCTTCCTTCCTTCCTTCCTTCCTTCCTTCCTTCCTTCCTTCCTTCCTTCCTTCCTTCCTTCCTTCCTTCCTTCCTTCCTTCCTTCCTTCCTTCCTTCCTTCCTTCCTTCCTTCCAATTGTCATGTCGTAAACGAAGATTCCAGTGACAAAATACGAGTAGTTCATAAAATTAGGGAGTTTTTCTTCCTTCATTGGTGTAGGTCCCTTCTCAATAGCATGTTGCATTCAGAAGTTATGGATTTTTAAAGAAAATACTCAATTTACAGCAAGACATTGCATAATGGGAAATCTGTAATATCATGCAGGCAAATTAACTGAGCACCTTTCATCATAATCTTGACACATGCAAATGACAAATGCTCAATTTACAGCAAGACATTGCATAATGGGAAATCTGTAATGTCATGCAGGCATTAAAAGTTCAACCCAAGTTACCATCACAAAATTTTAAAGCTAAAAACTTAAAACTAAAAACTTTTGTTCAATGTTTCACTTGTGTCAAGTTTCAAGGTAAAAACAATTCATTTTTTAAAGAACAATAAACGATTTGGAAGGAATTTGCCTGTATTACATAATATTTTGTATCTCTAAAACAACTAGAAGTCTGTGTTTGACAAGAATTACTGATCCTGAAACAGGAATATCTTGATTTAAAAACCAGCTACGGGTGAGGGGTTTGTGATGATAAATTATTCTCTTTCGTTTGAGATCCTATAATGAAATTGTCTCTGAAATATTCCTTTGAATAAAATACGTTTTGCTTTTTGTGTAGTTTAGCTATGATGATTTTCAACTGAAAAGGTACCAGTGGTTGGTCCATGAAAAAAAGTTGAATCTGTGGTAGCTGAAGTAAAAGTGTTATGCAATATATGGAGAAGAAGAACAAAATTATATGTATTCTGTCCACCATAAAACTACGACGATACATATCTCTAATATAAGTTTTGCAAATTGACCATACAGTTTTAACCACTTAAAACTATTTGCAAATAATAGCTTCCAATTATGATAAAGCACTGTCCTTCTTAATGGGCAAAATAGGCAAAGAGAGATCAATATGTGTTTCATTAAGCTGTAGTGCAGCCAAAAGTTAATGAAAATATATGAAACAATCACTTGAATTCCCATTATGTTAATTAGCTATGCAAGTCATGCCGTCCATGGCCAGAAAACATGCATCCACATGTACTAGTGTTATTGAAAAACGGATTGGCCATTTTAAGAATTTGGCAGGCAAGTATTGTTTTTATGTTGAAAAAATTTAAGATGATCGAGAGACAATAAAATCGACAAACATTTTGCTCGTGATGCGATGGGAATGTAAAAACTAATGTGCTGTAAGAAATTTACTCATTAAATAACATATTGCAATGTATGAAATCGGGTGTGTCGTGTAAAGAAACCATTTGTAACTAGAATGTGGCGGTCCGTCATTGGGGAAGCGATATAGAGGGCGTGTGCCCACAATGGTTTCAGAACAAAGCTTCAACCGATTGCCCTGGCAAGAGGACGACAGTGGTACGTGTCACGTCACACGATCTTGATCGAAACTGAGCACGATCTTCATGGTTTTACTATATATATATATATATATATATATATATATATATATATATATATATATATATTACAAATAGAAAAACACCGGCTGAATATATATCCAAAAAGACAATTTTTTTTAAATCAACATACAATGAAAATACAACGTTTCGAACAGTTGAACTGCCCTTCGTCAAGTTAGCTTGTGTTAAGAAAACCAAAACTACAAGCTAAGTTGTTGACTGCCGTTTTTACGAATGTTAATCCCCTTCGGGGCGAAGATATGGAGTTGGTAAATCCAAAAGAGTTCTTTTTGTTCCCTCTGACTTTTATTCAGGCCCTCTACCGATTGAAGAACTATTAAACTAAAAAGATTACAACACATATTAAACTGTTAACCCAAAGGTGTGTAAGCTTTTTTCATTTCTTGCCTGTGACCCCGGTGCGTTTGACGTAATTCGGCTCCCATCTCCCCCACGTACTGTTTTCCACAATCAGGACAATTGATAAGGTAAATGGTGCCTACTGACTTACAATTAAAGGTCCCCAGTATTTTGAACACTTTTCCTGAATAGAAGCTCTTAAAACAGTCAGTTACCACCATTGCTTCACATGTTACACAATTTTTACTATGCAATTTATAATTTCCTAACTTTTGCGATGTGTCCTTAGAAAGATTCGCTTTAACCAGTAAATCCTTTAGATTGGGAGGTTGTTTTTAAAAACCTGTCGGAGGTGAATCAAAAACCTTGTTCATTTTGTCGAACAAAGTAAGGGTGTGAAAATGTTTTAAATTTATCAAAAATGACTAAAACTCTATCAGCACTTTCGAGGTGCTGAAAAACAGAACCTAAGTAGGTGCTAATGTAAGTACTCTTTCTCGGAGCACTTGCAAGTGCTAATAAAATAGCACTTCAAGAGCTGACATTTTTATTTGAGTATATATATATATATATATATATATATATATATATATATATATATATATATATATATATATATATAGTAGGTCGAAAATGATGGTAGATCGAACTGCCATGAGCTTAATTTTCTCTCTGATTTATTCCTTCTGTTCTTTCCCTTGTTCATAAAGGCTACGCCAGTACTTGAGATTGATTTAACTTTCATGATCGAAACAGTTTACACAATTTTCGACGTACATATTCACATACCTTCAGATATCGTGTTTACAAGGTGTTTTAGTTTTTGACCTCTAGTGATCTCAAATGAGCTTTGACATTCACTAAAACAACAAGAACTACTTCTATTAATTTGAACAATCTATACACCAAGTAATAGGAGCACCCATCATTGGCTCCTCTTGAAATTTGATGGTTGCAAACACTTCCCAAGGTTTTCGTTTTTCCCTGCTGCTGACCTTAGATAATCTTTGACTCCTATCTAAAACAACTAAACAGGTCTAATTGCTGATCATAACGCATTTACGTGTCAAATAGTTACTACAAAGTTTTCGGGTTGTAACCGCTGGTGACCTTAAATGGCCTTCGACCTCCAACACAAGCTACAGGGATGTTTCTCTAAATATGATAAATTCATATACAAACTAAGAAACGTATCCATCATTCATATCTTGAGGTATCGTGTTTACAAGCTAAGCTTTACAAACACACAGATGCAAAAACACGTGTATTCACACAACGCCTATGGGCTGTTTTACATTCGGCAAGGAATCAAAGAGTGATAGGGGTAACGTCTTACACCATATATGTAGTTGGAGTAATGACCGGCCATCTCCATTTATTTATCTTATCTGTAACTTTTAAAGCCATGGGAAGTGCCTGTCACGACAATTTAGGGTGCATCTTTAACTGAAAAGGTTGGGAAAGCTACGCACCAACGAATTTTCTCAGGTAGTGACAATTTACATTTTAAGAGAACATCACCTAGCCATCCTCCACCCATTATGTTTACATCCTGCGACTACTGTCCTCTTAAGGCACTGCAATAGGCAGTCTATCTCTTCAAGCCTTACGGTGATGCGTGGTCGACGACTTTCATTTATTTAGGTTGAACTGTAAAAAAATGGTCAAAACATTGTAGCCTTTCAATGTTACATCGAGTAGAAAATGCATTTGAAAAGGCAGTGAAAAAAAAAAACAGTGTTGAAAAAACAGTGTCTGCACAGACATCAAGTGCACACTTTTTTGTCTGACACTTTGCCCGATACTGAAATAGCCCCATCTCTTCGAATGAAGTGTACCGTCACTAACACTGATGAAACGTTGACTAAATTTCCAAACCCTGATGTTGAGGTTGGTTTATTGATATATTGAAGATATCTTTAACTTATTGGTGGCTCGTTATATGTAAATATGCTATGTAGTGCTTGGGCAGTAAATGAGTCGCGCAAGCTAACACATCAGACCATTTTCTGTGTATCTTCTGTTGATCTGACTGGAATTATCAAATGTTACTACAAAGGTTAAGTCTTGTGTCGAAGAAATCATAACAACGGACCCATATGTAGTTGAAGAGGTGACAAACGCAGTCTTGAAGTTGGTTGTTATATATTTTCATCATGCTATCAACTTGCAGTATCCATGCCATTTACAATCCTTGGCACAGAGGGTATCCCACTTTCCTAATAAATAAATCAATTGATCGACCAATCGGTCTATCCGTATGTTCGTCCGTCCATCCGTCTGTCCCTCCCTCCCTCCGTCTGATCGTAATCCAGCCAGCCAGTCAGTCAGCCAGTCAGTCAATCAATCCTTAATGGCACTCATAAATCGCCATCGTCAACGTCCGTTGTTCAAGGACAGTTACATGGATACATTGTAAAATGCCTGTTCAAACGGGAAAAAGGAAAATAGCAGTTTCCTGAATATATATGCAGTCTGAGCCTTTTTAAAGAAAGGAGCTAGCACTCCGACATGTAAAATAACACAATCAATGTTGAATGTACTTTATGAGACTTCTTTCACATAGCCTTTGTTTTAAACTTTTTTCAAACTTTTTCATAATCCTAACATTTCGTAGCCCAATCAATCCTGTTCAGACATTACTAACCTTAAATGGACTGATATGTAGCCAGCTCGCAATTTATCGTTCAATTAGTAATAATCTAACCTTGAATAGACAGATGAGTAAGTTTCATTAGTTGCCTTTCTTGACATTTCAACATCTAACGTCATCTAACTGAAATGTAGAATAATCAAGTTCATCAAGGATTCGGAAAAGACTGCCGCACGGCAACACCTAGTCTGATACGAGGGATGGCGTTTGATTAGGGTCGCCAGACAATTCATAGGTGCTATTTCAGATACTGAAATTGTAATAATATAATTTTGGTTCCAATTCCACAGATTTTTCTAAGCATAATATTGTTAAAACGCTACAAGTTAATGTTATTCGTACTACCCAATTAGCTGCATGTTATATGGAATGAAAACGGTTGGACTGTTTGTGATACACTTTAGTTCGTGTTTTCATTTTTCAAAACTATATTTTTCCATGTTTCACAAAACATGTTGGTTGATTGGACTTTGTGTTGCAAAATTAGTCAATTATGCCCAGTGAACTTCGTGGATCAATCACTTGCTTCACGTTTTGAACACTACACTGTAAATCATTGTTCGCAGTATGGACATGAGGTTACTAGCCACCATTTGAGATTCTCCATGTCCACGCAGCTCTAAGTTTTTTTGAAACTTATCACTAATATAAAGCTGAACAATAATTTCATTGAAAAAAGGCTTTTGTCCACCTTTGCAGAAGAACACGACCGTGTTGAGGGACCCTAGTCAAAGACTACTTCAGTCGGACCAAGTGGAGAAGCCCCTGGAAGCGTTGGGGTATTTTTCAGAATTGTGGACATCAAAAAGAAGTTTTCAACTATATTAAAACGACGTTAGATGCCCATAATCAGACCTCATGCAGAATTTTAATAACATCATTTTTTTCTACAAAGGTGTTTTGCAATTAAACCAAGAGGACGCGGGCCGGTATGATAATGCAGAGGCTTCCGTGTGGGAACATGGATAATGGTAGGTTTTCGAGAGGGTTTGGAACAATACTTCAACTAATTGTAGGCCTATCCCAGAGGAAGTCATACGTTTCACATAGCATGGGTGCAGGCCGAAAAAGCAAATTCCTAACAATAAAGGTAAGTTTCTCAATAGGACTACCTTACTTCGCATTGTCAAAGGTCAACACCGTTTCCAAATACCGCATGAGATGAAATGAGAGAATCTCCATCCAAATTAAACCTTCTTTGCACATAAACTGTGCAGCTCAACTTCCTGGCAAGTATGAACCTCATCTTAACTTCTCAGAGATTGAAAGTTTCTCATGCATGACGCATTGAAAGTCTATGCTTGGCTTTAATATTAGAGCCTTTCTAACTAGTGGAACAATGGTGATAAGCAACAACAAAGCAGACAAATCAATGAGTTGTGCAAATGTTACGTCCCCGAGTTGTGTGCCTGCAAGATCGGGATAGAGGGTAATGTCAGATTCTTGCAGAATGTCTGAACATGTCTCGTCTTTCTTTTCCTTAAATTTTATAATTTTTTTCATTAAAAAATTTGGATGATATGTTACTCATATTCACCGATTTGCAATATAGCAGTATTTTGACTTATGTATACTTAAAGGCATAATCAAATCGTTAAGATCTAGACCATCTAGGTTCGTCACCAGTCTCGTAAGGGAGACATTATTTCCGACTCTTGTCCAGAGAGGAGTTAACGTAATATAATTTGATAATATTTGAGCCAGTGAATCGAAACGTTTTGATGGGTAAGGATCAAAGGGAGAACCAGAACTAATGTTAGGTACTTTTGGTCTTGCAACTTAAAAGTGTAAAATAGTGGCTGGGACCAGCCGTGAAGTGCGGCGACTTCGGTATTAGCTCCATAAGAGACACACGCTGCTGATTCACAAATTGTACCAAAACACAGTTGATTTGATTAGTCCATTCGTCTTGTTTTATTGATTCCTCTCTCTTCTCAACTCACGTTGCAAAAATACAATCAGGAAAAATAAAAAGGCCGACCAGATTGATGATCAATTATAAATTCATTATGTACAAGGTTGACTACATGTTTCGTCTGAGAAGTCTAAAGCACGAGTGGGGTGGGATCCAGGCTTCCGACGTAAGGACAGGAAGACTACTATCATGGGATAGGCTTCTGATTGGCTAAAAGTACCCATGCCGCAAATAAATAACCAATCAAAGAGGTAAGGGAAACGAGACAGACTAGAAGTCGTGTGCAGTGTCTCAAATTTATGGAAATGAGGTATTGCACCATAACCTGCAATCCCTGAGATAAACAACAAAATGGCGACCCTCTCAATCGTACTACAACCACTGTACTACATGACACTAAGGTCAACTGCAACATCTATGAAAGAAACCCTAGAAATCAATGTGGAGACAGCAAAGTAGAAGGGAAGTAATCAATCACAGGGACTGAACCATATTTTGAAGAAAATGAGGCTAGTTCGCAGTGCGCAGTCATGTATTTGTCTTGGGTAAAGAGACACAAGATGAAGGCATGACGCTTGAAAGGTGTCCGGGTCTGTACTTAGTGCAATTGTAGGTACAGGAGAATGACACCCCGAAAAGATGTGGAGTACTTATATCTTACTTTAGACATTACAATAAAAAATCTAAACATATTTTAAAAGCATTATTTTGAGGCGCACCTAACAGTCCACACACAGCAATTTAATATTTATTTTACAACAGCCCAACTCGAACTATCAAGGAGTCACTTTGACGTTTCGGGGGCTTGTGCTTGAAGATGATGGATGGTTAATTGAATGGGTATGTTGGGGCTGTAGATAAATAATTCCGCTAAGCCGGTCCGACAGGAATGAATAATAAGATAGCATTTTAAAAGACAGTTTAGTTATACTTTACATCATTAATCAAGAAAAAAAGTTATATCCACTATATGAAAATTATCTACCATTTTCTAATCTTGCCTCCTATTTACTCTTTTAAGTTAACTTTTTTATCTACTTTTAGGCTTATTTATGAAATCACATATGATACTCCGATCCGTACCCTGGGTACCGTTATTTAGATTGCGAAACCCTCACATAGCGTCTTTTGAGTGACCCAAGGCTTTTCCTGGTAAACACTTTTTCGGATTCTAACGGCCTTCTAATCAGAACCAAGCGAATCAAAATTTCAGCATTTTCACAAGCTGTAAATGCGAAAAGTAATGCTAGCGGAAAAGTGAGCTCGGCAGATTAGATCCCTAATACACATCCGCGCCCAAATTTTAAAACACGATTAATATTAAGATGAACTTTTGTATTTTCAAAATTGTCATCCTCTTGTAGTTCTGGTTAAGAAAATATGGTCGACTCTCCAGAACTCAGTGTCGTGACCGAAGTAGTTATATATCGAGTCAATCTACCTCATGATGTATAGGAGTACATTTTTAGGAAACCAGGGGTGGGTCTGGTTTTATGTAGTTAGTTGACTGTACAAAGTGGTAATCTATAGCGATTGTGCTGTTGCTAGACGCATTTGACCGTCGAAGATAAGTTTCCGGTCTCATTAGTAGCGGTAGGGTAAAATGGCGATGGGTGCCATTTAAAACTGTATGAAGTCAAAATTGGATGTATTATTCATGCATGAGTTCCATAAGGATCTCAACTAGTGATGTGTCAAGGCAGCTTAAGTTTGAGGTTTCCGAAGTGAAGGATGCTCTTTTGAGAGAGTTGCTCAAGTTATTAGCCCGTTTCAAGGCAATGAGCGGGAGGTTTTGGAAAAATCTTAGATAATCTTAAGTGTTTCTCAATACAACGCCAATGTTTCATGAGGCAACTCTTCAGATCCTTGGTTTTGATATGAGGAGAACATAGAAACTTAAAACCAAAGGTAGATTGATGGGTTTAGTTTTAGATGGAGGAGAGATTTACGATTTTCGAAACTGATAGAAGAGATGGCGCTATCTATAAATAGGTCTGAGGAATGTCCCTCCCGTAAATTATGTTTGAATTGTGCGACTTTAGTATCAAATTCAGAGCGGTTATTACCAGGGCCGACGCTAGAGAGGGGTGTGGGGGTGTGACCCCCCCCCCCAAGATCCACGCAGTCGGCAAAATCCTGCACTAGTCGGCAAAATGAAGGGAAGAGGGAAGTGCAAACGAAGGAAAGTTAGAGGGAAAAAGAAAGAGGAAAAAAAAAAAGAAACAAGAGGGCAATCAACGGAGTTGCTTATCTCATCGCTAGCACACGCAAGGAGCCATACCAAGTAAGTGAAATATGCACGTCAATGGATACTCATAGCTCAGTATCCTGCTCTAGAAAGTGTGGAATATTCAAAGAAACTGAAGTCGATTTGAGGGTCACGTGATGTAGGTTACATTTGGAAATAATTAAATGCTAATGCATTGTGGGGCCAGCATAGATTTCAAACTTAAAATATCGTGTTTCGACTTTTCATAGAGCAAAAATATCTGGGTAGAAGCTAGTGCTAATCAGTACACAGTCGTTTTGAAAATAAATACACAGAACATTGTAAACCTAAGAAGTATCAATTCTTAGTAAACCCCTTCCAAGAAGAACATTATCCCTTCCTCGTGGCATTACACATAGGTGCTCTTGAACTCGTGTTAAGTTCAAAGACTGTTCATAGGTCAATTTCTATGGTATCTTCAAATAAGTGGAGTTCGGAATTACCTGCAGCGCAGGCGTAGTGACCTTTTAAATAAGGTCAAATGAGGGGTTTTCATTGTTTCAGCGGTGTTTTATATTTCTACCTTCATGGAAATCTCCCTTTAATAAAAAGAACCTTAGTGGATTCCAGAAGCTTTAAAAATGGTTTCAAAGGTTGAAAAAATTTTCAAAAATAAAAAGTCTTTTTGAAAACGTGCAAAAATTGGAATATTTTCTAAAATGAATCGAACTTAGTGTCTATTTAAGGAAATTTTCTTAAATACATGGAATTGTAAGCAGACATATGTCGAGTGTCTTCTGCATAGCTACCGAAGCGTACGTACTCTTTTCTCGCACGTACCTCTAGTGCAGGGCACGTAAGTATATCTGTTATAAGCGTACTAGTATACGGCAGATATAATAATGCAGCTCACATGCACATGCAGACTGACTCAGTCGGTGTGGGTCAGGTGACGCTAGAGAACTTCATCAAGTATAGCCTACAAGGTTAGTGAAGGGAAATCGTAGTTAATTTTCTTTACCATTTTTTTCGAGTGATCATTATCACACCCATTTCTTCTATTCTTAATGGAAATGTGTTGTAGGCCTAACGGTAGCGTGTCGAGTTCGGGTATTTTCAGTGTGAAAAACACTAACGTTAACGTTAGACTAACTTAACTTTAGAGCGAAGCTGGTTTAAGTGCCCGTTTTCTCTACTCGACATTATCAAATTATATGTGTAGATACATCATCATCTTCCATAAACCTCAATAGCCTTGATTTTGTGAGCCTAACTCATAACAACCTTCCCTATAAACTGCGTCGATAACGTGATCAATCTGAGTACTGCTGACTGTGAGGCTTATGAGTCGAGTAGCAGCTAGCTACCTGTCTCTGCACAATAACGATTTGTACGTGCACAATCATACAATTATGTGTAAAGTATATATACACTATGCGTATCGCGTACCTACATGTACGTACATGCGTACGTACATGTAATTTTTGAATGTTTACATCTCACCATCAGCCGAGTGTCTGCGTAGCGGCTCTCATTGACTGTGTATATGCTCTAACTACACAGTGACGGTGGCAAAAAGTTCGTCCGTTCCCTGCAGGTTCCCCCTCATTTGACCCTTGACCTTAGCTCCTTGTGTTAATTCCGAACTCTCTTTTTGAGCTACGCATTTTTATATCGGCCTTTAATTTCTCACGCACTCACAAAATGAAAGCAACTACTAGCGCGTTCGTTTTTCTGATAACGCAAAAGTGCGCGTTAAGTATTATATTCTGGTTATACCTGGAACTGTATTCTGTGCGTATACAATACTCACGCAATCTGCGCTGTTCTAACAATGGCGTTTTCTGTAACGCATTCCTATGCACATCGAATAGAAAGGCGCGTATGTCAAGCCTAAACTTCCTCACTGATATTTGCGTCTCCATGAGGAGTAAATTTCCGTAAAAGTGTACATACAGGAGTTTGGTATCTATGCTTATAATATCTTTGATGTAGGCATGGTAACGCGCGCTCCTTACACCTGTAGAGTATCTTTAAGCCTGTTCGGTCTCTAATGCGTTAATTGGCGATATTACGGGTTATCGCAAGTGCACATCATTACATATTTGCATATTTGAGTCTAGTACATGCAATTGCATTAGCAAATTAATGAAGTTGCCATATCACAGTATGTGGCACAAATGACATCAATGTATTACAAAAACGAAAGTACATATCGTTACCTTTGTGTTTACAGTATAAGTCAATCCATCTCGAAGAATACGAATCTAAAACTCGATTGGCATACATACTTATGGATAGACTTATTGTAAATTCAGGCGCGGATCCGGGATTTTGAGAAGGGGGGGGGGGCGCACCAACCGTCGGCCAAAGGTCGACGAACGAGCTTCGAAGGCACAAAGCCACGGCGGGGGGTTTGGGGGTCCTCCCCCAAGAAAATTTGAATTATAGATGCGCTTAGATGCGATTGCCCAGCATCTGGGAAGCATATTTTACATATCTATTTGCCCATTTATTCGGCAAATAAATCATTGGTCAAAAAATCGTTGGTCATCGAAAGGGGAGGGGGGGCGTGCACCGGGTGCGCCCCCACCTGGATCCGCGCCTGAAATTAAGGTGTCCGCTTAATGGAAAGATAACACACAAGGCACCGATCACGGACATATGTATAGCAAAGATAATACAAGCATAGATTCCATCTTAAAATGGCGTGGTGACTGGAGACCAAAATATCGAAGAGGAAATGCTGATGACAGTTCAGTCATTTGAAAAACAAACAGGCAAATGAATATCTTACAAAAGTAGCCTTTTAATTACAATTTATATGAATATTGAAGTTTATCTCTTTCTAGTGGCATTACACATAAGTGCACTTCAACATGAACGCACAATGACCGGTTAAAATTTTATAGATTTATCGATAGGCCAGTAATTTCTATGGCATCTTCAAGTTACCCACTTTTATATGCGCGTTTATTTTCTCACGCACTCTCAACGGGAAAGCAACTAGCATGTTCGCTCTCCATGTTCACAGAAGTGTGCGTCAAGTATTTCGGCGGATAAAAAGAAAAACGTATACTGAGCGTATACGGAACGCGTTGAAAAACTGCACGCACGCTAACCTCTTTAAACGATGGATTTTTCTGTGACGTGTTCTAAGTATCGTACGCAGATTACCGATTAGAACGGCGCGCATATCAAATTAACACTTTCGCCCTGATATTTGCGTCTCCATGAAGAGTCATTTTTCGTAACAGTTTAGGTATAGTAGTTTGGTATCTATACTTAGACCTATAACATCTTTGAGGTGTGGAACCTACATTTATGGATCTGTGTGACAATGCACGAGACTTTTGCATGCGTGTTAACTTCTTACTTAACATGCGCCCTTTGTTGTGCAAATAGAAGGCTTTCAGTGCGAAATAGAGGGGTTTCACAACGTCGCGCGTAGGCTCTTCGGTTTTAAAGAGCAGGATCGCGCGTCTCTTTGGTTTTGAAGGGCACGCGTTCATTGTGTCCAGTATTATCAATGGTTATGCGTTGCGCGTGTGCTGTAAGTTCTTAACAGCGCTTGTGTTTTGCCCTTCAGTGCTTGAGATCCCACGCGTGTGACGTCACATGAAATCCCTATATACAGAAAATCTTTGCGCATATTATGATGTGCATAATAGCGCGCGTTAGCATGCAGTTCGTTGGAATGGACAGGCAGTACCGTACAGGCACACCTACACTGTGTACGTTCATTTATGTTGCTATCATCAGTGTTAAGTAGCCATCGCGTAACGAGGCTCTGTTTAAAGTGCGGTCACACGCCTTACACTAAAAAATACTGGCCCACTCGTAAAGGTGGAGTTGGTATCTTACACGCTTACTGCGGTGAAGCAATTCCTGCATGGTGTCTTTTAACGCGCGCTAGGATGCGCGTCAAGTATATTTAAGATTGATAAACAGAGAAATGTATTGTGCCAAGAGCAGGCCCACGAAGCTATTCTTTACCTCTGACCTCTACTTCCGGGCTGGATGAGACATATTTTCCCACCCTTGGGTACATTCCCACCAAGTTTGAAGAGAATCGGTCCAACCGTTTAGTAGCAGTTTTCTTAATGAGAAGATGTAAATTTGACCTTCTGTCACGTGACCTTTGACCTTGTTGCCATGGCAACCATATATTTTGTTAGTAGTAGATACGTTTACTGTGTGTGTGTGAAGATTCAGGTAAGTGGGATGTTTCCTTTGGAGAAACTATACTACAAATGCTAAAATTTGCTATTTTTCACAAAATTTGACCTTTGACCCCTGACCTTTGACCTTTATTTCCGAGGGTCTGGGTGACAAAAGTTTTTACACTGGGATACCTTCCCACCAAGTTTGAAGAGAGTCGGTCCAGCCGTTTAGTAGCAGTAACAAAATAAGAAAATGTACATTTGACCTTCTGCCATGTGACCTTTGACCTTGGTTGCCATGGCAACCATATAATTGTATAGGACTAGACATATTTATTATATGTGTGTAGTTTCATTTGATTGGGATGTTTTTTTTGAAATAATACTTAAAATAGTGATTTCTCAATTTTTACCAAATTTGACCTTTGACCTTTGACCTCTAACCTTTGACCTTTACTTCCGTCTGAGAGACACAAGTTTCTACCCAGGAGTACCTTCCCACCAAGTTTGAAAAGAGTCGGTCTGACCCACAAGGAGGAGTTCATGTCACACTTCTTTGGCTTAAAAACAGTTATTTTTCCTTCCATCAACAAACCTTTGACTTTGGTTGCCATGACAACCACATATTTTAGTAGTACTAGATATGTTTATTATGTGTGTGAAGTTTCATGTTAATGGGATGTTCCCCCTTGGAGTTATTGTAAAAGTGTGATTTTCACATAATTTGACCTTTGACCTCTGACCTTTAACCTTTACTTCCGGAAGTGATTGCAGTACTGGGGTTACACCACGGACTTCAATACATGGACAGAGGATTACGCAATCAATACGGTCGCCACCGTTCGAACAAATTTTGGCTTACCAAGATGGCCGCCTGGCAACTACCATTTGCCCAATTTGACGATGAATCTGCAACATTTCAGACAAAATATCAGTATGAATGGAAGAACGATATCACAGTCCTCCATTCTATTTGTTGAATTTGACCTGAGCTTGCATTCTTTCGAAAATATTACAAGTTTCTCACACAATTTGTCGATACTGGGCCACTTGAGCAAGTCTAAACTTTTACACACAACACTATAGCAGGCAGCCATATTGGTAAGCCTATTCGTGTAGGTACGGTGGATACAATTTACGCATAGGACGTTAGTGCAATATGCTCTGTCCATGTATATAAGAGGTCCGTGGGTTACACCTAGGGCACCTTCCCACCAAGTTTGAAGAAAATCGGCTTCACCGTTAAGGAGATATTAGCAAAATAAAATTGGACACACACACACCCACACTCACCCATACGCACACTCAATACCTTACGGGGTACTGGGAAAGGACCTCGCAAGGAATGCAAGGGAATTTCCCTTGAATTTTCACGTTTTGACCCCTCCCCCCGTTATGGACCTTTGGCCACCCTTGGGTACCCCACCATGGGTTAGGACTTTAGACTACTAACTTGTGAAAATTAACTGTTACCATGGCAACGGTTGTTATTTCTGCTGGCATTGCCGAATATAACCCAACAGGTCAAGTGAATACAATATCTCATCCTCCTCACGGAAAGATGAGATAACAAGGATACGATTATATACCTACATTTCTGTATGGCTACCCTTCACCAGTTTGCATCCTGGATTTGCTGGTATAATATCTCGCATTCTCAGCATGATCCCATGAAAGGCTCGGGTCGTTGAAAAAGTTGTAAAGCGAAAGTAAAACTAAAATGATCAAGGATAACCCGTGCGTTGAAGCACAATTGCGAATTCGCGATTCAGTCAGATTACTCAGAATTCAATGCCAGTAACGTTGCAATTTGGTTAGAAGGAGTAACTTGTGAAAATTAACTGTTACCATGGCAACGGTTGTTATTTCTGCTGGCATTGCGGAATATAGCCCAACAGGTCAAGTGAACACAATATCTCATCCTCCTCACGGAGCGATGAGATAATAAGCATACGATTATATACCCACATTTCTGTATGGCTACCCTTCACCAGTTTGCATCCTACATTTGCTTGTAGGCTATAATATCTCGCACTCTCAGCATGATCCCATGAAAGGCTCGGGTCGTTGAAAAAGTTGTAAAGCGAAAGTAAAACTAAAATGATTAAGGATAACCCGTGCGTTGAAGCACAATTGCGAATTCGCGATTTAGTCAGATGACTAAGAATTCAAGGCCACTAACTTTGCAATTTGGTTAGAAGGTTGTCAATCTGTGTAGTAAGTAATACTTCTCCACTGTAGCAAAGGGAAGCAGTGTGGATAATTTGCCTGGGATTTGCTTGGGATTGGTGACTATTTGAAGGAAACTCTTCCTTTCTTTCTCATAGGGAACTATCTTAAGTATAAGTGTTGCTTCTAGTCACCTCTTACCTTTTTATATAATGGTGTTTCAAGCAATTGTCACTTTTTCTAACAGCAATATTTAGATGAAGAACTGATAGATGATATTATGCAACAAGTTCCATAGCTGGACTATTGCAAACATGGAAAGACTGACCCCGAAAATCGAATGATATCAATCACAAGCAGGCTTTTGCTAAGGAGTATATTACAAAGTTAGGTTAGCGTACTTGTAAATAATCTAGCACTTGCATATGAACACAAGGGTATGTGCTCTACGCAAAGAGAGATCTCACTGCTTCGGAAAGCCTACTTGTCACTGATGGTCTACCGCTAATTATATTACGAAGTAATAATTAGATGTGAAAGTTGCATGAGTTAAGAATAATTGTTTTTGTTATTGAAATTGCTATTGGCATTGACAATGGCATTGTTATTGCCTTTGTTGTTGCTGTTGCGGTTGAGGTTGCCGTTGTCGTTGCGTTGTCGGTGTCGTTGTCGGTGACGTTATCGTTATTGATATAGTTACTGAAATTTTTATCATCTTCGTCGTCACTGTTTTTCTTTTGTTGTTGTTAATATTATTGTTCCTGATGTTTTCGTTGTCTTTGACATTCTTATAAGATTGCTGTTTTTGTTATCGTCACCTCTATCTTTATCGTTATCGATATCTTTATCCCTATCATTATCATATTATTATTATACTTATTATTTGTTATTGAAAATACGACGTAGCGCAGTGGAGAGCTCCTTCGACTCCAACGCCTGCATTTGGTGGGCGATCTGAGTTTGATCCTTCCCTTAGAATGGCCTGCTACAGACTTTTCTTCAGATTTTTCAATTTTTTTTAATCTTTTTTAATCTTTAATCTTTAATTTTTTTTTGAATTTTTTTAATCTTTTTTCGTTTTGTCTTTTGGGGAAGCATGTTTTCCGTCTTAATGTAAAATTTGGATGTGCGAAAAGCTGGCCATCTGCAGCTGACAAATGAAATATATTACACACACACACACACACACACACACACACACATATATATATATATATATATATATATATATATATGAAGAATACATTGAATTTTGCCATGGAGCTATTGCACAGTTCTAGAACACTAATAACAGTCCTAGAATCCTAATCAAGAAAATAATATATATATGCAATAATATATATATATAATATATATATATAATATAATATAATATGATATGATATGATATGATATGATATGATATGATATGATATGATATGATATGATATGATATGATATGATATGATATGATATGATATGATATGATATGATATGATATGATATGATATGATATGATATGATATGATATGATATGATATGATATGATATGATATGATATGATATGATATGATATGATATGATATGATATGATATGATATGATATGATATGATAACAAATATATATAATAACAGTTCTATACTCCAAATCAAGAAAATAAGCATACAATCATATACGTACATTTCTGTATGGCTACTCTTCACCAGTTTGCATCCTGGATTTGCTGGTATAATATCTCGCATTTTTGTTTTCAGGTATCTGTACCTTACCTTCTTTGTGTAACACATTTATTCCCTTTATTTTATTGTGACAACGTCCGGAAGCTTATTTCGTTTTGCAACAATTACATTATGTCTGTTTCCCTATGCATTAATGTAGACCCTGCAACAGTCCTGCTATATAAAACATTGCAACTATTTTCCAACTAAAGTTCCTTCCTACCATTTTATACCTGGACCCTACAAGGGATTTAAAGTGTGCGAAAGGAATAATACTTGAATTTTCACCAAGACGATTTGTACCTTTACTCGGGTCATTCTGTGAAGTCGTCTCAATCCCCCAGGTTGTACTCTTTCTACCGTGATCAATTGCGTTGAAACTTAAATTGAGTTTTCCCGTTTCATATAGCCAAAAGTATACTTCACGGTATGGACAAGTAAGGAGTTTCGTGCTTGAAAGTGAAGAAGGAAAGCAATTTCATCCCACAGATTTTTGTCCGGGAGTTAAACCCCCTCCCCGTATTTTCTCTCTCCCTATCCCTGTGAAATGTATAAATGCGACTTTGTTTAACCAAGCATTTGGTATGTCCTTTTTTGTCTACGGAAAACGCTAACAGGGCATCCCAGACTTATTGGCATTGCCAATGCAAAAAAGACACTAGCAAAGTAAAGTGGTAAAAACATATGGAACAGAGGAAGCACACCACCAATACCAGATTGTGCACCAGCCTTATCTTCTGCTTGGGACCGACCAACTTAACCTCCCCTTTGTTTATTAGTGGCTTGTCTGAACTAGATGCCCAGCTAACGCCACTTAGGAACCAAAAGCTGCGCATACAGAATACGACTTAGAGTAAAATACAAACCATCGAAAGTTCTTTTGAAAAGAAAAAATAGCAAAATACAAAAACACTTGAACTGATATCGTCGACATAAATTTGCATAAAAAGCAATATAACAAGCTATAGCTAAGTCAAAATTAGAAATTTGGTCTAAATGAGGACAGAAAATAAAAAATATACCAACTCCTCTTCCCCATAAAATAAAGAGAACATTTAGATTAAAAACAAAGAAATACAGAAGAAATTACATCACCTGCATAAATTCGCACATTAATGAACAAAAATTACGTCATACCAAATTTCCAACCACAAATGATTGTTAGGTTCTAATTGAAAAGTTTCTTAAAAATTCACTTTAGTTCAAAGATTTTTTAAACTAACTAATTACTATTTATTAACACTAATTGACTTTGGAAGGGCAGAAAGGACTAATTGGTTTTAGAGTCTCACTCAATGCCATCAGATAGTGCAGTGTAGTCTTACAACTTACAAAAATTGGTTGAAGTGCTTTATTCATGAAGATACAGAGTTTTAACATATCCAAGGACAAATGTTGAGTGAAATAACAGTACTGAATGGGTACTGTTTCTGAATTGCGTTGTCAACAGAATTTCCATCAATATATTCAGTTTGTTCCAAAAACCACCTAGAGAGGCGAGGTATTTTGGAATGGGTCAGTGCGGGTTCGAGCCTATACTGAGTAAGTTAAACTTCCCAAAACTTGATATATCTGTGCCAGTGTGGATTACTATCACTGCATATTCTGGTGTGAGTCACAATTGAACAAAAGAAAGCTTGGTGAAAATATGTTACTTCAATAACGAGTGTTAAAGGTTATCAGGCGGGTATCGTCATTTGCACTGTAGTCAACAGCAGTTTTAGCCAATTTATTCTATCTCTGCAAAAACACTTGAAGTCTGCTTAATTGTTTACTTGTAGTTCATGAAATTGTCGTCTTCAAAACCAATTTGAATTATATTTAGGATATATTTACACTTGAAATAAATTCAGTAGTGCTGTTAGTCAGCATATTTTACTTGCATCAACGTTAATTAGCATTTTTAATTTAGGAATTGGGTCTTCAAATAGTTACACCTTTTATTATGATTTCTTAACTACAGGTTTTACTTACTGTAATAAAGTTATGCGGGATATACCTTTTCATATTCAGCGTTTTCCTCCAGCCAGCAAATTTTTCTCTCTTTGACGAGACAACTTAGAGAACTGTATCATTTTACTTTTTGGGTACTTGAAATACGGAGATTGATAACAAATATAATTAAGAACTCATAGTCTTTGTTTCAATACTTTTGTAGAAATGTTTGTAAGTCACGTTTCAAGTACCTGTAACCAACTCTCCTATAACAAAGCTTCACTGTAGCTTTCCTTTAGTTTTAAGATATTAGATTGTGACCTCTTTGGCCCACGTAATCCATTGAATGATCAGTTTGTTGCTCCTTCAAAAATAGCGCCAGGTGTTACGTTAGGACCAATTTCGCTAACAAAACAATGAAACACCATAACAGGTTAACACGGTTTGATTGCTGCCAGTTACTTCTAACGTTGTGTATAGTTTATGCTAGGCTTAACGTTAGGACTGCATAATCTATATTAGAAGCTCGAATACATTTTCAAAATTATCACCACTATAATCTTCTTCCACAGAGTCTAAAGAAAGCATAAATCACCGCGTCTGTCCCGGGTCTTGAACGCAAGTTCGTTAGCTTGCTGTCAAATTTCGGCGGTAGATGAATGCTTCACATTACTGCAAACAGTTGTGCAGGACACTATTACTGCACAGCACTGTGTATTTACCGTACTGTGAACCTTTCGTAGCGTAAAACTATAAAGAAAAGCTACCTTGAAGTTAGTTTCCTTTCTTTAAATGCTCAGCCTCATCTCTAAAACGATGTATGATATCTGTATTCAGTCTTCCTTTTGACAACAGCGTCTGCTTGAATAATTATGTTCTCAAAAATTAAAATCTGTCTAGCAAATCGATGGAGTTAGAGTATCGGTCGCGGCCTCTACCTAAAATGAGCTAGCCGTTACGTCATAATAGGGTCAAAATGTACTCCGGTGAATTAAAAATTGATCTTTGAAATTTTGTCTGAAGTTACTTTTCGGTGTCTTTTTAGGCATATTTCTGAAAGAGTTAATGGATGAGGATAAATTCAGGCTGTCCGGTCTCAAATGTGATATGGGACATCCGATGACGTCATCGCAAAGACAGCGGACCTCGGCTATCGCGTCGGTCCGCTCAGCCTCTGTGATGACGTCATCGTCCGTCTCAGTGGCGAAGCCAGGATTTACTCCGCGAATGGGGGGAGCAAACAAAGGATCAACTAAGTAAAGGAGCATATAGAGGCCGAGCGCCGAGCCGGGGAAGGGATCAAATATATTGCTTTATACATGCGTGACCAAAATGACTCATAAAAAGAGGATTTTTCCGCGATGAGTCGCGTAACGTTCGCAGTGAGAACTTTTTGTTAATTTAAGGTTGCTTGTTCTCATTAAATTAATTCGGGTAGCATTACATAAAGGTCCTAAAGAGCAGACTTATCAGCATTAATTGAAAGTCTTGAAGCCAATTAGAAACTCTTATAATGCGATGGACTTCGAGAAGATAGTCTTTTGTACCATCGAGAAACAATTAAGTGTCATCAGCGTACTGGAGGATTTTCATCATAAAACTACCTTCAGAAATGCCTCTTATAGTGCTAGTTGAATTAACGTTAAAAGCTAACATTTAGGCACAGAAGGAAAAGATATGGGCTCAGCGGGCACTTCTGCCCCACCCCTCTTTCAACAGAAAAGAAATCAGAGGAAAACCAATTGTTGCACACACAGGCAGAAATATTACTAAAAATACTTTGACCCAATTTACAAAGCTAGAACTAAAGCCATCGGAGAACGAAAAGACAGTACACATTAGGTATCAACAACCTCTTTAACAAAATTATTCTGAATATTTGAGGATCCGCAATTACATTATTTTTAAGTAAAACTTTTTCTCACAGATTCCAAGAGATATCAAAATAAATCTTCACGGATCGTTTTCATTACTACAATATCTTTTAACCCAGGTTCACTTTAAGCTTCTTATAAAAGTTGGTCATTGTGTAATTTTCACCTGTTCGTCCCTTAAAGAGTTGACCATTACAGAGCGTTTAACTTTGTGGGGGTTTTCGCCCCAACTAAAATGAAATAATGCCTTTTAACTCCTTGATAAACTTTTTGGGAAGATCCGAAAGCACAAGGAACAGAAAAGCAGGCTGCGGTAGAACAAAACTTTTAGCAATTATATTTCTACCAATTGGAGATAAATTCCGTGATGCCCAAAGCTATAAAAGAATTTTATTAGCCTTGAGAGCTTTGGGAGTAATTGAGGCGAAAAAGGTCATTCCTATTTAACGTGAAAACAACACCAAGCAACTGAATCGGCCCAGAGGTAACAGTAAAGCCAGTACCACTAACAAAGTTAGGTGAGAGGGGAAAATGGTCCTAAAGGAAACAAGTTACATTTCTGTAAGTTAATTACAAGGCTAGAAGACTCTTCTGTAATAAATTGGGAATACGAAGAACCTCTGAAAGCGATTGCCCCGAACCATCCAAAAAGAATTTAGTGTCGTCTGCATATTACAAAATCTTCATTTCTTTGTTTAAGATTTAAATTCCTTTAATAAAATCATTGTGTAAGACTATTCAAGCTAAACACTGTAAAAATTGATTAACACTTTTTTTGTAACAGATAATAAACGCGTCTTGGCGTTTATGTAACAGAAAAAACAATAAAATACATAAGCAAATTAAACGTCTAAAACGCCAACTTTAACACATTGACGCCACTTTAACGCCATCTCGTAAACACGTTTATGCGTTTATTTCATGATTACTGTAAACATCAAGTTGTTTTTAATAAAGAAAAATTAACATATATATAAATCATGTAAACGTGTTTGCGGAGTGCACTTTAATTGACGTCATTATCCTTATCATGTCTTAATATTCGTTCAGTCATTTACTGTGCGTTTCCATTTTGTTGTTCGTTTTCTAATTCGTAAACGCCATATATGTGTTAAAAAATGAAGACGTCTATTTTTACAGTGAAGTTTCAGCTGCTTATATAAAAAGATAGGGACTTAAAGAACATCCCTGTCTTACTCCACGCTGCAAAGGAAAATAACCTGCCATGATGAAAATACCGTTATTCAATATAGATACACGTACTACTTCCCTTATAAAACACTTTCACCCAATTCTGAATGCTTCCACCAAAATGAAAATTACGAAGACACTTATGTATAAAATTTATCAAACGCTTTTTTAAAATCTACCCTAAAAATGAAACCGGAAGCCATTCATCCGAGGTGTAATCAATTACATTAAGAACGTACCTAAAATTTCCCCTTTAAAACGATCTTTGAGGAACCCAGTTTGTTGCGGGCCGATAATATTTTGCAGGACAGGTTTTAAGCGTGCGGCAATATAGCCTTGGATCCGATTATCATCAGTGCTTAAAAGCGTTATGAGTCTGTTGTTAGATTAAATGAACGAACGTTGGTGGGTTTCAGAACCAGGTTATGACTCCTCTACTTTGTTCAGAAGTTAAAACTCACAAGAATAACCATAATTTAATGAATTTAAAACCAAATAACCTATTACTGGCCAAAGCACTTTCTAAAAAAATGACGAAAAGCCCGTCGCATCAAGGGGACTTATCGTTTTCCATAGATGACAATGATTGAAAACATTCATTTGATGTAAGTTCCCCTTCACAAGCTAACATAACCTCATTATCACCATGATTTTCAGGAAGATCCTCAAAACACATTCTGGGGAACAAGAGCCAGATATGTAGAGGGATTTATAATTATCTTTGATGTGATCAACTATTTTTGTTGTTGTCAATCGATTTAATACCCTGATCATTAAAAAGTTTGAAGATAGAATCAAGTGATTTCTTTCTTCTTCCAGATTAAAAAAAGACAAAAAAAAAAAAAAACGAAAAAAACAACAACAAAAACTAAGAGTCCCCCCTTCTCTACCCATGTAGCGCGTGACTTTATAATTGTGCCCTGGAGTCGTTTTATAATCATAAAAATGTAATAATTTATTTTAGGCTTCTAAAATAACGCAACCCGGGCAATTCACTGATGTATATCTGCTATTCGAGCAAGGCAATCATGGCTATAAGTTTGTTTTATCTTTCCCGACGTTAGCTTACCTTGCATCTTGAATAGTTCATACTGAAAGTACAGATTTTGCATTTTAAATGAATGAATGAATAAATAAATGAATGAATGAATGAATGAATGGATGAGCCCTGTATCTTTTCCTGCGGTCTTCGACCTCCGGTCTGCCTAGGCATCTGACCCAGAAACAATTATGTGAATCATTAGTTTTAGTGGATTGGAACATTCTGCAAAGGAAGAAGTAGATTGACAGACTGTCCCAAAAGTTACCAAATTGATCTTTTTTAGTTTGAAACCCTTTACATGACACTCAATCGAGATCGCGAATTGCAGTAAGAAATAAATTGTCTTACATGAATGACGATACCTGCAGCGCTATATTGATTGGCAGAATAAATATGGTAAGGGCGACAAGGTGGACGTAGTACTGGCAGTTACAAAATAATCGTAGAATGTACCGTATTTGACAGATGCCATTTGACAAGTTACTAATATGTAGACCAATGAAGGAAGTAACGAAGTATTTTTCTTTTTCATCTCCGTTGACTAATGAGAAAAATTAACAGAGTAAGATAACTGTTCTTAGTTTGTAATTCTGTCATTCCCAAAAGCCCAACCGTTCAAAGTTTCTGCTCTCCACCGATACCCGCGATGTGGAAGTTGCATCTCCACTTTTTTATTTCTTTGTGGAAAATAATTGTAGTCCAACCTATTACTCTTATGAAGGTGGAATAATTCCAATGAAAAAAGGAGATAGTTTTTGAGTTCTCAAAGAATACCTATCCGACCATAAACTAAATAATATAATAGACTAAGGGTAATAATTTTCACAACCTACGATGGGATCTTCTGTATTGCCTCTAGTTGTTTCCCTAATCATTTTGCAAACCACTAACCCTGTAACCCACGTGGCGATGCTTCCCTTCTAGCTCTAACCCTCTTAAAAGTCTAACATTATCTTGAATGTAGGGCACAATCATAGCATCTACACTGTTCTCATTGGCATTTGCTTTCCTTTACAAATTGACTCATTTCTGAAGCTTTCATCGATTTGTAAAAACAGAATGATTTCACTGAATGGGAGCTTAACCAATTTATGGAAAGAGTCTTATAGTCATCCGTATTTGTCGGGAAAGAGGCTACGGTATTTCCCTGTAAAAACCTTCACATTAAGATATGAAAGTCATTCAGCAGCATCAGCCGGAAAGTTGAAAATGAAGATCCAACTGTTAGCTCTGGCTACAACTGTAGCTTTGTTCTCAACTCAGTTCGCAAATGGCTATCAGGTCGTTTGTTCAGAGGGGTGGACTCAATGGAAAGGCGGATGTTACCGGTAGGTCATCGATTTGATTATCAATTATTAGGTACGGCACATATCTCAATTTCCATACAGTATGGGTACGTCTGTGACAGCGTTTCCTAAGTTTTTAAAGCAATGTGCGAGTTCAAAATTGAAATGCAATCCAGCAAGAATAGCATCCTTTTGTCAGAACGACAGAGAACGTCTTGGTAAAATTCTATTAAGGAAAAGAACAACAGTTATCTAAAGTGAATGTGAGAGATGAAAACTTGCTTGATCTGTCAGTTGGTAATTCAAAATTCTAGGCATCCATTGTAATTCTTTTGTATCTAAATCCCCTATTGTTAAATTTAAATGTGCTTAAGAGAAAATCTGATGTTGATCTATAATCACTTTAGGTAATTGGTGTTATAAATGGTATCTCCAGTCCTCAAAGTTGCTTAAAGTCCTGTCATTCATTGGTATTAAATGGCGTGGTGAAAGACTAGTATTACTTTGAATTTTCTGTTGATTCTGCTTATAATGTGTCATAACGTAGAAAGCCCTTATGCGTTAAACGCGTACTGAAATGAAGACAATTTCCGATAAACTAGTACTAGTAAATGCCATTCTAGCATTGTCGATATAAGCTGTATTTAACATTTCCCTCCGTCCTAGTTTCTCGTTTTCAATCGGCCGTCTTAGATATTACCTTTCTGGACGTTCCTAACATAGTATCTTAACGAACAGTTGACAAAAATAGTTACTTTGGCGGTAAATTCTGTTCACAATCAGTAGAAAGTCATAGTTGTTTGGGAACAATGCCATTAAATAGTAAATACAAAATTGCACTATTCAATGTCATAACTTAAGCCTTTTAGTCACGCAAGCTGCCACAACCGATAATAAGATCATTAGCAGGTACTCAAAGCTTAAATTTTAACTTAAGCTAATCTACATTCTTAAACGGTTTGGCAAATATTTTAACACACACTTTATCAGCTCTGGGCAAGTATATGTCCAAACCAATATTGGGCAAAGTTTGTTCAACGGCCGTGGGCAAATGGTTGGGTAAAACGTTTGACTAAGGAAACGACCCCCAAAATTACCCAACAACTACCTCCCCCCAATATTGGTTAAGAACGTACCTTTAATTGGTAAAAATTTAGCGATATTAGTTGGACAAGCATTCTTTTAATCAGTGCTGTAGTCGAGTCCCCACCTTCC
Source organism: Holothuria leucospilota (assembly GCA_029531755.1). Classification (NCBI taxonomy): domain Eukaryota; kingdom Metazoa; phylum Echinodermata; class Holothuroidea; order Aspidochirotida; family Holothuriidae; genus Holothuria; species Holothuria leucospilota. The sequence continues at coordinate 1,856,805 of CM055972.1, forward strand.
GAGTCCGAGTCCAAGTCCAAGTCCTCACCTGCCGAGTCCGAGACCTAGTCACTGGCATTCGAGTCCGAGACCGAGTCCAAATCACAAGCTCCGAGTCCGAGTCCCCCGATGGGAAAGTGTACACTAAGAAACTGGAATTTAAAAATAATCAAGTTTTACACTGCATTTTGTAAAATGTTGCCTTTTTTTCATAGGCGGGACTACAAGAGGGCAAGCGGGGGCGCTTGCCCCCACTTTTTCCTGGACATTAAAAATGAATAAAAATACTTTTAAAAAATGAACAAAAGAAAGAGAGACCAGAGAAATTATGTGGGAAGTTTTTATATTATGGTAAATTTTGCGTATGCAAAATGATGGAAAAACGTTAATTTCAAAAATCAATCAATGTCAGGAATTTTTCCTCGGCGCTCTTTGCACGCATCCGCAATGAGTACTTACCAATACAGTGGAGGAACTCAAAGGTGGGGAGGCAAGGGGCAATTGTTATTGAAAGGTTTATTAGGTACCTTAATAAAAATGTCTTCCAAAGCATGGTCGTGTGGCTCCCAGCCACAGTTTCATGACATGGAGCCCTGAAATAAGGGTTACCCAGAGTACTAAATGTACGCCATTAAACCCACCATTCACCAGCCACAGTTTCATGACATGGAGCCCTGAAATAAGGGTTACCCAGAGTACTAAATGTACGCCATTAAACCCACCATTCATGGTTCTTGCATGCACAATTCGAAACGTACCGCTGGATAGGAAATCGTGATTCTCAACAATTTTTCGGCATGCTTTGCGTGAGCTCAGTGGAAGTAGCTGTATCGTTAATACTGCTATCCGAACTCCGTAGTAGAATCCTTTTCGGTGGTATTGTCTCCTTATTACTTCCTGTAGGATCAGTGCTTGAGTAAATGACTATTTCAAAACCATTACAACCCCTCCTGCTGTTCGCTTTCTACACGACCTTCCACCTCCCTCATGCAATTGACCAAAAGTCATTATCTGACATTTGCAACCATGATAAGAAAAGTATTCTGTTAGCATTTCAAATTATACCTGAGGACGCGGGTTTCGTTCTTGAAATGGTCCAGAATGGCCGCAAAAACCATCAAAATTAAAAAATCTCTGGAGGATTTCCACCCTCAGGCTTCTCGCCTTCGGCACTCTCAGATAAACACTTCGCTGGACACACCTACGAAGGCGCAGCCTCCAATGAAAATTGCTTCTCTGGCATCTTTAACTGTGGAAGCCCACGGCCATGTCTCTGAAAAAGTTACTCATAACATTACATTCATTTTGAAAAGTATTACACACCATCACTCTGGACTCCCACGCCTTTAAAGGAACGCTTCGCGCTCTCCAGGCGCCTTCGGCCTCGTATGGTATTCCGTCAGGGTTTGCTCTCCGCCCACTTTCACACATGACCAAATCCCGCCCCTGTATGTTATGATATAGGCCGTGGATCTGCATGGCAGTGCGCGAATGTCCTTCTTTTATTGGTCATTTGGTGTTGCTGTATGTATGCCGAATATGGTACTGCTTTTGTTTCCCTTCTTACTTTGTATTGGCGGAAACGCAGAATTGAAGAATAGGTCTGTTGCAAAGATCGGCGTCGGCGGGAAAGCTGTGACTGGAGATAGGGTGGTTGTCATTTTTAAACGATCGAACTTTTAATGTTTTCTATTGAAAATTGTTGCAAACTGTCAAAATTTTCTTGCGTTCATTGCTGTGCTCATTAAATTTGAATCGGAATATATTGATACCTTTTTGTAAATGTTCCGAACCCAACGGGCCCTGCACCCCCAGATGTACTTTCAAGTTGGAGTCTTTGCGTGAGAGCGTCTTCATTTCGAATGTGCCTCATTTCTGCAACCGTTTCGGGCTACTAAGGGTGACTAGAACCAAACGCTTGTAAAGGGAGCGCATTTGGGATAAAAATTTGCCAACAAAACAATTGTGCCGACAACCCGACAAGTGCATCAATTTTGGAAGCAAACGAGGGCGAGCGAGAAGTGAGGTCTGGTTTCATCTTGGTTAAAAGTCTATAGATTGACCTGTATGGACTACGACAGTTGGAATTCTCTGACTTCAAACAAACCTTGAATTTCAGCTCTTACATACCATCACTAATCCCTCTGCTACATTCCTGTGTGCAAACCGTACCATAATACAATAATCCTCCCTACCCACCCACTCACATGCTCACTCGGGCTGCAGTCAAATCGACGGTTTATATAGTTTAAAGTGTGTAATCCAGTGGTGGTGAGGGGAATCTGGCAGGCCAGTTGAAATGAACTTACGAAATCTTAGGAGACCATATGCCCTTTGACAGAATCATGTATGGGACAAATATTACTTTCTTTCCTCTTATTTGCCTTTAGTTTTTTAAACTGTGCATTTTTAAATAACCGATATTTCTTAATAAAAAAAAACACGTAGGCTATGGCATCGAGGTACACTTTTGCAGCCTGGTAACTTTCCACTCACCGCAATCAAAGAGACTTTTTGGCAAAAATATTTCTTGTTACGCTATACGAGCTAACAGATACTGACGCTTCGACCAGCTAAAGTCCCACCAAACCACCTTCTCCTACAGCCAGGGGCGGCGCCACGGGGGGGGGGGGGGCAGGGCAGGCATTTGCCCTCCTATGGTTTTTCAACCCAAAAAGTAACATCGTCTAAAAAACGTTTTAAGACACATAATTTTGTAGAGGGTGGGGTGAAGTGTTATAGTATGTCACCCTTCTATCACAATATTAGTTAAATTGTTCGTTACAAAATTCCTGAAACTTGCAATCCCCGCACGCATAACGTTTTCTGTTTTCTCCATTGTTTACGTGAATGCAGATTTAGTATTACATAAACACGAAGGTCATTATACATAACGCGTAAACAAAAGGGCGCAGGAACCGAGAGTAAAGCTAAAACAATGTAGTAGTATACCCTAACGCCAAGTTACTGTGAGACCTTACAAATATGGTGTCACAGAGCAAAAGGTTCTTGCTCTCTTGGAGGAAAGATGCGTATCATTGTTGGTTACACCAAAAATACAGACAGATCATTTGTGCATCAGGAGATACGCCTGATCCATGAATCTCTATCCAACTAAAACCCCAACCCTATCCGTAACTCGGAATACATTTTCGTCCGGTGGAATCTTCGGTCTTTAGTGAACTTTCGACCAAGTAAACCTTCCGTCTACGGGTATTCCCCCTGTTCAGATTATGTAATGTTTGGCAATCTCAAACATTTACTGTCTCTCCATTTCCAGCATGTGATCATTTAAAGTTTAGAACGTCAGCATATATATTGGGGGTATCATGAGTCAATCTCTTAACGAAGATTTTGACAATAAAAATATAAAAAGCATTTAATAAAAGGAATTAAACTTTGAAGTAATATTACATGTCTCCCTTATTGCACAAGCGTAGGAAACGGGGGCTGGAGGCTTAAGTTCCCAGTCAAAATCTAGGGGGCTGAAGTATGCTTCCGCTGCAACATCCAAGGCCAAAAACCCTTATTTTTCTCTTCAGTAAAAATGTGAAAAAAATTCAGCAATTTTCCTTAAAATTTGCCCAAAATGTTGCACCAAATTGCATCTGAGGTCCCTAAAATACCCAAACATTTTCCAAAGGGGAGGGGGACACCACTCCCCTTAGACCCCTCCCCAGGACGGCGATCCGAAACAAGGTTCAGCCCCCAGTCTCGAAAAGCTACCTACGCCTATGCCTTATTGTGCTTTATTTTGGTGATGTCTCAACTGAGTAATCCATAGAAAACGAATTTTAAATAGCAGGTGCATGGCCGTACACAATACAATCTTTACTGTATAAAGAAAATGAGTCAATCAGAAAAAGAGCAAAGAAAATGAGGGGCGGCGCCACAGGGTTCGGGGGGGGGGGGAGACCGCTTCCTATCATTTGCAAGAACAGGGGAGAGAGAAGGAAAAGAACAGGAAAAAGGAAGAAAAGAAAAAAAAATGAAAGCGAAGAAGGGAAATCGAAGGAGAAAGAAGAAGAGAAGAGGAGGGGTGGGGTAGGTATCTATTTGATCCATATAATTAGTCGAGAGCTTCCAGAAGGCTATTCCGATGTCTGCCAACCTTTAGTTACCCTTTCATCTGTTTATAATGCACATATTAATCAAAGAAAATATTCGTAAAAGTTCCTGCTTCTGTCGACTCTACGCACGTATTTTTGAGTAAAAGCATACCCATACTCAAGGGGGTGGACTTCAGGAGGTTTCTTGACTACGACAACAAAGGCTACTGCCCTCTATCACTAAATCAAAACTTAAAATTTAATAAATTATTAACAATTTTGAGCGATATATGATCAGCTCAAAAAATACCAAAGACATCACTATTTTGCATCTAAGCAATCTTTAATTGATAAAAATTTTTCAATAGGCAGGGTACACCCTTCCACCTAGACCCCTCCCCAGAAAAGCATCTTTCCCAAAAGCAAAAATTAAAATTCAATAAATTATGAACACTTTCTTCCATATATGATCAGTCAAAACATATACCAAAGACATCATTTTGCATCTGAGCAACCTTAAATTAACAAAAAATTTCCCTTAGACCCCTCCCCAGGAGAGCAAGGAATCAAAGAGTAATAGGGGTAACGTCCTGCACCATATATATAGTTGGAATAAGGACCGGCCATTGCCATATATTTATCTTATCTGTAACTTTTAAAGCCATGGGAAGCGCCTGTCACGGCAATTCAGGGTGCATCTTTAACTCAAAAGGTTGGGAAGGCTACGCACCAACGAATTTTCTCAGGCAGTGACAATTTACATTTTAACTGAGAGAACATCACCTAGCCATCCTCCACCCAATATATTTACATCCTGCGACTACTGTCCTCTTAAGGCACTGCAATGGGCAGTCTATCTCTTCAAGCCTTACGGTGATGCGTGTTCGACGACTTCCATTTATTTAGGTTGAACTGTAAAAAAATGGTCAAAACATTGGTAGCCTTTCAATGTTACATCGAGTAGAAAAGGTAGTTGAAAAGGCAGTCGAAAAAAAAAACAGCAGTGTTGAAAAAACAGTGTCTGCACAGACATCAAGTGCTCAGTTTGTTGTGTGACACTTTGCCCAATACTGAAATAGCGCCATCTCTTCGGATGAAGTGTACCGTCACTAACACTGACGAAACATTGACTAAATTTCCAAACCCTGATTTTGAAGTTGGTTTATTGATATTTTGAAGATATCTTTAACTTATTGGTGGTTCGTTATATGTAAATATGCTGTGTGGTGCTTGGGCAGTAAATGAGTAGCGCAAGCTAACACATCAGACCATTTTCTGTGTATCTTCTGTTGATCTGACTGGAATTATCAAATGTTACTACAAAGGTTATGCCTTGTGTCAAAGAAATCATACCAACGGACCCATATGCAGTTGAAGAGGTGACAAACGCAGTCTTGAAGTTCATAATCCTAGCATTTCGTAGCCCAATCTATTCTGTTCAGACATCACTAACCTTAAATGGACTGATATGTATCGAGCTCGCAATTTATCATTCAATCAGTAATAATCTAACCCCTAATAGACAGATTAGTAAGTCACATTAGTTGCCTTCCTTGGCATTTCAACATCTAACGTCATCTAACTGAAATGTAGAATAATCAAGTTCATCAAGGATTCGGAAAGGACTGCCGCACGACAACACCTAGCCTAAGACAGGGGATGGCGTTTGATTAGGGTCGCCAGACAATTCATAGTTGCTATATCAGATACTGAAATTGTAGTAATATAATTTTGGTTCCAATTCCACAGATATTTCTAAGCATAATAATGTTAAAACGCTACAAGTTAATGTTATTCGTACTACCCAATTAGCTGCATGTTATGTGAAATGAAAACGGTTGGACTGTTTGTGATACACTGTAGTTCGTGTTTTCATTTTTCAAAACTATTTTTTGCCATGTTTCACAAAACATGTTGGCTGATTGGATTTTGTGTTGCAAAATTAGTCAATTATGCCCAGTCAACTTCGTGGATCAATCACTTGCTTCACGTTTTGAAGACTAAACATACCGTCGGAGAGAACAGAATGTGCCTTCGGTACGATATAAAGTACATGTGGCAAATAGTGAGTCCGTGTATACTGACTACTTATCGCACGTGCGACAAGGAGTCTGTCCTTGTCTGAGAGAATGCCAGTTTTGCCAATTATCCCGACTACTTGTCACACGTGCGACAAGGAGTCAGTCCGTTTCCCATATTTCTCTGTAAATTTGTCAAAGATTTTGCTAAGAGTTATGCAAAGAGAGTTGTCCAGAAAGACGTGGAAATCCATTTTGAAAATGAATTTTGTTGTTTGCTTCACTTGCATTCGTTACGTAGTGGTTTCTTAGTTTTGTGGTCTTGTATTTATATTTAGCACTTTTGCACTTTTTGTGGTGGTTTTGTCTCCCTTGTTGGCTTCTCACCTGTTGACTGTGTACTCCGTGATGGCTTTCTTTACCTATTTGGAGTTTATTACTAAAGACTGAAGAAAATTATCCAATCAGTTACACCATACCTGTTTCCTGGTACATTATAAGACCAATTGAAAGCATTGCTCGTGATTCGATAGGAACCCGTTACTAGTTTACATGTAAGCATTTCCTTTGAGATAGTTTTAAAGAGAGAAAGAGCAGAATAAAGGATATTCCTATCTAGAGAGGTGACATTAGCCCAAAACACAAAATTACCAATGCCTAGGCTTATACTTGTTTCCCGAAAATTTGGAGGTCATTTCTGGTTAATACTCCATTGCTAAATGAAATTTAGGTGTTTTGAAGCATTGAAGACTCGTCAGAGAATATGAATGATTTCTTGTTTCATGAATCATGAATGAGTATCGTTCCTTTGTTCTGCCGAAAATGCTAAACTTAGTTCGTCCATATGGTCGGCACATTAGGGTTTTTCTCGTAGTTCCCGTTTGGTCAATTCTTTAGCGATGTCGTACATTTCTCCCCTTTCAGGATTCTTTGTTGATATTTCTTTATGTGATCTTGTCTGAGTAGAAGGGCAGCTTTCAAGTACGTGCTTTGATCAGGTACAGCTTTGGCAACCATCTCTAAGGGTCCTTTCTATGCCTACTTGAGAAACTCCTACCGTCTCCAAAATTAGAGGATTTTTACTCAATTTGTATTTTTACGCGCTAACCAACAACCCTTATTTTACATAGACGTAAACTAGCTCCTAGATGTTATACGCATGTTTTACATTGTTCTTCGGTAACTGAAAAACTTTCACTTCAAATTCTGTTAAGACTGTCTAAATTTTAACTTTGTTTTTAGAAAAGATCCATGTTTTTATTGGAAAGCGATGGCTATTTCGGACTCCTGTTTCAGGTTGTTCACACGGGTCCTATCATTCTCCAAGTTTCTTAAAATGTTTCTACAACAGGGCTTTAATACAAACGAACTGTTAGTATCACCATCATGATCATATCCACCTTTCAGTTTTTGTTCAAGGTGGAGGCTCCTAGTGTTTAACTTCTTCAATGTAGGCTGAAGTGCCGAACCTAGTCTAACGTTTTCCTTTGTTTTGATTACCCTGGTGACTTTTTATGACGGCATATTGACGAAGATAGTCAGCTACAGAGGAGTAACATGAGTTTCCAGATCCTTTGCATACATAGTGAAATTTCTTTTTAACTGCAAAAGATTTGCCTTCCAGCCAATACATATCAAGGGGGACTAATCACAGAACAAATTATCTCAGTCACGTTGCCAGTACTTCTTCTACGTTCATCTTCATCACAAGAAATGCCCAGGGGTGGACAGTAAAGCCCCAGTAATGTCATGCAATACAGATAAGTGTATAGAGACAGAATAAATATATACTTAGATCTCTAGTCTACTTAGATCTCTACTTTTCAGCACCAGAGCTGATGTCTCGCTTCTTTTTCTACATATCATACAGGAGAAATGCAAGATGATATCATGTGCCTAACGTTTACATTATACTCATTTATTTAAAACAATTTATTAAAATATATTTAAACAACACTATTTATTTGTGTTATCTCTATTAATTTTATCTTTTGTTACAGTTTTTACAACCAACCGAGATCTTCATGGGAGGAAGCTCAGGCATTTTGTAACAATCAACAGCTTTCCTGTAATATCTGTCCTGAAGAAACTGCACATTTGGTAACTATTGAATCTGAGGAAGAGAATGACTTTCTGTTTAACTGGTGGAAATCACTTCGAGATCCATTGCCAGCAAGCACTCCCCAGGTAGAGCACACTGTTTTCTTCTTCACAGCAGGTCTTAGAACTTTGAGATACAACCAAGCGTATAAAAGCTTACGTACAATACAATGAAAGGTAAACTGTTTAACAACTCTGCGAATCAATGCATTTTATTGCACTATCGCCAAGAGACTTTTGGTACTTTTTTCTCTATTCTTTGTCCGACGAATAGTGTATACCTTCTGTTAAAAGGATGTGTGGCAATGGTAGCACTTTACTTCTCCAAAATAACATGTTACCCAATATCGTACTTTGATTGCAGTATTTAGTCGGCGACAAGTACCACTTTTCACTTTTCTGCCAGGTCGTTATGTAAACACAGGTTCGGCTATGAAAGTCACCTTGCTGTTGCAAATGATATCATCCAAATTACTTTCAATTGTTTTGCGTCCGTATGCTCTAAATATTACAATCAACATTTTAAGCTCAAATAGTAGGCCCATAGGTAAATTTCGTTACTTAAGTTAAATAAACCTTTCCGCCTCCAAGTTTGGAAGAGAAATGGATCAGACTTATCCTAGTCTGCCTGGTACGGACAGCTACATTGGGAGTTAATATGCCGTAATGGCCTCCGCACTGACATCAAAGTCAAATAATTGGGCACTCTTTCATCTCAACTGAAATTACAACCTTCAAGAAACTTGGGTCTAGCTTAAGCACTGTAATCTATGACATTAATTCAAAGCGAGAATGTATTTTTTGACCAATTTGAAACTATCCTGATGAAATCAGAAAAGAAAATTTACAATAAGTTGAACCAATCCGCTTGTACGTCCGTCCTTCCATGTCACAAATTTGCGTACGTGCCTTATGTTTATTCTTGATTTATAAGTGAAATGGAAATTACTTAGTTATAGGGAACAACAATGGTGGGCTTTAAATGGAAGTTGGTACAATTGTCTGTTTTTCTACTGCTTTTATATAACAAAAATCTATGTAACAAGTCAGTGGTAGATTATATCATTTACACAAAGTTGATATTTTATATGTGCTACGATGCACACGTACTACAAGAATACAAGTTCCTCCATCCCTCTGTCCCCCGACCATCCCTCCATCCAACCATCAGTCCATTAATCCACTCAGTAGTTTTCAGCCTCAGTGTTTGTTCGAGGAAATGTTGCACTTACAGGTAAATTGGTGGTATACAAGCACACGAGGCAGGGCCCTTCGGGGCTGTGCAAGGGCAAAATTTTTAACAGACATGTTCAACCCCTATAAGAAAAAATTCTCCCACACTAATGTGTGTCGGTGAAACGTCGTTTTAACCAAAACAGTAAAACATACAAAGGATTTTCCGTTCGGCAAGCTTCTATGAAACCCTTTTGTTCTTTCTAGTCCTTCTGGATCGACGGGAATGATAAACAATCTGAGGGAACGTTTGTGCTGACAAATGGCAAAACTCTCGATTATTTCAACTGGATTATAGAGCAGCCCAACAACTGGAATAATCAAGACTGTCTTGCTATGGCCAAGGCTCCTAATCTTAATAGCGACGTTGGTAAATGGAATGACGCCGGGTGCAGTGTGGATTACCCATTTATGTGCGAGTTTCGCTGCTTTTAACATGAAAGCATTTATACTTTGTTATTCTAGTTATAGTCAGTTGTAATGTGTATCTTCAGATATCTTCATTCGTTAGTCTTCGTTATCTGCCCCTAATCAAAGGTTTTGCATATGCAGTCCCTTGTTAATGATCGTTAGTTGCAGCCCCGAGGATTTTAGCTTGGAGGCACCTATCCCAATAGTTCGTATCACATCCATATCTCGCCAAATGAATTTTTTGTATTGAAAAATAAAGCACAAATATTTTGTTGGACATGAGTAACCACTCTCACTTCAGAAGTCAATTACGGCAGCAAAGTTGGCACAAACTGTTTCTAAAAGTACACTTTTGGGGCAGGCTTTGCGCTTCAAATTTTGTGGAGCATAACGTTACTGCTGAGTAATTTCATATTCCAGAGTTTCTGTTCAAATATACAGTGCCAAAAGTCACCCAAACACCGAACACAGGAATCTTCCAATTTGATATACTTCCTCAAGTTTACCAAAATGATTATCTGTTAGGCTAATTCTGTTTTCGAAAACTTTCAATGGTGGCTGAAACTTATTGACTCTTACTCCTTAACGGGGTTCAAAAGTTTATGTTCTCATAACATTTTCGAATTGTCACTTGTCTTCAAAGGTTGGCTAATGTTTAAATGTCTAAAATTTTGTAATGGTGGCGTGTTTAATTCTATTTTTCTCTGTTTTAGTTTTTTGGTTTCGGTGATATCAATTTCCTCCTAATTGTAATTTCTCAAATTCCTTTATTTGTGATCAAATCCTGGTTCATTGACGTGAATGTGTTTATGTATGTGTTTCTCCTTTTTGCCTTTACCTTGTCTCCATTGTCTTACTCTTGTTTTTATATTCCGTACATTCACTGTTTCTATATGAGGGCCTCGGGGACATTAGCAGCTTTACTAAAAGAGTCTCACCCTCCTCTGAAATGAAAACGAAAACATAAAAATCATCCTTTACACAGCTATTGTTGTACTGGGGTTAGAATAAGCCCTGTTTAGCGCCCTCTACAAGGAAAGTCCTCTAAAAACCAATGAATCCGTCAACGTCTAGGGTAGATGCACCTTCGTAATCTTATGCATTGATTTCCTTTTTTCAACTCCTTGATCCTTCCCGTAGTGCTTTACAATGGATTTAAATTGTATGTTCAAGAAAAAAGTGGGTCATGGTCCCTAACACTTGAGAATTCCAGACCTTGTGTGTCTTTTTTCCTCACATGATCGGGCGTCGGTGCGTATCCGTCTCAACGTTGTCACTCGTCGTGTAGAGGTTGCCTATTCCAGAACCCAAATGGACGCTGAATCGAACGCACACGGACGTCAGGAAACGCGAAACGTGAGACAGAAACAAGCATGAAGGAGAAGACAGTAAAAGAAACTTGCGAATTTACTTCAAAAACATGTATTTCCCAGTCAAGGAATTCCTTAATGGGGAGGGAGATAGGTACAGCACTTCAAAAGGGGAAATTGACTAGACTACCATTGCATACTGTTTACTACAGTCCTAAGCCAGTCTTTCTCAACCAGTGGGTCGCGGAACGTCGCATGGTGGGCGACAGAATTCGGCTTGACAACATTTTATAAATGTTTATATCTGTCACTTTTTATGTTTATTCAACCTATTAAGTACTTTACATTGCTTTGTGTTGAAGCTTTTCTCATGTGGTTCAGTAATAAATAAAAATGGAACTTTAATTTAAAGTTACTAGTGAAAAGCGGTCTTCGGGTAATGCCGACGATCAAATGTGGGCCTCGAGTTACAAATCTTGAGAAAGCCCGCCCTAAAAAATGGATACTTCCATAATAGGGCACTTTGGCTTGTACGGGCTTTTCTCGCCCTTCTCGTCCGACCTCCTCCCCTTTCGTAAAGGTAAATTAGAGCCGTACTGTTGCTAGAAATCTTAGTGTAACTGCTAGTCTTTCTGCGAGGGCATTCTCTATCGTGTACTTGTGTCGTTTTCTGATGGCTGGTGGGATCTTTGATAAAGTTTGTAATTCCTCCAGCGGCTACACCCCCTGGCCCCTTGGCTACGAGCCTGCACAAAATAGCCTACAATTTCCGACGCCGAATCCTAAGTAAAAGTAGAACCTTAGGTAAGGGTTGCACCAGAATTTAGCAAGGCTCCCTACCGTGGGGGAAGCCCGTAGCTAAAGGGAGGCCCAATTAAAAAAACTGCACCCAAGAAAATGAAGAATTACTATTGCCTTCATGCATACCTCGCCAACGTGACATTTTTTCGCCTCCCTCGAAACAATTTCTCCTCCCCCGTCACTACCTTGTCTGGCTACGGGTCTGGGGGCAGCGAATCACCGACCCAAAGATCCGACAAGTGCGGCGGATTGCGGTAACCACGTCTGACTCAACAGGGGGTGATAGGGGATTAAAACAAAGCCTTTGCACAACACCGTCTCCTTGCAGGGCCTATTTGCATAGGACCCGTTATTCCGTTTATACTTGTATAACTTGTCTACTGATGTTAGTGTTTAGCCGTAAAATAAACTTTTGGAAATAGTTAGGGGATTCAATTTTTGGGGTACTTAGAATCTAATATACTCATTTAAAACAAGAATAGTCAAGTGTGGTGTGTATTGCATCTACAGCGTCTGCCAGTTGAAATAGTCCAACCTCCCTTGGCGAGTCGCTTGTCGTACAGTGTGACAAACACAAGAGAAAATTAATAGGCTATGCGATACGGGATGAAATTTCCGTGACCTTTACATAAAACTGTGTAGGATACCTTTTTCTTTGGAAAGATGGCACATTTGCCTCACAGGGGGCCAGGCTCTCTGGAGGGGGGGGGGGGATCGGAATTCAAAGCCTTGACCAGGTCCACGGGTTACCGACCGGACTTTGAACGTGAATTTCAGCCCTTGACGCGAGCATAAAAATTCGAAAGTTGTAGGCTTTACAAAAAAATTCACAAAACTTGCAAAATTTGGGGTTTTCTTTTGAAGACGCCACTCTTCTTTAGAGCAAAATCAAATAAAATGACCGTCGTCGGGGTGTCAAAAGTTTATGGTAGGTCTACGTTAAGGCTTTCCTACGAAACTGGAAATCTTCCCCAACGGGAATAAGTTAGCCTTCCCCGACTGGGACATGTACTCCTATACCCCCAGCTAACGTCATCTCTGAAACTGCCCTTTTGAGAGTAAAAACAGGTTAACATTCGGGCGACTGGCTGCTATCAGGGACTGCATACTCTGCAGGCTCTGAAAGTGACCGAGCGAGGGGATGGCGTCTGTCCCCGTATCTCATGCCACCCAAACGGGAGGGCTTTTTGGCGCTTGTTCAAGGAGGTTACCACTCTGTACTACAACGAGTAACAGCCAGTGACCAAAGATGTGGGAGGGGGGCGGGACTTTTCACCATTTGCGAATCGCCGTCCTGGGGGAGGGGTCTAAGGGGAGAGTGTTAAGGGAAAATTGAAGGTGTCTTTATGGCAAATGGTGCCATATTCGGGCGTAATTAGCTTTTAAAATGTAGTGTCAATTCGTAATGTATGTTATAATACAATTCATCACAGTTTTAGCTCTCATAATATGGAAAAGTGGGAGGACTTTTTGGAGATGTCCTCCTTCCAAATAAGTGAGGGGGACGCGTCCCCCCCGTCCCCCATGATTCGCACCCATGGCAACAGCTAGGAAAACTGGAAAGTTACCTTCTGAATTTTGTTTAGCATCATGCTTTTGTTTTCGTGTGTGCATTGTGCTTTCACCATGTGCGGTTCACCATCGAAAACACAAAACAAGTGTAAAACAAACTTGTTTCGTGTTTTTTGACGTTCTTGTGCGTTCGGTTTGAATAGTATGTGTGCATAGCAGAGGAATAGAAATTGCGATACAATAGAGGGTTAACGGTGATAGCAGTCAGAAAGAGGTGCTTGATGTGATGACGTCAATGAAAAAATCTCTATTAAAGGAAACGTTCACAGCAAGTGAATATACCGGTATTATATCGACGTCACGTGGTCCCGTGTCATTTTGGTTGTTGCACATTTTGTCCTAGAAGCCTCCACTGTATAACAGTGGTATCTATGTTCATGTCCTGCGGGTGTGCTGTAACTTCGCCTATAGTGAGTGCACCCATACGCATCCTCGCTTCCTTACCGGTACACGTACACAGGACCCGGTTAGGAATTCACGGGATTTCCCCATGAGCTTGGCTGACCTCCAACTCACCCGGTAGACGTACGTGTCTGGAGGGCGGGCTGCTCGCAAGGCAGGCACGTGCAGCCGCGCGAGACGTCTCATTCCAGTGACGGAATTCTCGGGCAGCTACGCCAGTTTCGAGCCGGGCGTGAGCTAGGAAAGACGTGCGAGAGCTTAGCTCTCGCCGGCTGCCCATGTGCCGCTAAGGAGGTGTCTGTGAGTGCGCTTTGCCCGGCACTGCTGAGTAATCCCAGTGGCGTGACGTGACGACACTGAGACAAGATATACATTTTTATAACATGAGAATGTATCAATATCCTAAAGGTGCTAGGTATAGCTGGTGCCAAATGGATTTGGTATAATGTCAGACACATTTGATCGGTGTCAGTGATTAGCAATAAGTCAGATAGGGTACCATACCTACAAGTAACAATTAAACAAGTGATGGAAAAACAATAAAGTGTCTGTATGAATAATTTACAAAAAGCAAAATAACAGCTATGATCTTAGGGCCCCCACATAAAAGAAAGCTACGGCCATAAGATTTGAGATTGTAGTCTGCCCTTATGATGCACAATAAATAAAACAAAATATATTTTAAACAATAATTATCTAACTAAAGTAGTTTCCAAGATAGGATGTTTGCTAACTTTTATGTGAACATCTACATTAGCAATATATACGTTATTGAAGTTAATTTCCTTTGTCACAACATAACTAAATGGCAGATAATGTAAATATCCAGAAACTGAAATTTAATGCTGTGAAAGAAGAAGTATGAAAAAACCTGAAACATTTTAACAGTAAATAAACATTTACTAGCACAAAACTCACAAGTAAGTATTACGAAAGCATAAAAAGATAAATTTATGAACGTATGGTATCTTTTAGTTATCCATTATAAACTTTTCGGAAGGACTTTGAGACTTTCCATCGGGACCTACACGATTAATAACATAACGCAGTAACTCTGAACAATCAATGGCAGAGATGAAGACGCCAGAATCTCACACGACAAACCTCATATTGACATTATTAATCCTCGCACTGTTTTCAACTGTTTGTGCGAAAGGGGGAAAACTTCATTGCCCATGGAACTGGAGTCGATGGCATGGCGGATGTTATCGGTAAGTTAATGTCACAAAGGTTTTGATTTAATAGAACATTTTAATAGTTCGGCTGAATTTTAAAGGCTGTTTAAGATAAAATATTAATACATGTAAGGTTGCGTGTGAATGAGCTTCATCAAAATCTTAAAAATGGCAACTTCAGACTTGACAGGGAATCATTCGTGTATAATTAAAAAAAAAAAAATGAGCAAATTTCGTGTCGGTGTAATTAATATAAAGTTGCGAACGAAGAGTGACCTTAGTAAACCTTGACTGGCATCAAAAAGATCATTAACCAATTTTTTGAAGGATGGTACTTCAGGGTCATTCAAATATCAAGACAGCCACTAGTCCGAGCTCCTAAAAGTTACAGAAAACCAATTTCAAAGCAGAAGCGGTTTCCTGCGAGTTTACTTGTGGAAACCTTCCGGCAAGGATCTAGAAGGAGTTTTCAGGTCCCAGCCTCCCTTTTTCCACTTATTGTTTTGGAAAACGATTCCAAAGCTGATAAAAAAGGTATATATATATATATATATATATATTTATATGTTTATATTGATTGCTAGATGCCAGGAGATACGATTAAACAATATTCAATTTCTAAAGATTTTTCACTCCTAAATCCCACCATCAAGGCTTCTCACATTTGTCTCTTGTAGGTTCGATCTTCGCCCTTATTAAGGTAGTCCCCTCAGGCCCCACAAAGGCTCTCCCTAAACTGATACGTAATGGGCATAGTTAACAATAATGTATCAAGTTCCATTATATGAATATGATCTTGAACCGAATTTTTAGTACGGAAAGGCAAAGTATATACCTTTTGTGACTTTTGAAAACAGTTATTCCGAAAATGAGGCTGTCCAAATATCTTTTCACATTAAATTCGCTGGTAAATTACTCTTTTACCTTCAAGTTGCAAAATGGGAACTTGTTAATTAATTTTACCCGGGGAATTCTTATTGGAACAATCGTGCTTCTCCCTATGTCTTTCAAGATGCTCTACCGGAAGTAATTAGGGGACAAAAATCTGCTCAGGTTGTTAAACTGAGTTGAATGCAGTGCATAAGAAATGAGAAGGAAGGTTTTAAATATTTTGGGTAAGTACCAGATTTAATTCAGAATAAGGGCAAGTCATTTTGAAGAGATATAAACATGCAAAGGGTGAAAATACGAACACCTAACAACTTGGTAGTACCAAGGCTATAGTGCTCGATTCATGATTTATGGCTTGAATTCGCCACAGAAACTTTATTTAGCTTCATTACACGAATATTTGTCTTCGTTGATACTTCAGTTGAGATAAAGAAAGCCCTGGTGGAATATTTTAAGCAGATATCTTTACTCTACCCTTGTGTAACTGCAAATGACGAATAGATATAAGTTGTTTACAATTTGTTTTTCAATCAACGAACAGATCCAAGATCTTATCTCTCCGAAACACAGTTTAAGCAATGTTCAAGTTAACTCGGAATTAATTTAGATTAAGTCACGAACTAAACTAGGGTATTTTGCGTCGCATGATTATTTAATAAATAATTAAAAATTTCTTCTATCGTAGACAACAGTCTATTCTTTTCCAGCTTTTCTTTTTACCTTTGTAATACAATGAACTTTGCCTTTCCTATTGATATTTTTGTTTGCTATTAAGCACTGGTATGTTATCGCGATCTGTCGTTCGTGGCAATGCGTAAATGTTTAGAAAGTAGTTACAGGAATGGGTAACTTGAATAAACAACTGTCAAAAAAGACTGGGTGGCCATGTGGTGTGAGATGGGTTTATGAAGTATTAAAATAAATCAAGATGTGATGCATATGTTGTATTTGGTGAGGACACGTTTTACAGAGCTGTTGCACAGAAAGTGAATTATGCCTTTCAAAACTTAATATTGGTCCTCTAAACGCATTCACCTTCACATTATTTGCATTATTTTAGCCTAAAGGCTAAGACTTTCTTCCTAAACCGAATTGCGAATCTTAAACATAACCCTCAAAGTGGTTCTGTTGCCGAAGGCGCAGTGTCCCCCAATGAGACTACGTGACTTAAATTAAACTGACATCCGCGCAGCTGTCTGACCTTTTGATCATAGGTCTGTCATGGATGGCCCTGTTCCAGAGTGCTTGAAAAGGACAGAGGTTACCCATAGTCAAGTAATCTTTGCATTTCCCTGATTTGCTTGCATGGCTATACCATTTTTTTCTAAAATTTCCTGGATGCCGAAGAACGAACAACAAGCGTTAACCCAAAGAGGCTTCCGCTCCTTGGAGGAACTACGTCCCCTGACGAGACAATATTGCTTAGCATCATGGCACCTGCTCAGCAATCAGACCCTGACATCGGTCTGTCTGGCATGGTAGGTTTTAAAAGGCCAAAGAGAACAGCAAGAACTAATGTGCGTGACTTTAACGGAGTACCCAAAAGTCGAGAAGCTTTAAACAGGCAATTCTGTTGAATTGTAGTAGTATTTATTAACTATTTTGTTTAATTGAGACATTAACAATTCTAGCGTAATGCAATTAAAGTTTACAAAAGAAATGGAACAAAGAGTAGCAATACATCGATTGTCATCTTTGTCAAGCACGTACTTAATTTTCTAATAAAAATAAACGTAGCAATACAATGTAGTAGGCAATAGCAAGGGTAACAAAGAAAAATATTGACAAAAAGAACTCCACCCAATTAGCTTTGACGCTACATACGTGATTAGGCTGTTAAACTTACAGGCACATTATAGTCTGAAACGGTTTGCTTTAATAACTGATAATGTTTAATTTTCTGTTAAAATAAACGGAACCTTCTTATTAACTATCTAAATTTTTAGTTAAAGAATGAACACTGGTTCAAAGTAGCATATTTATCTTAAACAGAAGGCACACAAGCTTTCTGTTGAGGATGCATGTAAATTTTTCAAACACTTAAAGACAATAGGCAGTCGCCTCAAAGTTTTCTTTGAAAAATCAGCAAACTCTTGCAAATCTCCTCTTATTGCATTACAAAAACCTCTGAAGACGTTTGAACATAACTTTTACAAACAATAGGTAAAGCAAGGAGAAATACTCCTCAAAGTTAACAATTCACTAACAAAAATATTGTCACATGATCAAAATAGGTCATTCATGAACTAGAGTGA